>CM065425.1:27748236-28948236 GCA_033060865.1 Dorcus hopei
GTCGTTTTATTTTCGTCGAACACGGATGCGATGAGGGTTTGCATCTGGCGGGTGTCCATCTGGTGACGAATTGCGAAAGGGACGATCGCCGGCGTCCATCTCGGAAGCGTCGCGTCGGTGGGTTTCTACGCGCGCGGGAGCATATAGATCGCTGCACGCAGAGCGGCGGCGGCAATTTCGAAAAATGGGTCCTCGGGGAACGTGCGCATTTCACGCGAGCATGAGCGGACGAAAACGATTCCGACGTGCGTATTAAAAATAAAAGATGCGTTTTCACCCTTACGGTATGTAGTTTATTACTATGAAAAAAACTTATATTCATAACTTGATAATAAATATTTACAAATTACATTTGCGTTAGTCATGGAACAAATACTGTAATTGTTTTGTTGTGATGCAGGCAAGATGAATTTCTCTTTTGTTTAAATTCGGACAGTCAGGATCGGATTCCAGGTTTACGATTTCTATCGCTTTGGTAAATGCTCTTGGAGGAAATTTGTTTTTGGTGACCTTTACGTAGATTCGCTGATATTCGTGTGTAAATTGATGAAGAATATTCTTCACTTGTCTGTATAAGAATGTAACCGTCAGAGTAAGCGTAGATGATGATAATTATTTTCCAACCAAATAATTTGTCTTTTATGTTCCTTTTTAATTTGTTGAAAGGAACGTCCGGGTGGCCCGAATGAGCTGAAATGTGCTATACACACACGCGTCTCTGATTGCCAATTCTTTTACCACAAAACGTTCCAATTGGAATCCTTCTATATCAATAACTAGCGATTTTACGTTTAGCTTCTTTTCTTGTACAATTCGTGCTTAGCCGGAGTAGAATAGGTCAGTCGAGAATTTTCGATAATTTCTTAATACGTTCACACGGGAAACTGGATTTCCTGTCATGCGTTTGCATCCAGTTATTTGTCTTGCTCTTCTTCTTCTTCATCATCATTCGCGTTAAATTCTATTACAACGGCCGGTTCTTTGGCTTAAATGTTACGTTTTTCTTCATAATTTCCGCGTACACTCACCACTCCATGAAACAAACGCAAAAGACTGAGCGAGAAAATGCACTCTCGGCCTTCTTTCGTTTGGAGGTGGAGGGGAAAATAAAAGCTGCCTCATTGTTTAAAAATATATTTCAGATAATTAAATACATAAAAAGTAATATATATTTTGTTTTTTAAATTATATCTCTAACTATATTCGTTGCAGGGTTATATTCAACGATCTTGTCGTGGATAATTAGACAATATGCGACTACATATCCTTGCCTTAGAATTTCCTGTTCGCTCTCTAATTCTAATTTAATATGTCGACAGTCCCAGAAGATTTTTACCGGACTCGTTCTGTTTCGAACAGTCTATAACCGTGAAAGGCTTTCTTCTTTTTGAATTCCGCCAAATTTAAAAATCGGTTCGTTGCCACGTCCACGTAATAACTGTTTTGAAAATCTGCGTACATCAGATAAGCAATGCCAATTTATTTTTACTCATTTTCGAGATTTTAAATTTTTATACGGATAACTTTCCAGGAGGTAATTGAGATGTAATTTAATATTTCGAATGGTTGTGCGTGATCAAATTCCTACAGACGCGTTTTTTAGTAGGTTTGTCTTTTCTAGTGTCTTGGAAAGCGACGATAACATACCTAGGTTTTCTAAATTCGTAGACGTTCTTGTTGGCCCAAACATCATTAAGGGTTGGGCGCATGCTTGGTAATTCATGTAGTTCCCATTGTCGATAAAGAATGAAAATTGATTTTGACTCTTGTAGAAACTGTAGCATTTTCAATTTCATCTCGTCATTGAGCGTAATGTGCGGCACGTGCCATTCGATTTTCTAAGCTTATGCTCGCCGTTTTCGTTCCGTACTCATGTAACAATTATTGTCACTTCTGGAACGAAGTAATATTATTTCTTGTTTGGCGTTCATTACGATTTTCTTGTAGTCCTCGCAAGCCGAGCAAGAAATTTTAACGGTAGCCATGCCATAAATTTATCGTCTAATAAAGTCGGATGCTGGTCCTGAAAGGGCACCCATCCGGCCACTTATGTCTTTACTTTCCGCATCGTTATAGGATAGGTACGCCTTAATGGTAGTTGTCACGCCTACATTTCGAACTTTATCTATTTCCTTACCGTCGATTTCGTATCGGATCTCTTCAAAAAGGAACGAATAAGGTTGTTGTCAGTCGACACTCGCCGGTACCTTCGATCGCTCGGCCTCAAAGTTCCCTCGATGTACAGAATAACTTTCGTGCGGATAGGTGTAAATATCTTGATGATTGATTAAGATTCTCACTTCGTCGTTGTTGTTAAAATTCTTGTACGTCGGAGAATACCAGTGAAATTGCTTCTTAACGATAACTTCGTCGAAGTCGAGTCCTTCGGATAGATGCAACATTACCGTCGATGTTTTCACTTTATAGCCTAAACTTTGCAAGAACAATATATTGCTCGATGTTAACCTTTGGGGAGCTGTCTTCTGAATGATGAATTCTGCGGGCTTGTTTTGTATATTATTACTGCTACCGTTATTTTTGTCGTGGAAACGCAGGCCCATCACTTCACGTTTGCTTTTTCAATTCCAAACTGATTCGAACTTGTTCACCTCTTAAATTTATCGACGATCCGTTCTGATCGGTAACGACAACGTAATGTTATCGATCTTGCGCACTCTTACAGGTAAATAGACGATGTTGCTGGGATTAATATTTATGCTGTAACCGGGATCGACGGACGGTGAAAATTCAAAACCGTATGCGACATCTTTCGTTTGTAAAACGAATCGGTAGCAATGTTACACTCCGCGCGGATCGTCGTCACCTTTATAATTTCACTGGTAAATCCGATTGATGTAATAGATTCGGTGCTAATATTTTCGGCGAGAAGCCCAACATTCGGCCTATCGAATCTGGTTTTCAAAGTCGATCTTAAACATGCATAATTTCACATTTTAGCGTATTGTTGTTCGGTTTTAGCGAAAGCGTACCGTTTAATTCTGTCTGCGGGAATTTCTCCAGATCCTCCACTTCGTAGGAGCCGTTGGAATTTCGATAATCTTGCCGTCGCCGTAATAAAATTTGTTGTTCTTTAGCTCTTCAACGTTGGGCACAGTATTGTAGGTGTAAAGACTTAGTAATCCGATTTGATATTCGTAACGGGGATCCAGTTCGATAGGCGGGTAATAATTTGCCGAAAAGTACGCTACTGTTGCCCACCAACGTGAACGTTCTCGACATGACTGCCCTCTTTATGTAAAAATTCCAAACATAGATGTCCACAATTGTTGGCGTTGAATTTTGATATCTCTTGTGATTGTAGATTATTCGACTGCCCTCGAAATATCGAATCACTTCCGACGGCAACGGAAGATTTCCAAAACTGTCGAAATACAGCACGTGTTTATTTCTTTTAAAATAAGCGACCCAGTGCGTTCCGGGACCGTTTTCGAATCTAAATTTATTATGCCGCTTTCAATTTGAGGTTTTTCTAGGTAAATCGTCGCATAAAGACGCCTCTGAAATGTGGTACGTTTTCGTTTGCAAATTTCGCCAGATGGAAATCGGTCAGGGGCTGTTCAGGGCAGTCTATCAATTAGTTTTTGTTGTTTCGGTTGACGAATGTAGAGACCGAGTCCTTACGATACGGTTTCAAATATAATCCGTCGCCCTTCTTTCCCAGCGCGATGGTCTCCATCGTTCGATTGTGTCGTTTTGATTCTTCCAACTTCCTTCTCGCCTCCTTAGCTCTGCCAATTGCGTGCGCAATGCTCGCGGATCCTCCGGCAAGGGAACCCGCCGCGCTGAGACCCGCTAACAACGGTATGAGAAACGGTATGACGCCTCCTACTTTCGGAACGGGTATCACTCGAGGTTTTCGAATGTTCTTCTTACCGCCCGCTTGTTTCAGAGCAACCTTGGCCGATGCTCTCGCGAGTTTATAGCTTCGTTCGCATTGTCCAGACGATCGAATTTTTGACATTGTTGCGAATTTTCCTGACAACTTCTCCCAAGGCCACTTTACGAACCTCCGCCGCCTCCGCCGTGACCGCTTCCGAGTTTTCGTTTGATTTTCATCGCAGAAGTAACAGCAAGAGACGCTATTCTCTCTCCGGGTTTCGCGTCTTTCGATTTAACGCGATTCAAAGCGCGCTCTTCTAACTTCTTGTCTGCCAAATGTCTGTTCGGTAAATCTTTGTACCTGGGTACGCTATGTCGTGTTCTTTGCAGGCTCGATCTAATTCGTTAATGCCGACGTCTCCGCGTTCAAACGCTCTTTTAATTTCGTACCGGGTCCGCAGAATTGATAACCTCCGGGTAGATGCAATTCGAACGGTAATTTATTGATAGAAAATTTACAAGAGACCTGCACCACTACGCGCAGTCATTTGGTCTGAGAGACACTGCGCGGTCAACAGAAGCGAAGCTAAATTTATATGTGTGCGCGCGCGTGTACGTGAAACATACGAATTGTCAAAGCAGGCGCATAAGCTTCCCGTAATGAACATGAATTTTTTGTGCGAAGAGACAGAATTGAACCGTCATCCTTTATTACCCTCAACGATGAGATGTCTCGTCGCGGGAACGTCAAATTCTGGAAAAACCAACATCGCGATTTCTTTGATCGTCCATCCGAACGGTCTGTCCTTCGAAAATGTCTACGTTTACTCCAAGTCCCTGTATCAACCGAAATATCGAGCGTTGGAGCAAATTCTAAGTGAAGTGAAAAAGTAAACTACTTTGCGTTCAAGGACAACGAAGAAATACTGAATCCGGAGGATGCAAAAGAGAATTCGGTTTTCATATTCGACGACGTCGCTTGCGATAAGCAGGATAAGATACGAGATTACTTTAGCATGGGTCGTCATAAAAGGATTAATTGTTTTATCTCTGTCAAACTTACACCCGAATCCCTAAACATTTAATTCGCGACAACGCTTCTTTTTGATTTTATTTAAACAAGACGAGACGAATTTGCGGCATATATTTGAGGACCACGTATGCATGGACATGTCATTCGATCAATTTAAGTCGATGTGTGCTGAGTGTTGGAAGAAGAAATACGGGTTTATTTGCATTGATAAGGAGCATGATATAAAAAGACGGAAGATATCGTAAAGGATTTGACAGTTACATACTGATATAAGCGTCGCCGCATCCAGACAATTAAAACAGTATCGAAACAGCTTTACAACCGGTAGCTGATCGGTAGAACAACAGCTTTACAACTGCTCGGAAACGGATATTAACCGGCGGAAGAACTGGACCAGACAAATAAAACAGCTTTACAACTGGTTTTAACTGCTCGGAAACTGGGCAATTGGTTTAAGAATGGACAAAGAAGAAAATGAAATTAGAAATTATCAAAGCAAGTAAAGCAATAAGAAACAAGTATCTGGCTTTGAAAAGAGGTAGAATTGGAACGAGACTATGAGCTGTCGGAAAAGTATAAACCGATCACCAAGTCTCTCAAATAGCTTCAGCGAACGGTAAAAACTTAAAAAGATTCCGCTAATTACTTACCTGTAAAGAAATCTGCCGACGATAGCATGGCGGAACCAGAAAGAAAACTGCAACAGCAAGTCGTTCTTCCACAATCCAGTTTTGTTGAATCGGAAGCTGCTGGCGGATATAGTCCGCTTTCGGATGTTGTTCCGCTTTCTTCGGACGTCCAAGAACGACCCAGTTTGTTGCCGGACAACAACAACAACAACAACAACGACGATTCAGTCTTCCACAACCCAGTTTTGTTCAATCGGAAGATGTTGCCGGATATGATCCGTTTTCGTCCGAGGAGGAAGAAGAAATCGATGAAGAAGAAGACTTTCCGATTTCCAAAATTTATATCAAACAATGTCTCCCACTCCTAGAGACGAATACCTTAAGATGTACGATCCACTTCCCAGAGGATACATTGATGGTTTTATTACAAGACGCCAATAATGAATACGACAATGTGTACGGCATTCGCTATAATCCTGTTACGGACGCTTGGCGAATCGGCGATAGCGACGTGCAATTAAAAAAAGATTTGATAATTAAAGGTGTTACATATATTGGCACACCGGGGCTTTATGAATTACTCTTTAAAAAAGCAACCGATCGGTCATAAGAACGAAGATCTCGAGAACTATCATCATATACTAGATCGCACGCACGCTCACAGAAGAGGCAATGATCCGGCAGGGCAAATAAAGGGAAGTCGAAGTGAAAAATACAAAAATATAATTCAACCGTTGTTCGAAAGAAGATCTCGCTCTAAAACTTGGAGCGGTAAAGGATTAAGTTGAAAATAAACCGTTTCAGTATATATACTGGGATAACATCAACGAGCTGGTGGATCGTCTGAAATTGTTGAAGGCTTCTCAACAGGCGGGACACACGGGCCATAATAACGAGATTATTGCGATCATCGAAGAACTGAAAGAAGCCGATGTAATAGAATGAGCGTCGATAAATTCGGCAGATATTTACGCAAAACGAAAACAACTCGAGGGCCACCCGGTTTAGGATTTTCTCTCACAAGTGATAAACATTATGATATCGGGAACAAACGACTGTGCAACGTCGGCTCGAGCATCAATCCGAGAGACGCGACCAATAAAAATACGTGGACGAGATAAAGGGAAAAATCAAAAATGATTCTAGGACCATACAAAATCAAGTTACGGACGTGAAATCGAAAATCGAAGGAATATTTCGATCGCAAGCTCTCTACCCTCGGCGATCTGAAACGAGAGCTAAACGTATTTCGAGAACAAATGAAGCTGATTAACGTTAGATTAGATAAGTTGGAGCAGCGGTTCGGTGAAGAGCACAACAATGAGCCAAATTAAACGTGACGTCGTCAATGAGTTACACAAACCTGCGAGGAAAATTTTTTCGAGGAGATCCATAATTGTAAAAGTCTGTGGACGATCTTTGGCAAGCTGATCTGTGCGAATTTATTCCTTACGCGCGTGAAAATAAAGGTTATAATTACATTTTAGTTGTTATAGATTGCTTTTCTAAGTATTTGTGGGCGCGACCGGTGAAAAGGAAGACAGACGAGCTCGTAACTCAAGCTATGCTCGAAATATTGAATACCGACAAGAGGACGCCCGCAAATTTACACACCGACGAGGAAAAGAGTTCTACAACCAAAAGTTTAAAGATTTGACAAATAGATACAGAATAAATCATTACTCAACATTTTCTCCGATAAAGGCCGCCATGGTAGAGAGAGTTATACGGACAATTAAAGAAAACTTGTACAGAAATTCAGTATGCGCGGCAAATTTAAATGGTTCGATTTATTGCAAACGATTGTGGACAAATATAACGCGAGCGTGCACAGAACAATAAGGCATGGCTCTAAAGATGTGAACAAGACAAATGAAAAAGACGCTTTTTAGAAACGGTATACAATAAGATTAAAATTGCGGGCAAAGCGAAGTTTCGTGTCAGTGATGTCGTTCGCATCAGCAAATATAAAGGAGTATTCCAAAGGTTACCCCGTCGTGGTCCACGAAACTGTTCAAAATCGTTAAAATTCAAGTTACTAATCCGTTACTTACCTGCTAGAAGACATGTCGAAACAACCGATTTTGGGCGCCTTCTATAACGAAGAACTCCAACGAGCTAAACACGAAGATGTTTATTTGGTGGAAAAAATTTTTAGAAAAAAGGAGGAAAAGCCTACGTGAAATGGTTAGGCATTCCTGAAAAATCTTGGGTTAAACTGTCAAATATTGTTTAATTGTATGAACGTATAGAAATAAATTGATTTGCTTTTTTTTAAACAAAAATAGTTTTATTATTTAAAAAACACATTTTATATGGCACATACAGATTATCGTTAACAATATATTAAAAAACAGTGCGATACAACTTACGAAAAATGCATGCGAACAATAAAGTATTTTCATTATCGTTATACAAAAACAAATTATCAATTTGCGTTAAGTTGACATATTCCGAGTCGAAAAAATAATCTGCATATTCGTGCGAAATATTTAACGCAATCTTCCAGTCGCTGTCTTCAACTTGCCGACGACCTTGATGAAAACAACGAAGTTTGTAATACAGCAACGTCTGATCTTGATTTGTTAAATTTACGTCGAACATGTTTGAACCTTTCCATGCAAGCTGAATCCAATCCTCAGGCCAAACGCTATTTTCGTAATCTGTACACACGTAACACTCAGTTATGTTCGAATTATTAATGTTTATATAAAACGTATTGTTCGCAATTACCGCGAAAACAATCGCGGCAGCAAGGAGACCCATTTTCACACGGACGCACTCTCGTCGTCGTCGTCGTCGTCGTTTAGGCACACAGGACACAAATGCAGAGAAATCGGAGGTCCGTCCCACTGCGTTTCGCCGGTGTTATAATGTAAATAACAAGGTAATTTACGCTGCAGCTCTTTATCTTGCTTCAAACGATCGGGTAATCGCTCCCAAATATCAATTAAATTTAACGTAGATTGTTGCAGTAAAATGTATCTGGGAATGAGGAATTAGATCCGTATCGATATTGCTCAAACCAGAAATTTTGATTGTTATATTCCAATATTTTATCCACGATTTCAAGTATCTCTTCTAACGTTTTCATTGCGACTGACCGACGACGGTTGATCCCATTAAAATCGAGTTTTTATATCTCCCCACGTCGAGTTTTATTTTGTCCTCGTGATTTGCCAACAATTCCAGCAAACAATCGATACTTTCTGAATACCATTGCACATTTCCGTCCTCTGCTTTCGGGATTCCGATAATAAAATTACGGGCATACGAAATTAAATTTTCATTATCCGGGAGATAAGTGGCGATTAATTCTATAATTTTATTGTAGTAACCGTTGAACGTAAGTTTTCGAGCCTTTTGATGCGGTAACCGACGACATGTAATAATTTACTTAATATTTTAAACATAAATTTATCAATTCTATTTCTGTTTCGCCTTTAATAATTTTCACTTTAAATTTACCTTTGGACTCGATAAAAAATAATTTGATATCACTGTCATAAGCTCGAAATTGGAAATCGTCTTCGTGTCCGCACATTGTTGGCACCTCGTACTATTTAATTTCAGATGATCTTCGATGCGAGGAAAGTACTCGATGAATTGATTCCACTCGTCACCGTTAAATGTTAAACATTTTGGTTTTGAGCTGTACGTTAGTTTTACTAACGGTTCAAAATTATTCGTTACACTGAGTCCCGTTGAAATTTTTGCAGATCTGCTTAGCTTGTAAGACACCTCGCTAACAAAACGAAAATCACTATTTCGTCTGCATTCTTGCAGAAAACTTTCCAGAAACTCTAACGACGATGATGCCATTTTCAGATGTATACTTGCACTTATTTACGCACGTCGCGAGACTAAACGATCGAAAGCAAACTTACGGTCTTAAATAAGGAGGAGAGGAAAAAATGTGAGCGTAATTTATTTTAAACCAATAAAAAAAGACGTATTATACACGATGTTTCATAACTCGAAGTGAAGAATTAAGGAACGTGTACGCGGTGATAAAAAATGTTAAATATTTTTGTAAGTTATGAAATAAATATTTTACTTTTTTTATCACCCCGTATAAGATTTCTTAATTCTACGCCACCAGTTATGAAACATCCTATTTTAATTTTAAATCTAATGCGCACACGTAGATTACTCAATGCATTGCAATTTACTGATAAGAAAAATGCGCGGCGAACTGCAGTACAGCACTTTAGTTTGTATCATCTGTCCCTACAGAAAAGAGTACATTTTACGTTTTCTCTGTGCGCGTTAATTATGGATACCATTTCGAATATAAATAGTGCTACTTCGTTAAAATCATTACCTATTAAGAAGTTGTCGGAGCTGGAAATCGGCCGCAAGTATCCGTTGTCCGATTTAAAATATGTAAAAACGAAATTTGGAGAATCATTGCTGGCGGAAATCGATCAGGAGTTTGTCGTGTTTCTGCCTCGTCGATTTAACAAGGCCATACCCGAAGATAAGATAGGTGACGTGTTGTCTTCGCAATGCGGCTTGATTTACAAAGGATTGGTGAAATTAGCAAGTAAACCACAACCGGCATATGATATTGAATTTGAGAAATATTAAAAATACAAGTAAGTACAAAATTTATTATCTTATTTCAAGTCACTAAATTATGGTCTCTTTTTTTCAGCTTGTTAAAGTAAAAAATATTAAGCTTAGTTATAAACATAATTTTAAAATTAGATTATTATTAAATATTGAAATGGATTTACGAGAATATTTAAATGTGTTTCGCTTATTGGATGAGTGCGCCGATAAATCAGATGCTTATAAAATTGCAAAACTAAACAAAAAAATATTAAAACATTAAACGAGCTAATGAGAAATTGTCCGTCGGTGCACGATAAGAAACAAATTGAAAGCTTAATTGCAAAATTACATTCATTCGACGTAAAACTGGAATTAAAAATTAAAACGTTGCCGATTGGTCGAGGTTTAAGAACAAGTCGTCGTCGTCGTCCCGGAACAGAACGGAGAATTAATAAAATCAACCGAATTCAGTGGAAGGATGTAAGTTTTAAATTAAATGCGTACGTATTTTTTCTAATTTTTTTAAATTTACAGCTGCAATCTGCATTTAAAAGCAGAATTCGTACCGGAGTAATAATCAATAAAACTCATACACAACCGCGAAGCTTTTTCCTGAACGCCTCGTCTCTGATTAGAACTAGAATCGAAATCAATTGGTGAAAACGCCTTCGATGAAGATAAATTTGGTATTTTGCGGTGAATTTGTAAAACCTCAAACCGATGTCTCGGAATATAAGTTTTCAATACCAAAAATCACGTGATCAATATTGGAGCAAATCTAGACGAAATTTTAAACGAACTGTTTAACGAAATCATGGTGCAGGTAAGTTTAAAAAGAAATAAGCTGCCAGATATTAATTTTCTTTTTTCACTTTCTTATCAGCTTTCAGAATATCAAAGAGAGGGATAGCGGTTGGTCGTTATCGGGAATCGTGAATCTGGTCGTGGCATTTTGCAAGTACACGCCGTTGAGAGGAGGAGGAAAGAAAGATAACGGTAGCACTTACGTGGACCTGCCGGACGAACTTCGACGAAAAAGTAACGTCATATTGAACATCAAAAATCAAGACCGACGATGCTTCGCGTATTGCCTTTTGGCGCACCTATTTCCGGCGAGAAACGGTCAACATGCGTGCGATCCTTCTACGTACCGTCAAAATATATACGATTTTTTTAGTTTTAAAGGTATATGTTTTCCTGTAAATCTGTGCGACTTACAGAAATTCGAAAACGCCAATAAATTTATTTCAATTAACGTATACGGTTATGAAAACAAGAGCATCGTGGGTCCACTTTATCATACAAAAATGTCAAAAACTGCCACGTAAATTTATTATATTTAAAGAAAAGTCAACGCGTAGGTCATTTTGTCTCATTAAAAATTTATCAGAACTGTGCAGGTATCAAATTTCATCAAACATGCGTGTCAAGTTCATTTGCGATCGCTGCTTGTGTTATTTTTCATCCAAGGACAAATTAAATCGTCATGTGTCAGATTGCTCGCGTCATGAGGCCGTAAAATTGAATTACCTAAAGACGGAGAAAACATTGTTAAATTCAAACAATTTGCGGCCACCATGCCTTTGCCGTTTGTCATTTACGCGGACTTCGAAGCTCTAACGAAACCTATTCATTCCTGTGACGATACTCTAGAAAAAGCATTCACGAACGCCTATCAACGGCACGAAGCCTTTAGCGTTGCATATTTAACAGTCTGTTCTTACGATGATCGACTAAATCATTTTGAAATTTATCGCGGCGAAAACCCGGCTGAGTGGTTCGTAAATAAATTATTAGGAGAAGCAACAAATGTTCAAGAAATATTAAAAATCACATTACCGTTCCTATGAAAGATTTAACGTTCGAAGAATCTACGGCACATGCAAATGCCGAAAAGTGTGAGATTTGTGATTCTAATTTTAGCGAAAATAATACTAAAACTTATCACCACGACCATTTTACCGGGAACTATATTGCCGCTTTGTGCAATAATTGTAATTTACAATGTCGCGTTAAAAATATTATTCCCGTGATTTTACACAATTTATCTCATTACGATAGTCACTTTATAATAGAAGCGCTGGCAAACGTAAACGATGAAAATGTAGAAATTTTAGCAAACACAACTGAAACTTACATATCGTTCTCGAAAAGGGTAGGCGATGTGAAATTACGTTTCTTAGATTCGTTTCGTTTCATGCCCTCGTCTCTTGAAACATTAGCGAAAAATTTGAAACCAGAACAAATAAAGTTCGTACAAAAAGCGTTTCCGAATCCCGATTCTTATAAATTAGTAACTCGTAAAGGATGTTTTCCGTATGATTACGTGAATTCTGTTGACAAATTGGAAGAGACAAGTCTTCCCGATAAATCCCTATTTTATAATAAATTACATGGCGAAAACGTCAACGATGAGGATTACCAGCACGCCGTAAACGTTTGGCAACATTTTCAATGTAAAACTCTCGGTGAATACGCGGACTTGTATTTAAAAATTGACGTATTTCTATTGGCAGACATTTTTGAAAATTTTAGAAAATTGACTTTCAAAACTTACGGGTTAGATGCGTGTGGATTTTTCACAGCTCCGGGCCTATCATTTTCGGCGGCTCTTAAAACAACAAAAATTGAACTTCCCCTTTTACAAGACATCGATATGATTTTATTTATAGAAAAAGGTTTACGCGGCGGTATAACTCAAGTTAGTTCCCGATATGCAAAAGCGAATTCTGTACACATGGGAACCGATTTCGACCCTGATAAGGAAATTAGCGAAATTATTTACGTAGACGCCAACGGACTCTATTCTTACGCGATGACGACAAAATTACCGTGCGACAACTTCAACTGGGTAAGTGACGAAAAATTAACGAATCTTTTAGAAATGCTCAGTACGACCGACATTGACTGTTCGATGTATTACGGGGATGAAACGGGTAAATCTTGTGTTTTAGAAGTTGACTTAGAATATCCTGAAGATTTGCACGATTCCCATATATTTTTCCATTTTGTCCGGAACACATATCCACCACAGGTAAAAGGACGACAAAAATTAATGCTAACTTTATGTAATAAAGAAAAGTACGTCCTCCATTTAAGCGTTTTACTTCAAAGTTTAAAACACGGCTTAAAATTAAAAACAATTCATCGTGCGATAGAATTTGACGAGAGCAATTGGTTAGAAAAATACATTAAATTAAATAGCGATCTGAGGGCAAAATCTACGAACGCTTTCGATAAAGATTTTTACAAGGGCATGTCGAATATGGTTTTCGGAAAACTTATGGAATCTGTACGCAAATACAGAAATATCGTGTTGACAAAGAAATGGAAATCCGCTGAAAAATATATTAGTCAACCAAATTTCAAAGAAGCTATGATTTTCAGTGAGAATCTGGTTGCAATTGAACTGAACAAATTATCCGTGAAATTTGATAAACCGATCTACGTTGGCATGGCAGTCCTTGACATTTCAAAAACAGTCATGTATAGTTTTCTTTATGATTACATCAGAGAAAATGTGGAGCCCTTATTTAATGTCACAGTATGTTACACGGACACGGACAGTTTTATTTTTAAGTTCTCTCAAAACATCCCGAACGCGTCTCAGTATTTATGAAATTATAAAACGGGATGCAAATAAAATTTTGACACTTCAGGTTACGCCGCAGATAACCCTTTCGGAATACCTTTGGTAAATAAGAAAGTTATCGGTAAATTTAAAGACGAACTGTGCGGACAGATAATAACTGAGTTCATTGGAATTAGAGCTAAAGTTTACGCCATCAGAGTGGGAAAAGAAGTAAAATTTAAAAAATTGAAGGGCGTAGGTCGTTCAGGAATTAAAAAAATAACTTTTCAGGATTATTATGACTGTTTGTTTGATAATAATAAAATAATGTCAAAATTCAATAGCATCAGGTCAATAAATCATCAATTATTAACCGTTACCATAAATAAAACTGCCTTAGATGCTCAAGATGACAAACGACATTACGATCTTGTAACGGACATTCATTCGTTGCCGTTGGGACATTATAAATTAAAATGAAATTGTATGTAATTTTGTAATTATGTATTAAAATTAAATTATATGTAATTTGTAATTATATTGTGTGTTAGTAAAGCATTTTGTATTATACATACGTAAGTAAAACGTATTTTTATTTTTAGAATTTTATTTAAGACGTTTTACAATTATACAGGCACGTCGGAATCGTTTTCGTCCGCCTATGCTCGCGGAAATGCGCACGCCCCGAGGACCCATTTTTCGAAATTGCCGCCGCCGCTCTGCGTGCAGCGATCTATATGCTCCCGCGCGCGTAGAAACCTACCGACGCGACGTCTCCGAGATGGACGCCGGCGATCGTCCTTTCGCAATTCGTCACCAGATGGACACCGCCAGATGCAACCAACATCGCATCCGTGTTCGACGAAAAATAAAACGACGTCCTTCTCGCCGCGCGTCGTTATTATTATTACACATTTCGAACTGATACGAGCAACTGACCGAACGGTCGAGCGGCTTAGGTGGACGCCTCACGAATACCGAGGAACGGGTTCGAATCTCTCTCCGGACGGAGGAAAAAAAATGACGCAACCAACATCGCATCCGTGTTCGACGAAAAAATTAAGGACATCATTCGCCGCGTCGTTAATATTACACATCTGGAACGGATACGAACGAGTGACTCAACGGCCGAGCGGCTTAGGTGGACGGCTCAGGAACGCCGAGGAACGGGTTCGAATCTCTCTCCGGACGGAGGAAAAAATTCCGCAGCGGAGCGCCGGTGGCGACACCCGACGGACAATTCCCGAACTAACGCTCCGACGACGCAGCGCCACTGCCATCTGGCGGACAATTTCCGAACTAACGAAAATGGCAGCAGCGCCGGAGGCATCTGGCGGACAATTTCCGAACTAACGAAAATGACAGCAGCGCCGGTGGCATCTGGCGGACGGACGCCAGAACTACGTTGTCTCCGTCTCTCTCTCTCTGGAGCTCCATCTCACTCTTTACCATGGGCTCAGATGAGGCAGAAAACTGGACCGGAAGTCAATGCATTTCAAATGGGGAAAAAAGGGTGTGGTCTGTTTTTTATATCTACTCATGGCCAATCGCTGACATAACGGCAGAAACCGTTGCAAAAGAATTTTATAAAGGTTGGGTAGCAAGCTCCGACGATTAACCTAGTTAGACTGGGCAAGCGAGTTTTAAAATGTAGCTAACAAGTTCACAGGGGTGTTTACTAAGACTAACTTAGTGATTGGTTACTTTCAAATTGCAGTCGATAATTTTCGGCGGATGTCGTGTAACGCAACAGAACTCATAGGCGTACATACTAGTTTTATTGCGTGTATTTGTATTTAATGAATTAATTCAATATAATTAACTGATTAATTAAATTAATAATTCTATTTCGTAATGAATAATCTATTATTATTTCAATTAACAAGTAATATTCGATTTTTATCTCCATTTAATGAACGCCGCCTATGCACTAGGGACGAGTAAACAGTACCCCACCTTTCCCACCCTCCGCAAGATCTGTTGATGTTGCTTTCAAACAAACCATCCTTTTTTGCCTTGGCATTACCAGTCTACCTTGATTAGCCGTCGACGGTAGCAAGATTCGGAGTCCCTGATATAATAACTACCGACCAGGGAACTCAATTTGAATCTTGTCTTTTCAGAGAAATGTCTAATTTTCTAGGAATGAAACGATCAAGAACAACTAGTTATCATCCTCAATGCAATAGGCTGATAGAAAGATGGCACAGAACTCTTAAGTCGTCAATCATATAAGGAGGGGCAACAACGAAGAGAGAAATCAAATTCCTAATGAACAAATTACCAGATACGGTCGAAAAGTGCATTTTCCTGTAAGATATTTAAGTGCCGTATATACTGAAGGGGGAGTAATGGAGCGTTGCTTCGAAAATATTTTGTTTAAAAAATAGTATATTGTAGACCGAGGCGGTAAAGTGCTTGTTTTCCAGGTCGAGAGAAGATATGGACAGGCGAGGCGAGCAGCCGAGCCTGGCCACTTCTCAAGACCTCGAAAATTGCTTTACCGCCATGGTTTACACATTATTTTTTTTCCTACACAATTATAATTAATTTTATTAATATCACACAAACGTTCTTTTTCTCGAAGTAAAAATATTAAAATTGAGTTACTATTAAAATTATTATAGATGTTTTAAAACACAGTAATACGTATAGTAGTGTGGCTAAGCGGTCAAGACGGTGGTTTAATACACCAGTCTCTTCGGAAGCATGGGTTCGAATTCCACCGCTGCCGAGTTTTTTTTTTCTTGATAATTTTAATCCTTTTTAAAACCAAATACCAGTGGAATTAAATTTAAAAAAACTTACGTTTGTTAATTTTTTGATGTCGATGAGAATGCATTCCAGAAATTATTGTCGCGCCACCTAGTGGTAAAGCCTCGTAAATTATTTTCTCGGCTAGGCATTTATGTTCATTTTGCCGGGCTAGCCGTGGAAACGTTTGCTTTCTCCTCTCTGATGAGCCGGTAAAATTGAATTTTCTACTAGTGTAGGAAAAAAATGTAATTTATTTTAGTTAGTTACGATTGATGTTTTTGTCATAATGTTAAAAATAATAAATTTAATTAATTACAATATAAGCAGCTCAGTTATTAAAACGTTACATGTAACATGTCTTGCATATTTCGACAAATTTGGTAAATCAGGCTTTTATTGAGGCTATATTTCTGTCAAACTAAATAAATAAAATTTGAATTAAACGTCAGAATTACTAGTGACATGATTTAACTTGAAGGCTTCCGCGGCCGTCGTCCATGTTTGAATTGGCTTCCGGTTGGAACCGCGTCACGTTGACTCCTTCTACTGCCGACGTGTCGTTCTTCATTGCAGAAAAACTTCCTCAGGGCTGCTGCCGCTGGTGGTGTTGCTGCTGCTTCTCGCTTGACGGTTTGTCTCGGCGACAAACGAGCGCAGCAACAACACCACCAGCAGCAGCAGCCCTGAGAAAGTTCTTCTGCAATGAAGTACGAAACGTCGGCAGTAGAAGTCAACGTGACGCGGTTCCAACTGAGCCAATTCATACTAGTGACATGCATGCATTAAACGTTAAAACTATTAAAGTCAGGTTTACATTGTGCAAATGGCTTGCCCGGATTTTCTTGTCCGCTACTGTACCTTACGCATTTTTGATTAAATTTTCTTCATATCTCTCCATTAGCAGATAATAATTGCTTCTTGGTATTAATACAATTTGTAAAATTTGCCTTTAGGACAGTTGGAGAAGAATTACCTACAATTTTAATTTTATTGAAGTAAGATATAGCCGTCATGATGTCAATAAATAGATCACTGACAGAAAATAAATTTCAAAATTTTATTTCTAGTTGTCAATCAAGATGACAATAAAGACTGATTTACATTAAAGATTACTTTATAGTATTTTCATATCGGTGTCCGAAATTTTCTGTCCACAAATGTACTCCTTAAGGGTTATCTATAGGTCTCTGTTTAGTATTTCATTTCTGATAAACCATTCGCTTTTTGAGATGCGGATAATTTTATTTTGTATTGTTGCTAGTTTTTAAAGTTAGTTTTGGCGATGGTGATGCTGTGAAAGCGTAAGTGTCGTTGATCTCAAGATTTGTGTCTGTTTGTTGTCCTGGGTGTGCACTTGTGTAGGTATACCAAAGCACACATTTTCGCAAAATACGCTTTAATGCAACCTGAAATGTTTTTGTTATATGTCACTATGAATGAGTACGATTCGTACTGATACATTATCAAAGAATTTAGGCTTCATTAAAGGGGTATAGTTTAAAGATAACGAGTGGCACTTCGCAATACATAGCTCACGTTGTTTTCAGTGTAATAGCACTTGACTTTCAACCACAGGCGATTAATTATATAAATAATATTTAATTTTTTTAAACGTTTATTTGTACCACAAAATCTTCTAAGCGGACACTAAATCGCGCAACAATACACTTTACGTTTCGCAGTCGTTCGACTGCTTCGTCAGAAGTGAAAATTATTTAATTTTAACTTCTGACGAAGCAGTCGAACGACTGCGAAACGTAAAGTGTATTGTTGCGCGATTTAGTGTCCGCTTAGAAGATTTTGTGATACAAATTTCATCGGACAAGAACCAACTGTAAATATGTTTATTTGTACAGTAAACAAAAACGAAAATACTTTATTAAATGAAGAATTTAGAATAGACAAATATAGGGCATGCTATTTAAGAATATTGAGTTTTGTCATTTTGAAATTTCTGATATTTTGTTTATTACCATGACCATCCTGTAGCGACAAAAATATATTTAATAATGGCTTATAATGAGCTTATGTATCAACTATATCTGTACCAAAAATATTTTTCTTAGAGTTAAAAATAAATAAAATATGAATAAATAAAATAGTGGCTGCAAATGGCAGTTTTTAGGCAAAGTGAAATATCTCAAGAAACGTTAGGTTTGGGTATAGGCAATGCTATACAGAAAATGTGTAGAATTTTATAGGCAATCCAAATTTGTTTCATATATAGGGTATGCCATTTGAAATAAAAAAGTTGTGTCTGGCACTACCGTTTTGATTCATTCTGTATAGATAGATAGATTTTATGTTATAGACCTCTAAAGTTAAAAAATAAATTGTGTTGAAAATACTTTTGTATCTTCAGTAATTAACGAGATATAGCCCGCGAACACACTGTTGGGACACCCTGCATAACAATGTCGTTATGAATTACAAAATAATAGAGTAAATTAGCCTTGCAAAATTGTTGGTTGCAAGTCGGCAGGATTGCAGTGGGCCCCGAGCAAATTCTGTATCGCTATTTCGGCCCTAATTGGGGCCTCATCAGCAGAACAATAGCTCGAGAACTCCATTGCAACCCAGACGACCAACAAGACATACGCACGGCAGTGTTGGGCACAATTAAATTATATTTGCAATTAACAATTAACAATTGATTAATTGTAATTGTAGAAACTCGCAATTAACAATTGATTAATTGTAATCGTAGAAACACACAATTACAATTAATTAATTGTAATTTTAAGGAATCCGCAATTACAATTAATTAATTGTTAATTGTGTTTTTCTACGATTACAATTAATCAATTGTTAATTGCGAGTTTCTACGATTACAATTAATTAATTGTTAGTTTTTTTGGAATGGGCTTCATTGACAATTAACAATTAACAATTAATATTTCTGTCTGAATGTATAAGTAACATTTATATCATATAAATTCTACTGTATTACATTAATAATTATAATATTAATTTATTTTGCATGAATTCACCTGGTTTGACAGTAATGACAGCGTCTGTTATTCGATTAGAAGTCGTTATTAATTTAGCAAGCCATGGTTAATTGCAATTACAATTAATTAATTGCAAATGACAACTAATTTAATTGCAATTAATTTAATTGCAATTAATTGAATTTAATTGCAATTAATTGAATTTAATTGCAATTAAATTTAATTGTGATCTGCAATTAAACCAATTAATTGCAATTAATTTAATTGTAAATTGCAATTGATATTAATTGTAATTAAATTTAATCACAATTAAACATTAATCAACTAAATTTTTAATCAATTGATTAATTAATTGAAATTTTAATTGATTAATGCCCTACACTGACGCGCGGTTAGCGCCAAGGTTACTAAAGAGACAAGGTTGCCTGGTAACTTTCAACGTCATCGCAACGTCACTCAGTAGGCCCATTTAATGCATATATACAAATAGATGGCCTACTGGATGACGCGTCACTCCACGACTTACCAGGCAACCTTCTCTCTTTAGTAACCTTGGGTTAGCGCGTAAATGCAAACATGTCAAATAAGTGCGCCGTGGCGCGACTATTTTCTGACCTGTAAATTGTGTCGTGAAAAGCAAATAGCAACTAATACTTGCTTTTACCTTTTACTTTAAGCAATTACTTCTTTTTTATTCATCAGACCCAATGCTTAAAGCAATTGCTTAGTTTTCATTCATCAGGCCCAATGTATAAGGCTAATTTATGTTAAATAAGTGCGCCGCGGCGCGACTATTTTCTGCCATGTAAATTATATTATCGTGAAAAGCAAATAGCAACTAATACTGCTGCCCCATGACCTATCACGCACGAGATGGCGGTCAGTGCGGACAAAGCGTGTCATCGCAACTGTTGGTCGTCGGGATTGCAATGGAGTCCTTGAGCTACTGTTCTGCTGATGAGGCCCCAATTAGGGCCGAAATAGCTATACTTAATATGCTCGGGGGCCCCATTGCAATCCTTCCGACTTGCAACCAACAATTTTGCATGTTTGCAATGACACGCTTTGTCCGCATTGACCGCCATCTCGTGCGTGATAGCTCATGGGGCAGCAGTATTAGTTGCTAATTGCTTTTCACGACAATATAATTTATAGATCAGAAAATAGTCGCGCCGCGGCGCACTTATTTGACATAAATTAGTCTTATACATTGGGCCTGATGAATAAAAACTAAGCAATTGCTTTAAGCATTGGGTCTGATAAATAAAAATGAAGTAATTGCTTAAAGTAAAAGGTAAAAGCAAAAGCAAATGCTTTGAAGGAAAAGGTAGTAGGAAAAGCATTTATCTCGATTTGTATGAATAATCTTTTATCTTTTACTTAGAGTCTATAGCAAATGCTTCAAAGCACTAGCGTTTGCTCCTTTTCAACACGGAAGAACTTCTTCGCGCTAAAACGTAATTCAGCGACCCACCGCAGTATGTATCGTTTATTCACGCATTCTTAACTATAGCCGATTTTAAGCGCATAACTGGTAATTACCGGTTAAAAATATTTTTAACTAAATGCTTTCCAAATGCACTACTCGGAGTTATTCCAGAGCTGCTCCAAGTAGCTCCGAGTAACTCATCCGTGCAATTGGAAAGCACCTCATGTAGCTTAAACACATTTAGTTAAAAATATTTTTGACCGGTAATTACCGGTTATGCGCTTAAAATCGGCGTATGTATCACTGATACCGAACGGATAAAAATGAGTTCAGATAAATCTACATATATTTAGTGATTGCAAGGTATGTATACCAGCTACCTATAATGAAACAAAATAAGTTTTAATAAAGTAATATAAAGATTTATTTTTTCTAGCAAAAACATTATTATAAATCTTGTTGATTAAGGGCTAATTTGGATAATTAAATACTTAAATAATTAAATACAAATATTTTGCTATCGTCAAAAATAAAATATTAAAATTGAAAACTGCTATGTTTGGAGAGAAAAAAAAATACAAAAATATTTGACGGTAGCAGCCTGAAGAATATAAATTTATGGAAACCGGTGGCTATATTAAATTTTCAAAATTCGGAAGTACTCTTATTACCACTTTAATTATTATAAATATTGGAATTGCCCTCTTTCATGTTTTAAACAATGTGCTAAGCTAAATATTTATCTAATACTTTTTTACATCTTAAAGTTTCCGGATTTAAATCATAACATTTCATAATTGACAATTATAGCACGTATATTTTATTGTTTTGTTTTTTTTTCTTTAACTGAACATAAAAATATTTATGTTATATGTTTAGTGGATATAAAAAACTTATGGTATGTCTGAGGAAATCTTTCATTTTTTGAATAGATGTTAATGCACCTTCTCGTTTTTCGCAATAAAATGCTCAGACAAACAACATACGTTCTCTTCATTGAAACGAAAAAGCCGCCTGTAATCATTCGGTAATGTTTCACTACGCTTTTTGTATTGTGTTTCTACCCTCGGTTGATTTAATAATGCCATAATTTGTAAACCCTTTTGATTCGCACAAACCGATACTGAGATACCTTCACATTTTTTGAAGCAAATGCTTTAAGTGTAGTAAATGCTCAGTTTTATTCATGAAATGAGTTTTATTCATAATTATGAATCTTTTGCTCCAATTGAAGCAAATGCTTTTACTTAGAGTTCAAAGCAATTGCTTCAAAATATTATTCATGCATTTTGAAGCATTTTCTTCATAATTTTAAAGTAAAAGCATTTGCTACATTTTATTCATCAGACCTATTGGGCCTGATGAATAAAAACTAAGCAATTGCTTTAAGCATTGACTGATTAGCAAAAGCAAAAGCTGTAAAAGCAAATACTTTAAGAAAAAGCAATTGCTGAATTATTATATGAAACAAAATTCTAAGCATTTACTAGTTTTCCGGCTTCGTTGAAGCAATTGCTAGTACGACTTGTGCAGATTTACATATGTATCTACAGAGCTAAAGTAGGTTTTGTATTTGTGGACAGATAAATATAATTGTTTTTATTTATAAACGTTTTCTTAATTATTTTAAAGGCACAATATTTGAAAATAACGTGATTCACAGTACACACATTTATACATATAACAACAAAAACTCCATAGTTACCGTTCCTCTAGAGTTGTCAACTGTTAGACGATACACAACAGTAGGTATGTATGTTAGATTCGTTATCGAAGCGGTGCTCATTTTTAAATTTAAAATTTAAAATTTAAAATATCGGATACTAGTGATCGAGATAGTTAGTAGTGATAATGAGACCGAGTAAGACAAACAATTTTTTTTTGTTAAAAAACCTAAAGGAAATAAAATAATTTTTAAGTAAATGTAAATCATCAAAACCCAGGCTTTTGATGATATACTGTGCAGAATAAAAAATTTGATTTAGATTTATTTAAATTATTTCTGCACTTTAATGAATTTCCGACAAAAAAAATTATTTTTAATGAATTACAAGTGCCGAGGATAGAAAAAGAAGAAGCCTTACGGTGCAGCCACATTAACGTTTAACGTCACGCCTAACGTGATTTTCAAAGTCTAATTTGACTAGTTTGGTGTAGTTTTTACTTGTGATATGATAATATGGAAAAGAAAACAAATTTATAACGAGTAATTTGATATTAAACTTAAGTGTAACCGGAGATTTATGTCAAATTAGATGTTAAAAATCACGTTAGGCGTTACATTAAATGCATATGTGCCCGCGACATTACAAATAATAACTGATGATTACAAGGAAATTTTTAATGTTTCAGTTATAACTAAACAAATTACAATGAAAATAAGCAATATGAAAAGAAAAGTGAAAAAATGTTTGATTCAAACAAAACTGGCAACAAAAAATTTTGTTCATAACAAACGTATAGGTTTCAGAAACAGTTGTTTGTTGAACTCCAATTTCTTCATCAACGGCATTCTGAAAGCTTGGGTGAGATACAACACGAAGAAATATTTTCATTTTTTCTATAATAATTGACAATGCATCACCACGTTTCTCGCCACTGTCTTCTAATGGTTCAGCCACACCTACGGCAAATGTGCTGCCTAACGTCATTTTTAACGTCTAATTTGCCATTAATCAGTCGCTACACCTACAATTATTGTCAAGTTAGACCTGAAAAATCACGTTAGGCAGCACATTAGACGCAGACGTGGCTCCGACAATAGAGTGTAACCACGGATTATTGGCATATATGGCACTAATTTTGTAACGGCATTGAGAGTGGCATTGCGCGCTAGACGATAGCTCGGCCGTCGGTTTTTCAAACACATCAAACGGATTGCCGGCACGTATCTCATAGTTGTTGAGTTGTTGTCATAGATCACAGAATACAATACAGAAAGGACTCTTCTGTACAATTAAACGTGACCTTTACAGAACCCTCTATCGGCCTGGAAGAAACTAAATTTCTTACGCGGGTATACGGTACACCTAAATTTGAATTCAATTAAATTAAAACTGGCGTTTTATGAATATAAGGGCCAGTTTTATAATCAATTTAAAGGATACGTTAAATTTAGTCATTTTCAGATGTCAAAACAAATATGATAACACATTTGTTTACACATCTGAATGTGGCTTTAGTTTTAAAGTCTCCTTTAAATTTGATTATGAGAGTAGCCCTTACATTCATAAAACAGAAGTTAAATATGTCAACAAAAAAAAATTAATGAAGTCATAATTAACACATTTATTAATAAATACATATAGATTCCAATCAATTCTCACACTCTTTTGTAGAATATATGAATTTACAAGGTATAGGTAATTAACAAATTTATAAAAGTAACTTTAATCTTCTTTCCTCTTCATTGTGTTTGCTTTGTTTATTTTATTGTGTTGGGTTGCGACAACTACCACTTTATCAGGTATGTCAACAAAATTCTTATCTAAACATTAACTGCGTCTTTTTTGTAATTTGTTACATGCTCTCGTTTTTATAAAAATTGCAGGAGCGTTACTTCCAATTCCAACAACCCGTAGGTCTTTTCCTTTTAATATATTATTTGTTTTATATACTTGAAAAATAATATCACAGATGTAGGTTTCTCGATGCTTTTTTTCGGATTATGGCTTTTAATTTCCGCTGTTCAGATTACTGGAGGTTCGGATTAGCGCATGCTCAGATTAAAGAAGTCATACTGTATACTGCATACCTTACGATGAGGTACTATGGGTCTCTCAAGCTAATTCAGCCTTCGGCACCTCTACACCTACTTTTTAAAAAAAAGTATTAATTTCATTGTGTTAGTTCATATCGACATGAGCCGGGCAAATCGATATAAGCACCATTGACTAAATTGTTCAGAAATTGAGAGAAACTATTTTTGACACATTATCGTTTTGCCTTGAACACATCGATATATCAGCCATACCTGGTAAATTCAGCTTTGGAAATGCGCCTGGAAATAATTTCTTATTATGACCTACATCTTCTTCAGTAAAATGTTTGTGGCAAACTCTGCAATTACTGTATACCTTCTCAATTGTGTATTCCTGCGTCAAACGGTTGTTATCACACAAATGTATACATTTATTAAATAGGTCCAGGTTTTTACTAGGATTGGGAAATCGATGCTTAACATCACCACTACCGTAGCAATCTCTTACAGAACAGTAAATACCAACCATTTCTAAACAAAAATTGCTTCTTAATCCAAACATATAATTACACTTTTGGCCATTTGACGTTCTCTTACCAAGGTAAAACTGCACTTTAGATTCCTAAATTTGCGCGTACACAGAACTGCTATTTTTGTGTTATGAAAAACGGCTAAATAATTACAAACTAAGAAGGACGAAACGACCAAATAAAAACACCAACTACGCTCGCTTAAAATACAAAACGTGGTCACAATCAACATTCAACACAACGCAACGCACGTATGGGCATGTGGCCATGTGCTCGTTGGCGGTTGGTTGTGCCCGGGAAATTTAATTTTTACTTATCTCGCCATCTAACCGTGTGGAAGAAACTATTTAATAGATGCCTGGTCCCATGTCATAGATAGAGAAAGATATACAAAGTAGTCAATCTCAAGTGTTCGGGGTTGGCAGCAAAAAAATCCCTACATTAGTATATTTTTATGTTTGATAGTTTACAAACATGATTCAGATTCATGTTTATATTTATTTTCACCTGGCGAGCCGTCTGATATGGTACTTTTACTTCTGTTGAGAAAAATTTTTCTTTAATAAGACAATGCCATTTATGATTCTGCATGATTTTTAATATCATCCAATTTTACTACGATGCCTGTTATCGATCTTCTGTTTCTTCATTGTTTCCAGCATAATCTGCATCGCTGAATGCTTGCAGATGATCATTTTGCTTTGCTGGATAGTAAAGTCCATAATCATAAGTTTTTTAATGACACATTAATGACCACAGGCACTTATTAAATTTTAGTGTTTTTTACTTACAGAGTGCCTGTGGTCATTAATGTGTCATTAAAAAACTTATGATTATGGACTTTACTATCCAGCAAAGCAAAATGATCATCTGCAAGCATTCAGCGATGCAGATTATGCTGGAAACAATGAAGAAGCAGAAGATCGATAACAGGCATCGTAGTAAAATTGGATGATACAATTGCTTGCCAATGAAACAGAGTGGTGGCATTATTGACTACTGAGGCTGCATACATTGCGGCAAATTAAACCGTGAAAGAAATAATATGGTCGAAAAGTTTAATTAACCCTGCGTTTAATACATGGGCGTCGTTGTTAATTTCGTTTAATATGTTGATGGGGCAGCAGAGTCCAGCGTAGGAAATATCCCAGCAGAGGCCGAGGAAAACTGTGTTCGTTCCACAAAGGAGACAGCCTAGACAGAGTAAAAATTCACTGCTGTCTATGTGTGACGTGTTACTGCATGCAAGGTGCGGTATTACGTTTACTCAAATATGTTACAAAATCCTCGGCTGTGCTGTGTTCGTTGTGCAGTCAGCCGTCAGCCTAAGGTATCCACGGCAGTCAGAATTCTGTTTAGAATACAGTCCGACCGAGCTCGTTAAACTCTAATGGTTCGTTCATCAACTAAACGCAAGCTTAGTAATCTAGCATTGTTTGACAACCTGAAAACGATCCTCGTGAACCTGAGTATCTACAAAAGAAAACTTATAAGATTCTGTGTTAGTATTACATTACACTAACACGATTGGAAGCATTAATAAATCTTTGTAAAGTAGTATTGTTTTTTGCTATTTTTAACATGTTTATTAGCGTACCTACTGAGAAACCTGAAAATAAACAATAATACCATATAGATAACATAACCTTTTAAAACCAGGCGGTGACATACACCACTGTAGCCAATTATTCAGGCATCCCACCTTAAATTAAGTATTGCCAACTCAGGACAGTTGACATTGATCGCCCTGTATACTTTTTGCTAACGTACTAAATCAACACTCCGTACAGGTAACGCAATTCCATTCCTCTCGTGAGAGGATTGAGAAACAAAGATAACAAATATAATTGTTGCAAGTGCAATAAGGAAGACAACAGTTTTAGGGAATTCTGTTTACCGCAATGTCACTGGTTTCAATTTAAAAGTGTATTGGGTTATGTCTAGTTAAATCTGTTAAGTTATTTACCAGTTAAAAAGTTGTTATTTTAAGAAGTGCAGAATTTTTCTTTCACGAGAAAGGCGGAATCATTAAATGTCGTGCGATAAAAGTTTGGGATGCGATATTTAAACTCAATTTTCTTAACCACTGACAGTAACTTTGACAAACGTCACTTCAAATAATATTTCCAACTGTTTTTCATCCCTAGATGAAAGGAATGTGCGACAAGGCTAGATATAAAAAATTACTAAATGCGTTACCTTTATACGAAGTATGTTGATGTAGTATCTTACTTTTTGCACGAAAACAGCGCCATCTCGAGTCCTTAGTCACGTACTATCTTAATTTTGAATGCAGGTTTCTTTCACTATTTCAAGTACTAATTTAAAATATAATTTTTGAATGTTAGGAAACGGAAAATGCTAAAATATTTTAATAGAACTCCTGTGATATGTGACATTTAAGATAAAGTTGCCAATATTCAAGTAAAATACCACTGCTGCAGCCCGCTTCGGAGCGAAATGTGGAACAAATAATGACGTTAACCACCAACGTAAAAGCCCGTTCACAATGACTTAACGTAAGAAAATTAATCACTTAATAAAAGTTGGAAACACTGTTAGAAATGTAAGCGTACTAACTGGCTAATTCTATTAATTTACGTTTCTTAAGTTAACAACTTGCATTTTTAGGTTAACTCTGTTAAGTACAATCAATCAATAGTGTTCTAAAACAGTTTAGTGAGTGTAGTCTTTGAGTCCTCTAGTTGAGCAAAACAATTTTGTCCTATATTAACCTGGACAACCACTAACAGTTCGCAAATATTTGCGCATGCAAAGAACAAGAAATCCCTTCATTGTGAACACATAAATTAACACACTAATTTCCTTAATTTAATTTTCTTACGTTAAGTCATTGTGAACGGGCTTTAAAACTTACCGCAATAATTTTTCTCGCATTAATTGTCACGTTCTTTTCCGTTAGAATGCCGTTAGACGTTAACGTTAGTTAAGATAATTTGCAAGCCACTCGTTCCGTCGGGGCACTCCTAGCTCGCTACGCTTCGCTAGTCGTACCCCAACCCCACTCGTGTTACAATAAGCCTTCTTGTGAAACTTGTATAATAATATACTATTATAATTTCTCTGTTTACGAATATTAAAGAACTGCGCCATTATTATTGTACGAATGCGATGAATATGAAATTATAACTTGTTTAAGCAAATGCAAGGATGGGACAGAGGAACCTTAATAATTTTTAAGCAAATGCTTAAATAGAAAAAGCAATCGCTACCTTTATTCATACAACATTAAGCAAATACTAGAAATTTTTTTTTAGAGAACCTTTTGCTATAAGTTTTTCCTTAGTGTCTTAGCAATTGCTACAAGGTCAAGCAATTGCTAAAGATTTAATCATTAGATATTAAGCATTTACTAGTAAATTTCAAGAAAAAGTAATTGCTTAAACTTTATTCATAAGGCCCAATTACATATTTCGTACTGCGAAAATATTTGTTTAATATGGAAAATAAAAAATTATTCAATACAATCCCCGCGCACTTTTCTACCCTATCTCTAAATATAGGGTCTACGTCACCTATAAATTAAAGTCACCTGAAATTAATAAGAAATCATCTACGTGTGTAGTAATAACTGTGTTGTTTAAAGGAAACGATTTGATAGTTATTTATTTAAAAAATATTAAACAGTGAATTTTAAGTAATTTTCTTCAAGCGCATCTTAGAAACTAATAGAGTTATGCGTATCAAACTTACACAAATTGTTTAACACATATTAGACTATGTTCTAACAGGGAAAGATATATGATTATTAAATAAACCATTATACAGGGTCCGGCAGTCAAACCTGACGTTTTTTGAAAGGGGATAACACAGACAATTTTCGACGAAGAAAATATTTCTTTTTTTAATTTCAGGCGACTTTAACTTATACAGGGTGAATGACAATTGTACCGACAAAAAAGAAAACGCAGAAGAGAATCGATGTCATAGATTACGGGAAAAATGTTTAAAAAATTCTTGTGAACAGTTTCTAATTAATTAAAAAATTAAAATAAAGCTCCGGCACTGCGTACGAAATACGGCGGCCACCTTCTATAAATGTGGCAGTATAATAGGACTATAAAAGTTTTTTATTGACTCTCGCTTGCACACAATGCGACCTTGACACATATCTCAATTGATTTTATTATTCGTTTAGCAGCTGACGTATGTAATTATTAGTAATTTCTAAAATTGCGTACGAAATACGAATAATAAATTCGAAAATAATTATGTAAATAATTGTTTGTTAATTCGTGCGGATTATTTACTAGGGCGGAATGTATCAGCCGTTTCGTCCACAAAAAAAATCGCAAGGATTTAAATCTGGTGATCGCAAGCGCCAAATGCACGACAGGCAGCTGATAGTAAAATGTTCGTCTCGTTATTGCAAGGAGACAACAAAACTATTAGGATACAATCTTGTAAATGTTGGTTGCGAGTCGTCAGGATCGCAATGGGGCCCCCGAGCATATTCTGTATAGCTATTTCGGCCCTAATTGGGGCCTCATCAGCAGAACAGTAGCCCGAGAACTCCATTGCAACCCCGACGACCAACAAGATATACGCACGCTTAGCGCGTGAAAGCAAACATGTGAAATAATTGCGCCCCGGCACAACTATTTTCCGACTTATAATTCGTGTCGTGAAAGCAAATAGCAACAATGCCGCTGCCTCATAAGCTAACACGCACGAGATGGCAGTCGAAGCGGACAAAACGTGTCATCGCAAACATGTAAATGTTGGTTGCGAGTCGTCAGGATCGCAATGGGGCCCCCGAGCATATTCTGTATAGCTATTTCGGCCCTAATTGGGGCCTCATCAGCAGAACAGTAGCCCGAGAACTCCATTGCAACCCCGACGACCAACAAGATATACGCACGCTTAGCGCGTGAAAGCAAACATGTGAAATAATTGCGCCCCGGCACAATTATTTTCCGACTTATAATTCGTGTCGTGAAAGCAAATAGCAACAATGCCGCTGCCTCATAAGCTAACACGCACGAGATGGCAGTCGAAGCGGACAAAACGTATCATCGCAAACATGTAAATGTTGGTTGCGAGTCGTCAGGATCGCAATGGGGCCCCAAGCATATTCTGTACATTTTTGACAAGATGAGGGCGGTTAACTGTGTGGTTAACCTTGTGTCAACAAAACTCGAGAGCTGTTCAAAGTTTTCTGGAATATTTTGGCAAGTATTTTGTAAATTTCTGTGCAAAAATTGATGGAAATTGGATGTGTTCTGTGGCAAGGTGCTTTGAAGAAGTTTTTGGAGAGAGAATTGTTAGTCGGAACACTCTAATTCCTCGACCTCCGAAGTCCTGTGATTTAACCGTTTCTGATTTTTTTCTTGTGGTCTTACATAAAAAACTCTATATTTACCACATCAGTTACTGATTTAAATGACAAGACAGGATTGCTAATAAAATTCAAGAACTGAAGGAATCTCCTCATCTCCTAAAAAACCTGATGAACGCAATTAAGCATAGAACCTTCAAATGTTCTCAAGAAGAAGGTAGACACTTTCAGCATTTAATTGTTGTAAAAAGTTTTATAAGTTACAGTAATAAATGTTTATTTTTGAAATGTTTTCTTTGAGTAAAAGTGAGGTTAGAATTGCAGATGATATTAGTCGTATGAAGAACCCTAAGCTATACGTTCAGAATAATTTCATTGCTATCTAGACCGCTTTTTTAATTGAACACTCGTTATTTACCAATGTTACGGAATCGAAGAAACTAAGTAATTTCTTAGAAACTAAGTAGTTTCTTCGTTCGTAATATTTTACTAAATAATCCGCTGCTACAATGATAGTATAGCTTCAACTAACGAGTATCAAAAAAAAAAAATCTGGTCAAGTAGGTCGTGGTCGAGACTTTGCCCACTGCATGCATATTTAGGGTGGGTCATTTTTGTATGGAAAAAAACTAATATTGCGCTTTTGATTTTTAATAGCAAAATTATATTGCCTTTACATGAAAACAGTGTAATGCTAAAATTTAAAGTAAATAGCACATCATCTTCAGGTTGCGCTTTGCCTTGGAAATACGAATAACTTGAATATATTCTAGTAGTCATATAACATAAATGTCTCAAGGAAAATAGGGTTTTTAGAATAAAATAATCATTTATTAATAATTAAAAAAATAATACAAAAGAAAAATTAATGAAAATCATTCAATATTGAAATCTTTCTTGCTATCGAATTTAGGCGTGGCTGCAAGATTCGAGTTTTAATTTTATCCACCTTCTCTTGCCCTTTTAGTATACAGTTTTGATCATAACTCTGTTATTATTATTATTGCAAATACGAACTTTTCATGGCATACTATATGGCCTTTCTCGTATAATTTCAAAAATTCAAACGTAAGGCGCACCCTCTAAATATTAATTAAATTCAAAAATATTTCGTAGGTGTCATAATATCACTAAAAGACAACATAATTTTGCTATTAGGTAAAATTATCTCAAAGTTTGGTTTTTCGACCCACCCTAATGCATATCCCTTCTAAGTTGAACGGTTTAGCTTTCAAGTGTAAAGTCAAAATTGATCTCATTTCTTTGTTAAAAGTGATTTTGCATTAAAAATAGTTTTTTTTTCACAAACTACTAAAACCTTTTCAATTGAAGAAAAAACATTTTTTTCCTACACTACTAGAAAATTTAATTTTACCGCCTCATCAGAGAGGAGAAAGCAAACGTTTCCACGGCTAGCCCGGCAAAATGAACATAAATGCCTAGCCGAGAAAATAATTTACGAAGCTTTACCACTAGGTGGCGTAACAATAATATCTGGAATGCATTCTCATCGACATCAAAAAATTAACAAACGTAAGTTTTTTTATTTAATTCCACTGGTATTTGGTTTTAAAAAGGATTAAAATTATCAAGAAAAAAAGAATCAACTTGGCAGCGGTGGGATTCGAACCCAAGCCTCCGAAGAGACTGGTGTATTAAACCAGCGCCTCGACCGCTCGGCCACGCTAGCACATACAACACCGTGTTTCAAAGCATCTGTTCGTAATTGTTGGTTTTTTAAATCTTCGGTGGACTGTATTTTTTGTTTGTTATTGCAGCACGACGGTCTAGTTTCCTTTATTCACTTGAAAGCACCGTTTCTTTAATAAACATTATTTATTCTTTATGAAAAATAGTACATGCAAATACGAAATTGTTTTTTACACTGTCAAACATAATTACATGTCCTTAACGATAAAAAACTGAATAAAGGACCGTATGTGGATCTCGTGGATCTCTTGAAATCGCAAACATATCGCCCCCCTTGAAAGAATTATCTTTAAAAGAAAGTTATGTTTTTTCATCTACAGGCAATACACACAGTCGATTAGCTGGACGATGTAGAAGTCCTGTTGTTGTTTTAATTGTTGCTGCACGAACAATTCCGTCTTTACCGGGATAAACTGTCTCGATGCGACCAACAATTCAACGTAGAGGAGGAATGTTATCTTCACGAATAATAACTAATTTACCAGGAATGATGTTTCCTTCATGTTGTTGTCTCCTTCTGGTTCTTTCGTGTAGTCGACTGAGATAATCTTTACTCCACTTCTTCCAAAAATATTGTTTTAATTTCTCTATGTTTTGCCAACGACTCAACCTGTTTATTGGTACTTCACACAGATTAGGTTCAATGCATGTTGTCAGTGTATCACCAATTAAAAAATGACCAGGCTTAAATAAAAGAAATCATTTGGATCGTTAGACATAGGAATCAATGGTCTAGAATTGAGTACGGTTTCAATTTGTATAAACAGTGTCATTAATTCTTCATAAGTAAGAAGAGATGTTCCCAAAATGCGACGAAGGTGATGCTTAGCCGATTTCACAGCTGCTTCCCACAAACCTCCACAATGGGGAGCTTTTGGGGGAATGAAGTGCCATGTAATTGAATCTTCAGCTAAAATGTTGAAAATTTTAGTTTGTTGTTCTTTTTGGAACATTTCTTGTAATATTTTTAATTCCTTGTTTGCTCCTACAAAGTTTGTGCCATTATCAGAATATAAGTTACGAATTTTACCACGTCTAGATATAAAACGTTTTAGTGCTCCAATAAACGCGTCTGTCGAAAGATTGCCAACTAATTCAATGTGAACTGCTTTAGTAGCTAAACATACAAATACTGCTGCATAAGCCTTGATCTTTTGTTTGCTACGTGGGCCTTCTTGTTTTATATCAAAAGGTCCACAATAGTCCACACCCGTATTCATGAATGGCCGAACAGGTTCAGTTCTGATGGCTGGTAGATTGCCCATCATAGGTTGGGTTGATATCGGTTTGACTCTGAAACACGTCACACAGTTTCTGATTACTTGCCTAACAGCACTATTTCCTCGCAATGGCCAGTATTTGGAACGGACAGCTGCCAGCGTAGTTTGATTGCCATCATGAAGTTGTTTAATATGTTCACGTCTGATGATTAATTTGGTTAAAGTGTGGTTGGATGGAAGAATTATTGGATATTTTCTTGAAAATGATAGACGTGAATTTTGAAGTCGACTTCCTACTCTAATTAATCCCTCTTCGTCCAGAAATGGGTTTAGCGAAAGAAGTTTACTTTGATGTGGTAATGGTTTACCCTTACGCAAAAGTTCAAATTCTTCATTGAAAGAGTCTGATTGAACTGTTTTGATAAGAATTTTTATGGCCTTTTCTAACTCTAGAGGGTTAACAGCACCACATATTTTCTGATCTGGTGTGCGTTTGAGAGTAACAGATAAATTGTGTTTGAAACGCATGCAATATGCAGTGATACGGATGAGTTTGTTGATATCAGAGTATTTTTCTATTAAATCTGTTGAAATAGTTGTGGTGAAAACTGCAATGTTAGTAGACTCACGAAATTCTGGTAGATCTTGAGGAACAGGAAAGGCGATGTCAAACGATGGCCAAAATTCTTTGTCTCTGTTTTTACAACCATTTTGGACCTTTCCACCATAACTGACACTCCAAAAGCTGAGACGGTTTGATACCTCTTGATAAGATATCCGCTGGGTTGTCTGTGGTGGCAACGTGATGCCATTGTTGAATTCTAGTTAATTCTTGGATTTCTCCCACCCTATTTGACACAAACGTTTTCCAAGTACGTGCTATTGATCTTATCCATGATAATACAATTGTTGAATCTGTCCAGTAGCTTACTGAGTCATTTGATATATTAAGAGCGCGTTGAACCTTTTGAATTAATTGTGCCAATAACAGAGCACCGCAGAGTTCCAATCTAGGAAGAGATATTGTTTTAATGGGAGCAACTCTTGATTTTGCGCATAATAAATTGATTGTGATTTTTCCTGGTTGATTAGTAGACGAAGATATACACAAGCTCCAAATGCTTTTTCGCTTGCATCGCTGAAACCACATATTTCCATATTTGTTATATTTTCTGTAGTTGTCTTGGAATTTTTAAATTACTTATGGATTGGACCTCTTCTTCGAATTGTTGCCATTTGCTACGAATATAACTTGATACAGATTCATCCCAGCTAAGATTTAGCAGCCAGAGTTCTTGAATAATTAATTTTGCTGTAATTGTTACGGGACAAAGAAGACCTAACGGGTCAAAGATTTGTGAAATTCTTGATAATATTTCGCGTTTGGTAACACGTTTATGAAAGTGTGACATTGATACCTTATATTGTAGAGTATCAAAAACTGAATTCCATTGTAGGCCCAGAGTTTTTTTATTTTCATCTTCACCCAAATTTATACCTTCAGATTCTGGTGACTTGGTAAATTTTTGTAAAAGATGTGGACAGTTGGACGCCCATTTATGAAGTTGAAAACCTCCTTCACCGAGCATGTTGGTTATTTCATTCAGAATTTTTTCAATTTCTTCTAGTGAGTTTGCACCCGTTAAAAGATCATCAACATAGAAATCTTTCAAAGTAATAGCAGCTGCTGTTGGATATTTGTCACAGCATTCTCGAGCCAATTGTTGAAGTGATCTTATAACCAAATATGCTGCAGGAGTAGTACCATATGTTATGGTTAACAACTCATAAGTTTGGATTGTATCGGAAGGATTGCTTCTCCACAAAATTCTTTGGAAACATGTTTGAGAAGGATCTATTAAAATTTGCCTGTACATTTTGATGATGTCTGCTGTGATAACGTATTTATGTGTACGAAAACGTAGTATTATATCTAACAAATCTTCTTGTATAGTCGGACCTACTTAAAGAATTTCATTCAAAGATTTTCCAGTCGAGGATTTACAAGAACCATCGAAAACGACTCTTATTTTTGTTGTGATATTGCTTTCTTTGAGCACGGCGTGATGTGGTAGATAGAAATTTTGCTTGTTTGTGAGTGTTTCTTCTGGTATTAATTTCATATGTCCGAGCTGTTCATATTCTTCCAAAAATCTTCTGTAATCTTGGAACAAAGATGGATTTTTGCAGAACTTCTTTTCTAATTGAAGAAATCTTCGCATTGCTATTTCTTTTGATTCTCCTATTAACAATGGTGTGCTTTTGAATGGCAATTTGACTATAAATCTACCATCTTCGTTTCTTCTGTACGTATCGCGGTAGTATTCTTCACAAATTCTTTCTTCTTTTGTAAAAGATTTCGATTTCTTACATTCTTCCACCTCCCAAAATCTTGTTAAATTATTTTGAAGGTCGTTGTTGGAAACAAAGTTACATATTGTGTCAGATGAAGGTAATGTAGGTGATGACAATGCTCCAGCAACAATCCATCCAAAATATGTTTTTTGAAAAATCGGTTGATTTGATGATAATCTTATCTGACCGATGCATAAAACTTTCCAAAAAAGTTCGACACCAATCAACATGTCGATTTTATTTGAAACATAAAAATTAGGATCTGCTAATCTTATGTTCCTTGGTACTGCAATGTCAGTGTGATTGATTGACATTTGTGGAATATTTTCAGAAATTCGTTTTATAACTAAACATTGCAATTTTGTGCAAAATGAATTATGCGTTGATTTTATTCTAGTTGAAACTTTGCTTAATGTTTGTCCAGAAGAACTGTTTATACCTACTATGGGAATTTGAAGCATTTCTTGTTTTAAGTGTAGTCTTTCAGCTAATGCTTTTGTTATAAAATTCGATTGTGATCCTGAGTCCAAAAGTGCTCGACACTGGGTGAGTTTTATTGCAAATGTCCTACTCGAACTAGAACAAGTAGAATCGTTTAACCAATAAAACGTTTTGCTGGATAAGAGTGGATATGACAAGACAAGTTGGCGCTGAAATTTAAATTTTGCAAAAGGACAGAAAAAAATACCCCTGCCCGTGACAACCTTTAACAAATTTATTGATAATTGATGATGGTTGATGATGGGGAGGAGCTAGTACCAATTGATGACAATATTAAGAAACACTTTTCATTTCACCGGTATTTGTCACTTTTATGACTGTTTGAACCTAACCAAATATTTTTTGACTCTACTTTTCACTCCACCATTAGGGAAGGAGTGGAAATCTGGAGTGAAGGATGCAGAATTTCACAATAAAATGCATAGAATGATCATTCCGGAATCAGAATGGTGCCAATAAAACGCGCCCACTGTTGCCATCTTCCTGAGTTATCTTGTATATTGAGGACGACTGTTGAAAGGATGATGTGTGTCGCAACACTTGAACATGTGTGGGAGACGACCTTGGAAGCTGTCTCTGCCTTACTAGAAGTGGTAGTTGATGCTTGAGAAAGTTCTTCTGTATTTATATGCAGCAATGAATTGTGTTTTTTATTACAAATCTTGCATGTACCTGAAGTGCATTTCTTGAAGAGATGATTGGGACGTAAACAATTCACGCAAAGGTTCCTTGCTTTCGTTTCTTGAATTCGTTTATTAATTGGCATTTGAAGGAAACGTTGACAGTTATAAATATGGTGTTCGGCTTTGCAAATTGGACATAAAGTATCTTGTGAAACGACATGTGATGTAGTTAATCTTGAAATTTGCTTACTGTTTGATTGTTTGTTTGTACAATGAAGATTTTCTAATTTGGATATTGCTTCCAATGTATGACACTTATGCGTAAGAAAATCTGTCATTTGTTTGAATGTAGGTATGCTTGTGGTTTTTAGACTGTTTTTCCATTCCTTCAGAGTTTTGTGATCCAATTTTGTGCTGATGAGATGTACAAGTAGATCGTCCCAATATTCTGTGGGACGCTTGAGAGCATTAAGTGCTCTAATATGTTTCAATGATCCATTAAGAATTTGACGTAGACTGACTAATTGTTCCTTATTTGATGTCGGTAAATTGTAAATTGCTTTGACATGATCTTGAATAATAAGCCTCTTATTGTCATATTGTTCTTTCAGCATTTCCCAAGCCTCATTGTAGTTATCAGTCGATATTTCTAATGCATGAATGACTTCTGCAGCTTCGCCTTTCAAAGAAGATTTTAGGTAATGGAATTTTTGAATTGCTGATATCTCGATGTTGTCGTGGATTAATGAACTAAAAACGTCATAAAACGGTAACCAATTTTGATATGATCCAGAAAATTCGGGAAGGTCGATCCTTGGAAATCGTATATTGGTTACTTGTGACTTCTCGTTGCTTGTGGAATCTGTTGAATTGCTTGTTTCTGAGCCTTTTTTTTGCAAGAGTCTTTCAGCGCGACACATTACTTCAAAATAATCTGTTTCAAATTGTTCAATTTCGCTATTTTCGTCTTCGAGATTTTCCAAACATTGTATTTCTAACTGAATTTCAGTAAACGTTGACAAGGCTGATTTCATATTTTCTCGTCGCATATGAATTTGAGCGATTTCAGGGTCGGTTTTCAGGAAATTTGAAAATCTTGTCAATCCTGATTTTAATGCAGTGCGCTTGAGCTTCAAACTTTTAATTGTAGATTCGGTCATGATTTATTTTTCTCAAATAAACCAATTGTCCTTTTCTGCTGTTCAAATCCGGCTCGTATGGACCAAAATATGTTCGTAACTGTTGGTTTTTTAAATCTTCGGTGGACTGTATTTTTTGTTTGTTATTGCAGCACGACGGTCTAGTTTCCTTTATGTACTTGAAAGCACCGTTTCTTCAATAAACATTATTTATTCTTTATGAAAAATAGTATATGCAAATACGAAATTGTTTTTTACACTGACAAACATAATTACATGTCCTTAACGATAAAAAACTGAATAAAGGACCGTATGTGGATCTCGTGGATCTCTTGAAATCGCAAACAGCATCTATAATAATTTTAATAGTAAATCAATTTTAATATTTTTACTTCAAGAAAAAGAACGTTTTTGTGATGTTAACAAAATTAATTATAATGTTGTGTAGGAAAAAGAATATCTTCTCTCGATCTGGAAAACAAGGACTTTACCGCCTCGGTCTACAATATACTATTATGATTTATGGTTGAAAGTTACTTTCGCAACGGTCGCAAAATTAACGGTTTTTGGTCCTATTCAATTCAAGATTGTTTGTTTTCGTGTCCAGTTTCCAGAAATATTTATTGATTATAACAAATTTCTAGAGTGTTTAAATCGAAGTGTGGCACTATTTTGACAAACTGGATCTTTAACAAGAAAAAAAAAAGAAGCGGAAGGCCAAAGAAACGTACTCCGGAAGTTATCAATGAAGTCAATCAGATAAAGGAAGATGCACCTCGAACCCTTCTTCATCACCTGTCTCAACAAGTGCATCTTTCTGTGAAAACGTGCCGTACAGTATTAAAAAAGGATTTACATCTTTATCCATAACGGATAACTGTGCTTCCCGAATTGTTACAAATTGATTTTCCACAAAGATTTCAGTTTTGTCACTGGTTGTTAGAAGTGTTACAAAATGATGATGCAAAATTAAATAGAACATTCTTCACCGATGAGGCCTGGCTTCATAGAAATGGGTACGCCAATTCATAAAACATGCGAATATGGAGCTCTGAAAATCCACATACATTTGCAGAAACATCTTTACATCCTGAAAAAGTTGGTGTGTGGGTAGCCTTGTGGTAGGAGATTAATAAGACCAATTTTCTTTGAAGGTGACTTTAATAATAATTAATCGCTTTTAAGTTAGGTTTTTTAATTCTGCCGTTTAATTTCAGGTAATATAAACTCAATTCGTTACCGAACTGAAATTTTACTACTATTCTTCCAACAACTACATGATGACGAATTACAAGGAGGATATTTTCAACAAGATGGTGCAACACCTCACTGTACTAGAGAGACAGTAGTACTAATACGAGAATTTTACGATAATCGTATTATTAGTCGGAATATGGAAATTGCCTCGCCCCATGTTCCCGTGATTTAACACCTTGTGACTTTTTTCTATGGCCCTACATTAAAAATAACATTTACTCAGCACCTACCAATAATAATTTGAACGATTTTAGAGAATGTATATTTGATAAGTGTCAAGAAATTAATAACTCTCCGCGTTTACTGCAAAATGTTATTAATGGAATTAAAAACAGAATTATTAAATGTTACCAAGAAGGGGTGGGCATATTTAGCATATTTTATAATAAATTTTAAATTTCACGTCTTTTACGGCAAAATCACTTTTAACAAGGAAATGATAATTTTGACGTTACACTCGAAAGCGTAGCCACAGCCCACAGGCGTAGCCGTTGAACTTAGAAGCGACATGCATGCAGCGGACAAATTCTCAACCACAACCTACTTGACCAGGTTTTTATTTAGACGCTTGTTATTAATTTAACAAGAACTTAAGGAATAAGTTTAATTAATCACTTTGACAAATTCTGTCTAAAGCGATAATTTTGGCGATCATTTAGGCCCAGTATTTCATTCAGGTTGGGTTTCTCAGTCCTAGTTTAACTTTGTTTATTCCCTGGTAGCAATTATAAAAACAATTGTTCCTATGGGAATAAACAGGAATTTAAAATTAAACTAGGACTGAGAAACCCAGTTTCAGAGTTTAACTTTAAGCTCCGTTTTATTTCTACGGAAACAATTGTCTTTACAATTATTACTATGGGAATAAAACGAAGGTTAAAGTTAAACTCTGAATGAAATACTGAGACTTAAACTTGGACAATTTTTTGAGAGTAAGAATCTATCCTGACGGCTCTACACGACATCGACACAACATGCATGTGATATATGTCGGCTTGGTGTTGCGACTGTGTATTTACATATATGCAGTCATTTCCACGGGAGGTACGACGTGCAATGGATACGATCAACGCCCACTGAATAATAGGCCTGCTCAAAGCAGTGGGAGAATACCCCGAGAACTTGAGACAATGCCGTGCGCGCCGCGCCGTTACCTGGCATATTATTTATCTAATGCCGAATGTGTAATGCGGAGTCAGAGTTGACCATAAATTTATTATTGTAAAATTAAATATATTCATAAAACTAATTCCAACATGTTAAAATATATACAATATAATTATGTAAACTCTCGAGCACGAGTTTAAAAATAATGTACTTAATTATTTTTTTTTTGTATCACAAAATCTTTTAAGCGGACACTAAATCGCGCACTATATACTTTACGTTTCACCGTCGTTCGACAGCTTCGAACGACGGTGAAACGTAAAGTATATAGTGCGCGATTTAGTGTCCGCTTAAAAGATTTTGTGATACAAATTTCATCGGACAAGAACCAACTGTAAATATTAATTATTTTTGTTGTTTCCAATACCTTTAAATTAAAAAAAGAAATAAATCATTTGAAACAATTGGAAATATGAATGATATAGCAGAGTTAGCTGAACTACATACAATACGTAATAGTTCTAACTACTATTGTCCCTAGACAATAGTAGTTAGTCGCAGCGAGGACTACTATGATTCTTAAAAAAGGAAATTTTTAATAATGTTAAAAAATAAGTTCTCTTAATAATTAAATACGAGATGTGATAATAATACATAATTAAAACAGATGAGTTACTTTCACACTGCGGTACTGAACATGAAGTGACCATTTTAAATTAATCAGTAAGCGCATTTACGTACGCGCTAACAGTTCAACGGCGAGACGCGTACTGACCGAGTCCCCCGAAAATCTTGGAGTCCCCCGAAATCTCGATGTTCCCCACTATCTAACTTCGGCCTATGTGAAGTGGGCGTTGATACGATACGTGGGACACATGTTGCCAGTCAACATTCTAACATCCTTATAAAAAATATCGAATATCTTTACGATAACTATCACATAAATGTCGCGGCGTGTGGATAGATATTTTATCTATGACCCTTTATAAAAACACATTTTTCGTCACCGAATACTCCAGCGAAAATTTGATTTTCGTCGTTAGTGAGAAAAAATCTCATAACGTTAACTTTCGTCACTAGAGACGAAAATTAAGTACTAATTTTCACCTCCGTCTAGTTGCCTGCTGTCGCTGTATCGCGTCATTATTAAATCACGTCAGTTTGTGCTGTTCGTAGCTTAATCATGAAGCAAATTTTTGCGAGATACCGGTATGTTTGTGTATGTTTTCATAAGCATACCACTACATTTTTGCGAGAAAAGGTATCATAGGGAATCTCAGATGACGTCATTATTGAGCGTCAAATAACATACCGAATGTAACACAGGTTGCGAGGTGTGTTACTTGCGGTATGAGTATAAAGTTAGGTTAGTTGTTAGAAACTGTGGAATACCGTTCGCCTCTATATTTTTTTTAATAAGGCAATACTTTTTATTTGTAAGGAATAATTAAATGAGCTTTTCTTTACGCGAAAAAACTTATAATAAAATAAAGTTCCATTTTGATGTACTCATTTAACCACTGCTCATGATGTAGCTCATATTTTAAGCGAACTTCTCTTAATTTTAAAAGGTATTTTCTTAAAACATCGTCATTTCTATAACATTAATTGTCGAGCTAAATCATATATGCAGTACAATAGAACTTCAAAGTTCTCTTTAAATTTGCTGGAAAGCCACCGATTTTATTATGGACACAATTTTTAAAATAAACTGTTTTAAGTCATTACACGCGTTTGCAATAGACCATACCAATACATACTTTCTTCGTTTTCTCGAATGAAGCGGTAACACAAGAACTTAGCAGTGGGGGGTTAAATTAATGTAACCACATTTAACCATACCGTATCATACCGGTATCTCGCAAAAATTTGCTTATGATTTCTGATTCAGAAAGTGATTTAGATCTTCCCAATACTCCACCAGAAATAGTAAATCAAGCTGAGAAAATCTCTGCGGACTTATTGCCAAAAAAATCGAAGAAGAGGTATGAATAAATTTATGCAAAATTCATGGAAAGGAGGGCTGATAATGGCGAGGTCGTACAAAAAGTATAGTTTTTAACTCGTCGCGTCGTAATAATTTTTTTAAGCGAGAGAACAGTTTGTAATAGTTTGTTGGTAATGTTCGCGAGTTTACTCGCTTACTACTTACTTACTGTTACTTTCGTCACTTGTTGAACATAATACTATTTTTTTTCTATTTTGGTGTCTTGACGATTACACCATGAAACCCATTCGGGTGTCATAAAGTAGCTCGTTAAAACATCCAAAATTTTATTTTATTAGGTTGGCGACAGTGTACGACATATTGTAGTGATATGATTTTACTCCTCTATTATGATTATTTTTAAATTTGAGGCTTAATTCAAGTTTACGGATTCTTTTTAGTTAAGAAAGTCTTTATATACCGGCTGTTTCAAATTGAGTGTGCACTGAAGGGATCTTCTAAACCGTAAGAGATACAAATTTGGTTAAATGGAAGAAAAGTTGCACAAATCAATGCCTAATTCGTATTCATTCACAGAATAAATTTTTTTCTTATTTTTTCTTAAGATATTGATCAAAATGTAAAAATGTCGATTTTCTTTTTTCCTCTGTATCTCTCGTATTATAAATAATTTTGAAATTCTGATTTAACTTTCTACAGGCACTTTCTTATTCTGCTTCGAATAGAGGTGGCAGAATTGAAGTCAAACGTTTCGTCTCTCCACGACCATCTTCAGTTTCGATTTTTTAAATACAACGTATATCTTTTAATTATTCTACTCGATAGCATTTTTTCTGCTGATTACAGTGATGTATAACAATTAATACTTTTTTCAAGTAAAGTTAAAATATGATAAAAAAAAGCTTGATACAGTTTCGTCATGATTTATTTAATAAGTAAATTTATTCCTTAGTACTTTTTTTACTTACTAAATATTAATAACTAACATTCTAATGTCGGAAGAGGAAAAATCAATAAAATCAATCAATAAAAAATCAAAGGGCTAATATTTGGTGATCTTAGAGGCCATACGCGACAGGTCCATTTGTACCTATCAGGAAAAGTTTGATTCAAATAATTTGTTGTTATTTCAGCATTATGTGCTGGTGCTCCATCATTTTGAAATTACAATTCCCTAATATGATTTAGAGGAATGTAATCTAAAATGTTTTCCAATGCTGTCCTTAAAAAATCGATGTAACGTTCAGCTGTTACATGATTTTCGTAAATGATCGGACCATTAATTCTATTATGCCAAATACCACACCAAACATTTAAGCTGAATTGTATCTGTGGCCACACTTGTTCAAATGTTTTTTGATTCTCCCTGGACCAATATCTATGTACATTTCTATTAAATATTCCCTTGTTTGTAAAATTAGCCTCGTCAACAACTATCTCGTATAACAAATTCTTTTAGCGGATACTACAAATGTGCACTATCAGTGTCCGTTAAAAGAATTTATTATACAATAACTAAAGAGACAGATATTAAATAATTCATTGAAATTTACACTATAGCTAAGAAAATGAACTAAATATTTGAAATTATGTATTAAATAAAATTTTCATATTAAAATCTGTATTATTTAAGCTTCAAATTAATATCAACAATTAAGTGTGACATACCATTATAATCAGGAGAAAAAATGGCAACAAATACGATAATAAAAAGGTATACGTTATATTTAAAAAATGTAAACTGAGGATGGTCGCGGAGAGACGAAACGTGTGACCACAATTCTACTGCCCCTATTTGAAGCAGAATCCAAAAGTACCTGTAGAAAGTTAAGGCAGAATTTCTAAATTATTTTTAATAAGGGAGTTACAGAGGAAAAAGAAAATCGATATTTCTACATTTTCACCAATACTTCAAGAACAATTAAGAGAAAATTGATTCTGTTAATGGATACGAATTAAGCAATGACTGGTGCAACTTTTCTTCCATTTAACCGAATGTGTAACTCTCATGGTTTAGGAGATCCCTTCAGTGCACACCCAATTTGAAACAGCCGGTATAGTGTTCGCCAAAAAGTCGGCATCAGATGGGAAACATTTTTATTTCTGATTTTTCGAAAAAGCTTTTTACGGCAATAATTTGTGCTTGTCTGAAAACCTATTTAGCCCCCATTAGATATACCGAGTGATTTTTACTTAGTTAGGAAATAGCGTTTTTTGAAATTGCCGAAATCCTAAAGTTGTTATTTCTTGGAAATTAATCAAGATTTAAACGAGATTTTTTTACTGTATATTAGTTTTAGCTTACTGAACAATCTCAAGGCCAGAAAATAACGCTTTTTCTTTAGCATCGACAAAAATTGAATTTTTCAAAACTTAATTTTATATTTCAAATAACTTTCGATGAAAACTTCAAAGATTTGTAATTGAAAAAAAAAAATAGAGAAAGGTATTTGTTGCTTCAGATATTTTATTATTTACCGAAAAGTAATATTTGTACATAATCGCAACGTTTTTGATGCAATATGCTTTTGAGGAGAAATATTTTTTAATGATAATTAACCGGTGTTGGAATTTCTTCTAAAAACTCTAATCTACTCCTATTAATGAATTTCTGTCACAAAAAACCCCTAAATCTTCCTTTAAGGGTTCCACAAACCGAAGCGACCGCGGTGGCGGCCACGGTAGCGGCCGCGGATGCGAACGCGAAAGAAGGTCCACAAAATGTAGCGGTCACGGTGGCGGCCCACAGTAGCTGTTATAGCTACATAGGTGTACAGATTTTTATGAAAATTTGTATATGTGTTATTAGTGTCAACTGCAATACACGGTGAAAATTTAACTACGATTAATTCAAAAGTTCATACATAAAATAAATAACAAACTTCTTGTTTAATGTTATATCAAGCCTTGTGTTAGCAGAGAGGGAAAATGAAAGAAAAATGAAAACTGAAACAATTTTTCCACATTATTATCGTATGTTAGCAAAGAATTAGCTAATATTTGTAACATAAGTGTAAATACATATAATAATATATAGCATGGTCCATAATAGGTCTCACATTTTTTTTACAAAAAATTATTACTCTACGAATGAAATTTGGTTGTTTACTAATAAAGAGAACGTATCAACTTTTGCCATTAGGTACCAAGATTTCTACACAAATATTCACCAACAAGAATTCTTGATAGAAATTAAAATTTCTGTTTAAAAACACCAAAAGCTTACGAATCTAATCGTCATTAAGAATGGAAAAATGAAAAAAATGTTTGAATAATCGAAATGCAAAATTAAAAGAACACAAAATCTTGAACAATCGAAATGATATCGACAAACTGAAAGAAGCAGTAGAAAATTTGACATTTCTCAGGTGTTAAATAACTGTAAATTTTCTTGGTACATACATTCTGCATCATTAATTTTAAAGTAATTATTCTCGAAAATGGTTCACTTTAGCCACATACAATAAGTACCTATATCTTTTCTAATGAAAAATAAATATCCTTTAAATTAAAGTTACCGAATCATTTTTTGAATGACTCCATATACAAATGAAATATAGCCAAAAAACAAAAAAAATGTCAAAGTGTTGACAGCGCCCCCTACATTTATACAAAGAATAAACAAATATTCTGATTCAGCAATACAGAAAACTTCCATTTGTCATTTTACAAGTAAATATCTCAAGAAATAAATGAGTTTTCATGAAAAATTGAAGTAAAGAAATATTCTTTAAAGGACCGTAGTTTTTTAACGAAACAAAATTGTACTAAAATAAAATGTATCACAAAATCTTCTAAGCGGACACTAAATCGCGCAACTATACACTTTACGTTTCGCAGTCGTTCGACTGCTTCGTCAGAAGTGAAAATTATGTTGTCAAAATAAACAAGGTTGTCAACGGAAACTGAAAAAGTAACTTGATTTTTTTTTTTTAATGTATATTATATTTATTTTTTAATCTAAAAATAATTTGAACATTACAAATTATTTTAAAAAAATTAAAAAAATGTTAAAATTTTTTTTAACATTTGTAATGTTCAAATTATTTTTAGATTAAAAAATAAATATAATATACATTAAAAAAAAATCAATACTTTTCGGTTCCGTTCTGTTGTTGACAACTCTACTTCTGACAAGCTCAATCTGACTTTCTGGCTGTATAAAATATAGTGCACGCGATTTAATGTCCTGCGTTGTGTTAATCTCATCGGACAAGAACCAACTGCTATAATATGGATATCAGAAACATAGGATTTTACAAGTTTGTGGAGGTCGCTACAGGCACCAAAAGTAAGGTACTGTGCAAAATTTAACTAAAATTGCCAAAATAAAAATCGTAAGCTCTTTTTTGCTTAAATGTAGAAAAGAAGAGTATATCCTAATCATATTATTAACCCTTTGAAAAGAGCGTATGATATGTCATGTCAGAAAATTGACAGATATGTATCAGTTTCGCTAATAAAAATTCTTTCAAATGAAATTGAAGTAACTCTAAAGTTCTTACCAAATTAATGTGGAAATTAGATTATACTTTAGGACAGTTAAGTAATTTTCTAGATAATATTACAATAAACAATTTTCTACATTTTGAAAACCAAAAAAATGAAAGGTTGTTTAATAGAATTCGATCGACACAGATTAAAAAGTTGGATAATCTTATTTCTATTAGAGATAAAAATTTTTATATCAAATTTGACCAAAATACAATCGATAAATGGTTAATTAATTATACCAAAACTGAAATTCCGTCAAATTTAAAATACATTTTTGCTTTGGGAAAAAAATTTTCATTACCCTATTTTAATAAAAAACAAGTAGATTTTCTAAACGTTTTAAGTAGCTTAGAGGTTTGGTATAAAATCTTTAGATTCAACTTCAAAATACAAGTAAGAAATAAATTTTGTTCTAATTTTCTAAATTACATTAGGAATATTGATAGGACTTTTGAAAAATCAAAATATAAAATTCTTATTCGAGATCTTTTGACATAAAAAATTTCTTAAAGAAAATCCAAACATCATTGTCACAGTAGCAGACAAAAGCAATGTTACTGTTTTGATTGACAAAAATGACTATTTTTCAAAAGTTGAAACCATGCTCTCTGACAATAATACATACGTAGAATTAAATAACGATCCCACAGAAAATTTCCAACGTAAAACTTTCAATATTATTAATAAGTTAGAAAGATCTCTTGAAATTAGTAATAATATTGCTAAATCTCTTAAAAGTACAGCATCCCATATTTCCTAAATTATACTGCATTCAAAAATTCACAAACCTAACACACCTCTTCGGCCAATAGTTTCTACTATAGGTTCTTCTCTATATTTCTTATCAAAATTTGTTTCAAAATTCTTACTCAAGTTACTAGTAAATCAGAATACTTTATAAAAAATTCTTATGAACTTGTAGATAAATTGAAAAACATAGATATACCAAATAACTGTATTATAATTTCTTTAGATGTTGTTTCTCTGTTTACTAACATTCCAAAAGAGTTAGCTTTAAAAAGCATTAATGATAGGTGGATAGAAATTAAAGATTTTACAGACATATCCAAAGAAAATTATTAAGAAATTGTTACTTTATGTTTTTGAAACATCTTATTTCGCTTTTAATTATAAATTTTATAAACAGATTTTCGGTACAGCAATTGGGTCTCCTTTATCGCCTGCTTTTGCTGATATTGTATTGGAGTATCTAGAAAAATGTGTCTTTTTCTCATTACCTTTCAATTTAACTTTATATTTTCGTTAAGTCGATGATATTTTATTGATTTTGCCTTCAGATAAAGTAGACTTTGTTTTAAGTAGATTTAACTCTTTTCATAATAGATTACAATTTACAGTAGAAAAAATTAACAATTCACTAAGTTTTCTAGATGTAAATATCATCAGACGTAATAACAAATTAATAACAAATTGGTTTTCATAAACCTACGTGGTCAGGTGAATATATTAATTTCATTCGTATACTTCTAAAAACTATAAAATTGCAACAATTATTTCTTTAACAGATCGAGCTGTTTTACTTTCAGATAAACTTTTCATTTATGATAATTTAAATTTAATAAAAAGACTCTTGTTCAAAGTTCTTGCCAATAAATCTTATAGAATCAGTAATAAAAATCGTGTTAAATATTTACAAAATTCAAAATCCACAATAACAATAAACAAACTTCAAACAAAAATACATATCATTACCCTACATTTGAACCACTATATGACACATTTAAACACATATTCAAAAAAACACAATTTAATTTTAGCTAGCAAATCTGCAAATAATTTAAATAGTATTTTCTCAAATTTAAAACCAAAACACCAAAATTAAAACAACCAAACGTAGTTTATGAAATTAAATGTTTCAATTGTAATTCATGTTATATTGGAGAAACAAGCCAAAATTTAAAAAACGTCTAGACCAACATAAATATCATATCCAAAAAATAATCAAAATCATTCAATGCTTGTAGAACATTCATTAGAAAATGACCATAATTTGATTTTGAAAATACTAACATTTTATATTACAGGTCTAATATTTTTCAAAAGACGTTTTATTGAAATGTGTAAAATAAAAATGTCGTCGAATTCTATTAATAAACGTACTGATTTTGCAAATTTAAACGATACATTTTGTAGTTTTCTCGATTCCTTAAATAGAACATAGATCTGTCAATTTTTTAACATTTGTAATGTTCAAATTATTTTTAGATTAAAAAATAAATATAATATACATTAAAAAAAAAATCAAGTTACTTTTTCAGTTTCCGTTGACAACCTTGTTTATTTTGACAACATAATTTTCACTTCTGACGAAGCAGTCGAACGACTGGGAAACGTAAAGTGTATAGTTGCGCGATTTAGTGTCCGCTTAGAAGATTTTGTGATACAAATTTCATCGGACAAGAACCAACTGTAAATAAAATAAAATGATCTAAATCGGTTTATTTTGACTCAAGGAAGCTAATCTTAAGCTGTAATCCATTCTTTTCTGGGCACCCCATATAAGAAATACTTACAGCTGGAATACATGTACAGGGATTTTTTAATATTTTGCACCTCACCTAGAGCCTTTATTTTAGGAGCCAGAGGAAAACTTTAAAAGCAAAAATTATAGGGTTTTATACGTGTTATCTTTTAGGGTTATCACAAAAAACAAAAACGTAACGCAAAGTGGAGAAATGGAAATAGGATTTAAAAAAAAACAAAAATTGTATTTTTTCTCAGCTTTGCGATGCGCTTTTGTTTTCTGTGATAGCTCTAAAAGATGATACATATGAAACCCTACAACTTTTATATTTAAAGCTTTTCTCTAGTTCTTGCAATAAAACCTCTAGATAGGGTGCAATATATCAAAAAAAACCTGTATATAAAAATTTAAATATTTTGTAAAATCGCAGGAACTCGCAAAAACTATTGATATCATCTTGAAACTTAGTATCCTAGCACATTATACAGCGCGCTATTGCGAGCGTTTTGCGAAATTGTCAATAATAGATTGAAATTAATAATTTTCATTTTCTTGCTAAACGATTCATTGGAGCACAGATTTCATATGTCTGGGATAATGTCCTTAGACATCCTTTTTTATGTACAAAGTTTGATTCCATTTAGAAAAATATCAACGGAGAAATTCAAATTTGAAATGTTGCTCTGAACTAAAAATGACATTATTTTCTAGCATTTATGCGGTTTATTTTTAGAGAAATCTAAAAAAAAATAGATGTTTTAACATACTATCATTAGCAACAAACGTATATGAAAGTTTTTTTTGAATTTGACACTTGACACTGACTGATGTCCAAAGCACATCTCGTTCCACTGTGCGGCCTCAGCGCAAACCATACACTTTCATTATTAACTATTTTGCCAACATGGATGTTGAAAATGATGTTATAGAAGAAGGATTACTTTTAGCAGCTTTGTTGGAAGAAGATATACAGGAAAGGTAGGCAGTTCAATTTGTATTATCAATATTAGTCATTTTTTCAAAAACAAACAATGTCATTTTTTTGTTAAACAACCAAATTAAAAGACTATTATTTTTTCATAAACTAAATATTGCATATGCATGTAGGTATTTATAAATCACTTTAAAGGAAAGAATCTTCAGTCAAATTAACTATAAAAAAGGATAAATCAGATTTCATCGGCTTGGCAATACTTATCTTACAGATATTCTAGAAAAACCGATTTTGACTCTGATTGTTTTTGAAAAGAAAACCGTTCAATTTTGAAAGCAAAATTATTGTTACTTAAAAGGTTGGTATTAAATTTTTTATTACAATGAAACTTTGACCTACTATTACATATTCTTTTTGTCATAAAATTATTATGTGTATTTATTTGCAGAACAAAAACGCGGCCCTGGGTCCATGAAATTAACAAAACCAGAGAAAATGAAGGAGAAATTTATACGCTATATCCAAAATTGAGAATGGACGGAAAGAGATTTTATATATATTTTCGTATGACAATTGAATGTTTTGATGAAGTTTTAGAACTGATTAAAGACGATATAGAGAAACAAAATACCTATTTTCGGCAACCTATACAGTAGGGTGGGTCGAAAAACCAAACTTTGAGATAATTTTACCTAATAGCAAAATTATGTTGTCTTTTAGTGATATTATGACACCTACGAAATATTTTTGAATTTAATTAATATTTAGAGGGTGCGCCTTACGTTTGAATTTTTGAAATTATACGAGAAAGGCCATATAGTATGCCATGAAAAGTTCGTATTTGCAATAATAATAATAACAGAGTTATGATCAAAACTGTATACTAAAAGGGCAAGAGAAGGTGGATAAAATTAAAACTCGAATCTTGCAGCAACGCCTAAATTCGATAGCAAGAAAGATTTCAATATTGAATGATTTTCATTAATTTTTCTTTTGTATTATTTTTTTAATTATTAATAAATGATTATTTTATTCTAAAAACCCTATTTTCCTTGAGACATTTATGTTATATGACTACTAGAATATATTCAAATTATTCGTATTTCCAAGGCAAAGCGCAACCTGAAGATGATGTGCTATTTACTTTAAATTTTAGCATTACACTGTTTTCATGTAAAGGCAATATAATTTTGCTATTAAAAATCAAAAGCGCAATATTAGTTTTTTTCCATACAAAAATGACCCACCCTACTATACAGCCTGTGGAACGTCTTGCAATTGCACTCAGGTAATAATAAATTAGATGTTGAAATAAGGTTTATTCTAGATTTTAAACTATAGACAAAATTAAATGGTTAACACAACCAAAATTAAATAGTTAACACAACCAAAATTAAAAAGTTAACAAGAACAGTATTTTTTACACTTTATTATAAACTATTCTGTGCGAATCCTTCATACCAATTTGTGGTCATATCAGTTCTGCTGTCTTTTGGTAGAACATTGCTATTGCTTATTTCGTCTGAAAGCATAGACTTAATGGGTGATTCAACAGTGTACGAACTACCAGGCAACAAGGAACCTGTTAACTGGCTTGTTGACCTTGACATCATTGCACCTTCATCTTCCGTTTGTTGTAGCAACTCCTCCTCCATAAGCATTTTAGCGATTTTATATTTAACTAATGTTTGACGTCGCGCCGAAAACTTTTTAACTTTTTAACTTTTTTTAGCATATCCCATAAACAGCAAATCGACTTCGTCGCTATTGTGATTAATCGATGTTCTCCTTTCGAGATAATTGCAAAACCTTTTCAACAGACGTAGACTGGGATGATTGGGATTTTACTATACGTTGCTTTTTTGCTGAATTCCCACTTTCATCGAGTACTGTTGAAGGTGATTGGACAGGCGTTTCAGTTCTGAGAGTAGGTACACCATCTTCCGTTTGTATGTTGGTTGTTTCTTCATTAATTCCTACATTTGATTCTGTACTCGCAAATTGTAAAAATGGTTTCAAAAAGGTCATCTGTTGGGCCCATGGCCACGTTTTATATCTGTCGATAGATTTAGCCTTTTGTCCTGTGTGAGACTTCTCACTTCTAATGTGCTTAGCAAATGCATCGCGTAAATTCTTCCACTTTTTTTTCACATCATCTCCTAAAAAAACGTGATGTAAGAAAACGTATGTAAAAGTACTGTTTGTGTTAAATGTTACTTTCATTTATATTATATTTTTTGTTATATTAATTTTTATTTGCTTATTCTTGATTCAAAATTTATGTTGAAACATAAAAATAGATCAAATTTTCTCTTGTTAGTTCTAATACAAAAGATTGTACAGAATTGGACGAATTTTTCGTGGCTTTCAACCTAAATTTGTAATACTAGGCTTAGGTACCGTGATTTTTTTTTTTAATTTTAGATATGTACCTATATGGAAGCGATATAACATAAATTAGCAAATACAACAATTTCTTCAAAACGGTATTTACAAAACTTCAGGCATTCATAAGTGAATCATATTTCCGCAGGGTATTTATTAAAATGTATCAATTTATGCTATACGTCTTCCTCTCCTCTGTCTTCCTTTATCTAAAATTGTAAAAATTATACGGTATATTAACTTATATATTTTTAGATTTCTGGCCACTGGAGACTCACATGCAACTATAGGACACTGTTTTCGTGTAGGATTTTCCACGGTCAGTGTAATTGTCGAAGAAGTATGCGAAGCCATTTGGAATCGATTGTAACCTTCATGCATGCCTGAACCAAATACGGAAATTTGGGAGAAGTCGATAGCTGGATTTCAAGAAAAATGGCAATTTCCTAATTGTTTGGGAAGTATCGATGGCAAACACGTTGCCATCAAATGTCCGAAAAATACAGGATCTAATTATTTTTGTTATTTAAAAAAGTTTTCAATCGTTTTGATGGCAATAGTTGATCCTGAATATAAATTTATCTGTGTTGACATTGGAGGCTATGGAAAGAACAGCTACGGAGGAATTTTTGAAACATCAAATATGGGACAACATTTTTTTAACGGAACTATTAATGTACCTAAAGATAGACCATTGCCGGGACAGAACGAGTCTACTCCATGCGTTCTAATTGGAGATGAAGCGTTCTCGCTAACACAATTTTTAATGCGACTGTTTCCGTACAGACAATCCAGACATGACCAGACAAAAGATAAATATAATAAGAGATTGTGTCGAGCTAGAAGAGTAGTAGAAAATGCTTTTGGCATTTTAGCTCATAAATGGAGAGTTTTTTTTCAGGCCGTTAGAGATGAAAGTTGAAACTGCAATAAAAGTAGTGAAGGCTTGTTGTGTCTTACACAATTTCTTACGAATAAAGAAATGTGATGATAATTTCATCCATCTGTTAGGAGTTGAAAATGTACAAGATGTTTTTCAAAATTTGGATGTTGATGGGAGAAGAGCACCAAATTATGCGTTTAATGTACGTCAAAGATTTGTTAATTACTTTAATATTTAGCTATACCTGTATTTTTGTTTGTTTCTTTTGTTTACTATAAACTAATAGGTCTTTTCGCGGAGACGTTCCGAACTACACCATTTCCAATTGTAATTCAGAATTCGTCAGTTGCAATTCAGATTTGTCAATTCAGTTTCAGATTGCATCAATTGTAATTCAGATTTATCAATTTAATTTCAGAATTCGTCAAATGTAATTCAGATTAATCAGTTTAATTTCAGAAAGCGTTAAATGAATTTCAGATTATATCAATTGTAATTCAGAAATCGTCACTTTTAATAGAGAGAAAGCTTTCTGAATTACAATTGATGTTTTCTGAAATTAAACTGACTAATCTGAATTACAAATAACGAATTCTGAAATGATATTGATTTATCTGAATTACAATTGATACATTCTGAAATTGAATTAACAATTCTGAATTACATTTGACAATTTCTGAAATAAATTTGACTTTTTCTGAATTACACTTGGAAATGGTGTAGTTCGGAACGGTTAAAATCAAATGCCCATCGAAATAATGAACGATTTTAACACGCTTTCAAGTGTATAACTTTCATGAGTGCATGGATTTTAAGGTTCCGAACTAGTTCGGAACGTCTCCGCGAAAAGACCTAATATCTGTGTAATAATATTTCAATTAGAAAGTAATAACCTGTGAGCACCTAAAAATCAGATTAGAGTCGGCGGTGCAAAGAAAAAGTATGCCTGTTAGCTGTTACTAACGCGACGCGACGTTAGGCTGATCTGACAGTTCATGAATGTATTTAGATTAATTACCTAATTCAGTTAATCACAAACATAGGTACATTTTCTTTGCACTGCCGACTCTAATCTAATTTTTAGTTGCTCACAGGTTATTAATTCATAACCTGGTTATTTATTTCATCTACGTGATAAATTTGGTGTGGTTACAGAGATTTTGTTTTACTTATTTCCTACTTAATACTAAACTCAGGTACCTTCTACACCTAATGATTTGCCTATATCACCCCATACTTCATTTTTCTTCCGCATATTCTTATACTCTCGATGAGACAAATCAAACAAGATAGGATGTAATTTTACTTCTTCAATAATTTGCTCCGTTATTGACGTCATTTTTACCGCGATCAACGGCCAAACTGAGCAATCTGTGATCTGCGTTTGCGCACATTAGAACGCTGCACAGACCGCGTTTGCGAGCGCTAAACCGCGTCAATGTGGAAGCGCTGTTAAACATACATGTGCCGCGCTTGAACGCCACCGTGGCCGCTACCGTGGCCGCCACCGCGGCCGCTTCGGTTTGTGGAACCCTTTACAACGACCTAAATTGGAGTTTATGAGTCGGCTATGAATTGTTTTAATGTCAGGTAAAATTATGGAAAAACTCTCTTCATTTAGGTCGTTGTAAAAGAATATTTAGGACCAGTTTCATAACGGAATTTAAAGGAGACTTTAAAATTAAGGTCACATTCATATGTGTAAACAAATGGGTTTTCATATTCGTTTGACATTTGAAAGTGATTTTAAATTTAAAGTCTCCTTTAAATTCCATTATGAAACTGGCCCTTAGGGTATTTTTGTGACAGGAGTTCATTAACCGGAGTAGATTAGAGTTTTTAGAAGACATTCCAACACCTGTTAATTATCATTAAAAATTATTTTTCAGCATATTGTATCAAAAACGATGCGATTAGGTGCAAATATTACTTTTCGGTAAATACAAAATATCTAAAGCAATAAATAGCTTTCTCTATTTTTATTTCCAATTACAAATCTTTGAAGTTTAAAATTAAATTATTTGAAATTTAAAATTAAGTTTTGATATGTCAGAAATTAAAAAATTCAATTTTTGCCGATGTTAAAGAAAAATAGTATGTTGATTTACAAGTTTAGAAAAGTGACAGTTTTCCAGTGAGTGTAAATGTTTGAATTCACGAGTGAGCGTTAGCTCACGAGTGAATCAAATTTATACGAACATGGAAATTCACTTTTCTAACGTGTAGATCATGCTATTTTTTCGTGTAGTTGACGAAAATAACGCTAAAATTATGAGAGTGTCGACGAATAATAATACTACATCAAGGTATGTCAAGCATTTGTTGACATAGTAACAAAACATTAATCTGTGACATCAATCAATCAATCTTTGACATCTGATGGGTCAAAATGAATGAAAAAAAGTTTTGCTAACGGAAACGTGAAGAAAAGTGTTGGCTAACAAGACAAGTTCCACTTTTCTTCACGATTTATGATTAAATCAGACCGTAGAGACTCTTGTGCAATCTCAACACCTTCGCTTCATGCCCAGTCTTCTCGAAGCCTGGAGGTTGTTCCATGTAGATTTCCTCGTCTAATTTGCCATTTAGGTATGCACTCTTTACGTCCAATTGGCGAACATGCAAATTCTTCTGAGCTGCTACGACAAACAGAGCTCGAATAGTCTCGTGTCTCACTACAGGTGCAAAAGTGCAGTCATAATCTTCGCCAAAACGTTGAGAAAATCCTCTGGCAACTAATCGAGCCTTACGAGTGTGAATTTTACCTTCACTCTCCAATTTAATCTTGAAAACCCATTTACATGTAACTCCTCTTTTTCCTTGCGGAAGATCAGATAATTCCCATACCTGATGTTTCTTGAGTGACTCCATTTCTTCTTCTGCAACAGTAATCCACAGCTGGCGTTCTCTTCGTGGCAATTTAAGCATCTCACTCCAAGAGTTCGGTTCTTTGATGAAATCTTCGTCTACTTTATAAATTAATCTTTTCGGTTGTACTCCTTTGTTCTTACGTCTCTCAGGAACAGCAGATAAATCTTGTATGGAAACCTCGCGATATTCATCTTCAGAAATGTTGCTCTGAAATTCTTCCCCTGTTTCTGCTTCATACTCGTTTTCAATTTTTTTTTTTAGTATTGGAAATATGTTTTGATGCCGAATCATCCTTAGCCCCTTCTTGTTTTGTAATCTGCTGACTAATCTGCTAATCGTTTGGTGTCATTCTCGATTATTCGCACTGAACGACTAATCCAGATTCGATTCGTATTTGAATTTAATATTGGATAACCTTTGCTGTTTCCATCAAATCTAATAAGTACAGCTTCTTCAGCTTTATCGTCCCACTTTCTTCGTCTTTGTTTGGAACAAGAGCGTAGACTTTCGATCCAAAAATCCGTATATGACTCAAATCCGGCTTCACACCTAAAAATAATTCCAACGGAGTCCTCTCTATAACACGACTCGGAGTGCGGTTCTGCAAATACGCCGCATACAGGACAGCTTCTCCCCAAAATCTGTTGTCCAATCCAGCATCTAATAACATACATTTCGCAGATTTTGTCAATCTCCGGCTTTTCCGCTCTGCTACACCGTTTTGCTGAGGAGTGTAAGGTACCGTAAGTTGATGTTGGATTCCTTCCTTTCGCAAAAAATCCTCTAATTCTCGGGAAATATATTCTTTTCCATTATCTGTGCGTAAGGCTACTGGTTTTCTAGCGAATCTAGTAGACATTTCAGCAACATATTTCTTCACGACAGCTGGCACTTCATCCTTTGTTCGGATCAGCCTTACCACTGTAAAACGAGAATAATCATCAATCAGTGTTAATATATAACTGTTTCCACTGGGAGTCTCAGTTTGCATAGGTCCACATAAATCAGAATGGATAAGTTTCATCGGCTCCTTTTGTCTATGAGTACTTTCTGGAAATTTTCTTTGAGCTAATTTTCATTTAATACATGCCTCGCAGACAATATCACTCGAACATGAAGTAATTTTAATCCCAGTAGCCTGGTCTTCCTTGATCAAACGTTGAATTCCAGATGGATGCTTGTGACCTAGGCGGTGATGCCAGTGGTAAAGACTTGCTGATGCACTTGCGATTCGAACTGATTCTTGAGATTCAATAGTTTCAAGTCTGAACAAATTTCCAGTGTTTGTGTGCCCTTGCAACGATACGTTGACCTTGGTAAATAGTACATACAGGGTGAGTCATAATGGGCGGAACAAATTTTACCAGTATGTAGGAAAGACTTTTTTATCTAAAAAAGTTCCTATAAACCTATGTCCTAATCCGCACAGTTGAGGAACTACAACAAGTCAAAGTTTTTCTTAATTAAAATAAATTCAAAAGGTAATATCAAGTAGTTTGCGGTCGTTTTTTGTTTTGCTAATAATTGATAAAATTCTTATATCAGTTTGATGACAGTTCGTATTATTTAAGTCGTTTAAAATGGGAGACTTTAGTGCGGCTGAATATGCAGACTAGAGTGTACGATTCCCTTATTCGTAAAGCTCGTGCTTGTATTAGAGCTCAAGGAGCACAGTTTTTGTAATACTGTATTTTAATTGAACATTTTTGCACAGTTTATTCAATTTTTTAGCAGTTTTCACAGTTACCGTTATTATTAAATATTTATTTATTACAAAACTTTGACTTCTTGTAGCCTCACAACTATGCAGTTTAAGACATAGATCTATACACTGAGAAAACAAAATGCATTGATATAACAGTTTTCTTTTTGTTGTGAATAAAAATGTTGATTACACTAAAATTTTTGTTAAATAGGTATACATACACATGTTACTGTAACAAAAATATCATTTTAATTTTGTGTGGTTACTTTAAATAAAATTTATTATTACAGAAATTTACAACTAAATATTTGGTTTATTGTAAACAAAGTATTTGTGTAACATAACAGTAAGCTATTTGATTTATTTGTTTTGACATGGTAATCTGATTAGTACAAAATAAAATTAATGACATTTATATAAATGTTAAATTATAAAAAAAATTGCTTGAACGTATTGAAATGAAATCTTTTGCTGGACAAACAGTTTTTTGGTTGGATTAACAGATCTTGTTTTCTCAGTGTAGGAACTTTTTTACTCAAAAAAGTCTTTCCTATATACTGGTAAAATTTGTTCCGCTCATTATGACTCACCCTGTATATCACCTGCAAACAATATCCGATGCCCATAACGAGTTATCTTTTGTACTAACAGCAAACTATCATCAAGTTGTGGAACATAAAGTACATTTTTCAACTCTGTTGAACTTGGCCATTAGGAAGTTTACATTTGATCCAGCCGTTTCCAGTTCCTGCTGACCGATGATCCATCCGCAAGAAACACAAGAAAGTACCCGTATTGTGCAGTACTGAGAAAAATGATCTGTCATTTGTCATGTGATTTGACGCGCCGGAATCTATACACCATCCTCCAAAATTAACATTCTGTGCTTCGCCACATACTTTAAAGTTGACGTGGCCATTAACAGCATTCTCTTCTATTGCCACAGAGGATTTAACTGACTCTGTGCCCGTTGGTTTTTGGAGTGTCTCTTTAAAATAAAAACAATTTGCCTTTAAATTACCTGGCTTTTTATAGAAGAAACAAACTCGTGTCTCTTTGTTTTTCTCCACTTTTTCAGTTCTTCCTCCTTTCCCGCTCCTACCAGGACCACCTTTTTGACTGGAACTGCTTTTACGGTATGTAGAAGATGATGACTGTAGCGCCAACTGGGAATGATTTTTGCTTACTTCATCTGCTTCTATTCTTCTTTGATATTCATCCATCATTTTCCCGATTACATATTCTATTGTCAAATCAGCTTCATCTCGACCTTCAAGCGCTGTAACTACACCATTTCCAATTGTAATTCAGAATTCGTCAGTTGTAATTCAGATTTCTCAATTCAGTTTCAGATTGCATCAATTGTATTTCAGATTTATCAATTTAATTTCAGAATTCGTCCAATGTAATTCAGATTAATCAGTTTAATTTTCTGAATTCGTCAAATGTAATTCAGATTAATCAGTTTAATTTCAGAAAGCGTTAAATGAATTTCAGATTATATCAATTGTAATTCAGAAATCGTCACTTTTAATACAAAGAATGCTTTCTGAATTACAATTGATGTTTTCTGAAATTAAACTGACTAATCTGAATTACAAATAACGAATTCTGAAATTATATTGATTTATCTGAATTACAATTGATGCAATCTGAAACTGAATTAACAAATCTGAATTACAAATGATACATTCTGAAATTAAATTAACAATTCTGAATTACATTTGACAATTTCTGAAATAAATTTGATTTTTTCTGAATTACACTTGGAAATGGTGTAGTCCAGAATAAGATTCTGGCAAGCTCACAAGTAGAATCGCAACTTCCTCGTCTTCAAGCGGCTTACCTGATCCTCGAAGTAAATCCACCATCTCTATGATCGCATCAATATGATCACTCATTGACCCATTGTGATAATGAATACGGTACAGCTTTCTTCGCAAATACAGACGACTGCCAAATGTAGAACGTTCATATTTCTTTTTCAGTGCTTCCCATATTTCATGAGCTTCGTCGAGATGTGCAAAATTAATCAATTGGTTATCTTCAACGCTCAGCGTGATGTACGCCATAGCTTCATTGTTCCATTTTTGCCAATCAGCATTTACTACTTTCGGCTTTGGCTCACTTACGATGTTCCACAAATCATCGCGAATCAAAACTGCTCGCAGCTTCGTCTTCCGCCGTTTAGAAGGAGAATATTCATTTTGACACTTTCCTGCGTCAAACTTCTCGTCCGTCACAAGCGATTGCCGAATTCAAAAAAATTCAGTTTTTCGAAAAGTTTTAATAAGGTGCCTTTTTTTAAATTTCTCCTCGTGGTTGGCTGTGAATTCTCAGTTGTGAACCAGCCTTGCTTGAAACTGGCGTATATCATAACCTCACGTTTATCGAAGGAAATGTCATAATTAAAAAAAAAATCTTTACTAACAAATTTTATTCACAATTCAAAGTAAAATCATAATAGGTAATCAAAATATCCACCAATTTCATCGCAACGGGCTTGGATTCTACGTAAAATTCATTTGCTGACGTTGAAGAGCATACGAGGATTATTTTTAATTCCCATTATTTGACTTGGCGATTCATGCACATGTTCCCTTACGTTTTCCTTACTTCCTTTTTGTGGGACGTCCACTGCTCTATTAGCGTAAAATAGAACTTGTCCATCGAAAAAGCTTAACGATCATAATTCAAAGACGTGCGAAATTTGTCATAAGGAAGCGAAAGATTCGGATATTTTTAAGAAAGCTCTTGGAAGCAGTTCTGAATAGAATAGTGCCACTTGCCTTCAATTTGACGGTCATTTCGAAAATAAGATTCGATCATAAAAGTTTAATGCTCTGGCAAGAGAACCATATCAGAGCGTTTTCTTAACTTAATAAAATTGGTGTCATGCGGTGGTGTCATGTTATTTCATTTTCAAACGTCAAGTCGATTGAAGCTGGTTTACAATTAACAATTCATGGCCAACTACGAGGAGAAATTTTAAAAAAGGCACGTTATTACTTTTCACCCCTAATTCTTACACGATTGCTGGGCCCATAACCTGATGGAATGCAGTTTATTTTACTCTCATTTTTATTATATCAAAATAATAACAACAACTTAGTTACAGGGCATGTAATAATATTTTTCTAAACGTACACAGCCGTCTAACTCTTTTTGTCTTTTCACCACACACACGTATTACAAATTAGTTGAAACGCCAAATTATTCCAACTGTTCAAAAAAGTGTTGTACAGAATTTGTACTGTGTAAACTTGTATGTGCATTCATGATGAAGTGCAAAAAATTTTTGTACAAGTTTTGTTACATATACGGTTTCTGGCAATAGTAATACCATATGTCCAAATAAATTTTTGATAAAGGTAGGTCATGAAGTGTAAAAATCTACAACACCAAGCAGTTTTACAAGTTAGTGACGTATCAAGCTGTAAGACATGGCCAATTAAACTTCAATTTTACTTAACTACTCAAGAACTGGACAATATTTTAATGTCATTGTACATGCTTCATAAGTGCACTTGTTCATTAGAAAACTAGATGCGTGCACTAAAATCATGTCTTATGAAATTTGTTTTTTAATATATAACATATTGCAGTGATATTTACCTATCAGAAGAAATGTATTCATCGTAAGCTGTTTCAAGGAATCTTCACATCCTACAAAACTTTCCAAAAACGTAACGTTCTTCATGCAACATTTCCCAAAAATACAAAGTTCCACAAGAAGCAATTGTCTTCATAATAACATTCCCAAAAATACAACGTTTCACAAGATGAAACATTTTTCAACAACATTCTACGAGAGGCGTTCTGCAAGATGCAACATTCGTCCAGATGCAATGTTCTTCGGGATGAAGAATTTTTCAAGATGGAGCGTACTTCAGGATGCAGCGTTCTGTAAATTAAAAAATTGTTGTAATTCAAATATTTAGGTTATTAATAATGTTATACCGTGAATATATCTTATTCTGAAACATGCAACACACACATATCCGTTTGTTGCTAGAGTAACGTAATAATTAAATGACAGCAATGTATTAAAGCTTGTATTTTATTTTGAAACATAGGTTGTCAAAACAATTATTAACTTCAGCTTTTAACATTTTAAGTCGTATCATTGAGTACATTTACACAACGTCTACAGTAAGTTTTATTACAACCAACGTTACTAAAACCGACTTAAATGGTCGTGTAAATGAGGCATAACACCCATTTTACTAAACCGTTTTACTAAAACGGGTATTATGCCTCATTTATAGGACCATTTACGTGGTTATAGTAACGTTGGTTGTAATAAAACCTACTTTAGACGTTCGTGTAAACGTACTCATTTTCAAAACCATCAGTAGTTAATTGCGAATGATGCAGAAAGAAGAACCAACTTTTGCGAAATCATGATGGATAAGCTTAATAATGATGACACTTTACTACGCAGAATTTACTTTACAGATGAAGCAACATTTACATGGTGAAGTTAATTCATAGAACTACCATTACTGGAGTAGACAAAATTTGCACAGATACCGTAGTGCAAGGAGTCAGCAGTCACAAAAGTCAATAGGCCAGATGAATAAAACGCTTTTACTTAAAAATTTTCAATGAAAACTACAAATATTTGAAGAAAAATGAAATTCTAAATAATTCTGCCTGTAACGTAGTAAAAATTTTAATAAATAGAATCGTATAATGATTTGCATTCAACATTTTTCTACGTATTTAAGCTTTAAAAAAAATTAAAACAGAAGTAAAAGCATTTGCTTCGTTTTATTCATTTGGCTCATTGTTTGGGCCGGGTTGATTGGAAACCATATCTAGGACCGTTTTTTATTGAGGGCACTCTTACAGGAGAAAGATATTTAGAATTGCTTGAGCACAGAGTTCTGCCGGCCCTCAACGCCTTAAATATTGATGATGAGGTTTGGTATCAACATGATGGCGCGCCGGCGCACAATTCCCAGATAGTCCGAACCTTTCTAAAACAAAGATTTCCAAACCGCTGAATAGGACGTGGAGGAGCAGTAGATTGGTCCGCAAGGTCAGCCGACCTGTCTCCAAACGATTTCTTTCTTTGGGCATGTGTCAAAATAAAGTTTTCAATGGAGAACCTATAAACAATATTGATCGTTTAAAAAATAAAATACGAGTGGCTGCAAGAGAAATACCTCCTGAGCATATACGAAATATGACAAATGAATTTTACAGTCGCTTAGGACACTGTTTGGCCGTCAACGGCGGTATTTTTGAAAATTTGTTAGATTAGTTTTTGATTTTGTTACATTAAATTAATTTTTTTCTATGTACTTAATTATTTTTTTTAAATTTTCTTCCATTACTTTATTTCTCCTATGGCCAAGTTCGCGTTTACGCTCGGAGTACGCTCTGATCAAAAGTGTGAGGGAGAGCGACTGAGTCTCACTGCATGTAAGGTAAGAGTGAGAAAAAGAAACACTCCGGTGGATCGAGCGTAAACGCGAACTCACCCTATATTTCAAAATAAAATACACGCTTTAATACATTGCTGTCATTTAATAATTACGTTACTCTGGCAACAAACGTATGTATGTGTTTTGCATGTTTCAGAATAAGATACATTCACGGTATAATTTAAAATATTATTGAAATGTTAATAGAATATTTACTTAGTTTAACATTATGTTTGAGGTTTGAGATATTTAAGTTATCTGTCAGATTGAGGTTTTGTGTGAAAGAAATGTCAAGTTGATTTATAAATAAGATGGAGGGGTTGATTACCAAGGAGAATAAACAAACCGAGGTGTAATGGGGAGGAAATAAACACAAAACGTTAATCTTTGAATAGCAACCAAAGAATCAACATCAAAATAATTTTGCTCTTATGAAACTTTAATCCACAATATATTTTGTAAAATTTCAACTTTCTTTAATTCATTAACATCGCTAATAGAAGTCCATCCAGAGATGTCTTACAGCATAACGCTGAAGTAAGTTCTTTTGGTTTAAGGAAATTCTTTTGGTTTTAAAAACACATTATATATAACACATACTGTCATTCATTAATCATTTGAACTATTAACACACACATATACAGCGTGATTCAAAAGGGTCGCACCATCGCTTTGGTGTAAATACAGACCATTAACAGGAGCACAAATATGTTTTCAGAATTTTTTTGCCATGAATAGTTTTTAAGATATGAATGTTTAAAAATAACGCAAATAGGCAACGCTGCACCTTGTAGATGCACTTACAAATTGGAAATCATAGATCATGGGTACCCTCTTTTTTGTTGACAACTGCATATGCGTTGGTTTGTCAAAACCTTTGGAAATAAAATTTGACATAATAATAAATGTCATTGACGGAAAAACGTTGTTGAAATGCTCGTCGATGTATTACATGAGGTTTTCAATTGCCCAATAATGATGATTGTGCATGTTAAACACACTGTCAAGAGTGAAGGTACATTCATCCGTCCACAAAATCAGATTTTGAAAATTTGGATTCAAATTGATTTGATCCAGCATCCAATGGCAAAAGTTACTATGAAGAGGAAAAATCAGCTTCACACAGAGCTTCCACTTTTGTATAGTGGAAAGAATTTTTAATACACGCTGAACAACATTGTAATCTACGTTTAAATTTCGTCCAATATCTCGAATGCTGACGTTAGGATTGTCTTCAACGACTTGTAGAACAGCTTCCTCGACTTGAGGAGTTCTGGCGAAGCGTGGCCTACCTATCACTTCATGGATTACATCCAATCCACCTGTTTCCCTCACACGCTGATCAAGCCGTTGAAAAACATTTTTGTCTGGATGTCTACGTTCACCGTATCGTTCAGCAAAAGCTGCTGGAGCCCGTCGAAAGTTTTCTCCACTCTCTCCCAGAAGAAGATACATATCACAGTATTCATTTAAAGTAAACATTTTGAATTTGAATAAATTCTTCAAATCAATAAAAAAATTTGACTTTCAAAATGTGAACGTCATTGATAAATTTTATTTGTCAGGTCACTCTATGGTAACCATAGTAAAATCGAATTTTAGGTGCACCGTTGCCGGCTTGACTTCTAAAATAATGTTAACATTTCCAAAGACTTTTCCTGCTTTATTACTTAATAAATATAATGTTTTATTAGCAAGGATAATTTTACAGGCGTTTATCTACACCTTTCATTAATAAAAACATAAAGTTATATTATCTAATTACTATAAAATCAACATCAGTTTCGTAACTTTGAAAGCCTATATCTTCGTAAAAAAATCATCTAGAAAATTTTTATTTACACTTTTGAGAACAAATAAGTGGGTCTAAAAACCACCTAAGTGGTGGTGCGGTCCTTTTGAATCACGGTGTATAAAGAATCTTCATTATTATAGAAGAATTTGTTTCGCAATTGGGCGTAGCAGGTAGCAACACTTGGCAAATACGATTCTATCTGTAATAATAAAAATTCTAATTCAACATCACACTACATCTAAACGTTACAAAATTCTAGAGCATAATAGGGACCATGCACATGCGAAGCCAGCGCCACCAATGACCATATTCTGCATTAGTGGTATGAAAATACGAGTTGTTTAAAATTATTAGTGAACATTTGAACTTGAATATTGTAATGTATTTCAATACCAGAAAGCTCAAGTATTATGTACTACAATCGTAAATTGTCATAAGAGTGATCTTATTCCCATGCAATGAGTCTCAAGAAATATTTTCATATCACTAATTCACAAATCACCACGCCAGGCGGCGCTGAACGCAGAGATGTGCATGGCGCCTATAGGAATTTTATTGTTTGTTTCGCAATTGGGCGTAACAGGTAGCAACATTTGGCAAATACGAAATTACCTGTGTTTCTTTAGAATTTTAGACATACATTACAAAATTAGACAATTAAATTACTCACCAATTTATCTTCAAAAGAATTTTCTTTTAAATTATAATAAATAACTGGATTTCAATTGACATTGAGATTGACATTTAAAAATAAAATTCATAAAAGACTACTAGACTACGTAATTGTGTAGTGGATGTGGTCAATAGATAGAATAAAAGAGAAAATCAACAATTTTTATACTTACCACATCTGCTAAGAAAGCAACACTACAATATGTCCAAATAAATTTCTGATAAAGGTAGGCCATGGAAGATAAATTATTACATTAAAATATTGTCCAGTTCTTGAGTAATTAAGTAAAATTGAAGTTTAATCGGCCATATCTTACAGCTTGATATGTCATTAACTTCAAAAACTGCTTGGTGTTGTAGACTTTTACACTCCATGACCTACCTTTATCAGAAATTTATTTGGACATATGGTACTATTGTTGCGTCGCGTGCATGTTGTGTTGATGTTGTGTAGCCGCTGTCAGGATAGGGTCTAAGCATAATTTCTAAATTTATGGTGCTATTCAGAAATATTTGAATTTAACGATTTGAACTTTAAGAATTTAAGTTAAAGAACACTTTAAAAGAATAAGTTAAAGCGTTACTTTTAGAGGTATTCTGAAACAGAGTACTTAAGAAATTGCTTACATATTTATGGGTGGCTAACTTCAGATAATTGTTGCCACATTTATAGTTTGATATTTCCAGTTTTTATCTTCAAAAAAAGTGCCTTTATTACCCGGAAACTTTCAGTTCTTCCCTGAGGTTATTGTTATGGACGCGATTTTGTCGCTGCAAATCTTAAAGCGTTATTTAAGAAATTTATAATTAAAGCCCAGTTTCATAATCGAATTTAAAGGAGACTTTAAATTTATAATCACATTCAGATGTCAAAACAAATATGAAAACGCCTTTGTTTACACATCTGAATGTGACCATAATGTGACTTTATTTTAAAGTCTCCTTTAAATTCCATTATGAAACTGGGGGTAAAAGTATCGTCCTGAATCGCATTTTCACTTTAATTCTTTAAGGGCTAGTTTCATAATCAAATTTAAAGGAGACTTTAAAATAAAGTCACATGCAGATGTGTAAACAAATGTGTTTTCATATTTGTTTTGACATCTGAAAGTGACTTTAAATTTAGTCTCCTTTAAATTCGATTATGAAAGTGGCCTTTAATCTTAAAGTTTAAAGTATTAAAGAGTTAAATTTGCTTAAATTTGTGTTCTGAACAGCATCATTAATGATAAGGTGTCCAAACGTCCTACCGGCAGTACGCGCTGTCCTGCCAGTAGGATCTAATTTGGATACAGTTGTTTTTAATGAGACCCCTTCCTCTCTGGAGGATGAAATATTCACCATTGATTCCGTCGTAAAATTTTGCCTAATGTGCAAGTCTCAACTTGTTAGGACTAGTAGTAACAAAGATAGGTGGTAAAGCGTATTTTCTTCATCAGTATATGCAGTTCCAGTGACGTGCGAAGTATATAAATATGCTTCTGCAGAATTATTATCGTCTTCACAAAAGAGTCAGTACAAAAACATCTAACCCGCATATGAAATATGATTCTGTACTGCCGAAAGCCGCACACGTACTTCTGGAAAGACAACTTCCATTTAAAAATAGCGTACTGCCGGCAGGACTGACGGGTTTGTCCAGCTGCCCTTCTGGAAGCTCCTTCCAGCAGGACAGATGCCTGGACGTTCTATCATTAAAGCCATAAATCAGGCAGTTCGTGCATTGTTCTACGTTTTAATGCAATCAAAAACTTTTATAAACAAGCATTTTTTTTAATAAACGTAAAATAAATAAGTTTTCCCTCTTTTGTAGAAAACCCGTGGATATAGTGTATATCAAAACAAGGACAAAAAAATAAAAGCACTGAATTTATTGCGGACTTTTCTTACATTCAATTGAATCAACATAAGGTTGATTTTATTGAATTAATTTCTGAAGACCAACCTAAAAGTATGTAACGGAACCTCAAGGGAGAAAGCAAAAAGCAAAAGTGAAAATATTTTTGAAAAGTTTCGGTGATTGTTCAGCGTCGACGAAGTATTGTTTAGTTCAGAAAGTATTTCATTTGAGACATGCGTGCGACTGTGCATGCGTGTAACAACAATAATCCGTCGGCATAACATTTCGTCGTTACATCCTTGTCCGTCCCGACTCTTGCCGATATTCGCCGTCCTTTCGGCGGCGCCTTTATTTTCTCGCCGGCCGAACATCGGGACGCCGCGACGACTCTCGAATCCTCGCATCAGTTTGTTCGCAATCGCCTCGTGTTTTGTACGTTAGTTGCGTGTATCGCACGATATCGGCACGTTTGCTCCGCTTAAAACATTTTAAAATAAGCACATAAACTTAACCACTTAACTGTTTCGAGTATTCTTTCAGAGTAAAGTTTAAGTTGATAATTTTTAAAAACGAAGTGTCCTTTAACACACGCTTTCTCATATATATTTTGCTTATTGGAAATGTCATTCCGCGCAGAGGTGTAAAAATTTCAAACCTAGGCTTCTCTTCATTAATGTTTTAACGCTAAATCGCCGAGAAAATATTTTGATTTCATTTAACTCAATTCATTCGGAGCTTTGAAATCTTAAAGTAAAGCTTTCTGAAGTTCGCTTAACACAAGTTGCACGCTGTGTCGAACTGTTTTTTTTTTGTGACGTTCGTTCTCAACAACTCCATAGTTCGTTACTTGGCCGCAGTTCCTGCCAAAGCGCTTTATTTGTGGGTTCCTGTTTGAAAATGTAAATTGTTCTTGAAGCACTGGTAACGAAAATCTTTATTTTCTTTCTGCTGTCAGTCAGGTAAAGCAGGTAAAAGCAAGTCGCAGTTTTGAATTTTCTGTTTGACGTGCACTTTATAAGAAATTGGTTTACAAAAACTCGAGTTCTTAATTCCATAATAATTATTTAAATTTCAAAGTTAGTACCAAAACGCGATCAAATGGATGCCAGTCGAATAAATGAAAAATATAATTTAAACGAAAACCACGTGGTGATTGTACTATCGCGGCCTTAAAATTTCGCACGATCCAATTTTCCGCTGTAAATATGGCTTTCTTTAACGGCTTGTCAAAAATAATCATTTTAAACGTCAGAATTCAAATGTAATGCTAAAGTTGTGGCATCACAATGCCAAATCACGTGCTTTCTGAAGGAGAAAAGAGTTTTGCAATCGCAAAATTAGAAGATGGTTTGTCGCTACTTTTATTCTTTATTTCAGTTTTAATACTTTACTAACTTGCTGATCTTAAAATATAAAAAAATATCTTTGAGGAAAAAAGCCTGTTCTACAAAACTATAATTTACAGAAATTCTGGCTACTTGATAAAAAATCGTGTGAAATTTTAAGGCCCCAATAGTACATTGATCAGCGGCTTTGATTTTGTCTAAATCAATTTATAGAATTTTTGTTATGCGTTGTTTTCATGCTGCTTCAAATTGTGATAATATGACATTGTTTCCAAAGAATCGAAGAATATACATATTTCTGCTGCAAGTACGTTCTTTCACATTTTAAAGTATTACATACGATTTCTTGTGAAGTGTCACGAAAAATTATCCAACTTGATAGCTTACACTCGAATTTTAAACAATGCGATTGCTATGCCTTTAAGTGCCTGGCTGGTTGTGGTTTGTATTACGTTAAATGCGTTGTTCAATTTTCATTAGATCATTAGATTTCGAACTAAAACGAAGACTATTAGTGTAACTGAAAATCTTAACAAATGAGCTGATAATTCTTAAATGTAAGTTTAATATAAGTTGAATGGAACTTGTTCTGTTTAAATTCCATTGTATCTTGGTATTGCACTGAGAAAACTATAATGTGAACAAATTTTAGAATGTCAACATTTTGTGCGTTGGCTGGTTAAACAAAATTTACTTGTTTCAACATTAATATTTTTATAACTAAATATTTTAAAAATTGTTGAAATAACATTAAACAAATGTTAAACTCTTAATTTGACTAAATGATGAAAATATTTAACACGTTATGTCAATAAGTTGAAATTGCAAAATGCTCCTAAAGTGCTGTTGATTTAATGTATCATAAAAATTTGTAACTATTCTTAACAAAATAAATATGTTATGCCAAGTGAGGGTTAATAAGACATTCTGCATTTAAAAGCTTGGAAATTTTATGTTACATATATAAAGGTTGTTTCCAAAAAAATGCCTACGCGAATAGCGTCTAGGTGCTTATTGTCGGGCGTATTCTGCATCGAAGACGTTAAATTTAAAGGGTTGTTAAATTTTGTTACTATAGTAACAGCCAATCACAAGACTCTATTTTGAATTTTAACATATCCTTAAGTTTTAACAGCCTGTTAATAAGTTACCGTTACAGTTACCCCCTTTACAGTCAGAAAGTCAAATAAAATGGTAGAAAAAATACTACAACATACCGTTTCTTGTATTCTTAACACAGCTGTACGATAGCTACTAACTTTTGTTTTTTAAATGTCAGCCTATAATTATCGTCATAAATTTTTAAAGACTCTTTTTCTGCGTTCAATGATATGCTGCAATAAACACTTTCTTATTTTTGAAAATAACTGAAAGCAATAAAAATAAATAATAAATTATTAATACGAAATGACGTAATAAACAATTACAGGACAATAAATGATGCAGTTTTACGGTAAATAATGTAGCGTCTATAACTATTCCCTCATAGGCAAACAAATGACGATAAGTGTCAATTTTTTTTTGTCTTCAGATAGTTCAGTTTCTTGTAGTTTATAAAATGAAAATATCAACCATAACAAATTAACTCATATGTTTCAAATTTATTTTGAAGGCCAGAAAATTAAATTAATCATACAGAAATTATCTAAAATATTTCTACATCTGAGATTCTACAAATCTATATTTTAACTAAACAATGTATGTATACATATTATAATTCCCTTTGCATTAGAGCAAATATTATTTTTATTGTAATTCTTTGGTGCACGAGTATATCCTATAATAATAATAATTTATGAAAGATTGTTTCCTGATCGGTAATTATTAATAAATAAAATTCCTGAATTCCTCGGTCAATTTTCTTTATTTAAACAGCATATTTTCAAACCCAGCATTGTTATTAGTGTACAATTACCTACCTAAACAATTTTGTTCAGTGCCACAGTCTAAAATTAATTACATTGTTATTAGTGTACAATTATCTACCTAAACAATTTTGTTTAGGTAGATAATTGTACAATGTAATTAATTTTAGACTGTGGCACTGAGGACGAACCCAGCCGGGTTTGAAAATATTATGCTGTTTAAATAAAGAAAATTGACCGAGGAATGCAGGAATTTTATTTATTAATAATAATAATGATAATAATAATGTCTTTATTCTCATAATGAAGTATAGAGAACGTGTGAGTTAACTAGAAAGACAAGAGCTCATAATGAAGTATAGAGAACGTGTGAGTTAACAAGAAAGACAAGAGGCGAAGTTCAGCTAAATGCTGTTCTTACACTTAACCTCTACTATACTAAATAAAACTAGGGGTGGGTTTACAGAAAGGAAATCAAATATTTAATTACGATTAACTATTTGATTGAGATTAAAATTAGCGTTGCCTTAGTTTAACAATTTGATTTCTATGGCAACACAAATTTTAAGCTCAATCAAATAGTTAATCGTAATTAAATATTTGATTTCCTTTCTGTAAACCCACCCTAAGTGTACTAAATTATAAAGAACAAGTTCGGTGCGAATAAACGTGAAGACATTAATTTCCACTATTTAGCAAAAAATATTTTAACTTTATTTTGAATTGCTCAAAGCTCAATACTTTTAAGATGATCACTGATCAGGAAGAGTGTTATATAACTTTGCCGTTCGAACATTGAAGTGGAATGTTTAGGCAGTGATAACATATTCTTATTGCGCCTATTGATTATACTGATATCTTGAAAGCGTAGTAATTTTTGGTGCAAATAGGGTGGAGATTTGGTTAACAATAGTTTGTGAGTTAGATTTAATAAGTGCAAACACCAACGCTTTTTTAAAGTCAACTAGCCAGCCTCTTCCAGCTTATTTGACACATGACCCCATCGCATGGCTTTAAACCGTAAGCAAATCGAATGCAATTATTTTGGACAACTTGTAATCGATTTGCATCGCGAGAAGTTAATGCCGACCCATAAACCATATCGCAATAACTGATTTTATATATTAGCTGTGTTCCTTTTGCTACAGATCTTACCTCAGATCACTTAAACGTCGTTTCTGTTAGCACGAACAAGTAAGATGGAATGGATATTTCAACCTAGCAACTAATGGGAGTGTTCGAAATGTCAATTCAAACTCACTTGTTCGTGCTAACGGAAATGACGTTCATCTGATCTGAGGTAAAATTTGTGGTAAAAGGAAAGCACCTAGTATTAACGCATCTGTCAATAACAACCTTGATTTCCTGTCTAAAAAGTCTTTATTCATAAACAATTTTTTTAGGATGCCGTAAGATCCCTGCATTAGAGAGCTAATGTGCTTTCTAAATCTTAAATTCGTGTCAATTATTATACCTAAGTTTTTGCATTCTGGCACCAATTGCAAAGCGTCACCATTAATTGTGATTTTTACGCTGCTGGAAATCCATTGTTTCATTTTGTCCGGGCCGAATACCATAATGGATGGTTTTTTAGAATTTTGATGCAAGTCATGTACCTGAGAAACTTTAGTTAATTGACGGATATCAGCATTGATTTTTCAATTGCACCAATTGTTTCAGTAAAATAAAACAATTTGTACAGTTGCGTGTCGTCGGCGTACTGATGAATCTCGCAGTGTTGAATGAAACTGTGAAAGTCCGATGTATACACTGAGAACCTTATAAGACTGCACATAGTAATTTTATCAATGGAAGCTTTATTACATTATTATTTCCAAATTTATCTCATTCGTAATGGTTACCGCGCGTTGTTACTAACGACACTACTGATTTTGAATTGTCAGATTGAATTAAATTGTTCTTTTGATTTATTGTAAAATAATGTATAACAACCGCCGAAATAATAGAAATGTACACATTATTCTCAAATGGAGCTTCGTTGAGAGAGGTCTCTGTATTATTTGCCGCCAAATTTCATTGATGTAATGTAATGAAATAAACCTTCCTTAATACTTTCTATGTGCAGTTTTTAAATGATTCAATAAATCCACCTCCAAGTAAATTTATCTGGTCATTTATTCCCATAGTAACAATTATGATCACAATTGTTACTATGGGAATAAATGACCAGATAAATTTACTTAGAGGTGAATAAATCGGGCCTCAGCATTGAAAATTGAGTAGTAACCATAGCAACGTAATGTTAAAACCCCTATGTGCAATTTTATATGACTCAGAAATGTATTATCCGATCACGTAATTTTCGTCTATGTGCAGCGTTATAAGATTCTCACTGTATATTAAAAATAGTAAGGGGCGTAAAATTGAGCCCTGCGGCACTCCTTTTGAAATAGGTAGTAATTCTGAAGAACAATTGTTTAGAATAACTCTTTGCTGTCGATTAGTCAAGAAGCTACTCAAGAAGTTGACAACTGTAGGGTCAAATCCATAATACTTTAGTTTCAAAAGCAAGATTTCATGATGTAACATATCGAACGTTTTACTATAATCAAGCAACGTAAGGACTGTCAGTTTTCCCATGTCTCTTGAAAGTAATATATCGTCCGTAACTTTTAATAAAGCGGTAGCTGTACCGTAACCCGATCTGAACCCCGATTGGCAAGAGGGAATTAAATTGTGTTGATTTAAAAAAATCGTAACTTGACAGTACTGGTAACATTCTAATGGGCCTTAGTTGAGACGCGTTAGTAGGCACGGATACTTTGGGCAAAGGATAAATGTCCGCAATTTTCCAGCACGACGGAAATGTAGATGTTGTAATAGCGAAGTTAAATATGTACGTGAGATGATCCATTATAAAAGGCAGAATCAAGTCTATCATTTTAACGGATATTTTGTCGTGTGCAATAGACTTAGATTTTAAAGAGCGAAAAATTTTTTCCACCGACTCAGACGTTACAAACTTATGGGTAAATGATTTCCAAATAGACAAGTTCCAAAATTAATTTTTTTTTTGAGATTATAAGCAAATTTACGAAAATACAATGTTTTAAGCAACTGAAAGAAGGTAATCGGCAAGTATCAACGCGCAAAATTGGACAAAACCTTGGAACTTCTCAAAAATATGTTCAAAGAATACTAAAGAAACACGCCGCATTCTCGGAAAGTTGTTTCTAATTTCAAAAATTTTGTTCCGTCTAGAATTTGCATATTTGGAAATCGTTCACCGTATACTCATATAGTACCGTAGCTATTTCTCCGGCATAGAAAATAAATTTGATATCTTATCAGTTATTTAGTTGCCCATATTTCCAATTTTATAAACTACAAGAAACTGACGTATCTAACAATATCGTCATTTGTTTGTTGTCTATGTGAAAATACTTATAGACACTACATTATTTACCCTAAAACTGAACCACTTATTAGAGAGTTTGTGGTGACCACTTATACATTACACAATTTATTGTACGAGAAATTGTACAATTTTTGAAACATAAAAGGGCACGGAATGTGAAATTAATAATTGCAACCATTACAGCACTGTTATTATTTCGGTGGATTTATGGCAAAAGGTTCTATGTGAGCTTTTTTGCCGAAATACGTTTTTGTGTAATTTTTTTCGTGGCAAAAAGTTCTACCGTGGTTTAAAACATCACAGCTCTATTTGCCACAATGTGATTGTAATCTTACAATGTCAGTATATTACAAGTTCAAAATAAAAAGTTATTTTGCATATTAAAACTTTCTTTGATCTCTCCTGTGAAATTTCATATTTTGTATATGATACCATTGAATTTAAACCTAAAACTGGCAGCCAGAAATTGGAGGTTTACGCGATTAACTGATGCATTATTTAGTAAATAATCTGGTTGTAAGATAATTTGCAAAGGTGTAGAGTCTCTATATTACTATACCTACACCTACACTTTTGCAAATTATCCTACAACCAGATTGTTTACTAAATAATGCATCAGTTAATCGCGTAAACCTCCAATTTCTGGTTGCCACTTTTAAGCATTGCGTTGCCGTTCTATGTTAGGTTTAAATTCAATGATGATACCTTTTGCCATAAAACCACCGATTTATGGCGTCTTTTCTTATTAACAAATAAATTAATTTTTTTCAATTATTTTCTATTCATTTCAAAAACCAGTTAAATCGCAGCACATCATTGAACGTAGAAAAAAAGTTCTTTAAAAATTTATTATAATAATTATACCATTACATTTAAAAACAAAGAAAAAAAATATGTTAAAGACGTATGTAAAGACAAATAACTAGTATACCCAGAAAAAAAAATGCGTTCATGCCACAGTATTTTTTGTCATCAGTATAATTCCAATTTGTACAGTTACAAAAAAATTTTTGTTAAATAGTTGATTGCACACGTTTACTTCAAGCAAAATTTTGTGTTTTTGTTTGTTATTTAAAAAAAAAATTAGAAATAAATTTTTCACTTGTAAGCAAAAATGCTTTGTTTATACCAGTCTTTCTCAAAGTGGGCGATAACGCCCCCTTGTGGGCGCTAGAGGCCTACAGGGGGACGGTAAAGGGCACAGAGAAAATTTGGGGAAACAAGATAAGACTCATATATGGCAGGCTATAATTTAACTAAAGTTATTAAAGTAATGATTGCGATTGTGATTTTTAAGATGTGGTAAAATTAAAAATTTTAGGGGGCGCTAGAAAATAATTTATTCTCAAAGTGGGCGGTAGACGAAATTAGTTTGAGAATCTATGGTTTATACAATAGTTGACAGATCGAAATTACCGGTAATTTTCTTGGAAAGTGTTAAGTTTTATTTTGCGAGAGATTATTGCTTTCGTGATCACTACAGTTATTCCAGTGCCCACCAACTAATTTATATCTGTGTCATTAATGAATTTTATCTTAAAAACTATGCATATTAGACCCCCCCATGCATTTTTTTTTGCTTTGTTTCCTCATGTACTATTTGCGGTTAACGGATCGGACACTTAATAATAATAATAATAATTTATTTCGTGCTTTCTGCATACAATGTAATACACAAGTCACTTGTTCACATTAAGAAAAATATTAAAAAGATATAGTACAGCATAAGTACTTGTTAAAATTTTTTCTAAAATTGTTAAGTAGACATAGTGCCCACCTATAGTTCCCAATTACAGGCCAAAGATTCATTTAAGCAATAAAAAGCATTGTTTGTTAATAAGCGTTTTAACTTTCTCTTGAAAACATCACGCGGGAGCGTCCTGATACAGAGCGGGAGTTTGTTGATCCACTTTATGCCGTAATAGTTCGTATCGATTCTGTTAGACTTAAGTCTGAAATATTCAGTTCTAATGTTGTTTTTGTTCCTAGTGTCCACAGTATGTATTTCTTGGTGTGTAGTATAAATGTGAGGATTGTCGTATACATATAACAAACACTGAAGTATATAAATTGAAGGAGCTGTGAGGAGTTGATGATGGATAAATTTTGATTTAACCTCATCTCGATAACCCAAATTACATACGATTCGTATGGCTTTTCTTTGCAAGGCGAAAATTCTAGCTAGTCCTGACGAGTGTCCCCAGCAAACGATAGCATAAGATATATGGCTTTCTATTAGGGCGTGATAAGCTGTTAATCGAGCCTCTAAGGGTAATATGTTGGCAATATTACGCAAAACCCAGGTTAATTTACTATCTAACGAGACTCCCAGGAATTTACCGTCCATGTCACAATTGACTTATTTATAAGTTGTTTATGAGTAAAAATTAAGTTTGTAGTTTGCTATAAGACACTTTTCGGTGTGTCTCAGGGCCTCCTCCATCATATTTACGCAATCTTGAACATTGTTGTGTCTAGTTATTAATGTTGTGTCATCAGCAAAATTGATGAGGTCAGCTTGACCCTAGCAATTAATTAGATCGTTTATGTATATTAAAAATAGGGTAGAGCCTAAGACCGATCCCTGAGGCACACCAGTTTTAATGATGGCCTTATTAGATGTGTTCCCGTTTACGGAGATAAATTGTTTTCTATTATGTAAATAAGATCTAATGAAGTCACAGCTTTTTTTACTGAAATTGTAATAATGGAGTTTGTTTATTATTGTTTATTATTGTCTACTATTAGGTAGCGTGATCGACGCTGTCGAACGCCTTCGAGAGGTCACAGAGAGTAACTCCGGCCATGTCTCTCTGTTCTTGAGTGTAAATAATTTCGTTCATTAAATATATGATTGCGTCTGACGTAGATTTGTTTTTACGAAACTCGAATTGATTTGTAAAGAAAAGCTCGTTTTCTTCGAAATGTTTCCATTATTTGGTTTTTTAAAGCTGTTTCGATAATTTTAGATATTACCGGTACTAAAGATATTGGGCGGAAGTTACCCTCTGTCATTGGTCCCCCTTTATGTATACGTATAGGAATAACCTTAGCAATTTTGAGACTGTCTGGGAATATGCCTTCTGCTATGCACTGATTGAAGAGATTCGTTAAAGAGATGAGAATGAGGTTTTTTATAATCTTTACACTAATGATGTATATTGACATATAGTCTTCAGACTTTTTATTACTCAATGAGTTTATGATATATCTGATCTCATTATAACACAGCGTTCTGAATTCAAAATGTGGGTAGCTTGTTGTTGCTAAGTATTTTTTATGAGCGTTAATGTCAGTAACCTTGCTTCCTAAATTTTCTACGATATTTATAAAGTAATTGTTTAATGTATTGTTTAATGTAATAGCGTTGGTGTTTATTGTCGGATTTGAACAGTCAAAAAGTGAAATGAAATGGGAGAAAAAATACTACAATATATTTTTTCTTGCGTTCTTAATACATTTAAGACAGCTGTAAACTTTTGCTTTTTAAATGTCATAGTACCGAGTGATTTTTAAAATTTTTTATCAACTCTTGCCATGAGAAATGGATGGCATGTCTTAGCTTAAGTGAAAAGTTCGTCATTGCATTCCTTTTTGCTGTTTTACAGTAATAAATCGAATTAATTCGAATAATTCGAATAAATTCGAATAATTGAAATAAATCGAATAAAAATTCGAATAAATCGAATACTTGAATAATTTAAATAAATCGAATAATCGAATAATTCGAATATTAAAATAAGTATTCGAATAATGAAATGGAAATTGCCCTGAACGGGCAAAATTTACATTGTACTTTGTCACTTTCATTTTAAAGTATTTTCAAACATCACTTCTGGACAATATTTTGCGAATAAATGATGTGAGAAATACTATAACGTGTAGCTGCCGACCAGACTTCGTAAAAAAAGGGTCTACATTGTTGTGTCAAAGATTGCAGGGTGGTTATTCTCTAACTGGAGAGAAGCGATCGCTCCCGAAAATGACGTCAAAATGACGTAGGCTCTCATATAAAACTATAGAAATCTTTCGGAAATTGCGTCATTTTGACGTCATTTTCGGGAGCTATCGTTTCTCTCCGGTTCGAGATTAACCACCCAGGGATACCTTCTTCTGAGTGGCGCAATACGATTCTATTAACTTTGTTTGTCGATAACGAAGGCAACTAGAAAGTAGTTACAAAACATATTCGAAAAATCGGATTAAGTTAATATTCAAATGTTTGAATTTTTCAATTCACTGAATAATTAGAAAATTCGAATGATTTGAATTACTCGAATAATTTAAAAATTCGAATGATTTGAATTATTCGAATAATGCGAAAATTCGAATTATTAAATTTGAACGTATTCGAATAGAGAGTGCACATGTATTCGAATATTCGAATATGATTCCCAGCCTTAATATGTACACACATTATAGTTTCTGTTGCCATTACAGCAAATATTATTTTTATTGCAACTGGTGGTGCACGAGTATACGGAATTATTTCTGTAATGTTTCTAGTTCCGTGTGATATAATTTACCGCGTGTAAAATAAAATATTCATAGTTTTATATCTTTCAATATAATAATGGATGCCCAATTTATCAATTAAGCAATCACAATATTAATATTCATTATTTTAAGTTGTGTAATAGTATATATAGGCTGTTTCACTGAAGATGCACCAAACTTGAGGGACACGTTTCTGACATAATTTCAAACAAAATATCTTAATAAAATTTTTTAATCGGAGCAAGTTGAAATTTGCATAATTTGGAGTCGATGTTTTTTGAAATTCTATAGCGCCGCGGAATCGTGAAACCAAACCGGCGATCTAAATTACATTACGAATGGCACACAGCTGTAGGGGGACAAGAAATCTACAGCGAAGAAATTTAGACTAGATTTTGATTTGCCTTGACCGACTCAGTTGCTCGGTCATTCAACTGCAACAGCAGCTGTGAAATTTAAACTTATTTAATTTAATAATAAATTACAAATGTGGAGCTATGCAAAAATGTGCATTTAGTATGCACTGTTGTCGCACATTACAAATTGTTATTAACCCATTTACGGCCACTGATGCGTTAATGCGACGCCATTTTCCATTTTTTTTTTTTTTTAATTTTAACATTTAATTTTTTCACAGTTTCCAGGGTGCTAACAGTTATTTAGTTATCATTTTACAAAAAAAAATTAAATTATCAATTTAATTTAGTAGAAACTCTAAGAAAACATAATTCAAATTCATAGATTTATTTTCTATTTTCTCATTTGTAGTATTTCCCAGAAAATCGGTGCGGTGCGGTGAAAATCAAGGTGTTGAAATTTAAAGCGCCATGTGGGCCCTGCTCATATGAAAAATATTTTGGCGTAAAAAAGAAAACGGGCATCTAAAAATTAGGTACTCGGAAACAAAATAACTGCAGATATTAAAAATGATATAATATGTTAAACGAATAAAGTAAATGCTTTAAATATTGCCCACATTAAGTGTCTTATAATTTTGTCCTGTGGTTTCAAATCCTTAAATAATAGAATTTTTTTGATCGTACCCTGGGAATGTGTAAAAATTTACACAAAATAATCTAAACTCCAGACAAATACATTATACAATAAATAACGTTAATAACCATCGCAATATGTCATTAGGGAGTTTTTGCAACACATTACGATAAAAATATCGTTACGTTAAAGGCTATGTTGCTTAGCAACCTTATGGATCTAGCCAATCACAAACAGAGTTTTAATGTTTAACGTATGTAAAGTTTAACGGAACCTATTGCCAAAAACTCCCTATTATCCGGACATTAACGTTATTGTCTGGTATATCATCATTCTCCGTAACATATCCGTCGGGTTAATTTTCGTAAATACCTTACGTGAGTAAAAACCTAATATCGAAATAGTATATTACACAACGAGAGTTGCAAATAGCATATTACGCACGCGTGGAAAAGCACAAGTAATTCGACAAGTGCATCATTGCTTTACAGCTCGAGTTTTGTACTATACTTTTTCTATTTTGCGATGGTAATAGAGCTATTAACGCACCCAAACGAGTGCTTTAATAGAAAATTTGAGTGCGTTAATGGCATTGGTGAAATTAATTTATTTAATGTTGGTAGTACTAATTCCAAGTAAGAAATAAACATCAAATGTCAAACGATATCATGATCTTTTATTTAATTTAAACGATCACCACCATGGAATGTGCAATTATTATAAACGTTAATGATTACATTGGATGTGTCTTTAGAATTTATACTAATGCCTGGTATGTTCTGATTTGATATAATAATTTTGTGGAGTGCATTATTACCTTCAACAGTGGTTTTATTATGCGAGGCAGCGAGGCGCAATCAGGCTATGATCCAGTGGAGCAGCTGGGCAGGTTAGTTTGCTGAAATCCATAATGCTGAGCATTTGTATTTTTTACTTTGCATTTAAAATTGAATTTTCCACTGCTTACTTAAATGTTGTTAAATAAATGTCACCAACCACCGCAAAATTCCCTAAATTTTAAAATATCGCTTTTTTCTTTAAAAAGGGGCAAAATAGAAAAAATAGTATAAAATACTCGTTACAGAAGGCATTTCAAGCACTCGTCCGTTTCATCACTCGTCGCAAGCGGCTCGTGATGGAATTTCGGACTCGTGCTTGAAAGACTGCCTTCTGTAACTTGTGTTTTAATATACTATTATCTACGACCACACAAATAACCTTTTTATTCAAATTCAAAATAATCAGCAATGACATGACCAATGACATCGTATATTTCGTCGTGTGTATACAGTATGTCCCCGGATTGAGTTTACAAGAGGGAAAAGAATTTTATTTTCAATTTTACATAAAGAAAACAAAATCAACATTTTAAATTATTCGATTAACCCACCACCTCCAATACGTAATTCTTGCCTGCAAAGGCAAAACAGTGCGAAAAGTGAGTTTGGAGGAAAATAACTTTTATCTTTTTTCGGGGCCTTTTAGTCATTTTTAAAAATATATCAACGAAATGTGGAACATACATAGAGAACGGTAGTACCATAACTTTTGCAACCTATATAAGTAAATTAAAAGAATAAGCGTAAATTCAAAAATTAATTTTTTTCACATACTGGGTCGGCCTGATCACCATTGGCTATGCGTTTATCATAAGTAAATGAAGGATAGAATAGTAGAAAGCGCATGAGTAAACGAAATAGCTACATCAATCGACGTTGCCGATTGATAACGCGGGCCACGCTCCGGCCGCAGCATTCCTACCTTCGCACGCAACATTGTAATGTAACGATTTTAAGGGTTTTATTAATTTTTATTTTAAAAATAAAACATGAAGTAGTTAATAATCTAATTTATTTACAAGCAAACTAATTAACACTAACATTTAACACTAGATAATTTACAAACTTAATCCTAATTTATTTTAACAGCCGAGCGAAAGTTTATATCGCGACTTTAAGTCCGTCTAACGTTGAATTCCATTCGAACTGAACTATTCCCGGCCGCGTACATTTTTATATGCCGGGGTTGTTTTTCGCGAACATTCTGGAGGCGACCCACTGTCTGCTCTAGTTTATTCCGCCGTCAGAATTCTCTGGGCTGTCGCCTAAGGCGCGTCGACTAGACGGCAGTGACGCAAGAGACAATTTGGCGCCGGCTGGTGTCGACGAATCATTACAGTAATATCTCTATTTCATTTTCACACAAGTTTCAATGAGCCTCTTCTTCATTTACTCACAATTAACCGTATACCTAGTCTTAGTCAGACCAACTGTGTATACTGTTTTACCTTAGCAGGCAAGAATTGAAGTCTACGTCGTAGCTCGTTATAACTGATAAGAATTTCTTGAATTGTTAAAAATGCAATCAATTCTTGTTATGTAGCGGTAACTTTTATCTTCCATACCATAAAAAGAATCTGACTCTTCTGTTATTTATTTAATTTGAATTTCAATTCTATCTGACTTTAAATTATTAAGGGCTTTTCTTTTGTTCAGTCTGATCGAATTAAACTAAACACAGAAAATTAGCAGGTATCAGAAAATTAACAGAATGAAAGAACAGCACGTTTCGTATCATGATTAAAATACCTAAAGTGTAGGATAAAGTGTAATCATAATTTTAAGAAAACTTACTAATACATATTAGGTTGTTCGGAAAAAAATGTCGTTTTCCTTTTAATTCAGAATGTTTATATACATAAGTATACCGCGTGTCCCAGAAATGCATATAAAGCTTCAGGTAAACCTCAAAAAACGGTTCCCAGGGTAGTGTACTTTTCTTGTACGAACCCTCCAAATAGAGCACTTTTAACAGAAAACTGCGAAGTAAATGACTGAAAACGGAACGGAAAATGTTATTAAATCAGTAAGGAAATCTTTATTATTAACAGAAAATAATTAAAACGCATTTCACCCACCTACGACTGTTTTTTGGGTTACTGTTAAAAACAGCAGCTGCAGCGCAGCATTGCATTTGCAACTACATACTTGAAATTTAATTAGTTTGAAGCCCTTCTATAATTCGAATTAATTGCGTATATTAGCAACGTTACCAAGTTTACCAATGTTTTTTGTCCTCGTATTTTATCTCGTGTGCTGAAACTAACAACCCCTGACAATTAATTTCTGCATTTTTGAGACCCTTATGGAATGTAGAAAGGAAATACCTGAAGCTTTATATGCATTTCTGGGACATCTGTATAAATTTTGATTAAACTGTATATAATCACCATTTACATCAGCGACCTTGTGCCAGCAGTTGTATTACACGATGATATCACCCAACTTTTCTGGAATCAAAAAATTCTAGACATAATACGACATTTTTTCGAAACAACCTAATATTAATTTGAGTTTAGATTAATATGTTTGAATCACAACAAACAAAAATTTTGTGATTTAGAGGGGAAAGGGGATTACTGATCACGTTACAAATTTCTGAGCAGGCGGAATGAATCAAAGTTCAAAAGTACATGATTAGCTTAAAATGTACAGCTTTGATTCGATCACTTTGAGCAAAAGAAAAGCCCTATTATTTCACATTTTTCAGTCAACGCCAACCACTATAAAAATCTATAAAAAGTTGTAATTACGAGAAAATGAAATCAAAAAAATTATTTTAAGAACACACTGTGTTAATGTTGAAGTTTTAATTACAGATTTGTTCGTTATAATTCAAGCAAAACATTTTTTCCTTTGGCATTTTTTCGTAAAATTAAAAATAATCATTTTTTCCCTCTTGTAAACTCAATCCGGGGACATACTGTATATTTAAATATTTGCGTATTTTTAATAATTATTATCTTGATGAAATTACATTTTTTACAATTTCTTTTATCTTGTGTTATAAGTAACGAAATAGTTAAATAAACTATAGCATTCATGAATAGATAATTAATTGCCAAACATCGTCTAAATATTATTCTAAAATGATAAAACGTGCAGGATCCATTAACCTATTGTGTGCTACCAATTACCATGGATATTGCCACCCTTGCTTGAAAGACTCCGATTATCGAAAATGCCCAATATGTTTGTAGCGCAAAAACGTGTTCAAAAATTCTTGAAGTGAATGGTGAACACGTTCAACAATTGTTGTAAATTAATCATTTTAAAGGTTTTTATATAAACGTGTCATTTTGTCAAAAGTTGTATTATTTTAATAAATTTCAATATTGTTTCAGGTTAGTCAATAGTCAGGTTTATAGAAATTTTTAATATCACAAACTAATTGAAAATTATAAATGGCGAGCAAAAAAGATCAGATTAGAGTAGGCGGTGCAAAGAAAATGTATGTCTGTGATTAAATGAAAAGTCAAATAAATTTGACAGTTTATGAATTTTTTTTCCCACGAATTCCACAAGCTCATAGAGCTTGTAGAGGAGGGGTGGCGGCTGCGACCGACTTGATGTTATTATTTCTCCTTCGGCATTCGCCTTACAAACTGAGGAAACGCAGAAAACCCAGTTCGAAGGGTCGGTATGAATCCGAACACGGTCTCAGCCATGAGAATTCTATCTATCACATAGAACTTACACCACTAGGAGAGGAATCGAACCCACGCCTAATAGTTGCCTCGTCAAGCGTCAAGCCCGTTGCCATCGGAAACCATTCGGCTATGCAACTACTTACATTAATTAATTAATTAATTAATTAATTAACCGCCTACTCTAATCTCTTTTGCTCATTTTTTAGCTTAGATACCAAATATTTATGCATCAACCCCAGTAGAAAAGAAAAAAGCGATAAACACATTACTCCTCATCTAAGAATAGGTCTATAAATTATAATTATATATAATACCTTAAAACTGACAGGAAAATACCAATTGCTTCTATAATAGTACAAAGGTTTATCATCCTGGAGTTAATTTATGTTCATTGTGGCTTAATTAGTAAAAATATTCAATAAAATAAATATTCAATAAAAATATTGAAATCAATAACGTTTACGATATATTGTGCTATCTACTTATCTACATATATCAACTTAGTTGATCTCGAATAAATTTGCGAATGTCGAGGAAACTCGTTTATGTTGTTGTATAACCTACCTGGAATTATGCCTAGCTCAGTGGAGACGTTGTGGGATATACAATAGGTATCGGTAGCTCGTTACCTAGTAGTTATTAAAGAAAAAGGGACGCCACCTAGCGTTAAATTTATTCCAGGTAATAGTAATACGTGGTACTGCTAGGATTGCACACGTGAATGTATCATATTTGTTACCCTCAAGTTTGATATTCCGCTTTTATCTTAAAAAAAAATTGAATTGACAAACACCCTGTACATGTCAAAAATATTGGTCGCTCTGTATACAGTGCTGGCCAAAAAGACGGCATCAAATGGGAAAAAATTTTATTTATGATTTTTCGAAAAAACTTTTTACGGCAATAATTTGTGCCTGTCTGAAAACCTGTTTAGCCCCTATTAGATATACCGAGTAATTTTTACTTAGTTAGAAAATAGCGTTTTTCGAAATTGCCAAATCCTAAAATTGTTATTTCTTGGAAATTAATAGAGATTTCAACGATACTTTATTACTGTGTATTAGTTTTAGCTTACTGAAGAATCTTAAGGCTAGAAAATAACGTATTTTTCTTTAACTTCGGCAAAAATTGAATTTTTCAATTTTTGAACTTTTCATAAAATTTTACATAAATATTTTGAGGAGAAATATTTTTTATTGATAATTAACAGGTGTTGGAATATCTTCTAAAAACTCTAATCTACTCCTATTAATGAACTCCTCTCACAAAAACCCCCTAAATGTCCTTTTACAACGACCTAAATGAGGAGAGTTTTTCCATAACTTTACCTGACACTAAAACAATCCATAGCCGTCTCAAGGAAAAACTTTCTTCATTTAGGTCGTTGTAAAAGAACATTTAGGGGGTTTTTGTGACAGGAGTTGATTAATAGGAAGCAAAGAAAATTTGAAATGAGTATAATACCGCTACGTCGATAAATTCAGGTCGTCTGATGTTGGTTCGATTCCAAATACTTGCGGGACCTCAGTAAGGTACTAAATCAACACTCCGTACAGGTAACGCAATCCCATTCCTCTCGTGAGAGGATTGAGAAACAAAGATAACAAATATAATTGTCGCAAGTGCAATAAGGAAGACAACAGCTTTAGGAATTCTGTTTGCCGCAGTGTCACTGGTTTAAATTTAAAAGTGTATTAGGTTATGTCTAGTTGGTTATTTACCAATCAAAAAGTTATTATTTTGAGAAGTGCAGAATGTTTCTTTTACGAAAAAGGCGGAATCATTAAATGTCATGCGATAAAAGTTTGGGATGCGATATTTAAACTCAATTTTCTTAACCACTGACAGTAACTTTGACAAACGTCACTTCAAATAATATTTCCAACTGTTTTTTATCCCTAGATGAGAGGAATGTGCGACAAGGATAGATATAAAAAATCACTAAATGCGTTACCTCTATACGAAGTATGTTGATTTAGTACCTTAGACCTCAGATGTTTACATCGACGTCTCGTGAGAGGACCTGGATACTACATATAATCCTGAACTTTGCCTGTCACCTGCTATGGGATACTCGCTACTCGGGATTCGAAATTCAATATACGGAACTTGATATTCGTTAGAAGAAACCTGTAGTTCGTTAGTCGGAACTTTTCACCAATCGAAGGTTGAGGTTTTTCACTAGTCGAAACTTTTCACTAGTCGAAACTTGCTAAAGGGAGAAATGCGACGATAAATAAAAAAAATTCGACAAATTTAAAATTGAATCTAAAGACTTACTCCTTTTATTTAATTAAGGGCCCAAAAGAAAGATCTGTGACACGCTTGTTGACTTATTTGATTGAAGTAGGAGCTGAGCTCGTGACACTGGTTTTATCTGCTAGATTCGCACTGGGACTATCCCAATGAACCTTTCAAAAGTGTGGTAGAGTCCTAATATCCATTAGGTGGTCGAATTCGGCACAAATTACACAAATTAGTTTCTACAGCAACTAACAATGACCCACACTCATGAATGTCGCGAACACCCAAGATGGCGACTGGCGACTGGAATAATTTTTCTTCAAATCAACAAACAAACAAACGCCAACACGCCCCTTTTATTCAAAAATCAAAATTTAACCAATCCACACGCACGAGGAGAGAGACAATAAGAAAAACCTTAGAGTTTATATTTAAAATAAAGCAATCAATGAAGCCAAATTAGAACTTTTAAGTTTGTAATCAAATAGAATATTAAATGAAGACAGCATTTAAAAATACCCTAAAATAAAAACAATAAAGCAAAAACGAACCGTAACAATTGTTCGATTTGTAAACATATGATATATCGCAACGTGTCGAGTTTATTCTTATTCTGGTCTCGTATTTTATATCCACCCGTTTTATTATTCTTTCAACGTTTTCCATTACTTCTTTTAATATATTGAAGTTTTCTTAATCAATATAATGCTTTGAAGCTTTTCAGATTTTCAGTGCCTTCGATACATATACTCGCATGCTTTTCTTTCTTATATTCGGAAAAAGAATGCACTCAACTCAAGAAATTTCGACAGCATAGCATCTAAAAATAATGAATAAATGAAATAATACTTTTTTGCAGGTTTTTTTTATTATTAACGTTAACAGCAATCGAATGTACGTACATACACGTTAGAAGCTGTTAAGCTGTCGAGAAATCCTCATCCAGGAATCCGTGTACGTAAACACGCAGTTCGGTTCATACAGTAGGGCTAGTTTTAAAGAGACGGAAAAATAATATGCCAGGTTACAACTTATTAAAGGCCCACTATGGGGATCTCGTAAAACCATTATTTTTGAAGTTTCTGGTTTATTTCTTGTTACGCATCTAGAAAAATGTATAAAAATTGTCATCGTGGCCTGCGCACATATTGTTACGTTATTCCTTATTGAGAAATTAATTTGTTTATTTTTCAATAAGGTACATATTCGTGCATATACACTGAGAACCTTATAAGACTGCACATGGTAATTATCAATGGGAGCTTTATTACATTATTATTTCCCAATTTATTTCATTTGCCATGGTTACCGTGCGTTGTTAGTAATGACACTACCGATTTTGAATTGTCTGATTGAATTAAATTGTTCTTTTGATTTATTGTAAAATAATGTATACAACCGCCGAAAAAGTAGAAATGTACACATTATTCTCAAATGGAGCTGCTTTGTTGAAAGAGGTCTCTGCATTATTTGCCGCCAAATTTCATTAATGTAATGTAATGTAATGAAATAAACCTTCTTTAATACTTTCTATGTGTATTTTATAAATGATTAAGCATTGAAAATTGAGTAGTACCATAGCAAGGTAATGAGTGGTATGCATAAAACGAAGTAGATGCTAATACTTCTCAAATTCGAAGTATCTTCTATTATATAAAGAACCTACTGCAGCTCTGAAGCATAAACTACGAAAGCAAAGCTTACACTACAGCACGTAATAAATACTACGCTGCAGTAGTATTTACTATTAAAATGAATTTGAGACTATGAAGTAGATACTACAGTAGATGCTTCTACAGCGAAGTAAAAACTTCTATGTGCTCTTGTACATAATAGTATCTACTAAATCGCATAGTAAATACTACGTTACTGTAGTAGGTACTTCACTTTCGAAGTACATAGGTACTTGAAGTATTAGCATGTACTACGTTTTATGCATACCACCCATTATTAAAACTCCTATGTGCAATTTTATATGACTCAGAAATGTATTATCTGATCACGTAATTTTCGTCTATGTGCAGTTTTACAAGATTCTCACTATGAAATTCTTTCAGATTCAAGGCGTAACCTTTTTCTTTTGTTTTAATTTAATAAACGACGTAGCTAAACGTCCGCTGGCGGAACCATGCATTATATTTCGAAATTCTGCCGTTCGGCGGATTTAAAATCTTAGCCCACAATTCCGCCGACAGTTCAACTGATTTGCGCAAGAACGGCGGAACATTACTCTAAAAACTAATAATACCGCCGGACGGCGGACTTTATTAAAGAAAATGGTTAATCCGCCGTTTTGATGTTGTGATGTTAAAGTAATTCACTATATTAACAGTTTTATTTACAGATTTCAAAGTTAACATACATCGTGTTAAAAGTGGGTAATACCTTCAATTCTTTTAAAGAATTTAGCAAGTGTTTGAAATTGTATAGCGATGGAAAATGAGTTTGCCTCTCTAAAAGAGAAGCAAGACAATGGACTCATTTGTCATTCTTGTTTTATATCAAATTTTCAAACTTTATCATGTATTTAACGACCCTGTTGCTGCCGCTAAAAGTAAAACACTAAGATCTTTAAAGACTGAAAGATCTGAAATAGTTTTAATTAAGATACACGTGTATCAAAGACGATAAAGAATTTAAAAGAAATTCAAAAGGAAAAAGAAATTGCAAGTACAGTCGCGAGCATAGAAGACGGGTCATATCTTGAAGCTAAAATGCCCAAAAACTAGCTGTGTAATCATACTTTTCGATTTCAAAAAAATGTAATCCTTGAAATGACATTTTTATGTTATGTTTTAAGTTCTTGGATCAAATAAGAGCAGACAAACAAACGCACCTATTTTATAGGATTTTATAGGAAAATAGCGCACTACTGCCTAGCACTAAAACGCTATACTTAATACACTTCACTCTGTGAATGCTAAGAATAAGTGACGATGCGGTGCCGCCGCATTTAATGAAAACACATCTAGAAAATATTTTTTTGTAAATACATCTGAAAAAAGGGAAATTGTTTTCGAAAAGATTTATAAAATATGTTAGTATGTAAAAGGTGAGCAAAAAAATCAGATTAGAGTAGGCGGTGCAAAGAAAATTTTTGTTGTAAATCGGTTTTGATTGCAGTGGATTCCTCGAGCATCCTCTGTACCGCTGGCCCTATTTGGGGCCTCGTCAGCAGAAGCGTAGCTGGAGAATTCTACTGCAAACCAAACCGACCTGTCCTAGGTTATTCGCTATTGCCATGTAATAGTAATGAAAAGTTTAAATCGCGACATCCTGCGATCGGTGTGTGATTCTAATGCAATGTTAGGTCAAAAAGGGATCACAGGCTGTTCCGTGAGGAATCCCCGATATTTGGAGAATGTTAAATTTTATTTTTATTGGACATTATTTGTCATTCTGACTGTACATACACAGCACACTCAAACAAGTAAAAAGTAGGTATGTATGTACAGTCGCGATCACAGAAAATGAGACACTTTTTATTAGTATTCAACATTAAACGTCATTGTTGTCAGAGTCAATAAGAACAGATTGCCATTTCTGGGGTCTTGATTTACATGATCGCGACTATACATCTTACAGATTAGATTATAGTGTCTTAATAACATAATAATGACATTTCAAAGATGATTACATATTTCTGAAATCAAAAAGTACTATCATACAGGTAGATTTTGGGCATTTTAGCTTCAAGATATGGTCCGCTTTTTATGCTCGCGACTGAACTTACAATTTTTTCCTTTTCCCTTTCAGTTTGTTTTAAATTCTTTACCGCCTTTGATACTCATGCATCTTAATAGAAAATATTTCAGATCTGCCTTTAAAGATCTTGTTTTATTTTCAGCGGCAGCAATAGGATCGTTAGATGTCCAGGGTCGTCAAATGAGCAAATGTTTCTTTTTTATAGAGCCAAACATATTTTTCATCGCTATACAATTTCAAACACTTGCTAAATTCTTGAATTGAAGGTATCACCCACTTTTAACATAATGTATGTTAACTTCGAAATTTGTAAATAAAACTGTTAAAATAGTGAATTACTTTAACATCAGAACATCAAAACGGCGGATTAAACATTTTCTTCAATAAAGTCCGCCGAACGGACTAGTTTCTAGAGTAATGTTCCGCCGTTCTTGCGCAAATCAGTGGAACTTTCGGCGGACTTGTGGGCTAAGGGCGCCTACACAGAGAAAGCAGGTTGCCTGCTTTCTGGCAGTCGGCACTGATACGCATTTATAAACTTTTAAAATGAAGGCATGTTTTTTAAATAAGTTATAACACAATGAAAGTAGGTCATTTTCCTGATTTTTCTCAATAGATATCTGTTTTTATCGGTTTTCACTCTGTATCCGTATGTGTGAAAAACTGGAACCTATCGGCGCTGATTACCGGAAAGCAGGCAATCTGCTTTCTTTGTGTGGCTACCTTAAGGTTATTTTGATCCGCCGAATGGCGGAATTTCGAAATACAATGCATGGTTCCGCCGGCGGACGTTTAGCCACGTTGTTTAATAAAATCTATAAACGCTTTTGAGTTCTTTGCACGCTCGTAGATAAATTAAAAATAATTTTGCTCAAATTAAAATTCTTTATTAACAATTTCTTTAAATGCAACAAAAGTGACTGTTTGTTTAAATGAATTTAATATAATGTAATGACCATTTGTTTAAATACGTATATCACAAAACAATTGAAAACAACTGAAGGCGTAATTATTACTAGGTATCGTGTGTCGAAACCGGTACCTAGCAAGTTAGCCGAGTTGCTTGAGTCCACTGGCAACGGACTTGACGCTCGTCCGGGCAACTATTAGGTGTGGGTTCGAATTCCCTCATGGTGTATATAGGCTCTATGTGAGAGATACTGTACTTATGTGTCGGATTGTGTTTCGGATACATACCGGCTCCTTCGAATTTGGATTTTCTGCGTTTCCCCAGTTTGGAAGGCGAATGCCGAAGGAGAAATTAACATCTAAGTCGATCGCAGCTGCCATCCCACTCCGACAAGCTCCGAGTTTGGGGTGATTAAAAAAACTATTAAAAACTATAAATAAAGTAATATTAACTAACAATCGTGCCAGTCTTGTTTTCTTAGTTCGATGATACTCAAATAACAGCGGCGTCAGCTAAAATTTATGTGAAATTCAAATGCTGCAATGATACTGAAAAGGTTGCCAAATTCTTAAATTGTTTCTTGTTCAACGAAGTAGAAATTCATCATATATACACCTCAAAAAATAGCGCTTGTACTTCTTGTGCCACATTTAATTTAGATGCCGTATATTTTTGAAATCAGGAAAAAAATATATTTTTTTCTCCTCTTTGCGATGCGCTTTTGTTTTTTGTGACAACTCTAACACGGCCGTAACGTAACTTTTGTGTTTAAAGTTTTTCTCAAGCTCCGAAAATAAAACCTCTAGACATGGTGCAAAATATGAAGAAAAACCCTGTACATATGACAAACCTGCTTGAGAATTTTAAAAGAAGATCGATTTTGGATTTCATTGACTCCGCGTACATGTTCGGGAATGTTTCTGAGCGTCTGGGTGCTCGTAAAACTTTTTCGAGGAATGATAATAACTAAAGCTCGGATTTATATGCAGAAAATTTTGCTAGAATATGCACATATACAGGGTATCCCAAGTTGAGTGGCCTATTAAAAGTTCTCGGGGAAGGGAACATACAAACACTCTGAAAATTAATACACTGCCCTAAGGGAAAGCAATCTTTCAGATTAAAATATTTTCACTTTTATATTACTTCCGGTTATACCGGAAGTCGCCGTTAACTTTCTTAATTTAAATGGAATGCTATACTTTTTATTACAAATTCTGATTCTACACAATCATTATTTTAAATAAAAAATGTTAATGCTTCCCTATACCTAAATGTAACCGATTTTGAGATATCTTTATTTACGCCAATTTCAAATTTAAAGATTGAAGTGACATGTCGTTTAAAAGTATAATGTTCAGACTTTCAAATCGTATCCTAATTATCCCTGAAAAATTCATAGCGTGGTCACAATATGGTGTCGAAAGTCATTATGTTTAACTGCCCAAAACTCAATTTCCGTAAATGGAACACCCTGTATATTTTATCATGAAATACAGAACCAAATTCTACATCGATTGGTATTAGCATTGCCTATACCTATATCTTTTAGTTTCTTGTTATCAATGATTGTTTATTTTATTCTGTTAATTAATGGAATGAATGCACTTACTCGTAGCAAGCTTTGAAAAAAGAAGCAGATATTGAACTGTTATTTTTTTAAGAAATAAATAATTGCTAACCATAACATTATTTTGACGTACATCATAGAATAAAGCTATTAGGTAAATATCTACCGTAAGTTTATTATTTTCATAAACGAGCGTCTTTAAAAATTAAGCATGCTTTGAAAAACAATTTTTTTGTCAATTTAACGTTTTTATTAAACAACAAAAGCAAAACTTACAATTGGTAAAGTGGTAAAAATAATAATGAGTAATTTTATTTATTCTAATATACAGCTTATTTTACATTCAAGGAAAATGCAATGAAATGGTTACGAGAACGAGCAGAAAATTTAATGAAAAGTATCCGCAGTTACCGCCAATGACAGAAAAAAAAAATAGAAAATTTAAACGTATTTTTTAAGTTTACAGTTGGTTCTTGTCCGATGAAGTGACACACCGTCTGACCAAAGAAAACTTCTGCTCCTGTAACTGGCAACGAAGCAAATGAAATTTCTGTATTAGCATTCGTCGAAACTTATTTATTTATTTCTACTTATCTGTTAATAATAAATATTTTTATTTTGTCTGCACTTGCTGCGGAAAATTTCGATAATTCTAGCAAAATATGCTATTAAAATAAACAATTATTGATAGCAAGGAAACTAAAAGAAATAGGTATAGGGAATGCTAACATCAATCGATGTAAAATTTGATTCTGTATCTCATGATGTAAAAATATACAGGGTGTTCCATTTACGAAAATTGAGTTTTGGGCAGTTAAACATAATGACTTTCGACACCATATTGTGACCAGCTTATGAATTTTTCAGGGATAATTAGGATACGGTTTGAAAGTCTGAACATTATACTTTTAAACGACATGTCACTTCAATCTTTAAATTTGAAATTGGCGTAAATATATTGTCTTAAATGAAAGGTCACCAAAACAATTTTTTAAATAAATTTGAAGATATCTCAAAATCGGTTACATTTAGCTATAGGAAAGTCTTAACATATTTTATTTAGAATAATGTGTAGAATCAGAATCTGTAGTAAAAAGTATAGCATTCCGTTTAAAATAAGAAATACCGGAAGTGATATAAAAGTGAAAATATACTCAGTGACATTAGAAGTGTTACACCTAGAAGGAATAATTTTTTGGACTTGATTTTTTGACAACAGAATGATTAGCTGCGTTCGAAAATTATACGTCGGATGTATTTGGAGCGTCTGATCTCATCTTTCTTACTCACGATTTTTAATCTATTTTGTATCTCATTCATCCGTTTTCAAACGTCTTGTGTTTATATTATTTCCATGACAACAGGCGATCTTTTTACACCCTACTTAAATGTGGGATGTGAAAGATCGTCTGTTGTCATGGAAACACTATAAACATAAGATTTTTTTAAACGGATGAGCGAGATACAAAATAGGTTAAAAATCGTGAAAGATGAGATCATACACTCCAGATACATCCGATGTAAAATTTTCGAACGCAGCAACTATATTTAAAACATGTTATGGTAACAACTTTTATCTTTGACAGTTCTTGTGACAAGGAAGTTTTATCTCTTAGTTTTGTGAGAAAAAAACAGTTTCTGAGAGCTGACTAGTACAGATATTTTAAGTTCTTGTGCCTCCGTCAACTTGTGTCAAGCATAACAAAATGAGCCCGAGGACATCAACAATATCACCATCTTAGCAATTTTGACAGGAGTAGAATTGTTGCCTATCGAGATGTTGGTTTATCCTATCGCGAAATTGCCCGCCGTGTTAACATCACTGCAATGACGGTAATGCGTGTGTGTCGGGTGTGGATAGAAGAAGGTAGAGGAACAAGGAAAAGACCAACTGGTCAACCGAGGCGTACTACAGAGCGTCAAGATCGGCGCTTCAGACAACTAGCTCTGCGAGACCGTTTTGCTACTACGCGCTAAATCGGTGACCAATGGTTTGGAGAAGAAGGTAGACCTGTTGTTACCGGATCGGATGATCGGACAATGCTTAGCGGTGGAATTAGATATCAGGGGTTTTAATTCCTGATATAAAATTAAAAAAATTTGACACTTCGTTTTTCTACAACAACCTTCTTTTTTTTTTAATATAACTTGATACTATATATAATACAGATTGGTCAGTAGGGGTTTGTTTGTAGTTCGAGTTGAGTGACCGAATTATTGATTCAGTGGCGCGGTAACAATCTCCCCCACTTTTTGAGGTCACTCAGGCTCGTGATAGATAGAAAGAAGAGAAAAAAAAAATTAATAACAAAATATCTTACAACTAACTTAACTTAAATGTCTTTCTGTCTGCTATTCTGATGTGTCACTTTCGCTCTCATTCTCGGAGTGTCTAAAAGGTCCTGGCTGAGGCGATACTCTTCGGTGAAGAGGTTGTGGTGCGGGTGGCTTCGGCACTTCCGGTGTTCGGTTACCCTCAGGTGCGGGTCGTATTCGGCTTTCATGAACTTTGACCGCTTGATCTCCCTGGTTCACTATAGGCGTTTTCGGAAATTCAGTCGGAGCAGTCAGGTTCTTGGAAAAGCGTTCGTAAATTAAACCTGGTTACTTGTTCTGCTTTCGAAAATTAGTACAGGTACGTGACCCAAGTAACTCTAGTCATTGAGTAGGGTTACTAGGTTCTGCTATGAGGTTATGTTTATCTGTTTCCTTTTTTTGAAGTTTGGGTAATTTGAAATGTGTGACATGTACTAACGAATAATTTGATCTGTTCTAATTAAAGTATTTCATTATTTGTCAATTATTTTACATAGAATGACGGGTTTACCAAATTTGGCCAGACGTGGTTATTCTGATACTGACCTGACAACTACATTCGCGTTCGAAAATTCACTAACCTGACTACTAACCTGTTAGGGTTAATCTTTCCAATCCGAGTTATTTTCCGAAAACGCCTTATGTAGACTGCCCCCTGGAGCAAGTCACGGATGGCGTACGGTCCAATCCATTTGGCGGAAAGTCCGGGTACATTTTCCCGCCTTTTCTTAATTTGAACTGAAGCTTTGATAAGAACGTTTTGCCCTACTTGGTACAGCGGGGCTCTGTCCGGTCCACCGTACCTCCGCTGGTAACGTGTTTGACGTCTTCGGATTTCCTCGATCCTTTCCTCCCATGTCATTTGTCGTTCAGGCGAATCCTCTGTTTCCATTCTCCATTCGCCTGGACGTTGGATTTCATGACCGAACAATGCCTTGCCGGGGGTACATCCAGTGGCGGCGTTGGCTCTTGTGCGAAGCGTGAACAATACTGCAGGTAGCTGTGTATCCCAAAGTCGTTGTGAACCTTCTCGGAGCAGGATTCGTAAGCCCTTTTTGAGCTCCTGATTTCGCCTTTCTACAGGATTAGCTCTTGGATGGTAGTAGAGAAGTCCGTCTTCTACCTCATACAGACGCAGACGGTAGAATGGCCGATAGTTTTCATCTGCCTCTTGTTCTCTAGCGTCGATTCTCCGCCAGATGCCTATCAAGTTCTGTACCTCCGGATCCGCACGCTGGGCTTGTTGAACCTCATCAGCCAGCGTCAGGGTTTCTGTTTGGAGGAGAGCAGGCTTTACCATTATGTTCTCCGGGGCTGGCGTTGGATCGGGCGGTAACATTCGTTCGTAGTTGACCTCTGTTTCACCAGTGGAATCGCTGCTCGGATGTCTCGATAAGTAGTCCGGCAACTCATTTAATTTGCCTGGACAATGTTCGACTTCGAAGTCGAACTCTTGGAGCAGGAGAGCCCATCTGGTCAACTTGGCTCGATGATCTTTATTTTGGTTTAACCATGTGAGTGCTTGACTGTCGGTTCGTATGGTGAATGGCGCTCCTTCTAGATAGGGGCGGTAGTGACGAACGGCCCACACTATTGCCAAGCACTCTTGCTCGTTACAGTTGTATTTTTGCTCTGTTGAATTTAACCGGTGGCTGGCATAGGAAATGATTCGTTTCACTCCGTCCACATTCTGGTAGAGGACTGCAGCAATTCCAACGGCGCTCGCGTCTGTCTGCAGGATGAATCGAAAACCGGGTAGTGGTCTCTTCAAGTTCAGTGGTGTCCGGAATTGTCTTCCAATCTTGCGAAATGCCTCTTCTTGTTCTTCCTCCCATCGCCACTTCTTCTTGGAGGATAGTAGTACGGTGAGCGGAGCGGTGATCTCGGCAAACCTTGGAATGTAATCTCGTAACCAGTTGCAGAGTCCCAGGTATCCGCGTAGCTCTCTCCGATTCTTTGGCTTGTCGGCTGCTTGAATTTTCTTCAAATGTCCTGGTTGTGGCCCATTTCCGTCCTTAGTAATCATGTGACCCAAATAGGCAATGGAAGGCGTGGCGAATTGGCACTTTTGGATTGCACACTTCAAGTTATGCTGCTGGAGCCTTTCGAGGACATGGTGCACATGCCGACAATGATCTTCCCAGGTGTCACTGTATATTATTATATCGTCAAGGTAGACGATACAGAAATCTCGCAGGTAGCCGGCGAGGATCTCTTGTGACATCATCCTCTGAAAAGTTGCCGGCGCGTTCCTTAATCCGAACGGCATCACTGAAAACAATAGGAAGCTCCATCCGGTGTCGTGAACGTCGTCATTGCTCTGAATCCGGATCCATTGGAATCTGCCAGTATCCGCTTCTTCAGGTCGAGGGTACTGAATATGCGTGCCTTGCCCAGGTCTCGAAGCACATCGGGTATAATAGGTACGGCAGTCGGTTCACTTCTGGTCTTTTTGGTTCAATCGTCGATAGTCGACGCAGAAGCGGGTTTTCCGTCTTTCTTAGCAACTAAGATGATAGGGGAACTCCAAGGTGCTGTCGACGGCTCGATTATTCCATTGGCCAACATGGATTCCACCTCCTCAGCGATGACTTTTTGGTGTCGCTGTACCGATATGGACGTTGAAATACCGGCGTTGTGTCATTGAGATGAATTGTATGGACAGCGGTGTTGGTGGTTGTTCTTGGTCCGTTTTCATCGAAAACCTCGGCAAATTGCTTCAGAATTTCCTTGAATTCATCCTGTTTGTTTCCCAGATGCTCGGTAGCGGAGTTAAGATCAGGCTGACTTTGTTGATGCGGCATTCTTGGCGTTACCCAGTGTGCTGTGGCTCTTTTTCTGGTTCCGAAATGTATACATCGCCTATTAAAGTCCATGGCTACATTTTGTTGAAGAAACCACGGGTAGCCCAGTATTACTTCTTCTCGAAGTCCCTCGCTGACAAGGAAATCTGCGGTGATGTCGATACCCTTCAGTTGCATTGAAATAGTAGTCGATCCTCGGAGTAGTAACTTAGCGTCGATGCTCGCGAGATCAGCTGACTTGAATTGGCTCGGTTCGATTTTGGTTACCAGTGCTGTACTGATAAAGTTGTGGCTGGCGGCTGTATCAAGCAAGGAATCAACAGTTTTACCATTGATTGTGGTTTGGATTCGTGGTAGTTGAGCGTGACTCTTTCTAGTTGCCGCGGTGTTGATTGCTGGTCCTCGGTGGTGATTGTCATTTACCGGTTTGTTTGGTTTCTTCCCCGGGGCTCCGAGGCTTGCTTGCTCCCGGGGACGAGTTAGTTTTCCTATCGATCGTGATTTCGTGCTTGGGCGATCGGACAATCCCGATGAAAATATTTACCGGGGCAATACCGGCATTTTGGCGGCTGGTTTTGCCGCGGATCCGACTCATTTGTCGCTGTTTGTCGCGCATTTTGTCTTGGTGGCGGTTGTGCAAAATCGATCTGTCGACATCGATCCTTCAGTTCGGTAAATGAAGCTGGCAACGGCACGCTGAGAGGTAGCCTGATTTCGTTTCTAGCCATTCGACAAATGGTAGCGATTCTGTCCGGCACTGGAGTGGCGGCTGCCACCTTTTCGAATATTCCCCACTTACTCACTGCGAAGGTCAAATTTGCTTCATTTGGACCTTGGATTTCGGTGTAAAGTCGACACAGCAGGTCTTGGGTTGCTTTCGGGCCGGCAAATTCGTCCATCAAAAATTCGACAAAGTCGGTCCAACTGAGGTTTAATGCTTCGACTGTACTGTACCATGCACGTGGATTCGGTCCCAGTTGTTTGACGGCGGTCTCGACCCAGGCCCATTCTGGTATCCGATAAGTGGTGAAGTACTCTTCCAATTGTTGTAGAAATGTGTGCACGTGATCCAGGGGTCGTCCTTGGAACCTCGGTATAGCGAGCGGAACAGACACGTGTCCGAGAGGTGCTTTATTTTCTTTGTTTGAGGCCACACTTTGCGTTTCCTGACTCATGCTTGTATTTTCGACGGACTCTCCGTTCTCAGAAATGGTAGGATTTGATTTCGTTTTTGTCCTTGGCATCTTTCTCTCACTTTTCAATAATTCTTGGGCGCCACTGGGTCCTCAATTCCCAGATTTGTGGAGGATGAGATGTAGAGACTCTTCGTGAATTCGCGGACGTGTCCTCACGTCCTAGCACCACGCTTGGGCGCCAAATTGTTACCGGATCGGATGATCGGACAATGCTTGGCGGTGGAATTAGATATCAGGGGTTTTAATTCCTGATATAAAATTAAAAAAATTTGACACTTCGTTTTTCTACAACAACCTTTTTTTTTTAATATAACTTGATACTATATATAATACAGATTGGTCAGTAGGGGTTTGTTTGTAGTTCGAGTTGAGTGACCGAATTATTGATTTAGTGGCGCGGTAACACTGTTAGCAAGCGAACTCTATATCGCCGTATTCGAGCCTTTGGACTTGTTTCATACTGTCCACGCTTAGTGCTTCCTTTGACGGTGGAATACCGTCGTCAACGTTTGGACTGGTGCAGAGAATGGCAGCATTGGGAGGCAGAATGGCATAATGTCGTATTCAGCGACGAATCGCAATTCTGTCTAGGCATGCATGATGGCCTTAGAAGGGTAAGACGCCGCCGTGAGAGCGACGTGATGTTGGGTTTGCTGTTGAGAGGCATATACACAGGACTGTTGGAGTAATGGTTTGCGGAGCTATTGCCTATGGTAGCCGATCACCTCTTTTGTTTATTCGAGGCAGTATGATAGCTGCGCGTTATGTGGATGACGTCCTACAGCCCACTTTACTGCCTTATCTAAATGGCCGTCCACACGTCTTTTTTCAGCAAGACAACGCACGTTCCTCATATTGCTTGTCGAACTATGGACTTTCTCCAAGAAACTGGCGTTAATGTTTTGCCATGACCACCCCGTTCAACGGATTTAAATCCCATTGAACATGTGTGGGATATGATCGGGAGAAGACTGTCCACTTTGCACCATCCTCCACACACTCTGGCACAGTTAATCTACGTCAGTTCGAGTTGCTTGGAACGAGATGCCTCAAGCAGACATCGACCATCTCATTTTGTCGATGCCTAGACGTGTACAGGAGTGTACTCAGCTACGGGGTCGCCAAACACATTATTAATGTTTTCCATATAGTTTGTTATTAAAATTTCTTGCAAATTTTATCTTTTCATTCTTGATGTAAGACTACCACATTGCCAAAAAATCAAGTCCAAAAAATTATTCCTTCTAGGTGTAACATTTCTAATGTCACTGAGTATATTTTAATCTGAAAGATCGCTTTCCCTTAGAGCAGTGTACTAATTTTCAGAATTTTTGTATATTCCCTTCCCCGAAAACTTTTAATAGGCCGCTCTATTTGGGAGACCCTGTATATGCAGATTTTTCTGCAAAATATGCAGCAAGATATGCAAATTATGCAGCAATTTATGCAAAGTATGTAACAATAGTACGCATTTATCGGCTAATTTTTTATTTTTATTAAAGGTGTGCTGATTTTTAGTTTTTAATAATGAATATAAATAAGCTAAGTTTAAGTAAAGTAACTTCTTGTCCGATGAAAATTGTATCACAAATTCTTTTAATGTGCACTTAAAATTCGCACAATCGTTCAACGTTTCACTATCAGTTGATAGCTCCTCACGAAGCTATCACAAGTCTGCTGCCGTACCGAAAAGTTTAAAAGAGTAGGGAATTCCAACTATAAATAAATTTAAGGAAAAACCTACGGACATTTAGGGCTGGTAGTCCCTAGCTGTTCTAGATGACATGTAAATTTTGTTCTACTTGTTCGAAGAAATGTGAATTTTGTTGAAATGGTCAATATTTATTTTAAAATTGACAAATTATCCATGGCACATTAAAATATGCAAAAATGCAAAAAACAGGTACAAGATGCAAATAATGCAAAAATATGCATTTTGCATAAAATCCGAGCTTTAATGATAACAACAGAAGGTAAATCTGTTACTACCACAATAAAGATATTATGTGTCTATGCATACGTTCGGGTACATTTCCCATGTTGTCTTACTTATGCCCGATTTCTTCATCGCCTTATCTTGAGGTTAAATTTATCTGTCAGTTAGAATGTGAAACATAGGATGTGTACGGCCAACTGTACGTCACATTCCAACTGTTAGATAAATTAACCCCAGGTTAAATATGGTGATGAAATCGGCCATTAATCCCGCTTTACCGTTTTACACTCGCACATTTTTGCTCATAAAATTTGACGTTAATTAATATCTATTAAGTATCACCAGCTGGTCACCAATCACCGATAACTGCTATGCAGTCGATTTTTACGCAGTACCTGCGTATATTTATTCAGATTTTGTGATCGTGTTGATAAAAGTGGTCGACGTGATACCTTATAAGACAATTTCTCGCAATAAATACTATACTTATAAGTACAAGACTTAGATCCGATTTTATAATGGTAAGGTAAGTGAATGACAACATTATTCTTGTAATAATTTTGATCTAAATATGGGAGAAGACGAAAAGACAATCGGCGAACATTTTATCAACCTAACATAGGCGATCACAATGGTTTAGTCTTAAATCTTAACTTAATTGCTGCTCATGAAATGAAACTTATGACAGTGGATCCGACTGTTTCTCCTACCGTAAAATAACTGTAAGAAGTACATGATGACTCATCGAAACCTGACCGGCGGACTGCAAATATCTGATGATCAGTGGTGTGGGGGCAGACAGATAACAAATAAGTCCCAGTAAGAAGTGGTGAGATCACCGACTGTGATCACCGATAGTGGGCATACACACGGTCAAGTATGCCTTCGCGCCTAACTGAACGTTTTGAGGCTCAGAGGTAATTGCGAATGTGTGTACGCTGAACTGATGGTGCGTTCCTGGCCTAAATGAATCTATCATACTTGCTCGCAGAGTTGCCTCTCAAGCAAGCGCGAAGGCTTGCCTAACCGTGTGTATGCCCATATAGAGTTGTTCGGTGAACTTCGCGTGGCTGCTAGGCCACCGTACTCCAACCTCCCCTATAATTTTGAATATGGATTCAGCTGACGAAAACTTGTTTCTGCACGTTGTGTACTTCTTACGGCAAAAAAATCTCTACTAAAGTAAATCATTTGAAGTATTCGTATTTACCTTATAATGCGTTATATAAACGACGCGACGCCTGGCGTGTCAATGAAACCAAAAGATGCGGCACGAGGGCAATTTTTTTGAATTGATTTGAATGACAAATTATCTGACATTTAATTGGATTCGATGATAATGCAGGCAACGTTTTTTACAAATTAGATAACAGGAATTAAAAATAATACTAATTAATTAAAAATATGTATAAAGATTTCAACAGCATTATTGGAAAATAATCAAATATAAAATTAATTGGTCATCATTTATAGATAAATAATAATATTAATTAGAACATGGAAAATCATGAAGAAGTATCGACCATACTTGTTAAAAATAGAAGAACTGAAGTTAGCGGGAGTTTTCGGTCAATAATTTGAGGAAACAACAACGTGCAAAATTTCTTTTTAGCCCTTTTATTTCATCGATATTTCGGGACGCCTTTTTCCCTTCATCGGGATCTACAGAAATTAATAAGTTGAGGAACAATTCTAAAGTACTATTAAAAAATCCCTAATCCCTATTGGAAAGCCCATTAGGGTAGCATAGTTAATAATGTTAATAATATTAGTAATATTTGTGATCAGGAAAATTACTCAAATAGGTACATCACATTTTCTAGTATAAGGTGCTAACTTTGACGGTCTGCTATTTCAAGATAAAGCAAATTGGACAATATTTTTTTCGATTTTGACATTTTCATGGGCTAATGATAAGTGTGTACATTCATACTACGACCTACTAGATTTTACGAGACAGACTTCTTAACTGGACTGGGCAATATTTCATTTAACGCAATTTTTTCTCGCTTTGGCGTTAGTTACCTAAATAAGAAACGCCATAAATAACCAAAGAAAAAAGCACAAGGAAACTCTACCTATATTTGAGCAAGAAAATACAACTTGCCATGAACTGCGTGAGATTAATTGAAAATGGCGCTGTGAAATGACGTTCCGGATATAATTCGTTTCCGATTTTTTAGGTAAGTGGCACCAGCGGAGAAACACTTGAACTATTTAATAAATTGCGCAGGCCGGATAAAGATACGCTGTCTCTTAAAATCTAGTAGGTCGTGGTTTACACATGAATAAATAACAAGAAAGATTCGTTAGAATATTTTATGTAGAGTTCATTACTAAATGGTACTTTTCGCTTTAAGTGTATGTAACTAAAATTCCCATTTCAAATGTTTATACATACTTCACATGAAGCTATAATTTGGACGCAATGTGGTATAATTTTAATTAACAAAAGACATTAAGTACACTTGATATTTTCTTTTACCAAAGAGAATCCCGATTCTACTGAAGTGAAAAATAGTTTCGTTCCATGTACTCTCGCTTCAGTTTATGTATGCAGGGTTGACAAGTCATTATACACGGAAACCGCAAATTATTCGTTGGCAAAATTACGCTCTGTTGTTTTGCATAATTAAAGCGATTAAGCTGAAGGTATAACTTGGCGCAACATTCAGCAAATGTCACATTAATAAATGCCGAGGTGGCTCATAAAATCTGTTCCCTACATGCAAGCTTCTGACGGAATTAATTATAATATTCGTGTGCGATTCACTCTGCGATTTAGGTGTGAGTATATTTTCATCTTCAGTCGACTTCTGAAATAAAATATTCTAAGTATTTCAGTTTCAGTATCAGAAAAATTAAGGACTTTATTTACAATATTTTCGATAACCTAAGTAAATATTTTCTGATATAGGGACTGTAAGCAAAGAACTTGCCGATTGAAGTAAACGCTGCTACTTTACACAGAACTGATTTTATGAATATCGATTTACCCGAGTTACTAACTTGATACCGAATATTACATTTGATGTGTGGATACTCCTTGTGATTCGTAGTAGTTATCTTTAAAATCAAACTGTTTATCTTTATCTAAACATTTTCATTAAGGAATTTTTCTTTGTAATGATATACAGCCTGTTCAAACTAAAGTAGACACTATTGCTAACTTTGTTATTATAAAAGATACAAATTCAGTTAAATTAGCAAACTAGTAGTACTTTTCAGATTGATTACAATGATGCAGACAAAAAAACAATTGAACGTCGCGCTTAGGAGATAAATTCAAAAAGACACTTCCTCCAAGGAATACCTTGTATATTATTTTACCAACCGATAGAGAATAAAATCATTTTTTCGTAAATTAATAAATAAAGAAGATATTTTAATTCTTACAAAATCATCAAAAGTTTTGTTTCTAAAGCACAGGCACCGTTGATAATTTATCAAAAATTAAAATATCTTCTTTATTTAATTTGCGAAAAAATGACAAAGGACAATTTTAATTAAGAATTTTGTTCTCTATCGGTTGGTGAAATAATATGAAGGGTAATAATATAAACGCATATAGTGAGATTAACTTTTGTGCGAATTCGGCAAACGCAAAAAGATTTGTCTTTGTGGTCGTCACACCCCATCGGTTCCCATCCTCTGAAAAATACCGGGCATGTGCATAGGAAAACACCAATTCGTAAGTGAACTTTTCTCTGATCAACTGGTTGCAGTCGCTGGCGACTAGCGAATCTGGTGGAAAACCAAGCTTTACAGATTACCAGAGACCATACCCAAGAAGCACATACAATAGAGGTTGAAAATTTCGATTTAAAAACATTCCGATTCCTGTCATAGATTCCTATTCGATTCGAAAAAAGTTACAGAATAGGTCTGTTAACCTCACGATCACTTTGGATATAATATTCTTTCCCTGAAGCTCTAGAAACCAAACTACATAGAATTCCTGTGCGCGATACGAAATGCCTTCGGTTTAAGTAGCGGGCAGATTTAACCAAATTGCATGCGAAATGATAACATTTTCAAGAACTCTGCCTACATTCTACATCTTCCCGCGAGTTTATACGATCGCATCGCGTATTGCGTACAGGAATTCTATGAAGTCTGACCTTAAAAATCACGGTTTTCTATAATACTTACTTATTGGAACACCCGGTACAATACATATTTATGTAATAAAGATTTGAAAGTACGACGAATTAATTATGGTTAAAAAAATTAGTCCATTTGTTTACTTCTGTGTTTCTTTTTACTTTAAAAATTTTTAAAAACTAAAATGCCATAATTTATATTTGTTCGTGTGAAATTTTAGGAAGTGCCTTCGTAGCCGGCACCGGCACTGGTTACGAGTATTGTTGCCGGAGCTGGTTTCAAGTATTGTTGCCGGCAGTAGTCTTTTGTGTTACTTCCGCCTTCGATCTGAACATCTAGACTTAGAAGACTTAAGGCTGAGTTGCTCACTGAAGGTTTAAACTTTGTCTAACGTTAACTAGAGTTTAATTTTTCCTTTTGGTAGTTCAGACAGTGATTAAGAGGTAAACGAAGTTTAATTATGACATTTGCTAAACCATGAAATTCGGTCATTTAAATTATAATTAACGTAAAAATAACTTGAAAAAAGACTTTAAACACAAGAAAAGTTCTATTTAAAAAATTTCGGTTGCTTGGTAAGTATTTGTAATAAACTGCAGGGGTTTTTTTACTCATGGAAGTACGAAAAGTAAGACTTTTTAGTAACAAGCAAATATTATTTACGTTTGCTGATGTTTCACCAAATATATATTTGTCTTTTTCAAAGTGAATAACGGGAAAAACTAAACAATTTAGACATGAAGAGAACTTGAACTAAGACTCATTACTACAATAATTTTCACTTACTTTTATTATTATTATTATTACTCTCATTACTACTGATAATTTGTTAACATACAAGTTCTCTTTATGATATTTAAAATTGTATAATCTCTTATTCACTTTGAAAAATTCAAAAATGTATTTGACGAATCAATAAACATAAGCAATTAGTAAAATATTTGCTGAATACTAAAATCTTAATTTTCTTTTGTGTTTAACAGAATTGAACATTTTGTCTTCAAAAAAATTCGTAAAGATATATTCATAGTGCCGCATTTTGTTTTAATAGATTTGGAGAAATCTGGCACCGCATATTTCCACAACTACTACTACCACCATGTGTGGAAGCCATAACACTTCAGTATTTTAATCTCTTTTTTGAATATTTCTTAACTTTTTCGTACTTATACCTTCTGACACCTGTAATAACTACTGTTACGAATAATAAAGTTAAAATTTACATAGCGAAATTAGATACTAAAGCACTTCAGAGCTGCCAACATTCCACTAAACCTTAGTTAATAAATCGGTTGGTTAAAAATGACTGAACAACAGTTTGAAAGAAAACTGTGGTTTGATATTTAACCAACAGTTAACAAATTACTGGTTTAACCAGACATTGAGCAACTCGGCCTTAGAGTAATCAACTTTGCTGTTAAATAATGCTATAAAATAAAAAATTTTGTATTTCATAACTCTATCTTATTAAAATTATATTAAGGTCCAGTTGTACAATGCTAGTTTAAATTTAAGCTGAAGCTTAAACCCTTAACAGCGATTATTTCAACAATAATTGTTGAAACAATTATTGTTGTTAAGGGTTTAAGCTTTAGTTTAAAGCTGAAATTGTACAACTGGGCCTAAATTGTGTTATTGATTACAATTTATGCCCTTCATATTAATTTAGTCAGCTTTGATGACTATTGATTATTTACAAAACACTGGGTGTTTTTTAACTTCATACAAAAAATGAAACCAGTGAAAGTTGACATTAAAAGTGATAGAATGAAGCAGTTTTTGTATAACAATTGATTAATAAATATTAGAGATAATTAATGTTTTCGGCGAACGATGAAACCGTTTGATAGTCCCTGGTTTATTTTTATTACGCAATCGGAGAAGTATGCCGGTGTGTCAACGTCGGCTGTTAAAGTGGATCAGTTACCAGTTTTCACGTGTACGTCGGTCGTCGCAGATAACAGTGTTGAAAACATGGCCGAATTTTCCAGTAGTGTTATTGTTAATTTACGGCGAATGTGGTCAAAATGCGTTGGTTGCAAAACGTTTGTATGCACAGCGTTACCTACCCAGATTTCCCTTTGCCATATAGCAGATCCTTTGTGTCAGTTGTGCAGTTTGTTGTTTGCCACATTTTTCCTAAGTAACAATTATCCGTTCCATTTTCAAAGAGTGCATGCTCTGATGCCCGCAGATTAGCTCCAAAGCATGCGATTTTGTCGGTGGTTACTCCGGGAACAGACGAACAATTCGAACTTTGTTAATAACATTTTCTTCACCGACGAATCAATGTTTACGAGAGAAGGTATGTTTAATTTTCACAACATGCATGTGTGGGCAGGTATGTTAAACGGCACTTTAATTGGTATGTTTACGTCTCGCGCAGAGGGGGAACTTCGAACACTTATTGTGGGTGAAGGTACCATCCGTTGCGTCTAGCGGTTCTAAACATTTCACAAGGAATTGTCGGATGTCGGTATGAATTTTTTGATTTTTTTTGCGGTTTAATTTTGGTGCATTCGTGAGAATATCTGTTACCAAATACGCCATTAATTTTTTTGTATGAACTTGTAGAACACCCTATAGGTATTGTAAATAAGAAAATTAGTGTCATGTGTTATCGTTTTATGTATTCATGTTGAAAGTAATAGATTCTTAATCCATATATGTATTATATTTTATTTGGATGTTTGCACGCTCTGACAGAATCGAATGTAATAGAGAAAATTTAACTTGAAGGCTTCCGCGGCCGTCGTCCATGTTTGAATTGGCTTCCGGTTGGAACCGCGTCACGTTGACTTCTTCTACTGCCGACGTTTCGTTTTCCATTGCAGAAGAACTTCCTCAGGGCTGCTGCTGCTGGTGGTGTTGCTGCTGCTTCTCGTTAGTCGTTGAGACGAGAAGCAGCAGCAGCCCTGAGGACGTTCTTCTGCAATGGAGAACGAAACGTTGGCGGTAGAAGAAGTCAACGTGACGCGGTTCCAACCGGAAGCCAATTCAAACGTAATAGAGAAAATGTAAATCCATAGTTTTAATTTATTTAAATAATATTTATATTTAATTTTGAAGAACACAGATAAGACTTCTTATTTTGGCAATAAGTATCTTATATTAACGTGAAAATGTTTGACCTATAGTTTATCAAATAAGTACTGAAACATTATTGGCCTACATTTTAAACATAGTTTAAATTTATCTAAGGCCCAGTTTTACAAGGCGAGTTTAAATTTAAGCTGAAGCTTAAACCCATGACGACGATTATTTCAACTATTGTTGTTAAGGCTTTAAGCTTTGGCGTAAATTTAAGTTGGCATTATAAAACTGGGGCTAAGTGTTCATAATGTGACATTTGTACAGGAATATTCACGGTGAGTAGCCTATTAGAAATTGTTGGAAACTACTCTTTACAGATGAAACATGGAAATAGTCGATGACGAACTATGTATTTAAATAATACAAAATCATTTCCTGTTCTACCAGAAGTCGACACTAGTTTTCTTATTTTAAATTGAACATCCCTTATATTATTATATTTCTGGATTCCCCGTTCAATTTTACATCATTTGTATTCACAAACATCAGGCCCAAAATTTATTGTTTTGACGATATTCAATTCTTTCTAGAAATATTGACGATTACAGTGATTAGTGTGATTACAATAAATTGGAATACTTCAAAAACTAAAAAAGAAAGAGAATTGTACTTTTCACTGTTTGATCACAAAGATGAAGTAATACTTTTCTGTTAAAAGGTAAATCGTATACTTTACATAGAGCTTACAGAGGATCCACAGAAGTTGAGAGTTTTCACCAATAAATAATTTCATTTTTTAAATGCAAACACGTTACCTGACACAAAATATAATTTTCTTTCGATTTTGTATAAACAGTGTTTCGTTTATCTTTATTGGTTTTCAAGATATTTATGAATAATTTATTTCGTAGTAAATACTGACATATATATAAAGGCTTGCTTTTCGAGTTTCTTGCGCATCCAACTGCTCAGTTGTATATCTGACTCTTCATTCCAGATCGTCTCTAGTAATTACAGGGGTCTGGTATACTTTATCTCTTATTTTACCGAAAAGATAAAAATCAACCGGAGTCAGTTCGACTGATCCAGGACCACCGCTACTATCCAACAATCCTCAAACATTTTATCTAGTATTACAAATCTGCTTATTAATAAATGAACAACAACTACGAAAAATCAACTAAGTTGGTTCCGTTTATAATAATGAATTGCATTTATAATATCAATATTTAAAGCACCTGATCCAGGAGCGAGTAAAACTGCGGTTTTAAAATGGGCATTTACTCGCCGGTTCGGTTACTAATCGACAAATAGCCCGCCATACACACAGCGTCTTATGGAAGGTTTTGGTACATGGCAAACTAAGTACTCGTGCCAAATTTGCAGGGCGCCGGGTACGCTGTTGACCTCAAACTAGCAAAACAAATTAAAATATTCAGATGATAGATTTGGACGAAAACTTCAAGAGTGCATGTTTGTGACTGATAAGCCCGCCATACACATAAAGATTTATCCATCGCTCTTGGTTCGTGACATACAGCGTGTAATCGAATAAGTTTTACATATTGTAACCACAACTAATATAAAAGAGAAGAAGCGAAGTTACGACATACGTTTGAAAAAAAATTCAATAATAACTCCGGAAAAATATATGTTTAGTTTTTACAAAAACGTTTGAGAACCGCTGGCTTTGATTTAAAGCCCCGGACGACCGGAACGGCTGAGCGAAATTTACTATTATACGCAATAAATCATAGAGCAGTTAACCCGCAATAAACGTTGAGGCAGGCCATTTATTACTTTCGTACGAAAGAATACGGAGATTCCCAGCTGTTTTTTAAATTAATATTTAAATAATAGATATGCAAATTTTATTTCCTTAATTAAAAATAAAACTGTAATTATGAATCCTATCTAACAATAAGTAAAAAAATAGGTAACAATTAATTCAATAAAGGTAACATTCTAAAAATATTATTGGAACAAAAAGCGCCGAACTTATCATCCCATAATTTATGATTCTTTATTACGTTCAGGCTAAGCAAAAAAATTCCGAGAGATCGCGGAGGTACTGCGTCTACGCCTGTTCACAGTGTTAGATAATTGCGATAGTTGCAAGTGTTGTGTTGAAATTTGCCTTTTTAATTATTATTAGACGTTCTTTATCATTTAATATTCTGAAAGTAAATAGTAATTTATACGTGAATTAAACAATAAACGATTGTACTGTTAAACTCGAGCGATAAAATCGCACCTAATTACTTTATTACCGTAAATGATTTAAGAATGTTCTCAAAACTTAGGGAAAGCGTTAAACTACACATTTTTATTTATTGCAGTCAATGCATTTATCTATTTGACGGAACCGAAAAAAATGTTCGCATCCGCAAAATTCTCCTATCACCAATTTTTCTCCTATCACCAATTTGTTTCTTATCAATGTACTTATAACTTACATTCATTATTTTAACATAGGAAATTAACAAATTATATCACGTAGTGTGTAATTTGTTTACAAAGTGTGAAATATCACGATGTAATTATTGTGGATTATTTAATGAAACAGATGTTCCATTTCAAATTGTATTGCGGGCGATACTAACCCAGTGACCGTGACATTTGCGGAATTTATCGTTTTACGATGCGTCTATAAAAATCGCAGACGCACTGACGAACGAGTCCCAAAAGGTGATGCGCTCTTGTGGTAGGTCAGTTTTTTATTTTCGAGCAAGAACATTGATATTTGCAGAATCAATTCCTTATGTGATGAAGAACTTTACAGTATTAATATGTGAAACTTATTCGATTACACGCTGTATAAGGCACGCAGACTTGCTCGTGTGTTCAGGGGGAAAATCTACGAATACGCAGGCAGAATCTGCATTCAGACTCGCCAGTTTAATTATTTTTTAAAATGTTTGCATTTATGAAGCGATCCAGGTTTTAATAAATAAAATAAAATAATAAACTAAATGCACCCGACACACGCTATTGGAGTAAAGAATTCCTGACAGGTTTTATTGAAATTTATAGAGGAACTGCGTGTCCGGCTTAATGAAAATTTGATACTTGTACTTAGTACTGAGTATGTCTTGTGCCAAAACTTTTTCTAAGATGCTCTATATGTGATCAGACCGATCAGCTATGAAATTTGTAGAACCTATTAGTCACAAACATGCACTCTTGAAGTTTCTGTCCAAATCTATTATCTGAATATTTTAATTTGTTTTTCGTAGTTTGTGGGCAACAGCGTGCCCGGCGCGCTGCGAATTTGGCACGAGTACTTAGTGTGCCACGTACCAAAATCTTCCATAAGACGCTGTGTGTATGGCGGGCTATTGGTTCTACAAACTTCATAACTGATCACTAAAGTCTCCAACTCTTAGTTCCGAATGCATAGGCGCTTCGATGCGCGCATGGCACCGATAGAACTACGGAGCTGCAAACATTATTTCTTCGATATAGCGAGAATACATTCGTTTAAATAAAACTCGTTATATTTTTTTAATACCTATGCATCACATAGCCGTAAACAGCACTGGATACATGGCCAGTCGACCGATTGAGGTTTACAGCGTATTGGCGCGAGCAGCGAATAATATACAACTGGAACAACGGGCAAACGGAACTTTCTTTTGAAGACTTTACTGATCACACATAGAGCTTCATAGAAAAGGTTTTGGCACAAAATACACTAAGTACTAAGTACAAGCATCAAATTTTCATTTAGGGTGACAATCTTAGCACTCCGAATACGCAGTTAGAATCTGCATTCAGGCTCACCAGTTTAATTTTTTTTTTTTAATTTCTGCGTTTATGGAGCGATCCAGATTTTAATAAATTAAATAAAATAATAAATTAAATGCACCCGATACACGCTATAGGAGTAAAGAATTTCTGACAGGTTTTATTGAAATTTATAGAGGATCAGCGTGTCGACCGTTCTACCGCAAGACGACGATTGGTTTACACAGTCGATTTGCGTTCGATCGGCTTTCGATTCATTGATTGTTCGACTCAAATCGACCTGTGAAAACGCGTCTTTAGGTATTATGGTGGTTAAACTATAATGCAGTCGTTATAAAAGAGTGCCTAATAAACCGTTTGCCGACTATTACCATGGTGGGCAAATAAGGATAGGCGAATGTGTGCTTTCGAAGTGAAAAATATTGCAAACATACGAATACATAAACGTTTCGGAGCGAATTTCCGAACTGATTAGCCCCTTAATTTATAGATTCATTAAAGTCGGGTAAATTGGAAACGATCCAATGTGCCAATGAAAATAAAAAATATACGAGGCACCTATATTTAGAAAACATCGATGAGGTATATTTGCGAAGCCATAAATTTTTAGTGTAGTCGAACAACTGAAAAAGATGAAAAAGTATTGTGCATATACTCCCTGTGTTTATAATATGCATATCAGTGCTTATGTCTTTATTATCAGAATTACATATTTTTATGTGTTAATTGTATATTACATAACGAGAGTTGTAAATAGCAAATTACGCACGGTGGAAAAGTTGCGCATGAGCCGCACAGTGGAGAATGCAAGTAATTCCACAAGTGCGTAATTGCTTTACAACTCGAGTTTTGTACTATACTTTATCTACGACTACAAAAATTACCTATTTAAATTAAAATAAAAATTACCTAATTATTATTCAAGTTCAAAATAATCAGCAATGACACTTGCAATTTCGACGACTGTCAATCTAATGTGATGCGGCTACGTAGATCTAACTATAAGCGTGCGTAAAGTAGTTGCGTTATGCGTTTTTCTTACTTTATGCACGACGTTTATAAACACCCGCTTACTTAATTTATGTGTTGTACATAATTCGTCATTTACAGTAGTGGTCGTAGATAAAGAATATTGTTCACAGTATGTGAAGTCTTCCTTTTAATATGCGTGAAGTGTAATGCATTTCTTATACAGTTTATTACGCATTTCTGCCATAAGAGGCTGTATACTTTTTGACACTTGTACTTGTTACAAATATACTCTTTAAGGCCGGCGACAAACGTGCGTTTTCCGAATTCGATTTCCGAATCCGGAAAACGAATCGAGGATTCTGTATACGTTCCAAAGATGTTCGATATTTTTCATTCGGAATCGTTAGAAACAGTTGTCAAGCATCCAAGAATGTCCTATTTGCAGCGCACTCGGAAACTGAATCGGAAATTCCGGCAACATAACTTTTGTGTTCGGAAAGTCGAATTCGATTTTTTTTCGAATCGGAATTCCGTACACAATTGCTGGCTTTCGAAACGAATGATCGGAAAAATTTCCATTCGGCTAATAAACCAATTTTTGTGCCGTGTAGAGCATTTTATATGGATTTCGTGCATTCGGGTGGTCAGATTCGGAAATAGAATTCGAAAATCGAATGTATGTCGCCAGCCTAACACGTCATATTATGAAAGTCAACTTTTAATCCAGTTAGCAACAATTAAAAATCTCACTTTTAAGGTCAGTAAAAAATTAAAAAAGAAAATTACGTTTTCCAGTTTTTTTGGAAATATTTCAAAAACTACAAATCGTAGAAGATTTATCAGAACAGCACCAAAATACGTAACTTTGCCTCAATTTAACCGACTTCATATCTCTTACTGTTTTCGAGAATCCAATGGGGAGCCTCGAATTTATAACAGCATGTATTTATTTATTAAAACGCTGTGACTAGAAGTAATTTAATTTCGTCAAGTTCGTCCATTATTACATCTAAAATCTTTTCCGTTTATATCACTTCTTAATAAGTTCTTCAGTATGTCATACATAATTTTCCAAAACAGTTGAAGTACATTGTTGTAGTGCTTCTGTCCATATCTGCCAATGAGTTTATTATAATATGTTTCAGCATGTGCCCATATCTCAAAGGCATTAATTAAATTCAGAGTGGTATGGTGACAACCGTAGAACATGTGTGTAACACGTTAGTAACTCATCAAAAACATAACATTTATCTTTCTTGTACAGCTTAGGCCCACTTGTACAATTTTATCAACTATAAGCTAAAGCTTAAACCCTTAACTACAATTCGCTGTTCCGCCGGAATAGTGTGTAGATTAATGGAGCGATTTTGCTCATATCTGTAGCAACCGTAAGATCTGTAAGCCTGTAAGTCAATTATTAAAAGGTGGAATTTTGAAGTTCTTAGTACGATAGAATTTCTTGTAAGTCTGTAAGGTAATACCAAAGAAACTTACGAGTAATCCTAGGGACCTAGAAGGAATCATATCGTCCACAGAACTTCAAAATTCCATGTTTTAATAATTGAGTTACAGGTTTACAGATCTTACGGTTGCTACAGATACGAGCAGAATCGACACATAAGTTTATATGTAGATTAATTATTATTGGACTCTACATTTTTTAAATCAACGTACTTCAACCAATAAACTCGGAATTTTCAAATTTAAAACTTTTTATTTAGAGTTATGGTAGCAGTTCAACAAATTCATTAGACTTTTGTCTCTTCTGAAAAATTTAACGTTTTATAGTGTCATTATTCCACTCCATGACACATATTATAACTTTTACTCGTCTTTAAGTAATTTTATGAATTTCACAACATAGTTGATGATGTTTCGAATAGATTTTACCGCTTTGTTAATTTAATTTAGCTTCTGACACTGAAAAAACAATTACAAATTTAAGCCAACGAGGATTTTGAATTCAGTTCCCGCGAGCAACGACACGACGCGACGTGCCAATTTTAATTTCATTAAATAAAACTTATTTTAAGCAAAGCATTATATGTTATGCATAGGTACGATGTTTATAAAATTTAAGACACATATTTGGACGAATATTTTATAGACTTTCATTTTATTAAGAAATAATTAGTAGTAACCTGACTAACTGGAACACTGTCAGTAAGTGGGACATTTATTACCTTAATCTGGTATTGCTCAGTAATATAGACCGTCTAGAGTCTAGAGAATTTACGGAATTTTGAAGTTTCTATTAGGTTTGTTCCCGCAATAGTTCGGAGCCGTTAAAAACAGTTGCCCACCGAAGTAATGACCGATTTTAACGGCGTCGTCAAATGTACAACTTTGATGGCTGCATGCTTTTGACGGTTTCGAACTAGTTACGAACTATTGCTGGAACAAACCTATTGTCTTTTTCCTTTTAAAAATAATCCAGTAAATTTAGCACAAGCTGTTTTGCTTGAGAACGAAGTGTCTTACCCTGCACAGATAAAATATTGTAGTCACAAATTATTAACACGAAGTAAGTCCTGAAAAGAACTATTTTTGTACGAAAGCAGCTAAACAATTAATTATGTACAACAAACAGTTAAGCGTACACAAATCAGTTTGTGTTTCCCAGCGTCAAAGATTTGCTGATGAGTCTTCATCTTTTCTGGTTACGAGTATAGGTTATTCCTTATACCGCAATTTATAACATTACTGATATTTATTGTTGGGCGTTTATAGTAAATATTCAAAGAGTAGACAATCGGACCAATTTCAGCAAAATATTAATTTACTCTTAATTGGTTAAATAACTTTAAATATTCCGAGTGCTACTGTTTGGAGGATGAAAGTTATGCCTTTCTGTAGCAAATACACAGGGTTTTCCATTAAAAAGATCTTGCTACATGTTTAAAGTGACCATTTATTTTTCATTGGGACAAGTTTTAAAAATTAGTAAAAATTAAATAAAAAACGCAAAATATTGTACGAAACAAACTTTATTGGTTTTATTGCAAATAAAATATAAATAAAGAACACATTAACTTCATTGGTTTATTAATGTTACACATAATTGATAAAAATAACTTTTTTTTAAATAAAAAAATTGGAATTTTTTGATATTTTTTTGATATTTCTTGACTTTTCGTATTCTTCGTATGTATTTTTAAGCCAATAATAAAAAATCAAAAAGAAATTTTGTAATAGAACTCAAATTTGGTTTAAAAACTCATGGCTTATTTTTGCAAATAAAATTTTTTAAAAATTATATACAGGGTGTAATCTAATAAGTTTCACATATTGTAACCACTACTAATACAAAAGAAAAGAAGCGAAGTTACGACATACGTTTGAAAAAAATGTCAATAATAACTCCGGAAAAATATATGTTTAGTTTTTACAATAAAACGTTTGAGAACCGCTGGCTTTGATTTAAGGCTCTAAAGCCCCGGACGGCCCGAACGGCTGAGCGAAATTTACTATTATACGCAATAAATGATAGGGCAATAAACCTGCAGATGCGATACAATAAACGTCAATTATTACTTTCGTACGAAAGAATACGGAGATTACCAGCTGTTTTTTATTAATATTTAAGTAATAGATATGCAGATTTTTCACAAAATAATTTTTACATCATTTTATTTCCTTAATTAAAAATAAAACAGTAATCATGAATCCTATCTAACAATAAATAAAAAAATAGGTAACAATTAATTCAATAAAGGTCACATTCTAAAAGTGTTATTATAAAAAAAAGCTCCGAACTCATCATCCCTTAATTTATGATTCTTTATTACGTTCAGACTAAGCAAACAAAATTCCGAAAGATCGCGGAGGTACTGTGTGTACGCCTGTTCACAGTGTCAGCTGATTACGATAGTTGCAAGTATTGTGTTGATATTTGCCTTTTTAATTATTAGACGTTCTTTATTATTTAATATTCTGAAAGCAAATACTAATTTATACGTGAATTAAACAATAAACGATCGTACTGTTAAACTCGAGCGATAAAATCGCCCTAATTTCTTTATTACAGTAAATGATTTAAGAATCTTCTCAAAACTTAGGGAAAGCGTTAAACTACACATTTTTATTTAGTGCAGTCAATGCATTTATGTATTTATTTGACGGAACAGAAAAAAATGTTCGCATCTGCAAAATTCTCCTGTCACCAAATTGTTTCTAACCAATGTACGAGTACTTATAACTTACATTCATAATTTTAACATACGAGATTAACAAATTATATCACATAGTGTGTTATTTGTCTCCAAAGTGTGAAATATCAGGTAATTATTGTGGATTATTTAATGAAATAGATGACAGACGAAGATTCCGTTTCAAATTGTATTGCGGGCGACACTAACCAAGAACATTGATATTTGCAGAATTAATTCCTTATGTGATGAAGAACTTGCAGTATTAATATGTGAAACTTATTCGATTACACACTGTATTGATTAAAATCAGAATTTTAAATGAAGAAGAAAAGAAAAACAAATATAAAATAACAATATTTTGAACTCATTTAGGTGTATTTATCTGAAAAAAAATTTTCGCACACTGTACAATTTGTCGGATGAAAATAGAAAATACCAATTTACTATGGCTAAGACTTTATAACGGGACATTATCAGTGGCGTCGATAGAAACTTGTTTCGGGGGGTGGGGGCGAACAAAAAAAAATCTAACGAGTACGGACTACTTAAGATTTTTTTAATGAAATGTAAAACAGCGCACAAAAAACAACGTCATACGAAAAACTTCTTTAGTATGAATTACGCGGAACATAATATTTTAGAACGATTTCGAGGGGGAGGGACTGGGACTGCCACTGGGGCATTTACATTTAAAATCTTTATAACGGGCCATTTTTGTGTCTCGAGTGATCTCTCGGGGACAGCGGGACAATGACATTAAAAACGGTACTGTTCCGTTGAAAACGGGACGTGGGCTCACTTTATACATGCTACCACTTTCTTACGGAACATCTGTATATGTCAAAATAATTTTAGGTTGTAGTACTCTATAGGTAGAAAAAAAAATTCTATCTTCTACAAATGAACTATCGAAGAAGGGGCGCTGGAGACATCTGTATATCTGACCATTTTTTCACTTAGGATCAATTCTTGGTATCACAAAATCTTTTAAGCGGACACTAAATCGCGCACTATACACTTTACGTTTCGACAGCTGTCGAACGACGGTGAAACGTAAAGTGTATAGTGCGCGATTTAGTGTCCGCTTAAAAGATTTTGTGATACAAATTTCATCGGACAAGAACCAATTGTAAATAAAGATCAATTCTTTATAAGGTAAAGCCGAAAGATGCTTGGAATGACTCAAATTTCCGTGATTTATGTTATGTAAAAAAACGATTCAGTATAATAATATGCATTAGTACAACAGATTTGAATGTATTTATATTTACAGGTATTTCCAATACATGATCACTAGAGTGTTCATTTTCTGAGTGACAATATCACGTGGATGCCTAGCTTCATTTACTCGTTTCACGTGCCACGAAAGCGTGTCGTATTTGTGGTAGCCCGTTATTACACAACGAATTTTTACGCAAGTACCTACAAATTACATTGTTTTTCGTATTCGTCGTCAAACTGTCAGAGCCAAATTTTTACTTACACATCTTTGTGCGGGCATGCGTTTCAAGTCTTTTAGGTTCGCTGCGGTTTATTGAACTAATAATTTTGTAACTTTTATACATATTGTGCGATGGGTCAAAAAACCAAACTTTGAGATAATCTTACCTAATAGCAAAATTATGTTGTCTTTTAGTGATATTATGACACCTACGAAATATTTTTGAATATTTTAGAGGGTGCGCCTTACGTTTGAATTTTTGAAATTATACAAGAAAGGCCATATAGTATGCCATGAAAAGTTCGTATTTGTAATAATAATAATAACAGAGTTATCATCAAAACTTTATACTAAAAGGGCAAGAGAAGGTGGGTAAAATTAAAACTCGAATCTCGCAGCAATGCCTAAATTCGATAGCAAGAAAGATTTCAATATTGAATGATTTTCATTAATTTTTCTGTTGTATTATTTTTTTAATTATTAATAAATAATTATTTTATTCTAAAAACCCTATTTTCCTTGAGACATTTATGTTATATGACTACCAGAATATATTCAAGTTATTCGTATTTCCAATGCAAAGCGCAACCTGAAGATGAGGTGCTATTTACTTTAAATTCTAGCATTACACTGTTTTCATGTAAAGGCAACATAATTTTGCTATTAAAAATCAAAAGCGCAATATTTGTTTTTTTCCATACAAAAATGACTCATCCTATTACACATTTCGTATAACGAAAATTTTTATTAGTTTTAAATATGAAAAAAATTATTCAATGTAATTCCCATCCACCTCTAAGCACTTTTCTACCCTGTATCAAAATTAATAATAATAAAAAGTTACGTCATATGGAACATAATACAATTATTATGTCTACTGGGTGTTTTTTAACTTCATACAAAAAATGAAACCAGTGAAAGTTGACATTAAAAGTGATAGAATGAAGCAGTTTTTGTATAACAATAGATTAATAAATATTAGAGATAATTAATGTTTTCGGCGAACGATGAAACCGTTTGATAGTCCCTGTTTATTTTTATTACGTAATTACGTAATCCGAGAAGTATGCCGGTGTGTCAGCGTCGGCTGTCAAAGTGGGTCAGTTACCAGTTCTCACGTGCACGTCGGTCGTCGCAGATAACAGTGTTGAAAACATGGCCGAATTTTCCAGTAGTGTTATTGTTAATTTACGGCGAATGTGGCCAAAATGCGTTGGCTGCAAAACGTTTGTATGCACAGCGTTACCTACCCAGATTTCCCTTTGCCAAATAGCAGATCCTTTGTGTCAGTTGTGCAGTTTGTTGTTCGCCAAATTTTTCGTAAGTAACAATTATCCGTTCCATTTTCAAAGAGTGCAAGCTCTGATGCCCGCAGATTAGCTCCAACGCATGCGATTTTGTCGGTGGTTACTCCGGGAACAGACGGACAATTCGAACTTTGTTAATAACATTCTCTTCACCGACGAATCAATGTTTACAAGGGATGGTATGTTTAATTTTCACAACATGCATGTGTGGGCAGGTATGTTAAACGGCACTTTAATCGGTATGTTTACGTCTCGCGCAGGGGCGGAACTTCGAACACGTATTGTGGGTGAAGGCACCGTCCGTTGCGTCTAGCGGTTCTAAACATTTCACAAGGAATTGTCGGATGTCGGTATGAATTTTTTGATTTGTTTTTCGGTTTAATTTTGGTGTATTCGTGAGAATATCGGTTACCAAAACGCCATTAATTTTTTTGTATAAACTTGCAGAACACCCTGTATAATGATTTATATACAATCAGATAATTACAACGCAAAATGTAAAATCTAAAATTATAAATGACAATTAGCAAAAAGCACATTTTATTTAAACAAAGAATTCCTCCACAGAATATACATATTGCTTTTTCGAGCAGGTATTTTTATTTTTTCTGAGAGAGATCTTGTCTTTCTATTTTAAAGAAAAAGCGACTCCAAAATATTCACAAAATGTCGTTAAAAAAATTTCAAAATTTTATTAGCGTCTGTTTCCGTATAGACTTGTAGCCATTGTTCCTGTTGAAGGTAATTAAAGAAGGTGCGAGTGCTTGATTTGGAAAATATCCTTCTTTTTTAAATAAAATTATCAAAGGATATGAACGTATTCAATTCTATTTCGCATAATTGGCCTTCAGTTGCATATTTTTCAAAAATATGGTCCATTACTGATTGCAATATTTCTAAGAAAGCATTTAAAGGTTGCATTTCATTTCTACATACATACAGTAATATTGATTAGATTGTAAGATTTAACAAACACTGCTGCTAGTTCACAATTAAGCTCTTGAGGTTTGTCTTTAATATTTATTAGATCTTCACATTCTAGCTTAGATTTGGCGAAAATACATACATACCTACTCCATTGTCTTTTACTTACTCTACAGGATATGTTTCGATAATTGTTTATATTCTAGACTTTGTAGTTTTGTTCTGTCAACCCGTTATATTAAGGGGCGTTTACATTACATACATGTTTTCAACAAATTGAAAAACAAATCTATACAAAAATGTGGATTTGTCGCATACAAATCAGGATGAATGTTTAGCACAAATCTTCGACAAGTACTAGAAAAGGACCTCGTTTACACTGACTTGTTCACTACATATTTAGTATTTAATAATAAAAAATTTCGCACATGAATGATGACCATCAATTTTTGTTTTTGTCCGCGGCCGCATATTATTACTTTAGGAAACTACGTGAAAAGCAATTAATGCAACTGTGCTCTTTTTGGAGTGGCCATTCTCACAAAACATCAGTTCGCTTGACAATTGAAAACAACCAACTATTGTGCACATGCGCAAGTACCTTTCTATGGTCTGTGATCGCTCTGTTTTCCATTAATTTGGAATACAAATCCATACTATAAAACATGTGGGAAACATGTCCAATACAAGAAAAGTCTAGCACTTGTATGAGACAAATTTTAGATTTGTTCCAAACTTTTCAACTGACATGTAGGATACATGTATATTTCAAACATGTATGTAATGTAAACGCCCCTTTACGCATATTATATCTATGCGTTTTTCTTTTGCTAATTTTTCAACAGTAGAAATTTTGTTTATTATAAACATTGTACATGATGCCATACCTTGAGAGTAGGTTAGATTGTAGTGCAGTTAAGTTTGTATTTAATTTGTGCCTCTTTCTATTTGTTTTTGAGCAAAAGTAAGTGTTCAATCATATACCCAGTTCATGTAAATACCAAGGTTCTGTTTTCAGTCACACTTCCAAAAACACAACTATGAAAAAACTGAAGAAGAAATTCTAAAGAAGAAAAAGAAAATAAAGATAAAGATAATAATAAAAAAAAGACTATTATTACTTATATTGTAATGAAAAATAAGGCCCATGCCAGTTTGAATTTAAGGTGAAACTTAAACCAATAACAAAGATTATTTCAACAATTCCTTGGTTTGGGGGTAAAAGGTGATAAGTCTTTTTTGACCAAAATGAGTAGTGAAATGCATTCTGCGATACTGATTTTCACTGTTCAAATAAAAATACGTTATAGCATACCTAAATAATTACCACCTAAATGTTGTATTTAACAGAAATAATTACCATATGAAAAATTTATACCGATTTACAGTGACAGCTTAATCTTTAATCATCTTTCCTGAAAATAGTTAAATTCCGACTTATCTCATTTTCCCCGAAACTACGGAATTGTTGTTAAAGGATTAAGCATTGGCTTGAAGTTAAACTGGAATTGTACAACTGGGCCTAAATTGTCTTATTTCTAGCTCAAGAATCTATGGTCAAACCATACTTTTTAGACATACTCTGTCTATATTTGACCTTTTAATGATTGCGTCCTCAAATTAAATTCGAGAAATAATGGTCAATATAATTGTAATTTTCAGTTTTCAACCCATAGATAATATTTTGTCAACCAATTTTAACTCTTCATCGATAACTAAAATAAGTTTTAACTATGATTACCTTTGCTGCAAACAATAGCACCAAAGTATAAACTTACTCTTTTTAAAAATAAAAATTACGTAAATTGTTAGTTACATACCTATTCTTTATATTTAGAACTTGCCGTAACGATTTCACGTAAGCAATTTGTTTGAGGGTTTCTGTCACTTGCTACTCAGACTAAAAGTGTCGACATGTTAAGTATTTATGATATACAACTAGATTTTATTAATTTCTGCGCAATTATAAAGACTTCATTTAAACTTATTTTTAATTGTTTTTAATTATTATAAGCTTGCAAAGTGCGTTCACGTTTTTCTTCATTGTGAAAGTGTCGAAACTTAGCTTGCTTACCTAATATTTAATATACAGTGTGTTTCACTGATGAACACAAATGAGCACACCTAAATAATTATTTTATTAATAACGTAATTAATATAAAACTTTTACTAGTAAGTTAAAGAGGCCATGAAGATGAATCTTTTTGTAAGAATGATTTTTTTAGAATCCAAATCTAGCCAACTATGATAAAAACTAGCGTTTCAAGCAAAGTCATGGTAGCGATTAAAACAAGCAAGACAGTATTTACAAAAGTTGTTGCCAATCGTAAAAAGTTTCGCTAGTGGAAAAATGAATTTGGCTTCGGGGCAAAATCTCCTATTTAATAATTGTTACGAAATTACATGAGTGATTAAATTTTGATTGTAAAAAAATCTCATTCCTACTAAAAGATTCATCTGCATGACCTCTATAACTGGTAAAAGTTTTATACTGTTATTGCGTTATTTAGGTGCCTTCCAAAAACTAATATAATGTTACGGTTCGTTTTTGCTTTAACGATTTTATTTTAGGGAATGTTAAAATTTTGTCTTCATTTAATGGTCTATTTGATAATAAACTCTAAAGTCCTGTTTTGGCTTCACTGATCGCTCTATTCTGAATTCAAACTCTAAGGGCTACCTTTTTGTTTCCTTTCTCGTGCGTGTAGATTGGTTAATTTCGGTTTTGGAAACGTGTTGGGGTTTGTTTAATTGTTGATTCGAAAATAAAAATTAATATTAAAATCGCCATCTTGGTGTTCGTGACATTCCTGAGTGTGGGTCATTTTCGTTTGCTGTAGAAGCTAATTTATGTGATTCGTGTCGGATTCGACCACCTAGTAGTCAATAGGGATTTTATACACTCAAGAAAGTTGATTGGAATATCGCCAAGGCTTAAGTAGCAGGTAAAACTCACGTCACGAGCTCCAACTTCAACCACACAATAAAACGGATGTGTCACAGGTTTTAATAGGCCCTTATTTTTAAACAAGGGGTAAGTCTTCCGATTCAACTTTGAATTTGTCAAACTTTGTCGTCACGTTTCTTCCTTTAGCACGTTGTACGGGGCAGTTTCACGTTGTACGGGGCAGTTTTTACGTTTTACGGGACAGTTTCACGTTTTACGGAGCAGTTTTGCGTTGTACGCAATAGTTTCACGTCATACGGAGCAGTTTCACAGCTTCACGTTACACGAGGCAAATTGTAGAAGGTGATAGATAGGAGAGTCATCTAGTTCTACTACCATCAAATACCGCGAAGGTTCGGACGTGCATGTGGGATCAAAGCCCCTTCGACACTTCGATGTAAATGTAGTGATTTATGGTATTAGACGACCGGACTTAATGTCGAGCGGTATCGTAAATTTTTCAATCGTTATTTCGGTTAATCATCAATTACACTGCATAATGAGTAGTTAAGAGCTTGAAAATCTTGTAATTGTATATTTCAAGTCAAGGTTCCTTAAGAACATGTCATAATTTACATGAAGAAAATTAATAACCGCCTCCTACTGTCAAACTACTTGAATAATGATAATAACTTTGTTTTAAAGTTAGAATAACTAACATGTCATAAGTTACAAATTTTTATTATATTAACATTAGGTTACTTGATAATAATTTTAAATTAAAACTCTTTTTTAATATTCCCTCAGTTTTAATTTTAATTAGAACACTAAACACCCAAAACGTGTTAAAAGTGTCCAAAAACATGGACGGGGAAGGCCCTTTGTAAGCAAATCAGCTACTTGGTTTTCTCCTTCAATGTACCTAACTTCCAAATCACCATCATTGACTTTTTCTCTGACGAACTGGTAACGTATGTCGATGTGCTTACTTTTAAAATGAAACTCTGAGTTTTTTTGTTAAACGAATTGCACTTATATTGTCGACATACAGGACAGTCTTCTTTATTCCATTTGTCATTTCGGTTATTTGTCTTCTGAGCCAAATCAATTGCTTTGCAGCTTCGCTGGCTGAAATACACTCTGCTTTCATGGTGGAAACTGAAACGCTTTTCTGTTTTTGGCTCAACCATGTCAGCACAACTCCTGCATAAAAACATAACACACCACTGCGAGAACGTCGTGTATTATCTGCAGCATAATCAGCATCACTGAAGGCAATCAACTCTTTTTTTGATCAGGTTTATATACAAGACTAAAATTCATGGTACCTTTAAGGTAACGAAATATTTTTGTCACTTTTCGCCAGGAATTTTCTGTAGGATTTTCTACACCTTGCGCTACTGCACTTACCGCGTTTGCAATATCTGGCCGCGTTCCGGACATTAAGAAAATTAAACTACCGACAGCCTCACGAAACGGTATTTTCTTATTTAAACGCTTTTCTTCTTCATTCGTTACTCCACTTGTTTCAGCTGGAGTTTTCACGGGTTTGGCATCAATCATGCCAAATCTGAGCAACAGTTTTTCAACGTAAGCTCTTTGACTGACAATGAGTGATAATGACCCATCGTCGTTTTGTTTTATTACAATTCCTAAGTAGCAATCAGGAGGTGAGACCTTAATTTCAAACTCCTTTTCCATTTCAATCAAAAAATTATCAATATCAGACATACTATAAGACCATCATCAACGTAACAAACTACAATGATTTTCTTACCACTTTTATGGCAAACGTACAAACACGGATCTGATTCACTTCTATTGAGTCCTAGTTTACTCATTAAATTGAGAAATCGTTCATTCCAACATCTCGGACTTTGTTTTAGACCATAGAGACACTTTTTTTAATATCCAGACACGACCTGTGCCGTCGTTGTATCCCTGAGGTTGATTCATATACAGGGTGCCCATTTTTCGAGCCTAACCATGGGGATCTCGGTTATTTGAAGAGATACGAAGTCGGTTAAATTAGGGAAAAGTTGCGTATTTTTATGCTAATTAATGAGCTGAAAAGAAAATTCATATATCTTTTACGGTTTTCAAGATATTTGAAGAAAACGAAAAATCGTGATTTTCGTTTTCAATTTTTTTAACAAAAACCGTTGAAGATATGTATTTCTAAGTTGGACATTATTAAGGCACTTTTTTACAAGGAATTTAATTCTGTCATCGCCTTTATCATTGCAACAAAATTTGCAGGAAAACGACATTCAACTTTTTTTTTTCTTATGGGCGCCATCTTGAATTTTTATATTTTTAAATAATGTTTTCCTTTCTGATTACAATGATGTAGCACACTTTATGATTTATAGTTGCAATTTGGATAGAATACGTCTTTTTGCAAAGAGCGCCTTGGAAAATAAAACAATAATTTTGTTTCTTAAAAACTTTTAACATTACAATTCAACTTGCCCTAAACACCGTTCATATTGCTGTTTATTGTTGTAACAAAATGTCATTTTTAAGTGAGGAAAAGCGGGATATGCTAAAAATTTATTATGCCTCTCATCGCAATGCTCAAATTTGTTCAGAAATGTATCTGCAACGTTTCCCAGAAAGACGGCAGCCAAGTTTGGGATATTTCCTTACTCTTCATAGAAATTTAGGCGAATATGGTTCTTTTATTAAGCCTAGAGGAAAATATGGCAACAGGCCAGCTGAAAATGAAGACGAAATTTTGCAAGTGGTAAAACATATTTTCATAATATTGATTGTATGAAACAATTTATGTTAAATTTTCTAATAGTTTCAGGAAAATCCTTCAGCTTCCACCAGAGAAGTTGCGCAGCAGCTAAACATACCACATCAAAGGATATGGAGGGTACTTAAAAATCATAAATTTCGGCCATGTAAAATTCACATAACGCACACTCTTCACTTTGGAGATAATGATAGACGCGTACGTTTACGTCAGACTCTAATGACAAAGATGTAGGAAAACCAAAATTTCTTAAGTAATGTGTTATGGACTGATGAATGTACATTCACAAATTCAGGGATGTTTAATCGCCATAATCAGCACATTTGGTCTATTGAAAATCCGCGACAGCATGACGAAAGGAGACCTCAAGTACGCTTTGGACTAAATATGTGGGTTGGTTTATTGGACGATACAATTATTGGTCCATACATCTAAGAAGAAACATTAACAGCCAATGGATACTTAAATTTTATGAGAACGTTTCTCGCAGATTACATTGATAATAACATTAACCTTAATAGATTGAGAGACTTATGGTTCCAACAAGACGGTGCATCGCCTCATAATGCTAGAAGGGTAATGGAAAGTTTGGCAGAAATGTTTCCCAATAAATTAATTGCAAATAATAGTAATGTGTGCTGACCTGCACGATCTCCAGACCTAAACCCCTTAGATTATTTTTTGTGGGGTACCGTGAAAAACAAATTTTCAAATCGAAGCCTACAGACATTAATGACCTGCGCAGAAGAATTGTTACTACTTTACAACACATGCGAAGAACGGATGTCAGAAGGGCAATTTCTAATCTAAGACATTTAGAACTCTGTTTAGAGGTGGATGGTAAACAATTTGAGCATATGTTGTAATTCCGTGTTTTTTTCTTTTTCCATTGGGTTATAGTTTTTTTTTTTTAATATTGTTTAAACTAAAACAAATTTCATGCACATAAAATTTATTCTCATTTTTATTTTCTTCTATAAGTTACGTTTGCCGCCTATGTTGTGCCTACTTTGCTCCCTGCAATTTCACGACGTTGACCCACTAGCTTGGAAGTTTTCCAAAGCACTCTTTGCAAAAAGATGTCTTTGGTGTTCTATCCAAATTGCAACTATAAATCATCAAGTATGCTACATCATTGTAATCAGAAAGGAAAACATTATTTAAAAATATAAAAATTCAAGATGGCGCCCATAAGAAAAAAAAAAGTTGAATGTCGTTTTCTTGCAAATTTTGTTGCAATGCTAAAGACGATGACAGAATTAAATTCCTTGTAAAAAAGTGCCTTAACAATGTCTAACTTAGAAATACATATCTTTAACGGTTTTTGTTAAAAAAATTGAAAACGAAAATCACGATTTTTCGTTTTCTTCAAATATCTTGAAAACCGTAAAAGATATGTGAATTTTCTTTTCAGCTCATTAATCAGCATAAAAATACGCAACTTTGCCCTAATTTAACCGACTTCGTATCTCTTCAAATAACTGAGATCACCATGGTTAGGCTCGAAAAACGGGCACCCTGTATATCTCCTCATTAAGAGTGCCGTACAAAAATGCTGTTTTCAACATCAAACGGGCGTAACGATAATCTTTCATTTGCAGCAACAGTTAAAACTGCTCTCACCGTTTCAAGTCTGGCTACAGAGCTGAAGGTTTCTTCAAAATCAATTCCCTTTTGTTGCGAATACTCTTTGGCTATAAGTCGGGCCTTATGACGATCAACTCTTCCGTCGTATCTTGTCTTTTCTCGAAGAGCCCATCGATTTCCAATAACCTTCTTACCAGCAGGAACATTAACAAGTTCAAAAACATTGTTTTTAATAAGAGATTGCATTTCTTCATCCATTGCATGACGCCAATTATCAGATTTTAAGGCATTTTCAATACTTGGTACTCCTTCTGCGATACATACGAAGTCCTTCAAATGAATTGGACATTTCACCAACCTTCCAGATTTTGTAGTGACGTTTTCATTTTGATCATCTGTCTTAAGATCATAATCATTGTGACTATCTCTAGTATTTTCTCCCTCTGAGACAGATGATGACAAGCTCAGGCTCATTTCTGATACCTTACTGCCTTTTGAAACATTTATGTTTTTAGACTGCTCTGGTTCGAAAACAACATCAACTGACGTAAGAACCACGTGACCATTAAATACTCGAAACCCATCTGGATCTCCACAATAACCGACTAAAATTCCTTTCTCAGCCTTAGGAGACCATTTGCTTCGTTTTTGTATAGGAATCTGCACATAACAAGGAGTTCCAAACGCCTTGAAGTGACTAATAGGCGATGGACCTTTTCCAAGCCAAAGTTCAATAGGTGCTTTACCAATGACCGTTGACGGACCTGTACGATTTATTACATGGCAGGCAGTATTCATAGCTTCCGCCCATAAACGTTTTGATAAGTCTTTGGTATGGAGCATTGTTCGCGCACTTTCCAGTAGGGTCCTCATTTCTAGTTCAATACCTCCATTTTGCTCTGGCGTATAAGGCATGACTGTTCTCATTGTAATGCCCCATTTATTGAGAATAGTTTTGACGTTGTTATTTACATACTCTTTTCCTCCGTCGCTCATAAATGTCTTAACAACTCGACCCGCTGTTTTCGCTTCAGCAAGAAAAATTTTAATACAATCTGCTACTTCAGTCTTCTGTTTCAAGAGGAAAATACGCCTAAAATGTATGTAATCGTCTTTGATTACAAGACAGTATCTGATGGCAGACTGATGGCACTTTCATTGGACCACATAAGTCAGCAAGAATAATTTCACCAGGGATTGTGGCTCTTTCTTTTCTCGAGTGATAAGATTTTTTTCTATGCTGCTTACCAAAAGGACATCCAGTACAAAATTCGTTACGATTTTCTACAGTTATAGATCTGTCACGTAACACACGCAAAAGACCATTTTTCTAAAAAAAATTAAATGGAACGCCCTGTATGCAATCACACTATTTTAAACACCTTTTGTTGAAGTTTCTCACGGCATAAGTTTTTTTATGATTGGCTATTAAACTTTAGATGTAGGAATTTTTTAAAATTAGGTATAAATTTAAAAAACGAAGCTATGATTGTAATTTAATAACGAAAACCTAAAGTTTCTTTGATTCATATTCGTATATGACAGCAACAATAACAACAAACTAAAACTTAACTAACAAAAAAAAACTTAATTAAAACATTTTCTTGAAAATTATTACAGGATTTGTAAATATTTTCTATTTAACTTAACATTTAGAAATATCAATTCTTGTAAAAATAGTAGTCCATGGAAACAAATTATGTTTGACAAGCTTCGGTTTGAACGTTCAGCATAAATATTACCCTATTATAAACTTAAATTTCAAAATGAATTTTAATAAAGAATAGTTGATTGATATGATTTACATTCTGGGCGAATGTCGAAGAAATGCCTTACTAGCAAGTCGAGTGTATAAAGAACGGTATCCAGAGAGACGTCATCCGCGTGAAGAATCTTTTATGAATCTTGCTGAAAGATTTGAACGAACGGGCAGTGTTAATTACGAAAAACATGAAAGAGAAAAGATAGATAGAAGATAATGAACTTCATGTGATATATTCCCTAGTAGAAAATCCTCAATGTAGTACACGGCAGTTGAGTAATGACTTAGATTTAAGTAAGACAACAATAAGAAGAATAATAAAAAAACATAAGTTTCATCCATATTCAATTACATCAAGAATTAGTTCAAGAAGATCTTCAAAGACGCAGGCCATTTTGCCAATGGTTTAATGAGAAAATTAATGCAGAGAATAATTTTGCAAGTAAAATTTTATTTACTGACGAAGCGACTTTCCATAATAACGGAACTGTAAACAAACATAATTTACACTATTATTCAAACGAAAATCCGCATTTTTTACGAATTGTACATAACCAACATAGATGGTCCGTTAATGTTTGGGCAGGAATAATAGATTCACATATTGTTGGTCCCTATTTTTTTGATGGTACTCTCACTGGTCCGTTATATCTACACTTTCTTGAAAATGAATTCATGCAATTGTTGGTGAGCATCCCTTATAACGTAATTGAAACAATGTGGCTTCAACAAGATAGAGCGCCACCACATTACAATCGTAACGTTAGAGAGTGGCTGAACCAACAATTTCCAAATAAATGGATAGGGCGCGGTGGACCTGTGAATTGGCCAGCTAGGTCTCCCGATATTACTCCCCTTGACTTCTTTTTCTGGGGCCACATTAAAGAAAAAGTTTATAGAGAGTGTCCTATTAATGTAGAGGATATGAAAATTAGAATAAGAAATGCATTTGCATCGATAACTCCTGTAATGTTATCAAATGTAAGGAACTCTTTGCGTCGCCGAGTTCAAAAATGCATAGAGCAAGATGGGCGTCATTTTGAACATTTTTAAATTAGTTTTTTTTTTCATTTACACAATTAGAAAATGTCGACGTTTTGTTGTACACTGACAGTACTTTCTAAATAAGTGCAGCAAGTTTGATATTTACAACCTGTAATCATTTTCAAGAAAGTGTTTTAATTAAGTTTTTTTTGTTAGTTAAGTTTTAGTTTTGTTGTTATTGTTGCTGTCACATACGAATATGAATCAAAGAAACTTTAGGTTTTGTTATTAAATTACAATCATAGCTTCGTTTTTAAATTTATAATTTTAAAAATTCCTACATCTAAAGTTTAATAGCCAATCATAAAAAACTTATGCCGTGAGAAACTTCAACAAAAGGTGTTTAAAATAGTGTGATTACACAGGGCGTTCCATTTAATTTTTTAGAAAAATGGTCTTTGCGTAATGCATCATCCTGTATAAAGTTTTAAAAGAAATTTCCGATTGTGCATGCCTTTCTATTTCCCAATAGTTAGATAATGTATTTACCAAATTTCAAAGTCAAATATTTAAAAATAAATAATTTACAGAGTCACAAATGTTGCCATTTTTTAACGAAAAATCATCAATATCTCGAGAACCATAAACTTTAGATCAAAAAAACCCTATATTATTTTCATCCACTAATGACGAGCTATCGAATCGTGCAATAATATATAGGGTGTTCCATTTAAAAAAACACAAGTTAGGGTTGCCACACTCTTACGGGACACCCTGTATTTGTCTAAATAATTTTAGATTGTGCATCTAACCCATATGTATGTTAGTGCGTACACAGATTTTAAAAATATTCAACAATAAAGCTACAATCTTCCGCCCACGCACTGTTGGCCCACCCTGTATATTTTTGATGAGACACAATAGTTTTTATACGAATAGTTCCTTCACCAAAAGCTTTAATGGTAGCCTTATTACCAATAGTCACCTCAAAAGGTACGGAAAATTCTTCATAAGTCTCAAACCAGTCTTTGCGGAAAGTCATGTGGTGTGAGGCACTACTATCCGCAATCCATTTGTCATTTTCTACCCTTATTTCCGCTGAATAACATAAGAGCCCTGTATCTGACTTAATTTTACTTTTAGAGGGACATTTCGACGCAAAATGACCTACCTCGTTACAAATAAAGCATTTTATTGCCTTCGGATTCTTCTTTTGTCTTCTTTTACTATTATTCTGTTTTTGTTTAGCACCAACCTCCAGAGCTGTTCCATTAGCATTTTCTGGCTGATTAGGTAATCTCATTTCTATGAGTCTTAGACCAGGCGCACACTACAGACTTTTTGTCTGCAGACTGTTTTGTCTGGTCTGGCGGATACGTTGAATGAATGAAAGTGCGTACACTGCCAGTCAAGGCAGGGGCAAGACAAAACCGTCTACGAGCTGTTTCTTGAACCGCCGACAATTTTGTCTGCAGACTGTCGGGTAGCTCTGTTTATTCAATTGTACCGCGCACACCAAGACAAAACTGTCTCACGTCTACTTACCCCCACATACCGCGAAGGCAGAAAATAACCAATTAGCAATTACGTTTTTTCGCGCGCATCAAATATTTTAATGCAGAGTGCTTTTTGATCGACTTACGCAAGTGACTGATTGCGTAGCAAGTGTAACGTTAATACAATATATTCTTTTATTCTTTCACAACTAAAAAGACCGTTTCATATTATTTAGAGTACCTTCAGTATCCAGGTTGTTTTAGTAATGGATGAGTACTTAGAATTATTAATTGAAGAAGTCGAAAAGAGACCTCAAATTTATGATAAAAGTCTAAATGAATATTCCAATGTCCAATGAAATCTCAAGTAGTTTGAATTTCTGGTGTACAGTGTGCGGTACTGCTGCGACAAAACAGTCTTGCCCTCGCACTGACTTGTACGGCCGTAGACTGTCTGCAGACAGTCTGCAGACTGTCTTGTCTACAGTGTGCGCCTGGTCTTAACCTTTCTAACAAAAGACTGACGCTTCTATCACCTACGGGTATACCTACTCTCCCACACATTTTTAAATTCGAAATATTCTGACGGTAGTGTACTCATTATTCTGCTCAGTAACAATAACTCCGACAATTGAATTAAAACTCTTTTTTAATAAAACTGACCGATGCTCATAACTTGTGCAACCTCAATCAAAAGTAATGAAACGCTCAAAACCGAAACGCTGTAGTCAGAGAGAGAAGATACTGAGTGAGATGAAGTCTTATGGCGAACGAATGTTTCCGAAGTCTTTCGGAACCCCACAACACGTTGCGCTCTCTCTAACTCGGCACCTTTGCACTCTGACTACAGCGTTTCGGTTTTAAAAGTTTCATTACTTTTGATTGAGACTGTACATCACCTTTGTAAACCAAATAGGATATCCTTACTGGTGTTTGCGTGTTACATTTGCTCTGCGAATTTTTAATTTTATTTTGATCTAAAGTAATTATCGTACATTTACGTAATTTCCAATTAAAAGGTTCAATAAACTTAATGTCGTGAACTGTCGTACTTTTCTTTTAGATTTCGTTATATATAGGGTCACTGATAATTTCGATGTATAAACAGGGTGACTGATAAAATTTTTTTTTTTTAACCGTGGAATTTCAAACTTGAGGGTTACTCATATGCTATATTCACGTGTATAGTCCTAGCGGTAACACGTATTACTTATACCTGGAATAAATATAACGCTAGGTGGCGCCCCTTTCTTAATTAACAACTAAATAACGAGCTACCGACGATCCTATTGTGTAGCCCACCCCCATCTCCACTCAGCTGGGCGTAATTTCAGGTAGGTTGTTCACCAATGTAAAGGAGTTTCCCCCAATTTTCGCAATCTATTCAAGGTCGACTATTTTGATATAGTTAGGTAGGTAGCAATAATTGCCCAGTATGTGCAACAATTTCTTCTATTGGCTTATTTTCTTATATTTAATCAGAATTATTGGTTAATTTTGATTTAGGCCCGATCTTTTCATCTCCAATTAACTTTATCTGACGATTAATTCGTATAGTAACAATTGTGATCGCAATCGCCACTGTGGGAATTAATCGTCAGATAGAGTTAATTGGAGATGAAAAGACCGGGCCTTAAAATATTAAATTAAATATGGTAGGAGAATTATTTATTAGATTCGATTCCTGCTTCTGAATCCATTGAAATTATGAGCGAACTACTTTTTTAATATTTTCTATCCAATTAAAATAATTAATTTTTACAGGTATTAATTATCTTCCCTCAAATATTTTATATCCGTAGATACGTATTTCCGCAGTTACGCTACATTTTTCCATTTTTTTGATGAGGAGACCATTTTCTAAATTTCATGAAGTACATGCTTTTAACTTGTGAGTGTTTGCATGTGATTTGCTCTAATCTGTAGGTTATTTTTGAAGGGCTATATATACCGGGTGGAAAGTTTCAAATCCGAACATAAAAACTTGAAAACTTTGAAAAGTGCGTTTATGAAGATTACTGCTCGGCATCGTATTTGCTACACTCGAAAAATAACACACAATTGAATTAAATGCTAGAAAATTCCGTCCAACATAAAATAATAGAAAACTATTTTGTAAATGTATTTGAATATGATAATTAATTTAAAAATTGTTAATTAAAGTAGACACTTGTCCGATGAAAATTTGTCTCCTGACGAAGTTTTCAACCGATAGTGAAATGTTGAGCGATTTGCAATTTCTAAAGAACTCGTTAAAAGATTAAAAGTATATTATTAATTAAAAATTATTATTATTATTACATTATTCTTGTGAACAAAGTTTCAAAACTTAATATTGAAGTTTTACAACAGGTATTCAGACAAGCCACCATTTTGCACTAAACAATATCCTAACCGATTGAGAAACAAAGATTTTCATGTCTTGAATTTCACGGAAAATAAATCTCGTACTGTCCGAGGCCCAACACCATAAAATAAAATAAAAATCCTTTCTAGATCTGTATAATTATTATTCACGATAAATTTTGAAAAACATCAAGAATCGACATTTTGGAAAAAACACATTTCTTCGTCATCTGCTTTAATTCCAAATAAAAGTGAATCGGACCCACTGAAATTTTGTATTAGTGTAAATACTACGTCATTTATTACCTGTAGAAATGCATATGAAATTCCAAGTGAGCTTTTTTTTCCAGTTAACGAAGGTTTTCTTGAAAGGATTCTTGCATATTGACGCGTCATCAACTAAAGAGTTTATCAAGTTGGTTTCGATTTCTTGATGAAAAAGGGATGACTGAACCACAAGGTTACTAAAGAGAAAAGGTTGCCTGGTAAGTCGTGGAGTGTCGCGTCATCCAGTAGGCCATCTATTTGTGTACATGCATTAAATGGGCCTACTGAGTGACGTTGCGATGACGTTGAAAGATACCAGGCAACCTTGTCTCTTTAGTAACCTTGACTGAACCACAGATTAATATCATAGCAGATACGAAACTGTTTGTCGGCACCTTTGATGTTGTGAGTCGAAATTTTTTGACCTTCAACCATTTTGAAAAAGGTGTGCTACCTTTTGATTGAAAATATTGAAAATATAACGCATAAGCTCATATAGTAATGTTTGCCGATGACTTATTTTCAGTAAATCTGTTTTGGGAATGCGTATTACCTACTTTCCCATTACTCACTTTGGAAACTAAATAACGAAGTGGTTTCTTCTTTTCAATTTCTCTCATCGTTTATTACTGCATAACATGTAAAAAATATCACATTAAAAAGTTAATGTCAAACTGGCACACCTTTCTGCAAAGGTGACTTGTTAAAAATAATCAAATCGGCAAGTTTCGTATCTGCTATAATATTAATCTGTGACTGAACCACACTAAACCGACTGACGTTTGATAGATGACAGTTGTTGTCTAACATGTTTGGTTTGTTATATGATTTCATTTTCCCTTTCGGTGAGGTTACTACAAATTAACTGTTATCGGGGCTAAACAAAACATCTTGTTTTGTTTAAAGATGGTTTCACCGTGGAACATATAAGTTTTGAAATCAAAAGTGATTTTTTCTACTCCCATCTTTAAAACACAAACTATCGTATTATCGTTTCCATGTTAAGTGATTTTTTAAATATACATTGACAAGCTGTGACTTTGTGCGTTTTAGTCACGGCGTCGCGGCACAATTTCCGAATTTTAGTATTTTTGTGTTGGTCGTAGAAAAAGTATAGTATGCAATTCGATTTATAAACTTCTCTAGACACTCGTTTATTAAACGCTACGCTTCGCTTGTGCCTAATTAAAATTCGTGACTAAAATGCCGTTTATAAAACTTATTGCATAATATACTATAATTCAATATCTGTTTCACAATATTTCGAAAAATTCAAATTCAAAATTTCGATTGAATACCTGATAATTAAATAATTACAGTTGTTTAGTAATAATTGTCTAAGGGTCGAGATATCCATTTCCTATTAAAGTTATTCGACGGATAACTTGATTTTTCTGAATTGTTGATTGATTTTTTATGAATTGTTTCCGTGGTAGTTATCCTCTAATAACTATTAGCCAATTTAAGAGGTGGATATCTCCGCCCTAAATGTTTTTTTAAAGAAAAATTATGCGCAATTATTTTTTGGACTATTATAATTATTGTAAACTTTTGGTTTAAAAATTACATTGAGTTAATACCGTGCAATTTTTTGAAAACAGGCCAGAGTTGGCTTTGAAATCTCCAAACGTTTGTCTTAAATAAATTTACTTATGACAGTAAATATCCACATTTGTCAACGAAAAAATATTAAAATATTCTTAAAGTTGTGACCAAAACCCTTACTAATGAACAAAAATCGTTGTTATTAGAAAGTTTAAATTTAAAAAGAAGGATGCAATTATGTTTTGCAAGTGAAAGACAACATTTCGAACATTTGTGATGTTTTGACATTAAAATAGGTTTTAAAAGTAATCTTATCTGAGACATAAGTTTGCATATTTCATGACCCACTCTGGCTTGTTTTCAATAAATCGCATGGTACAACAAATGATTATTTCAGTCGCCAGCTTAATCGCTAGGGATACAAAGTTTTCAATAAATTCAAAAACGAGTCGAGAAACTTTACTCATTTTATATTCGATTCATTCTGAAATTTAGCACCGACGTTCCTCTATCTTTTATCTTTATAATTAACATCAGCTTTAAAATTTCCTTTAATTAATATTGCCGACCCAATTAACTAATTTTGTTCATCCTCTGACTACGTCGATTGGTCCTATCTGTTTTAAAAGCAGCTCGATGACTTCGATAATTACTTCTACTCAACTAATTTCATTTAAATGAAGTACAGAATTATGATCACCGATTGCATGGAGTTTATTCGGTATTGGAAAAACGATCTCTACTATTATTATTTTATGGCCCGGTATTTCAGTCACAGTTTAACTTCAATCTTAAGTTTATTTCCATAGTAACAATTAGCAATGCCGATTCCAAAATTGCATGGGAAGTTACATATTGCAGAACAAAAACTGTGGTTATAGTCAGTGGAGTGTTTGCTTTACATGCAGTTGATATTTTAATTTAAACTTTGGAGAAAGTTAGTTTTTTTAGTGTAGGAACAGTTCAAGCAATCACGGAAACATATGACTCGAAATCCGGTATAAAAACCAAATTACTAGATATAAATAATAGTTGCATAATGAAAAGTCTGAAACTGTTTCACAGTATATTCTGCAACGACTGTCAAAAAACGCTATCAGGTGTAATTAATGCTTTAAACGAGAAGAGTAAAAGTATTGGATTACTTGTCGACATGAGCCGTGCTTTTGATACTGCTGATCATATCATCATATTGCTGTGATATTACTCAAGATACCTGTAGTTTCCTGCATAAATGAGGACAATCAAAGAAGAAAATTCAATAAATCATCTATTAATACATATAAATTTATTTAATTGTTCACAATTCCATACACATCACAAACAAGATAGCTGAAAAAATAAAAATCATTATTATAACTAAATTCAGAGAGAGTAAAACATTTAAACTTACCAACAGTATAATAAAGTAAATTCTTTTAAAGAATAAATCAAGAAGGGGAGGGGGAGATTTCAATTCACATTGAAGACGAGGAGATGGCTTGGGTCCAGGAGTTTGAGAAGGAGTTCTGTAAATATATGCAGAAATACAAAAGTAAACCGGCTCATCCACTTACATCAAGATATTGGCCAGTGATGAAGAAAACTAACAACAAAAGAGAAAGGCGAGTGGTGTATCTGGCCGACGGACGGCGCGTGCGGGTAAAGATGACAGACATAGAGGACGTCGGAGTGGACTACGAGCAAGTTTTGAATCAACATCTGAAATTATAAATTTTAGTCTGGGTTGTCAAAATTATTCAGGGGTTTAAATTTCCTTGGTATACCTTTGTATAAATGTTATATTGTACAAAATTTTATGTATAGAATGAATTGATATACTTACAAATTGCAAATATCTTAAGAAAGAACTGTATTGTAACAAATTTACACAATTTTTTAAATGACATTGATTAACGTCAAGATTTTATTTGAAGTTTCATAAAAAGAGATAAAATTAAAAGTCGATTCTAAAAAGTTCAACATGTTGCCATATAAATGGTTCACATGGAGAATAATATTTATACGAGCTGTAATTAGAGCAAACAGAATCGGAAATTTCATTCACTCTCCAGAATCTGAATAGAAAACATCATAAACCTTCACTGCTCTATAAATACTTAATTTCAATTCAATTTAATAGTTCAAATTATTTATTATCACATTTCATTAATTTATTCGTTCCCGTTTATCCAATTATTATCGTTTTCTAGTTTTAAAAATAATTTTGACGTTCATTAAAATTTTGACACTTCACTTTTCTATTTCATAAAATAAACATTTAAATTCGTTAATTTTTTTATTTTGTCTTCAAGAAAGAAAAGGAAATAGAAGAATAAAAGAAAGATGTCACAGTAAGTAGATAAAGAAAGTCTAAAAGTAATCTGACAATTTATAGAAAATGTTTATACTAGCTGCTTTCGTTCGTGCCAATGATTACTAATAATAAAAACTGGATTCACTTCATGCACATTTATTTGTCACTTTCTTCCGATCATTTTATGAAATATGAGTGACATGAGTTTCATTTCTTCTTTTTTTATAGAATCAATACATAAAAGTTACAAATGAATGTACACAAAGCTAATCCAGTTTCTATGATTAGTAATCGTTGGCACGAACGAAAGCAACTATTGTCAACACGTAAATAATAAATTTCATTCAATTAACGAATACTTTCGTAGACCATTCGTGACAATCTTAGACGAAGTATTTGAACTTATTGATTAAAATTTATAGTAATATTTAAATTTATTAAACGGATATATTCAAGGACGATTCGTGACAATCGTAATTGGGTCATCTAAATCTAATAAATTTCAATATAAAAACAAATATGTACCTGAAATTCTAATTAAAGGTAAATTGTAGACGATTCGTGACAATCGTAAACGATTTATAAATCACAGGAATTACAGAACACAAACTCACATCAAAATTTTTATATACATATACAGTGACGAAAAGAAATGTGCTACAAATGGGAATTTCTTTTATTATCGGTTTTTATAAAAATTTATTGACGCAGAACGCTTCTGCATCCCTCAAAGTCAAATTGGAAAATGTCAAATGAAATTTATCTTGGACGGTATACAGCGTGGACACCGAGAAATTAAGAGTAAAGTACCCTTATTTTACAAGACACAGCAAAATGTCATAAGAATAAGTTGTTCAGAATTAAAAGTTATAGCAAAATATGAAATTACAACCTTCTATCTCAAAAATAAAAAATCACAATTTATTGTGAACCACTCTGTATACACCCTACATTAGGAAATACTGGTTGGGTTAAAGTGTCCGCCAAAATAATAATTCTCAATTATTTCATTTGATTCTAAGAGATTATTTCAATGCGATTCGAAACTTTGTGCTTTCTTGTGGCACACTTTTTGAAAGACACTTTATAAAGACTTTCTTAACTAAAAAGAATCCGTAACCCTGAATTAAGCCTCAAACTTAAAAATAATCATATAAGAAAGGAGTAAAATCATATCACTACAATATGTTACTTTTAAATAAACTCCATCTTGCCGGCGACGGCGCCGGCGTAAGAGGACCCGCTCACAGTTGGATTTCATCACACCTATACAGTATGATTTATGACGTCGGGGAAAAACTTCACCGGATGATTCCTATGAGTAATTCAAATAAAACACTTCAAATAAACATGTGTCCTATAATGCTTTCCAACGGAAATGTAGCTCTTCAAAGTTTATTATAACCCGTGAGCAAATAAAAATCAGATTAGAGCAGGCGGCGCAAAGAAAATGCATGTCTGTGATTAAATGAAAAGTCAATAAATTTGACAGTTCATGAATGTATTACATTAATATTCAGTTAATCACAGACATACATTTTCTTTGCACCGGCTACTCTAATCTGACGATGTTAAGATACGAATTTTTGTTTTCATAGCTAAAAAGTGAAATACGAAATACCTATCGCTATTGCTTTGATTGATTGACGTTACATGTTATAAACTTTCAAGGGCTACACTTTCGTTAGAAAGCATTGTCGGACACATGTTTATTTGAAGTTTTTTGTTTGAATTACTCATCGGAATCACCCGATGAAGTTTTTCCCCGATGTCATAAATCATCCTGTATACAAGATAGGAAACAGTAGTTATTAAACACGTAATTTCACCACTTTGGTACTTTTCGCATATAAAATGATGTGACATTAATATGCTTGGTTCCGGCATGAAATTATGGCTTATGTTCCAAACGTATCGCGTTTTGACTATCTACATTTCTACATTAATGATTATAGGATTATGACATTCGCAATTAACATCGCCTACGGCCATTTGCACCGCTTGTCGTTAAGTTCTACTTAAAATTTAACTATAATTAAAGTTGAAATTTCTTCGCACAGGTCAAATAATTAAGGGTTAAACGTTTAATTATTAATTATTGTTAAGCCGTACTTCGGGTAGGGTTTAAATTGTTTGTTAAAATTTGCGTACGCATATCTATCATCAAAAACTGCAAAAATGACTGAAATTAATAACGTGAATTGTCTACAGTATGAGCATAAATGTTTGAGGACAAGTTGAATTTCCCGCCTTTCAATATTTTTCTTAAGTTGGTCAAATGCATGGGTTACAAAAAAAATAGGCAAGTAATTTGTTTATTTGAAACACAAGAAGCGGCAATAACTACTGACAGGTACATTAGGCAAACGCGCCCCATTTTGTCTTATGAATTCTTGGAGCCGGCTGCAAAATTTACACAGGCGACACTGAACAAAAATTAATTTTTCAGGACGGCCACACACAAAGAGTAAAAATTTCTAGATAGAGACGCGGGAAATTCAACTTGTCCTCAATCATTTATGCTCATACTGTATATGTTTAGGAAATAGAAGAACTTAATGATAATGATTTGTCTTCAAATCGTGTTCAATTTTATTTAGTTTGGAATTCCTAGGCACATGTATGGGTTAATTATTTTGAAACAATAACGATGTTACCTTTAGAAACAAGTTTTCCTGAATATTTCATGTGGAAATGGAGCGTTTCTTAGAATTTCTGAATTCAAATTTCACAAATTTCCGTATGTTAAAATTTGTAAGTTCATACTTCCAGATTTTTTTATTAACAGCAGAAAAATTTTAAATTTGCTTTTTGATTAATGAATAATTCAAAAAGGGCCAGATTAAGGATGCTAATTGCACTAGGTAAGTAGGTAACAAAATTTGATCAAATTCATGTTTATTGGTGTTTATTAGCAGTTTAGGCTTCGTTAAGTAAGACTATGCTAGAAATGTCCTCATTGTGTCGGTAGGACCGGCACAAACAGAAAAAAGAAATATCTTTTCTCAAACATTTATTAAGGCAGAGAGATTTAATTTTAACTGTAAACAAAAGGAAAACAAAATTGTATTAACAAATAATTAATTGAAAGATTATAGGAGTAAACTTAACAAATAACTTCAAAACTGGTTTTGGATTGGTTTCTGCGCTGTGAAATGAACTGTTGTGATTGAAAATGAAGCTCCAAATGTAGTCTCCCATCATTACAACATGCCAGCGTCTTTGATATAGCTTTTCCATATTTTTGATATCCCGATGAAACGCTCATAGTGTTCTTCACTAACTAATCCCAAATTTGATCTAAAAAATCCAAATACACTGAGAAAAATGGAATTTTGCGATTTTGATAAAACATCACTCCACATCGATAAAATAAAAGTATAATGTAAAAGTTTAATGCTGTCATGTTATAAGATCCATCTTACTCTAAATTAATCATGATTCTTAGCACAATGAAACTGTTTAAGTTTAAGAATGTAAAATTATCATTCTACATAATACGTAGTGTTAAAATATAATAAACCATAATGACATATTATGCTGAATAACTTAGTAATAAAATGTCATGTCTGACTTTTTGTTAATTACTCCGGTAATTTTATCATGACAGGAAATGATACTCTAAACAACAAACCACATAGTGTTAATTTTGCAGTAGTACGCTGGGTCGTTTTTTAACGCGAATCCGAATAAAATGTTCGGAATTCTTCATAATATAAACGTACTCTTTGGTACCATTTTTCTCAGTGTAGGAAATTGTTGTTTTATTAACATCTTGCAGCCAAGTACATCATTTTTTCGCTTTTTAAAATGTGAATTGTCAGTTAAACAAAAATAGCAATTGTCACCATTGTTGGTAGGTTCTCTCCAAATTCTAAGAATTGCAAAGGCATTATCTTTCGGTCACCTAGCATCCACCCTTCTAATGTTAAGCGATAGGTATCACAACTTATGTGAGTCCAAGGTTTGTCTTGGTTACACATCGGAAACCCAAAATAGGTCTCAAAAAACTTGGTTTTAAATAAAATTAACATGTAATCTTACAAAAAAAAAAAACAGAAAAAGGTCAATATCTGCTAACGTACCGACATGAGAACAATAAAAAGATTTATTTTATCGTTTTCTGCAAAAGAAAGTCCAATAAACAATTTTACTGTTACTGTTATTTGTTGATTTTAGATTAGGATCACATGCATTTTTACTTAATTGAGACAGTTTGCCCAATATATTTGTCAGTGGCAATGAAAATATCTATATTTTTAAGTACCAACCTTACACATATTTGACAATTTCCTTAGTTAACTAATTAATAGTTAATATTATTCGGTACAATGATAAACTTATTTAGCTACTAGTTAAACATAACTCAGGAGTAGTTAGTCCAAAAGTTAATTTTAGGCGGTGCAAACCACTGCTAGTAATTTTCGAAGCCAAATATTCTCGCTGACTGCAGTACAAGCTGCAACAAACTCAGATTAAGTTGTACTGAGTGTTACGAGCTTTTGACGCGGATATGACCTTGTTATAGGTCCGTTTACGAGTTGAAACAAATTTTCTGTAGTGGATCGTCTTGTTTCAGGATGTGCCGCAAAGTTCGGATCCGAGAAACCTATTAACGCCGAATTACTCCCATCGCTTTCATAAGATGGGTCTGACTTATCATAAAGTACAACTTAAGTTGTACTTGATCAATTATGAAATAGGATTTTTACATCAAGTGAGACTTGAGGTTCAAGTTGAACTTAAGTTTTGTCTATGAATACAGGCAATAGAGTATTCCCAATTTTGCGGTTTCTTTTAGGACTTAAGATGCGCTTAACCATATTTATGTGACAATCATTATAATTATCCAAGTAACGACTTACAATATTCACTGCGAATGAAATATCTGGGCGACTGATTATGGAGAGGAACATTAGCTTCGCGATAAAGAAAGTTACGAGTAGATATACTGCTGCAAACATTTTCACTTAGTAACTATTAAGTAAATACATGTTTCAATTGGAGTACTAACGGTTCTCGCTTCAGTCATATTGTATTTGAAAATAATTTTGTTTATGCAGGATGTTTCTCAAGTTCTTAAAAAAAAAATTGTGACGTGTTGTGTAATGTTATTTCATGAATGCACCAAAATTAAAATAAAAAAAAAATTCTTAGCGAGTACTAATAATAATTCTGTGAGAAATGTTTGAAACCTCTGGGATAATGCCGGGCCTTCACTCACAATTATGCCTTGTCCAACGTAGATACGAATTGACCGGCAAGTACATACGATGCGGTGACCGTACATAAACAAACAATAGAACTGAATGGACCTATCTGAAGTAGTCGCTTTTCGCACGAACTTGCACTGACCACATCGCACGCAATGTTTGAAATTCAAATGAGTTTGTTTTTCGCCGTACATACCGCAGACGAAGTCTCTCATTGCAAAGGTGCGAAATCGCAATTTCTTGTGGAATAAACGAAATTCATACTATAAGGACAGATTGAGGATGTAAATGGTAAAGTTCTACAAAATTCCATCGCTCTCTATAAATATTACGCATCTTTAAGAAATTTTTATGACACTAAGGTACTTTCAACTAGAAACACCTTACGATACATTCTTTTCGAAGTCATATTTATAGTTGAATCGCGAATTTACATAACACCGCTGTACTACGGTTATCGGATTTACATTAGACGCAAACGCATTCACCGCATATTGTAGTGATTTCAATACATTTTTTGAACTCATCGCCCTCTAGTTACTGTTTTACGCACGAAATAGTCAACCGGGAAACACTGTTTCCCGGTCGAGTAGACCAGGAAACAACGTCGAAAACACTGGCCCTTTGGAGCATTCTTAAATAAATCAGTGTTGATAACAATAAAATCTAGTTTATAAAATACCATTTTACAACAACGTTCATTCATTAACAGGCCCAGAAAAGGGAGAAATTGTTAAAAAATTCCAATAAATTTTACAGCATCATCTATTGAATACTGAAGCATGGCTTGCTTAATTTTATATTTTTGGTTTACCATGACACGAAATTATATGAAAGTATTTCCAATTAAATTTTTATATTCGTTTCAAAAAATATAATATGAAATTCTTGCGGGAATCATTATCCCATGTTCGCGCATATGAAGCGCTCCATCCTACGTCGGTCGCGCTTCAAAACTGCGCTCACGCGGGAAAAATGTGTTCCCGCACTCGGTTCTCAGGTAGTATATTCTTTTTTTAAACTAAGAAAGTCATTTTTTTTTTAATTGTATATTATTGAAAATATCAATAGGTTTAAATAAATTGCTTACGATTCTAGCAAATCGTCTACACTTTATTCGTTTATTGAATAGTTTCTAATTTTTTATTTTATAATTTTATCTAATCCGTTTAAACTTTAAATACTTTGATTACGACCCTTGCAAAGTATTCATTGACTAAAATAAAATTATATTTATCTATTTATATAAAATCTGTTCAATAGGTATAAATAAATTGCTTACGATTTTTGCAAATCGTCTACACTTTATTGGAAAATTATACAAAAAATATCAACTGAATAACTAAAATTGAGAAATTAGAACTCTTTCTTAAATAATTTAACGCCTGAACGGTCCAGTGGTAAGAGGACCGGCCTTGCAATCGCATGGTCGTCGGTTTGAACCGCACTCGGGATTTTCTCGAGGGTGGTCGGTATTGACTTCAGGCACCCTTCAGTGTTGGGGATAAAATTCGACACTGCTTGCCCTTAAACGGCGAGAAGGTTGGAAGTAACAAAACCATGGAACACTTTACACACACTCAAATACACTCCCGCTCCTGAGGCTCTGACAAGTCTTTGACTTAGGACCCCGTTGGGCAACCACCACAGATAAAAAAAGGAAATGATTAATGAATTGTAAAAGTCAAAGTTGTATTAATGTATGAAGAGCGAATTTATTTTGATGTCTTTATGAAGGGCAAAAGTGTAATGAATTTTCTCTTTGCGAAATGTTTATTTACACCTCGGATAAATATTACCATATCAACGATCATCCTTATGGCAATCATTACTTTTCTAAAATTTATCATATTACCAATTTTTCTCCAATGTCATAATTTTGACTTTTACATTTGACACGTATATCATTTTATCTAAATTCTGTTATAAATTAATATTTTCTTATAATCTAAACATTTTGTAAGTACAATACTTAATTTTAACACAATTATACACCGTGTCCACGGATCGGGTTCATTATAGGAAAAACTTTTTTATTTTTCACTTTTCGAAAAAGATCATTCTTTATAAAAGTTTTTGCTTGTTCCAAAGATTCTAAAAACGTTATAGAAAATATTAAATTTCCATTAATAACAATAAAATAACATAAAATCCTGTTTACACTTTCACAAACTATGGCAATGTTCAAAAATTCCGTTAGTATAATCAAGTAAACTGGTTAACTCAAGCAATATTAATTACTGTAAATGTAATTTGGGTAATAGTTATGTAGAAATAAGAACATGATATAAAATAAACTCTCTTCAAAAATTAAGTTTTAAATTTTTTTATTTCATTTTTTTAATTTTAAGAACCTGCGAAGTAATAAAGAAATGACTTTTGTGAATTAAAACGTGATAAGAAATCAAATTCATAATATTGCCCGATTCTAGCTAACGTGATTTTTAACAGAATTTTAATCATTGCCACATTTTGTAAAAGTTAAAAGATAACTTTCCCAACTTTTTCAGTTGTTAATGGGAATTTATTATTTTCTGTAATATTTCTTGGGTTTTTAGGTCAAGCAAAAACTTTTGTAAAGAATGATTTTTTTCGAAAAGTGAAAAATAAAAAAGTTTTTCCTATAGTGAACCCTATCCGTGGACACAGTGTCCACCGTCTTCTTTACCGTCTATAGTATATAAAACGCTAAATGCATTTGCCTAAAACGAAGAAATCGCGAGACAAACATTAATTATTTTTCTTTCTTTCAATATTGACGTTATTTAGCCTTTCTGATGGGTTCTTCTGTTTTGATTTACTGATAAATCAATGAATATGTTTTATTTTTTGTTCAAAGTAATTGAATGTGTCTTTGTTCAACAAACAAAAAAGCAGTTGTTGCTATGCACTTCCCACGAATATCAATGTTTATTTACTAAATAATTCATAAAACAGTAAGCCTCGTAAAAATTCAACTAAAAAATTTAGCTATTGTAGCCATTTTCCGTGAACACCAAGATTTATTAATTAAATGATTTATAAAAATAGTAGGTCTTGCAAGGTAATATTTTAGAGACATAATTAATTTGACGTCCTAAACGTGATACGATGGTAAAAAATATAACGTTCCATTTAAAAAAGTTGAAAACAATTGAAAATCTCGAAAACCTGACAGTCATTTGTTTTTCTGATGTTGCCATAAAATCCAGCAGGTGACATCCTGAAACTTTTCTAATTTAAGCTACCTCGTAAAAATTCAAATAAAAAAGTTAGGTTATTGTAGCGGCTTCCCGTGAACACCTTGTATCTATCTGCGATATTTTTTGAGATTTTCAGATCTATTTGAATTATTTCTACCTGTCTAAGGTGGCTGTGGAAAACCGGTAAGCAATGAATCCTTTGACATTAATAAACTCTTCAAAGTATTAGACTGTTGGAAACTTTTAATTGTGAACTTGTTAAGACATGAATTTTTAGATTTGTTGAATTATTTCTTCATTAAATGGTTGCATATCCAAAGTTTATTGAATCCGCTAGCAACGAGCTTGACGCTTGGTCGGGCAAATATATGTATGTAGGTGTGTGTTCGAATCCCCTCCTGGTACATATTGGTCCCATGTGAGAGATGGAACACTTATGTGTCGGATTGTGTTCAGGATTCATTTCGGCCCCTTCGAACTAGGTTTTCTGCGTTTTCCCAGTTTGTAAGGCGAATGCCGATGGAAAACATCTAATAGGTCGGTCGCAGCCGCAACGGGCAATATTAGAATATCCAGCTTAACGCATCCCTGACAAGCTCATAGAGAACTTGGGGCATGTATAATGTAAGTACAAAAAATGTATAACTGTTTAAAAAAGTCACGTACTTGAACTAACTAATGCCTGTACATTATTGTCACTTGAAAATTAATTATTAAAGTCAACAGCTCCATTTGTTTGCAGTTTTCCTCGGCCATCATAGACAATAACTCGTTTTAAAAGAAATAATTCAAATAAATCTAAAAATCTTAGAAAATATCTCAGATACCGTCACCGTGCAGGAAGGCGGTTTTGACGTCGAATTGACACATCTCAAGGTTCTTTTCGGTTGTGATGGCTAGAAAAGTTCTGACGGAGTCACACGGAGTCATGATACTACGACCTTAAAAGATACGATACATGAACAGTGGAGTTTACGTTCCGTTTGCGCATAGCTTCACTGGGTGACAAAAATCAAACTTCGTGTACTACACTGAGAAAAATGGAATTTTGCGATTTTGATAAAACATCATTCCTATCGATAAAATAAAAGTATAATGCTGTCATGTTATAAGATCCATCTTAGGGCCGGTCTTTCCATATTCCTGTTAAAGTTATCCGACAAATAACTTGATTTGTATGAATGGTTGGTTGACTTTTATGAATTGTTTCCATGGTAGTTATCCGTCAGTTAGTTTATCAAGAGGTGGAAAGACCAGCCCTCAGTCTAAATTAATCATGATTCTTGGCACAATGAAACTGTTTAAGTTTAAGAATGTAAAATTATCATTCTACATAATACGTATTGTTAAAATAATAAACCATATTGCAATATTATGCTGAATAAATTTAGTAATAAAACGTCATGTCTGATTTTTTGTTAATTACTCCGGTAATTTTATCATGACAGGAAATGTTACTCTAAAGTGCTCTAAACAACAAACCACATAGTGTTAATTTTGCAGTAGTACGCTGAGTCGGTTTTTAACGCGAATCCGAATGAAATGTTCGGAATTCTTGTTAATATAAACGTACTCCTTTGTTCTATTTTTCTCAGTGTATAACTGAAAGAAACAAAATTAATAAATATCCATTTATGATACTTTCATACATTTTATTATCAGACTAATGCTTTAGTTAGGTCTCCGATGTCATTAAATGTGCGAATTTTTTTCTTATTTTCTCATTTTTAGACGAATTCGCAGCGCTTTTGTCACAGGATGACGTAGTCGATGTGCAAGAGCATATGTTTAAGCTTCGTAGTATCATGACACGGAGTCATGCCTGACAGGGTGCATCTAATTTATAATACATGCGCGCATGCGTAATTCGTTTAAAAATAGCTAATTAGGCTAAATCCATAGGTATGCTTATACGCCTGCTGTGACGCGTGAGGGAGAGATTCTATGAGTTTATGAGTGAGAACATAAATGCTGTATGAGTGAAAACATAAACAAACATAGCATTTCATAGGGGCCCTATTAAAGACACATTTTGGTTCATAATGGCTGCTCATAATGACGCGTCTTGAAGCTGCGTGCAAAGGACATATTTTGGTTCCGAACGTAGCATACTAATGCCCAGTTTCATAAAACGTAGTTAACTTCTCGATCAAGTTAATCGTGTGATTAAGTAATATCATTGGAGGAAAGTTTAAATTTCCACCAATGATATTGCTTAATTACACGATTAACTTGATCAAGGGGTTAACTACGTTTTATAAAACTGGGCCATAATCCATAAATGTACCTAAATCCATAATGTATTTGACGGTGTATTATAAGTTGCATAAATATTTTAGTTAGTATGTTTTTCTCGTAGATATTTTTATTTATTATAACTATTTTACAACAGTACACTATCAGCATTAGTTAACTTTCGAGAGTTCGTTGGCCGTTAGAGAAGTCGTTATTCGCAAATTCATCAAACACAACCGACATTTGAGAGATTTTCACTCGGATAACTCAGAAACTTTTAACAGCACCTATCATTCAAATCGTTTCATTTATTAATGAATCATCAAGCACAGCATCATGACATCAAATCTGAACAAAAACACTGACATTTGAATCAGAGAATGCTTTTTTGGAATGGAAAGAAAAAGAAGAAGCAACAACAAACTCTTTCTACTACAAACAAACAACAAGCAACTTAAGAAAATTTATTAGTAAACGCACACTTAAAGCTTCAAAAATCAGTGGAACTATAAGGATAGAAAGAGTTTGTCTTGCAAGACTTATAGTAAGTTATCAACATGAATCACATGACATGTAAAGGTTTAATATTTCCAAACTCACGTGGGTCATTCTGAAGATATGAAACGTCAACCATTTCCTAAAAATGAAGAAGATAAAATCGTTGCTCAATTAAAGCTTGGTGTTTCATTTGAAAATCTTATTAAAAAGGCAAGAAAAATAGAAGGTGATAAAGTGACAAGAGTAAATTTATTAACAAAGAAAGATTTATATTACTTCAGAAAGAAGTATAAGTTAACAGGAAAATGACATAAATAAGATTTAATAGCTGTCGACCTGAAAGGTGCGAACCAAAAAAGTACTATTGTACCTACCAAGTGTCAAGTTAAAGTTGTGAATAAATTATGCAACTGCAAAATGCAAAGATGTCAAATTTGTATTCACAAGTTTAAATGTTCCTGCTATGAATTCACCATAAAAAATAATATTTGTAAACATTCATTTGGTAGCTACATTTCTGGAATATAATGGAACGTCAACATTTCACAATATAACTATAGATTCTAATTCAAACAAACAAACAACTATTGTGAAGTAAGCACAGTGACGAATTAGAAGAAGAAAAAGTTGCTTTAAGAATTAATGTTCAACAAGGAGAGAATAATTTTACTAATGGCAAAAAAGGTGTGATATTATTAATAATAATAATAGTAATAATAATAATAATATGTATTTCCAACAGACAGAAAAGTCTATAGTGGACATAGACATGTGCACATAGCTAACGATAGACTAACAAAAACAAAAACTAGCCTAAGTTAAGTAAAGAAAACATAGCATAATTAAACTATGGTAATATGACGGTAACTTAAAATCTAAAAATTATTATAATAATTAATTAGCTTTTTCTTGATGGTGGCAGCGTTAAAGTTATCAGAGAATATATCCACAACATCTTGGTCAAGGCAGTTATATAATTTAAATGATGTTATAGGAGGACAGTTAAACCGATGAAAAGTATTTGGTATTGGATAATAGAAGGTTATAGCATTTCTACTAACTAGCCGTGGTACAATCAAGTTGATACTACTTACTAAATATATACTGTCTACAGTGCCGTGTATAATTTTTTGCAGGAAGATAAGACAGGACACATTCCTTCTAGATATTAAAGACATCCCTGAGATTACATTAAGCAAGCTTTTTTGATCACAGTGTCTGTTTGGATATTCATTAAACATTTTGAAGTATAGATATTTAGCAAATTTCCTCAAAACATTTTCCAAAAGATTTATGTACATTTGATGATGAGGTGTCCAAATAACGCAACAATATTCAAGTTTAGACCGCACGAGCGCATAAAATAAGTGCTTTATATAAGTTGTATTTTGAAAATCTTTAGTGTTTCTTTGTATGAAACCTAATATTCTGACGGCGACATTTGTTATGTGAGTTATATGAGAGATAAAGGTCAAACACCCAGATCCGTAATTTCACTGCAATTATCCAAAATATGACCGTTTATATTATAATGAAAAGATATTGGATAAACTTTCCTGCAGAATGTTATTTTTTTACATTTCCTAATGTTCAAATTTAATTTATTTATCTTACACCACAATTTAAGACCGCCAATACTGTCTTGAAGATCCAAACAATCCTGATAAGAATTAATGACATTTACAATTTTGAGATCATCAGCATAAATAAAGGATTTACAATTAATGCTTTTGACATCATTATAGAATATGATGAACAACAGAGGACCTAAATTAGATCCTTGGGTGACACCGCTACGCGTACAGAAAGTATCAGATTTATAACCATCGTATTCTATAAACTGTTGCCTATTGGACAGTAGCGATTTGATTATGTCTAACAAACTGTTACAAAAACCTACATTTTTCAACTTTCTTAATAAGATACAATGATGAACTCTATCAAAAGCTTTAGTTAGATCTGTATATATTACATCCATACATACATTACATATATTATTAAGGGGGAGTAGGGGCACTTTGATACCAGGGTTGTTTCACTAGTACCTAAATAGTTTACGAAATTCTACCTCAAAAGAATGCGAAATATATTCATAGCACTATTAGATAGTCACGTTCAGAATTTCGTAGACTATTTAGGTACTGGTGAAACAATCCTAGTATCAAAGTGCCCCTACTCCCCCTATCATAAATTAATAGCTAATTGCACACTTAATACAGATTTTGAAAAAGTTGAAAACACCTTACTTGCTCTTAGTAATGAAATATCTAATTGTTTATTTCCTCAGACTTCAAATAATTCTAAGCGCAAACTTTAAAAACAAAGTTATTATCTTGCGAAAAAATTATCTAACGTCAAGAAGATTTTATTACTTATACCGAGTGATTTTTAAAAATTTTTATCAACCCTTGCCATGAGATCTGGACTGCATGTCTTAGTTTAAGTGAAAAGTACGTCAATGCACTCCTTTTTGCTGTTTTACAATAAAGCTACGACATGCCGTCCAATTTCCATAGCAAGAGTTGATAAAAAATTAAAAAAATCACGCGGTATATGTTTGTAGTATTACTTCCTGCTCATTTTTGTTGAATAAATTGTTCCTCTCAAATATAGGTAGGTACTTTAATATTTTCCAGTTCATAATAACACAATCCACAGTAATATCCCCACAAATACCAACAATGATATTATAAGTAAAGCCCGGATTTTTAGGCAGGCAAATAGACAGATAATGTCTGTTGGAACAAATAAATATTAGAACATTTGTGTATTGGTACATGTCAAGGGACGCGCGTGCGAATTCAACAGATACGAACCACGTTTCATAGAATGTATGATGTCTCATTATCTTTATTAAATAAATCATAAATATAAGTTTGTTTAAATAAATAACACACACCACGACATGGCGCAGTCAGCACAAAAACGAAGCTAGTGTGTGAAGTGCCTAAATACCTAAAGTGGACTAAAAAAAAAGTAAAAAAAAACTGTTGTGTGAAACAAAGGGCGTAAATATGGATGCCAGAATACCCGAAAAATTATCGTTTGAGGGCAATGTGGCGGAAAACTACAGAAAGTTTATACAAAACTTCGAAATATATATTATTGCCAGTAATAAATCAGAGCTCTCAGATGAGAAAAAAGTCGCTGTACTCTTAAATATTATTGGTGAAGAAGGCGTGGAAATTTTTAATACGTTCAATATAAATGAAGACGACAGAAAAAATTATCAGGTTGTTAAGCAGAAGTTCGCGAAGTACACCAGTCCCAAAATAAATGAAGTGTATGAAAGGTATGTTTTTTATAATCGAGTATAAGCTGACGGTGAAGTTTTTGATCATTTTGTAACTGATATAAAAAAGTTAGTTAAAACATGCAATTTCGGTCAACTCGAAAGTAGCATGCTTCGTGATAGAATATTTATGGGCATCAAAGATATGAACTTAAAGGAAAAGCTCTTAAACATGCCAGATTTAACATTAGAGAAAGCAATTGAAGCTTGTCGTTCTGCTGAAATTACAAAGTCCCAAATGAAGGTGATGTAAAAAGATCGCGAGAAAGGACAAGTGATAGATGCGGTACAAAAGCTGAAGAAAGAAGATTTAAATAAAGCTAAAGTGTGTGGCAAGTGTAATAGACAACATGAGTACAGACAGTGTCCAACTTTTGGAAAAATGTGCAATAACTGTAAAAAATACAATCACTTTAGTGTTGTGTGCAAAAGTAAACTGAAGAAAACTATTGTAGATAAAACCCAGCGAAAACACGTACGTGTAAAAAACGTTGTAAAATAACATGTAACCAAACGTTGAATTCGTGTGGTATTGTTACGTTGAAACAACGAAAAAATGTCGCGGCAATCAATTTCTTTTAAACGTCTCTGTCCACGTGTAAGAAACGTTGTAGAATAACAATTAATCAACGTTGAATTCGTGTGTTATTAATACGTTTTAACAACGCTCGAATCAACTTCTTTTAAACGTCTTTGTCCACGGTATTTCTACGTTAAATCCCAGTGCATACATACGTATAAAAAACGTTGTGGAATAACATGTAACAAACGTTGAATTCGTGTGTTATGGTTACGTTGAAACAACGAAAAATGTCGCGGTAATGTCCACGTGTAACGTTGAATCAGACAATTACGACGTGTATTAAAGCTGGGTCTAAATGATTAGACTGAACAAACATACATGGCTAATGGTGGAATTCGAACCCACGCCACGCCACCGAGTGACACGACTTTCCAAATCGGCTAGGCTAGACGCCACTTGGACATCCCAGTTCCATGACTGATTCGTAAAGCGGGCAGAGGTAATAAAGCCGAACCGGGGACTTTAATTTACAATAGCTACGCGCCGCCCTCACTCGTTCAATTTCCGAACTCTTTACTACCTACAGTTTCCTTCTAAGATCCATATTATCATAACATCATTAAATCAATTTTTCTAATTATTACAATCCTAAGCTTATTTTCTTTGTACATACATTTCAAAAATTCTAAATAATTTATTTATAATAAACATGTAATTCTAAATCGCCTATTTCTAAAAATATTTACACTAACTTAAAATATTTGACAAAACACATTTAATACAGTACTCTCAATTTACTTTATTATTTACAAAATTATTTCTTTGTGAAAATTTTAAAAAAATTACATGCTGCTCATAAACACCGCAATATTGTCACGCTCTCTTCGCGCTTGCAATAAATTCACCTGTTGGGGTAAACGTAGCTCTCGGTAGATAGTTCCATCCAGGTATGGGCTAAAGGCACTTGGGGGTAGTTTACCCGAATAACAAAGACTTGCTTACTTTGTCCCGGTTCTCGGCTCTAAAAAGGAAGGCCCTCTTCAGAAAAACCACCGTACCACTTTTAGGCTTTATTAAGCACCCTTCGCTATTGGACCACCTTCCCGCTCGGTCCCCAATCGACTGTCCCGCGCAATTAATCCATTATCCGTAGTTCAGCAAAGTGACTCCGTTAACAATTATACAAAGTGGAAAGTTTAACTGGAATAAATTCTGTAACTTAGAAAATTGCCATTTGTAGCAAAATTCTTGGAACAGGTCAATTTTTATTTTTATGGCGCATATTATAAGTGGATTTCTTTAACTTTTCAATTATTTGGAAGGATGAAACAACCCCTAACTATTTTTTTTTTAATGGAAGGGTATGTTGAGTAATTTTTTTTCTTAAAGCTTGTTCAATTGGGAATACAGCTACGTTTTTATTTTTTAATTTTTCTTAAACAGTAAAAGGCGAAAAAATAAAAAATTAATTTTTGACTAGAACGATTTTAACGCATCAGATGTTCAAAATGCTCGCCACCTCTCACTTGACAATACCCTAATCGATTATAAATTCCATTCCTAACAGTTTGTAACATTTCCGCCGTTACTCTCCTAATTTCATGCAGAATTTGAAGTTCTGAAGTTCTGCTATGTCGTTTGGTTTAGTCACATAAACTTTACTTTTTAAATACCCCCATAAAAAAGTCTAAAGGAGATCTTGTTGGCCACTCAATCGGTCATCGGTTCTCTTCTTCCTATCCACCTATTGGGAAAAACTTCAGTGAGGTAATTACGTACAATAAAAAATTTAGCGTATTGGCAGCGCCATCTATTGGCTGCACGCAACAATACGATACCATATGGAATGCTTATTTCTTCTTATCAAATAATAAAAAATGGAGTTCCTGAATTTTTGGCATTGAAAACGGTTTTAGTAAAAAAATTCTTTTTTTTGTTTTTTACCTTTTACTGCTAAAGAAAAATAAAAAAATAAAACGTAGCTGTATTCCCAATTTTTTCAACATATCATTCCATTAAAAAAAAACATAGTTAGGGGTCGTTTCACCCCTCCAAATAATTGGAAAGTTAAAAAAGTCCCTTTGTAATATGCGCCATTAAAAATAAAAATTGACCTGTTCCAAGAATTTTTTTACAAATCGTAATCTTCTAAGTTACAGAATTTATTCCAGTTAAACTTTCCACTCTGTATACAGCTGTCCCCAATGAGTATTCGTGACAATATGTATGTATAATTGATTGACTATTGCGTTCTTTAGTATTTTTAATCACAGATTTTGGGCATCAAATTCAAACTAACTTAAAAAAATTTGACAGATTACGTTATTTTCATACCTGTTTCGTTTCATTTCAAAGCTGCCAAGCATGGAGAAGAACCTCACATTTCATAGATTTTTAGTAAAATTAGAATTCAAAGGTGTGAAACACGATAGACAATCACTGTAAAATTAAGTGTTTTCTAACGTCAACATCACGTTTTGTAACGCATAATTATTCGGTATACGTTAAAATAACTTTATAAAACGTGGCTTAAAAATTTAGTTGTAAATTATGATTTATCTAACGTATTAGTTTCGTTAATTTTTTTCTCATTTATTACGTAGAATAGTAGATGTTGAATTAACGTTGAAATGATGTGGTAATCAACGTACGGTAGATACATCGCATTTACTAATAGTATAAATCACGTCGTAAAAAGACAAAATTATTACGTATTTATTTCACGTTATAATTACGTCCATATTAAACTGATCGTTAAAAAACACGTCACACAAACGTGATATAATTATGGTTGCTAATTCAACCAAAAAACAACGTTGCATTTTTCAACGAATAACGTTATTTCCACCATAACAACGTGAAATTAACGTTGAATAAACGTATATGTTTTCGCTGTGAACTGACAATAAAGTAAAAAACTTAAAGGTTCGCGCGGTAAAAAGGGAAACAGGAGGTAACAGTGACAGTGAGTATGTAGGACAAGTAAATGTTCATGGAATAGAAGTAGGCTCTAGATGTGAACGGAATGAAACATTGGAGATGCTTGGTAAGAAAGTTACATTTAAAATTGATACTGGATCGGAGGCAAACTTGCTGCCAGGTAAACTGTTTGATTATTTAAAGCATGAAGATGATAAATTATATAAATTAGATGTCGTCCTAGAAGCCTATGGAGGTAATAAGATTGTACCTCAAGGGGGAATTGCTCTTAATATTAAATTCAAGGACAAAAGTTTCAAAGAAGAATTTATTGTAGTAATGTAGAGTCTAAACCAATAATTGGTCTAAAAACTTGTCAAAAATTGAGATTAATAAGAACTATTGAAACAATTGAGTTTCAAGGAGAAAAAGAAATATTTATTGGGAAAAATAAAGAGCTATTTAGAGGTGTAGGCAAAATGAATCAGAAATGTAGAATAGTACTAAAAGATGACGCAGTGCCTGTATCAAAGCCACCGCGTAGGGTACCGTTAGCAGTGAAGGATAAATTGAAACAAAAGTTGCATGAATTAGTAGAAAAAGACATGATAGAAAGAGTTGATGAACCAGGAGATTGGGTTAGCGAATTAGTTACTGTAGAAAAACCGGATGGTTCCTTAAGACTCTGTCTCGATCCACAAGCATTAAATAATGCCATTAAAAGGACACCATACTTAACTTAACTGTTGAGGAAATTATGGCAGGACTAACGGGAAAAAACTACTACAATGTCTTTGACATAAAAGAGGTTTTCTATCATGTTCAACTAGAGCCAAAGTCGCGCGAATATTGTACATTTTCCAGTCCTTTTGGATATTATAAATTTAAAAGGTTACCGTTTGGGCTAGCCATAGCTCCAGAAATATTTCAAAAAATTAACAGTGATATTTTTGGTAACATTCCAAACGTAAATGTTTATTTTGATGATATTCTAATTAGTATAAAAACTAGAGAAGAACACTTAGAAACAATAGAAAAAGTTCTTCAGCGAGCTAAAGTAAATAATATAAAATTCAATGCAAATAAATTACAACTGTTGCAACCCCAAGTTAGTTACTTAGGGTACTTATTTACAAAAGATGGCGTCAAAATAGATGACAACAGAATTAAAGCTGTTCGGAGCATTGAGGCACCGCGAAATAAAAAAGAACTTCAAAGAATTCTCGGAATGCTGAATTATGTGAGAAAATTTATAGCAAACATGGCGGATAAAATAGCACCTTTAAGCCAAAATTTGAAAAGTAATGTAGAATTTTGCTGGTTACCCACACATTCAAACATCTTGAATGATATAAAAGAATTAATAACAAATGCAACAGCCATACAATGTTTCGATGAGCATAAAGAAATAATTATACAAAATGACGCATCCAATAATGGACTAGGAACCTGTTTATTACAAAATGAAAAACCAGTGGCATACGCCTCACGAATGCTGACAGAAACAGAAAAACAATACTCACAGATTGAAAAAGAACTGTTAGCAATTTGCTTTTCAGTAAATAAGTTTCATTACTACATATACGGGAGAAAAGTGAAAGTATTAACTGATCACAAACCACTTGTGTCAGTTATGAAAAAACCACTTTCAGATATTAAGTCAGCAAGATTACAAAGATTGAAACTGAAATTGATAAAATATGATATCAATGTAGAACATATCCCTGGAAAAAATATGTAAATTGCGGACCTCTTGTCAAGATCATTCGATAAGACACCAGTGGAAGATGATGAAGAAATGACTGAACTAGTGCACCAAGTGTTAAAATACCTAAATATGAGTGACGAAATGAAAGAACAATTTAAACTAGAGACAGAAAAAGACCCAACTCTAAAACAAGTGTTAAAATATTGTGCGACAGCATGACCAGGAAAAAATAACGTAGTGCAAAAAGAAGTGAGAGAATATTACAAGGACGGAAACAATCTACACACGATGGAAGGTTTGGTATTTTACAGTGACTCTGTAGCAGTGCCTGAAACATTAAGAACCCAGATGATGAAATTAGCACATGAAGGGCATATGAGCTTCCAAAAAACGTTATCAAGAGCAAGGTCCACATTATACTGGCCGACTATGAGTAAAGATATCCAGAATTTCGTCGCGAAGTGCAAGAACTGTGAACAATACAGAAGAGCCAAGCAAAAAAGTGAAATGTTATTGCCGGAAATTCCAGGCCTACCATATACCAAATTGGCGACCGACATCCTAGAGTTTGGAGGAAAATCGTATTTAGTAGTGATAGACTATTTCACCAAATGGATAGACCTAATAAAATTAAAGTACAAAGATGCCAGCAATGTTATAGAAGTATTAAAACAGTTATTTTCAACGCATGGTGTTCCTAAAGAAATTGTTGCCGACAACATGCCATTTGGATCCTATGAATTTAGAGTATTTGCGAAACAGTGGAATTTTAAAATTACTACATCCAGTCCGAACTACCCAAAATCTAATGGGCAAGCAGAGAGAGCTGTACAGATTTGCAAACAAATATTACGCAAATGTGACGACATGCATGTGGGATTATTGGAATATAGGAATACAGTAATCTCAGGCATGAACGTGAAGCCGGCACAATTAATGTTTAATAGAAGAGTTAGGACCAAACTACCAACAATGGACCATCAACTAGTTCCAACAAAACAGGACTTGGTATTAGCCAAAGAAAATTTAGAAGAGAAAAGGAGAAAATACAAAGAATACTATGACCGAACTTCAAGAACAGAAAAGGAACTTGACACAAAAGATGACATTGTTATAAGAAAAAGTAGAAATTGGGAGAGTGGTAAAATAATAGGAAAGACAAAGGAACCTCGTTCTTATAGAGTAATAGACAATCGGGGAAGAGAACTTAGAAGAAACTCCAGTTTCCTAAGAAAATCTGAAAATGCATATCAGAGGGAAAATGAAGTCCACATATCCGATGAAGTGGAGGAGAAGCAAAGCACATTCGAGAAAGCAGCACCGAAGATTAATGTACCTATCCGCAGAAGCAGCAGAAGTGTCCGTTTGCCGAAGAAATTGAATGACTACATTCTGTCAAATTAGAGGGGAGGTGTTGGAACAAATAAATATTAGAACATTTGTGTATTGGTACATATCAAGGGACGCGCGTGCGAATTCAACAGATACCACGTGTCATAGAATGTATGATGTCTCATTATCTTTATTAAATAGATCATAAATATAAGTTTGTTTAAATAAATAACACACACCACGACAATGTCTAAGAAATAGGCGCACTTTTAGGCAGCCTAAAAAAATTTAGGCGTTTAATAATTTCCTCTCTTTTGTCGTTTTGTTATAAAAAAATAATACTAATGCTTATTTTAGTTACATGGTCAGTTATTAAGAAATCGGAGGGAGGTTCTTAGGGGCTTACGGAACTGTACAAGTGAGGCCCGGTTTTTCGATCACAGTTTAACTTTAAACTACAGTTTATTTCCATTGCTGTTATAGGGATAAACCGAAGATTAAAGTTAAACTGCGATAGAAAAACCGGGCCTGAATCAAACACATAATTCGCCGTAAGGAAACACGCTTTAAATGGGGACCATAAATCGTCGTTTAAGTCAAGGGCTTTTCTATTTTTCTATGGGGCTCTAGGCGAAGGATCTTCTTTTCGTACACTATCAAATCACCCACACAAGCAATATTTAAATTGGAATACTCACTCGCAAAAAGGGGTCGATGATAAAGTTAAAGAAGCAAAAATGACAATTTTTAAATTTGAACAAAGATTTAAAAATAAAATTATAAGGGGGGACACTTCTGTTAACACAAAGGATTCAGCGAACATTTTATAAAAATTACATGAATGTGAACGTGAAAACTCAAAACGCAACCGTTCGCAAAAATAATTCGGTGAACATCAAAAAATTTTTTGAATCTCTCTTCCTGCGGAACCGTATTGTTTACATTTCAAAGCCCGAGCCCTTTTTGTAATTTACGGCTGCGAGGTAGCGACATCTGTGCAAGTCTCCCTTTTTCGTCTCACTAATTTGCCAAGTTGCCTAATCTCAAGGGATTGCAAGGTGTTTTTGGACCGGCTCCGCCACCTTCTAAGCACAGTATAAAGATTACACAGTAGCGCGACTCTCATGAAAATATTCAGTTCGCGCATAACATCCCGCGCAAGGTCTGAGTCACAATCTCGGGATGCAGAGCTCATTCATTCACGGCTCTGGTACCGAATGGATCTTTATAATTATGTTAATACACATTATTTATGCCTTGTTTTTTTTACCACGTCCTCTAAACATTACAATCCGGCCCTGGTGTGTGGGCACGTGTAAATTTACAATTTACAACAAAATCGTTCACACGTAAAGCAGAACAAACAGTTCGACACACCCCTTTAATCTACTCGAGGTCAATGAAAATCCAGTAAACAGATCAAAGTGCCGACAAGCGAGTTGCGCTATTGTATTCTTTATACTGTGTGAACTTCTCACATGCTCAAGGTCTTTATAGCATAGCTCATTTATTTTAATGTATCGTCATGGCCACTTATACTAAGAAGAGTCAGTATTTTGGCTAAAGTTTGTCGCTTGGGCCTCTTATCGCCTAAGATTGTTTATACTAACAATTAAAGCGTGAAATTCTTTCATGAATAATCCTGAAGTTATTTTATTTAAATTTATAAATTTTGAATTTCAATTTTCGGCTGTTTACAAAAAAGTTGCAGCGTTGAGTTAGTTAGAATTTTTATTTGAAATTAAATTCGTTGTAATTTTACAGAAATCAAAACTTTTAAGTCTCTTTAAACTTAAAGTTCTATTCTGAAAATGGCCCTAAGAAAATGATTGGTTTCCTTTTTTGCAAAGTTTATTTGATTTTTTTAACAATTTTATAGTAATCTTATATTAAACGGTATGAAAACCATCAATTCAAAAGTCAAAATTCTTACAAATCTTTATTATAATAAACTTAAACCCTATTTTTAGTTATTCGTAAAATACTAGCTGGTATCTTATTTTACAATAATATGTACTATTTAAAGACTTGAGTCTTTAGTCTTTAAATATGTTGAGGAATATAAAAATCACGTGTGTTTAACCGTCGAAATTGGACTAATGGTGGCCATCTGAAGAAATAACGCAACCGTGCTAATATTAAAACACGTTTAATTTTTTTCATTGCACATGTTATTCATTTAGGTTTTGTCATATTTTTTTAGTGTTATAATTTATTGAATGCGTTCATTTGGTATTTAGAGGATGATATAATTAAAATATTCTAAATAAAAATTTTCAACTGATATTTTTTATGCTGTTTAATATGTTTTTACGGAATATATTTCACATTTATTACATAATATATTATTATTTTATATCTTGCTCATTTAAATTGTCCGAATTGAGAGCAAGTGAGTAAGCAACCCCACAATGCACACGTGAACCTTTCAAATTTTTCTTTTGCAGTATAGAAATGCGCATGCGCGCATGTAGTACAAATTAGATGCTGCTATTGGTTTAATCACAATTCAAGGTTTCGTCATTTTCATTGACGACATCCTCGGTATCTTACAATGGCTGGACTTCCGGCGACATTGCTTCTTGAATTTCAAAACAGGCAAATTTTGGAGTTATCAAGCTATCCTGAGAGTTCTCTTTGAATGTGACATCTCGGCTTATGGTGACTCGTTTGGTGAACGGATCGTAAAGTCGGTAGTTGGATGATTCTCCTGGTAACCAACTAGTATCATTTTTCTTGCTTTGGGTTCTTCCTCTGTATTTTGGTACAAGGCCAAAGGTTCGCTTCCGAAGATTCTGTTTTGAGTTAGGCCGGACTGTTTATTTGTCCAAATTTCATATGGCGTTGTATTTTTAAATTTATTATTGGAGGTTCGATTAAGAATGTATACAGTCGTGTTTATGGCTTTAGTCCATAAAAACGATGGTAATTTCTTGGCCTGAATCGTTGTCCGGGCACTTTCGACTAAAGTGCAATTGTCTCTTTCGGACTTACCGTTTTGTTTGAGCGTAAGAGGGGCTGTTGTGTCAAAAGAGATGCCCTTTTTCAGTAGGTAGTTCATCATTTCACTATTGCAGAATTCCCTACCATTATCCACGCGTAATCTTCTTATTGGACGATTAAACTTGTTTTCTCTGATTAGTTGAAATTCTTTGAATTTATCAAACATATCAGACTTGTGTTTGACAAAGTAGGCTACTCTGTGGCTTGAGTAATCATCTTTGACCAAGACAGAGAATCTGGCTCCACCCAATAATTCTATTTGAAAAGGACCGCATACATCACTATGTAGTGGCGCACCCAGAAATTTGTCTTGGAGGGGGCTTAAAAATAATAATAATTGTAAGAATCACGTAAGAGTATACAAGGATATATTATACAATAAAGATACATAATATGAATTTATACCGAACTAACGTTACCAAACGAAATTAAGTCAGCGTACTCTTTTTCTTGCAATACTGAAATTATACTATTAAATTCTAGTACCACATAGCTGACTCTGGGGGGAGCTTCAGCCCCCTTAGCCCCCTGTGGGTGCGCCACTGCTATGTATGAACTCTCCAGCCTCTGTGCTATGTAATTGCTGCACTTTCTTAGATGGTGTCCTGTGTTTGTTTCAATATCGACAGTTTGCACAAAAGAAGATAGACGCATATTTGTATATTTGTCTAAATATTTGTTTCATAGACAAACTCACCATCCTAATATTTGCCAATTATTTAATTGGTCGTTTGGTTTGTGTACCACAAATATTCACACAAACAGTTTAAAGATGGAAGTATAAAGTGAACACGCTTCAGTGGTTAATGCTGTGGCATTTTTACTAATGAGTTCAGCTTATTTTCTGTTAAAAAAACGTAGAATGCACTAAATGCGACCAAATAATCACATCACGCACGATCTGTCAGGGATGTGGTTGTTTCGCAAATATTTGCGCCTTTGATTTGTATTCATTTACCAACTTGGAACGGGAAATATTTATATTTGCCAAATATACCCTTTTGTGCAAATATTTGTCTTTAAACACCCCATCCACATATTCGTCTATTTGCCAAATACACAAATATTTCTGACAAATATCCGAATATGTGGAGCCGCCTTAACATGTCGCTTTTTTTCACACAAAACATTATCAATTTTCATTTATCGTGAAAGTGAGATGGGAAGTTTTGGGCTTTGTCACCTGCGTGACCTTACATTAATCTGATAAACGTGCTCTCGCTTCCAGGGTTTCGCTTGGAAAAGAGAGTAAATCACCCTTCATATTTGCGTCGTTACTTTTTCTTTTCTTGTGAATCCAACAAGTTAAGATAAGAATTCTATAAAAAGGACCGCGACGGGAATGTATTAAGAGCATAAATTCTGGGAGCACAATGCGCTATTGACTTTTCGTGTGACAAGTGAGTGTTTAATTTTAGTAAATTGTCGACGTAACGGAAATTTATGACTTATTTAGAACGACGTCGACGAGCAATGTAATCTAATCAATGGGCAGAACTAAATTAATGTCTTTTTACTGTAATGCGCTGAAGGGGCAGAAACATTCAAGACATTTTATTTATGGATGTTCCTTCAGCAACAGGTGTTCGTTTCTACCAATGTAAAGATGTTGCTAAAGCAATTTGTTTATTCAATCAATCTTTATACTAAAATTGCAGTTTAGCTAGCGTGAACAAATTGTTTCATAAGGGATAAGAGATTTACTTTACACAAAATTGACACGTCGCATAAATTACTACATATTGCTACGTTATTTGTTAATGACAAATTTGTTTTTTTTATACTTTAATAACGTGCATATTTATCTAAATACATGAGATTATTTAGGTTCAGGGCGTAACCTTTTTTCTTTTGTTTTAAATTAATAAAATCTCTGAATGCTTTGGGGTCCTTTGCACATTCGTAGGTAAATATTTATAAAAAAAATTGTGCAAATCGGTTTTGATTGCAGCGGATTCCTCGAGCAGGCTCTGTATAGCTGTTTCAGGCTTAGTTGGGCCTTCATCAGCAGAACCGTAGCTCGAGAACTCCACTGCAAACCAAACCGATCTGTCCGAGGTTATTCGCCATTGCGATGTGAAAGTAATGGACATTTTAAGTAGCGACATCTTTCGATCGCTTTTTGACCTGACATTGCAGTAGGATTCACAAATTGAAGCCAGTTCGCTACATAATAAGTCATCCCATGAACAAAATTTTTTAAAATTCTCATATGCTTTGACAGCAAGCATGGCCGCCTTGCATGGGATGACTTATTATGTAGCGAACTGACTTCAATTTGTCAATACTACTGCAATGTCAGGTCAAAAAGCGATTGAAAGATGTCGCTACTTAAAATGTAAATATTTAAGTTTATAAATAAATCAAAATAAACGCTACTCAAATTAAAATTCTTTATTAAAAATTCTTTAAATGCAACAATAGTGACTATTTGTTTGTTTAGTTAAATTTAATGTAAATTATGTTCCTGTATGTTTAAATATGTAATATCACAAAATAGTTGAAAACAACTGCAGGCGTAATTATTATTATTGTTTTTTTGAGTACTCTACTAAGGGCTCTACACCCTTTAAATCAACGTACATTCAACCAATAAACTCGGAATTTTCAAACGTCTAACTTTTCATTTAGAGTTATGGTAGCAGTTCATCAAATTCATTAGATTTTTGTCTCTTCTGAAATATTTAACGTTTTACAGTTGTGATATGTTCAAACCCGTGTATTTCATTAAACTGCACCTCAATTTAACGCAACCTGTATTTATAAGCTGCGCTAAAAAAATTGAAATGCGTCCTACAATAGTAAGAATGGAAAAACTATTTTCAAACTTATCATAAAACATAACTGTTATGTCCCTCGCATTCGTACTTGGTTTTAAATGAATCCCCACGTAATTCTGATTTTAGTTATTAAACAAATGAAACCTCACATATCTTTAAATCAGCCAAATTGGACTTCCTCCTCGTTTAAGAAGTTTGGCTTCGGAGGTGCCTTCAAGAACTGCAAACCCTCCACGATGGTTAATTTAGTTATAACGTGCCTTTTAAAAATTTCTCCTCGTAGTTAGCCGTGAATTGTTAGTTGTGAACCAGCCTCAATCGACTTGACGTTTGAAGATAACCCCAGTTTTAGATTAACAAAACGTTCTGATATGGTTCTCTTGCCAGAGTATTAAGCTTTATGATCGAATCTTACTTTCGAAATGGCCGTCAAACTGAAGGCAAGTGACAGTACTCTATTCAGGACTGCTTCCATGAGTTTTCTTAAAAATATCCGAACCTTTTTTGCTTCCTTATGACAAATTTCGCACGTCTTTGAATTATGGTGGTTAAGCTTTTTCGAGAGATAGGTTCTATTTTACGCTAGCAGGGCAGTGGACGTCCCACAAAAAAGATACAAAAAGGTATTGAAAATGTAAGGGAACATGTGCATGAATCACCAAGACCTCCGCTCAGTCAAATAATGGGAATTAACAATAATCCTCGTATGCTCTTGAACGTCAGCAAAGGAGTTTTACGTAGAATCCATGCTTGTTTCGATGGAATTGGTGGACATTTTGATCACCAATTACGATTTTACTTTGAATTTTGAATAAAATTTGTTAATAAAGATTTTTTTGAACTTTATGATATTTCCTTCAATAAGATAAGGGACTTATGACATACGTCAGTTTAAAGCAAGGCTGGTTCACAACTAAGAATTCACGGCCAACTACGAGGAGAAATTTAAAAAAAGGCACGTTAGTTTATTTTTATTTTCTATAATACCTGTCAGTGTTAAAATTCTAGGGTTTCTGTTGGAACCCTGCATTTATCACCAAAGGTACAACAGACATTTTTGAAATTGAAATATTCAGGTAAGAGTAAAGAGTTACATATAATTTACTCCTGGCATTTTATCTTTCAACTTCTTGTTAATTCAAAATCACAAAAGTAATTTCTGCCGACGAGAAATCGTTTTTCAAAAGACGTTTTGATGAATACAAGAAAGACCTTCCGGACTTTACCAATGAAGACATTTTCGAAAGATTCTCACGTATTTTTGAGGTATTTTCTTTTTTAATATTTAGTAATGCTGAGGTAAATTATTGTTTTATTGCGGGTCAGTATATAGAAATTCAATGATTCATATCGTGAAATAAGATTTTTTCACATTTCATACAGTAACGTACCTATCATATTAATATGATTACTTACTTTTTCGCCTAGCATATGCGAAAGTAACTCATATTAAACCTAAAAATGTGACGGAAAGTAATGTTTATCTGCCCTAGGGCTGCTAAACTCATAACAACACGATTTATAGTTCGTAACCTAGCGACACATTGACTTTCATTTGCACGCTATGACATTTCACAGAATTTTTCATTAAACGTCACTTTTAAACAAAGTTTGAATTTGATTTAGGGCCAAAGGGCTAGGCGAAAAACAGTTGTGTGTCACACAACTGCTAATGCTCATTTTCTGCCCTTGTGACACAATATACTATTACAACATAGCAACCATTACTGTACAGCAACGTACTAACCACTAGTAGTATTATTTTTCGTCCATCAATTGTGATAGTTATTAATATGACAGTGATTAATGTCACTTATATAAAATAGGGCACTTTTCAGAATTAACCGGTTACTCCACCGGTAGACATTTTAAAATTCTAAAATCCACTGTAAAGCTATAATATATTATTTGAGTTATAATAAGTTATTAACTTATTATAACTGTATTATTATTATATACTTATTATAGCCACAATAACATATTATAGCTTTACAGTGGATTTTAGAATTTTAAAATGTCTACTGGTGGAGTAACCGGTTAATTCTGAAAAGTGCCCATATTAATAAAATCTGTTTTCGCATGAAATGCGAAAAAATCATATACGCAACTCGTTAGAAAAGTGTTCTCTCTAAACTCGTATGGCTTTTTAAAGTTATTCACTCGCTACGCTCGCTCATAGTCAAACAAGCCAAAAAACTTCACTTTTTTAAACTTGTTACGTAATATATTATTGAGCACCTAGAATCTTTCTTTTGCAATAAAAGACATGAAACTGATAAAGTTCTAAATCATGTGTCTCGGAAATGCCTTCATGCCCGGTTGCACCAACTTTTTAAGCAGAGCTTAAATTTAAGTAATGTTTAGACTATGACATTATTTATAAATTTAACAAAATGTTAATCACATTCTAATTGATACTTAAGTTGAAGTTTAAATGTCAATCAGAATGTATTTGACATTATACTGACCGTACGTAAATGCCACATTCTAACCATAACTTAAATTTAAGCTCTGCTTAAAAAGTTGGTGCAACCGGGCATAAATCTCTTATTAGGCTACATAATTCAAAAAAAAAATAACCTAATAAATTTATTATGACAGATCACAATACTACCAATTAAAATGTCAGATTTTCATAGATAGTCCGAATTTAAAACAATCGTGAAAGGTGTAAGTAGTCGCGTTCCACCGATTCTAAGATAATCTTACTTCACTTCCCCTTCCTCACTTAAATTACACATTCTTTTTGCACGAAGTGAGGTAAGCACAAGTAAGGAAGTTGCTTCCCTCCTTACCGATTTGAAGGACTGCAAACCCTCAGTAATCAGTTCCTCAGTAATGGGAGAAACTAATTGTGTTAGAGATGAGAATGTTAAGGTGGCGTAGTTTTGAAAAAACAATAGTTGTTGTATTCTTCTTGTATAAAAAAAAATTACATAAAATAAAAGTTCTATTACATCGAAACACAAAACTAATAATACATTTTTTACGCAAAATAGTTACACTGGAAAGTTTCTTCTTGAAGTAATTGCCAAAAATTATTTCATTCAGTTAAATAAAACGCGTTTCACGCTTCCCTAAATTACTTATAATGTATTATTTACAAATTTTGATTTTGAAATTTCTGACATTTCTTGACGTAAAAGCTTCCTCAGTTTTCACCTCCTCAATTGTTTAGACAAATTTTCATTCTCTTTTTGTGAGATGAGCAACTCACCTCACTTAATCTGACCTCAGTTCATTTGTAAAAGGAATGCAATAATATTGAAAACCATGGCCTACTATGATTGAAAACAAATTAACAGAACTTGTTTAGAATTACGAAATAACTCTAAGGGCCGTTTTTATAATAGAACTAAAGGAGACTTTATTTTAAAGTCACTTTAAATAATTTTTTGAAATCAGATTGCAGAATCCAGATTTTTAAGAAAACTCAAAATATCTCAAAAATGATGCAATTTAGAGAGATGGAAATGTATTGCAATTTAACATATTTTTACATATAGAATTCAAAAATGTGATGAAAAATATAGCATCCCGTTTAAAATAAGCGAGTTGATGGCCACTTCCGGTATAACCGGAAGTGACTGGAAGTCAATCTTATTTTACTTGAAAAGATCCTCTCGAAGTATTTCTTCCTCGTAAATTTCAAATTTCTATCTAAACTTCTTCCTTGAAAACTTTTAATGAACGGTCTGCTTGAATAACCCTGTATAATGAGTTCTATATGTATTATTTTCACATATATAGCATGTTTCACAAGTGAGTTAGCCACCAAATTTATACTTTTTTAAATGGAACGCACAAACTGCTTCACTTGGTTTTCCGGGCTGGAATCTGGTCTTCGTTTCTCGGGCTTTCCGACGTTTAATCCACTTTTGCAAGGACCTTTTTCAAGGCTTCTCTGTAACTGGTCTTGTCGCTGCTTCTTGCTGTTGCTGTAGATGCCCCCGAGCATATTATGCATAGCTATTTCGGCCCTAACTGGGGACTCATCAGCAGAATAGTAGCTCGAGAACTCCATTGCAACCCCGACGACCAACGAACGGTTAGCGGGTAAATGCAAACATGTCATAAAATTGCGCCGCAGCACGAGTATTCTCTGACCTGTAAATTGTGTCGTGGATAGCAAATAGCAAGGAATATTGCTGCCCCATGAGCTATCACGCACGAGATGGCAGTTAGTGCGGACAAAGCGTGTCATTGCAAGTCGATTGGATTGCAATGGGGCCCCCGAGCATATTCTGTATAGCTAACCGTGCGTATGTCTTGTTGGTCGTTGGGGTTGCAATGGAGTTCTCGAGCTACTGTTCTGCTGATGAGGCCCCAAATAGGGCCGAAATAGCTATGCAGAATATGCTCGGGGGCCCCATTGCAATCCTGCCGATTTGCAACAAACAATTTTGCAAGTTTGCGATGACACGCTTTGTCCGCACTGACCGCCATCTCGTGCGTGATAGCTCATGGGGCAGCAGTATTCGTTGCTATTTGCTATCGATGACACAATTTACAAATCAGAAAATACTTGTGTTGCGGCGCGATTTTATGCCATACCATAATTTGTTTTTTACGTACTATTTACTCCTTACTACTTTATACCGGCTGTCCCAGAACTCGCGTACAGGCCGTTAACCACGTGCGCTGCTCTCTCTGTTGAAAGGAATTTCTTTATAAAATTTTTGTTTAACTCTATAGTTTTTAAACTACAGTAATTTTAAATTATCCAATCACAGTAGAAAGATTTTAGGTAAAGTTAACCTGAGCTGTTGTTCTCATGACAATAAATTTAATATTAAAAGAACAAATAATTTCAATATTTATTGGGTCCATCACATCATCACATTAATGTCACAGTGACATTAATGGTTTTCAACATCGTTTCAGTATAAATTTCTGGGCTGGTATTCTCGGTGATTCTCTAGTAAGCATACCTTTTACGTTTTTCCGTTGTCAGGTCAAACCATTTTGTAGATTAGACCCTTTGAACTTCCCCCAAGATTAAATGGTGAAAATTACGGGCAGTTTTTACAAGAAAATTTACCTAATCTGATAGAAAATGTATCTTTAGCAAATTACGTAAACCAATGGTTTCAACACGATGGTGCGGCACATTTTGCGAGAAATGTTAGAGACATTTTGAACCAGCAATATCCAAATTGCTGGATAGGTCGTGAAGGCCCAATAAATTGGGCGGCCAGATCTCCCGACCTAACACCATTAGATTTTTTCTTTGGAGGCACATAAAAAACACCGTTTACCGCGTACTCGTAAATAATGTGGACGCATTGCGAAATAGAGTTATGAATGCTGTACACGGAGAGAATTACGTTGTAAAAGTAAATATAAATATAGTAATTTTTACAAAAATTTATATTACTATATGTGACAGCAAAATCATTTTATTAACTTAAAAACATATTTATATTAACTGTTATATATTTAAATTTAAAAAAAGGATATTCTAAAATGGCTAAAATATAAAATATAATATCGTTTAATATATTTATATTTTAACATTTATATCTACGCACGGATAAGAAGCTACGGGATTCACACGATCACCAACCTTTGCAGCTGCACCAAAAAAAAATAAGTACTCGATTTAAGAAAAAACGTATATTAAATTACAAATTTTATAAAAAAAAAATTTGCAAATCGGTTTTGATTACAGCGGATTCCTCGAGCATGCTCTGTACAGCTGTTTAAGGCCTCATTGGGACTTCATCAACAGAACCGTAGCTCCAGAACTCCACCATAGAAAACATAAATATATTATGTTATGTTGTGTTGTCTATGAACTCCACTGCAAACCAAACCGATTTCTCCTAGGTTATATAGCATTGCGATGTGAAAGTAATGAACAATTTAAGTAGTGACATCTTTCGATCGCTTTTTGACCTACAAATTTTATGTTGTAAACATCATATCTGCAGGCCGAACTCATAAATGTTACAAAATCATATGCTTAATGTAATATAATCGCATTCTCATTTCTTTTAAGAGAAAAATTTACTTGCTTTACTTAAACAATTTTGCTACTTTTAAAACAATTTATTTTATTATTAATGATACTTTTTTTACAACACGGTTTTTAATATACATTTTTCTCAGTGTAGCAATGGTGACTCCAGCTATGTTGAAAAATGCAAGAAACAACTTACTAAGACGGGCAAGGCTGTGTATTGAAGTTGGTGGTGGTCCTTTTGAACATTTACTTTAATAAATCGTTATTTGTTTAAAGTGTTTTTTCGTTTTTTATGGTTCAATGTCAAAATGACAGTACTATAATTAAAAGTTGACCAAACATTTTATCAAAACTTTATAATTTTAATCAACAATACCTACAGTCATATCCTAGGAAATGCATACATTGAGTTAATTTTCCTTCACGGAAGCGTGTTTGATTGGTTAAATTAAAATCTTTGTAACTTAAAAACTAAAAGAATTTAATTATACTTTTTTGCAGAATCCATTTTAGAATAAATGTTAAAATCTGGTGTTAACAGCTTGTACGCGAGTTCTGGGACACCCAGTATATTAATAATAAGTGTATCTACAGAATATTTATAATTTTAAGTCTTCATTTTTGTAATATTGTTTTCCAGAATTGATACATAAATCAAAATTTACTTTCATTTTATTTTTTAAATCTTTTTTAAGAAAATTAAAACTAGACGATTTATAAATAATAATGATTATATATTAATCTTTTGACTTTGACCTTGCATAAAAATGCGACTGTAGATGTTGAAACGGTGCAGAATCGCTAATTCATTGAAAACCAACTTTTTTTGCATACTGATGGTCAATGGTAAAATAATATTTAAAAATTCTTTTGTCTAAATGTTAGTATGCATATGGTACACATAAAGAAAAAGAAATACTTATTTACTATTAACTGTATAAAAGTTATAAATTTTTGGCCACCGAAATTACGGTTTTTTCCCACTGTGCGGGTCCGGGTAATGAGTTCCCTTGCAAATGCAAGACGTCTTAGACGATGTTCCCTAGTCAAACGAGGGCGGGATAACCGGATACCGGATATGTGGTACACTTCCAGGGCGGATAGTCGGATATCCGGTCAAAGTATTCGGCCAAATTGATTCAGCTTACGCAAAAAGAACAAGTTAGAAACTGCAAGACTACGGTCACGGTCATTTCTAATTTTTACACTCGCATTTTTAATTTTTCATAATCTTCTTTTATCATAGCTACCCTGGTAGAACCCTTACCAGCCTTTAATGTATACACTAGCGAATAATAGAATCTGGGCAAGAATTTGTCATATCATGCATATTTAGACAAATTTGGTAAATCAGGCTTTATTTAGAATGTTATCTTTTCTGTCAAAACACACATTTTTTTTTTTGAAATATCAAACTAAATAAAGTTTAGCAGCAACTCTCTGTCCAAACTTCATCTGGCAAAGTCAGTACTTTTAGTTTTTGATCGGAACCTAAAGGAGGAAATTTGTCAAAGTACAAAATATACAGGAACTATTAACTGTAAAATTTATATTAAACGTCGGAATTGCTAGTGACATCTTGCTTATGTATTAAGCATCAAAAATATTAAAGTAAGGTTTACATTGTAGAAATGACGTGCCCGGATTTTATTGTCCGCTACTGTTTACAGTAACAGCCAAAAAGTCAGCATCAAATAGGAAACATTTTTATTTTTGATTTTTCCAAAAATCTTTTTATGGCAATAATTTGTGCTTCTCTGAAAACCTGTTTAGCCCCAATTAGTTAGAAAATAACGTTTTTCGAATTTACAAAAAAAAAAAATAATATTTTTGCATTATTTTTACGTTTTTGATGCAAGGTGCTTTTCAGGAGAAATATTTTTCTATGAAAATTCATATCTATTTAAATGGCTTCTAAAAACTCTAATCTACCTTTATTAATGAATTATTTTCACAGAAATCCTGTAAAAGTCCTTTTATAGTTGTTCAAATAAGGAGATTTTTCTTTATTTAGTAGGTACGTATTCAAGTCAACTAAATAGACAGAATATGAAAAATCTACTCATTTAGGCAACTATAAAAGAACTTCTACAGGATTAGAGTTTTACGTAGAAAAGATGGCAAATTTAATTCTGCAAAGTTTAGCAATTTTCCGTTGCAACTACTCATATCTCGAAAACCGCTAGCTTTAGGTATAGGAAAACCTTAAGAAATTTACCATAAATTAGATAATCTATTCAAATACGTAATAATATATAGGGCGTTCCGTTAGAAATAAGAATGGAATATAATTTTGTCTTATACAGCGTGTCGCTAAATTCCGTAGACATGGCTTAACCACAGACTCTTGATAAGATGATTTAACCCAACTTATCTATATCCAAAATTGCTTCGTTAAGTCAGCATTCTGCTTCAAAGTTGTTGAAAAAAAAGTTAATTATTCTTATAACAAAAGAACGATTGAACCAATTTGTATCATATTTGGTATGAGTACCCACGGGAAGGTAAGTCACATTTTCAGATGGTTCTAGTAATTTGGAGTAGTCAGCTAGTGTGAAAAATAGGGTTACCACAACACAGATTTCGCAACAACTTTTCTGAGGTTAAGAAGAACTTTAATTAATACATTTTTAGTAGGAAGCATTCATTAGGAAATTTTTGATACCTCTAACAGTTTGGTTACAACATAGAAAAAACTAAATAGCTGCAGCGCCTCTTATTGAAAAAAGTAGCTCATACACGAAGAACAAATGCCTTTTATACGGATAACTGATTTATTTTTAGAAAGAGTCATTCATTAGTGAATGTTTTTGTGTCTTTGCAAATTTTTACACTTGTTATGGTTTAGTCAAGAAATAGAAAAATCCAAATGGTTGTAGCATGCTTTCTTGCAAACAGTTTTAATTTAGAATTGTAATTTACTAGGCGGTATATAGGAACGCAAATACTGTTATATGCATACTAAAGTGCAAAGTGTGATCTACTCGTAGTGTTTTAAGCACGGCAGCAGTTCTTTGGATCAGGAAACAAGGAACTGCTCAAATAATAATTAGGAACAATGCAGAAAAGTTGAAGAGATTTTATAACCAAAATTGTAACACGTATTAAAAGTTGAAACGTCAACCGGAATATTTATCCAGTAAAATTAAATACAGATTTGATGTGCATATGGTAGAGTGAAATCAATTAGAGAAGAACCGATGTGTCATCCAAATTTGTTAGTTTTCACGTCAGCAACTGCTGATGGGACAAACTTTATAGTAAACAATGAAACTACATAATGATTACAATTCGCGTGCAGCAAGAAACACCAAAACACCTTTTTCTTATCGCAAAGACTTGTACGAACGTATTACGTGTGAGGGTCTTCTCTATTTAATTTACCTCTACCGACGCGATATAAAAATCTGATTTCCCCTCCGAAGCATAGAACATCATTATTTCAACGGTCTTTCACCTACCATATTTATAAATCATATAATAAACTATCATCTCGGTATAAAGAAATGACCTTGAAAAAATTTAAAAGAACATTTGCTGAATTTTTCAACACACAGTGCGTAGAGATTGATGCAAAATACTTAAGGAACTTGCCATGATATTTTAATTTTAATTTTTAATTTTAATATAGAGCTATCTGTATAGCGAGCGTACAATATAAATAGTTGTACCTAATTTGTAGTTCTTTGTCTTCTTCTCTTCCCTTTCTTATTCTTTTCTTTTTTCTTTTATCTTATTTTCTCTTATCTTATCTTTCCTATTAGTTAAAGATTTCTACTTGTTCACTTACATTTATTTTCTTTTTTTAGATTTAGATGGAAGAGCAGGGCATTTTATGCCGCTGAATCTCGCCTTGGGGTTAGAGCATGATTTACATTATATATGTACTTATATTATTCTAATAAAGAAGAATTATTATTATTATTATTATTAAAAGAGGAAAAAAGTTCACTAATGAATGTCTCTATCTGAAAAAAAAAAAAATTAACGCTTGTAGCAGGTATTTGTTTTTCTACACAGTCTATTATAGTGTTCCTGTTTTCAGTAAGAAACGCTGCAGCCTCTTAGATTTTTCTATTTTGTGACTAAATCGTAAGAAATGTCAAAAATTACAAAGATTAAAAAAATTTCCCTAATGAATGCTTGTTTCTGAAAATTAATTAATTAATGTTACCTTCCTAACCTCAAAAAAGTTATTGCAATATCTGTATGGTGGCAACCCTGTTTCTCACACTAGCGATCCAATGTAAATTACTAAAACCATCTGAAAATGTGACTTACCTTCCCGTGGACACTCATACCAAATATGATACAAATTGGTTCAAGCGTTCTTTTGTTATAATAATAATTAACTTTTTTTTTAACAACTTTGAAGCAGAATACTGACTTAACGAAGCACTTTTGGATATAGATAAGTTGAGTTAAATCACCTTATATTGAGCCCAGGAATCTGTGGTGAAGCCATGTCCACGAAATTTAGCGACACGCTGTATGTAGAGCGTTTAGATTAAACAAAGACAACGTTTCAATGTTTTGCTCATGTAAAATATTTTAGATGTTGGAGAAGAAAACCACACTCAATGGACACCCGACAACTGATTTTAATAGATAAGAATTTTTCCAAAATGATCGATGGAATTTTATGTTTTGTTAACTTTTCACAAATTTGGAACAGGTTCCACAAGACTTAATTCATTGTACAAACTTTATTTGATAAATATGAATCAAATTCGAAAGCCTGGTCACAGAAATAGAATAAAAAATTGAATAAGTAAAGTTCATTTTTTATTTATATGCCGATTGTATACAGGGTGTTATCAATTAAGATGGCAATAATTATACCACGCATAGAGGACATCAAAATATTGCGAATTAACCTAATTTATCTATATCCAAAAGTTTTTCGTTTCTGAGATATAACCTCCTAAAGGGACAACTTGGAAAGTATATTTTCTTAAATATCTCTGGAACGGTTTAAGACAGAGAGTTGAAATTTCATATGTACGATAACTGAAATACAAGGATGAATATGTCTTGGGCAAAATTGAATATTCTTCAACAGTGGCGTAGAACCAGGGTAGTAGGTTATCATTTTAGTGAATAACTTTTTTATTGTCACTTTTTCGAGAAATATGAAACAAGAACTGAAAAGTTCAAATAAAATTATGAACGAGTTTCATCTTCGTCAGGTTAACCTTTTCGAGATATTCAGGTCGAAAGATTACATTACTTCAGAAATTCAAAATTAAAAAAAAATCAAATATGCCTTGACAACATTACCTGCTATTTTGCATATCAATACACAACTATTGCATAGTTTTTTTCTCAATTTATAAATTGAAAATTTGCTCTACCAATGAAATAATGGGCATATCAAAAATTGTTTTCTTTAGTTTCCTCATGAAGGGGTATCATACCCGTTATTTCATAGTTAGAGTACATTTTTTAATTATAAATTAAGAAAAAACTATGCAAGAGTTGTGTATTAATATGCAAAATAGCAGCTAACGTTGTCAAGGCATATTTGATAAAAAAAAAATTGGATTTTTGAAGTAATATAATCTTTCGACCTGAATATCTCGAAAACGGTTAATTTGACGAAGATGGAACTATTCATTTCTTGTATAATTTTATTTGAACTTTTCAATTTTTGTTTCATATTTTTCGAAAAAGTGACAATAAAAAAGTTATTTACTAAAATGATAACCTACTACCTTGGATCTACGCCACTGGTGAAGAACATTCAATTTTGCCTCAGACATATCCATCCTTGTATTTCAGTAGTCTTACATTTCAAATTTCAACCCTCTATATTAAACCGTTCCAGAGATATTTAAGAAAATGTACTTTCCAAGTTGTCTCTTTAGGAGGTTATATCTCAGAAACAGGATATAGATAAATTAGGTTAAATCTCAACATTTTTATGTCCTCTATATGTGGTATAATTATTGCCACCTTAATTGACAACATCCTGTAGATCCGAGTTAAGAAAATTTACGACGAAATGACACAATATGACAAAAGCTGCAAGGCCGTTTCGCGAAGGATAGAACAAGATAACTATATAAAAGTTCTTTCACTTATCGATCGATCGGCATATTGTAAAAATATGAACCTATTTAGTGGGTATAAACTAAAGAATAGGAGAAAAAACTGATTTGTCTTGTTTCGTTGTATTTCGATATCAAATCTCTTCGAAAATAAATTATTGTTAGAATCAAAAAAGAAGAAATATACTGAAACAAAAAAATCAATTAATGCCAGAATGTTCTGCCACCACGATTTTTCTAATTCCTTAGAAGATCTTTAATTCGTATGAAACGCTTATTCAATACTTTATATTATTACATTAAAGTTTTTCGTACGAATTTTTAAAGGCACCATTTCAAACTACTCGCTTTGTCGTAATTTTATTAGTTACAGAGTTGTGTAATACATTCTGAAAGTAAATTTAAGCAGTCAAAAACAGAAACACATACGTATACACGATTACTGTGTGTTGTCAAGTTGTTTATTAATTAATGTGCTTTTGTCTTGCTTTCTATTGCGAGCCAGCAGCTGGAGCCTTTTTCTGCCAGGAATTGGTATTTTATTTCGTTGTCGGGGAGCAGAAAATACTTCCTCCTATTGTTTCTTTTGTATGCGCGATGTGTTCAAATAGATGTAAACAAAAACGTCGATCCGACGAAGCTAAGCCGCGTTTTCATGCTTTAATAATGCATCGTTTTATTTGCAGGACTCGCGCCGAACTAAAGCAAAATTTAAACAGATTTTCTAAATAAAAGTGAAGCTAGTCACGATCATTTTCTAAAATGCTTCCGACCGGCGAGGATACGTCTGTCAAATACGATCTAATCGACTACATTTGGGTCCAGGTGATCTTCTATTTTTTGTACACGGTGATATTTTTCCTCGGCCTCTTCGGAAACATACTGGTCTGTTACATCGTTTACTCCAACAAAGCCATGCAGACGGTCACGAACCTATTCATAACGAATTTAGCACTTTCGGATATACTCTTGTGCGCACTGGCTGTTCCATTCACGCCGCTGTATACATTTATTGGCAAATGGATTTTTGGAAAAGTAATTTGCCATCTCGTTCCATATGCCCAAGCTACGAGCGTGTATGTGTCCACTTTGACATTGACCGCCATCGCTATCGATAGATTTTTCGTTATACTGCATCCTCTTAGACAACGAATGAAACTTTCTACGTGCTTCGTTATACTCTTAGGGATATGGATATTTTCAATGTTGGTGACGTTACCTTATGGAATATGTATGCAAGTGAAACTCCATGACGGGCGAGAGGTCTGCGAGGAAAATTGGGAATTCGATAGTGATAATACTACCGACGGTAAAATTACGATGTCTTTGGCCGATTACATAGAAATCGCATTCGGGTTTTCCACGTTAATAATGCAATTCGTTGCTCCGTTTTGTATCATCGCCTATTGTTACCTTCGAATATCGAGGAGGTTGAACCAGAGGGCTAAATCGAAACCAGGAACAAAAAGTGCACGCAGAGAGGAAGCTGACAGGGAAAAGAAGCGCCGCACCAATCGTATGTTGATTGCCATGGTGACCATCTTTGGCATATGTTGGTTCCCGTTGAATTTGATCAACGTAATCAACGATTTTAATACGGATCCCGGTGAATTCTTTCACTTGTTTTTTTTCATGGCGCACGCGATGGCGGTGTCTTCCACCTGTTATAACCCATTTTTGTACGCCTGGCTTAATGAAAATTTTCGCAAAGAATTCAAGCAGGTGCTTCCGTGTGTTTTGCGTCGAACGTCCAACAGATACTGCAACGGAGACGAGCATACTCTAGACACACTATTGCATTCGACCGTGGTCACGTCGCCCGTAAAACATCTGGAACCCAGAGAACCCATCGCCGAAAGGATCGCCCAAACGCAAGAGTATGATTTATAAGAGCACGTGTAAATTGTAAAGTCCCGTATAAAATATATAGAGTTAGAAGATAAAAATGGACATAAGCGTAGTAGTGGTAAGAATTAGGGTATTGAAGTAATTATTGTCGTAAATTCAAATTTTATGCTGTAGACGGGTTTGAAATTTCATATTTATACACACGTACAAGTTTCAGCACACGTCTGCCATGCTAATTAACACCTCCGTTCTAATCGATGTGTTTTCTTTCTTAAAGGTGCAGTTCAGCTGAGGACTATCATTGAACAATGTGTGCGCCGCTATATCTTGTCACGGACGAGAACAGTGCATAAACTGTAGTGAATTGTGCAAGTGTATGATTGAAACGTATGTTATTTGTGCTTATATTTAAGACTGTCACGATGGAAGGCGCGATGAATTTGACTAATTTGAGTTCTGACGAAAAAAATGTGACTGTAGGAAACGACATCATCGACAACAAAGTCATACAGGCGCTATTTTTCATGCTATATACGTCAATATTCGTGCTCGGCATATTCGGAAATGTGTTGGTGTGTTACGTCGTGTTCAGGAATAAGGCGATGCAAACAGTAACAAATCTGTTCATCACTAACCTTGCTCTGTCGGATATTTTACTTTGTGGACTCGCCGTTCCTTTTACGCCTCTGTACACTTTTCTTGGCAAATGGGTCTTTGGCAGTGTGATATGCCACCTCGTTTCGTACGCACAAGGAACCAGCGTTTACATATCGACTTTAACCTTGACTTCCATAGCCATAGACAGATTTTTTGTGATAATATACCCTTTCCATCCTAGAATGAAATTATCCACTTGTATCATCATAATAATCAACATTTGGTTATTTTCCATTTTGGTCACCCTTCCGTATGGAATTTATATGCGGCACACGCCAAGCAATGACACCAACGAAACCAAATATTTTTGCGAAGAAAATTGGCCCCAAGAAAAATATCGCAAAATCTTCGGCGGCTTGACCACTACCATGCAGTTTGTAATTCCGTTCTTCTTGATTGCCTTTTGCTACATTTGCGTGTCTATTCGCTTAAATGATAGGGCCAGAAGCAAACCCGGATCGAAAAATTCCAAAAAAGAAGAGGCTGATCGTGAAAGAAAGCGCAGAACTAACCGTATGTTGATAGCGATGGTTGCTATCTTCTTACTCTCCTGGATGCCCTTGAATACCATCAATATAATAAACGATTTCTACACACAGATGAGTAACTGGCAATACTATTTTCTTAGCTTCTTCATGGTTCATGCGATGGCAATGTCTTCTACTTGCTACAATCCTTTCCTATACGCTTGGCTGAACGAAAACTTTCGCAAAGAATTCAAGCAGGTGTTGCCTTGTTTTGACGGTGCCGCTAAAACTACTCCCGCAGGAAGATTAGGGAACTGGCGTTCGGAGCGCACTTGCAACGGCAATAACGAAACTCAGCAGGAGTCTTTGCTGCCATCTGGCATTCATCGAGCCGCCTCCTTTAGAGAGAGGAAGACTACACCTCCACCTCCGCTCAAGACCGACAGCGTGGAAGTTGAGAACGTTATGGTTCCTACGATCGGAGCAGTGTACGATTCAGCTGCTGAAACGGTTCGACTCAAACTCATCACCGAAGAGGATCCGCCACCATATGAAGTTTCCATGAAATCTTCCGCCTAACTTGGTAAGTTTCATGTTTGTTCATTTTAGACCCTGTGTTTTCAATTTTAAGTTAAACCGATATTAATCTAATAATTAATTAATTAAGTAAACAAGTTAACCTTTAGTTAACTTCAGAAGTGATTTTTCAACTTCTAGTTAAGTAACTAACCAATTGATTAAAAAGTATTTTATAAACGTAGTAAAAACTGATATTGACAGTTTATCGGAAATCGTTTTTCACTTATACAGTTTAAAAATTAATTAAAATGAATGAGAAAAGAGCTGCAATTTTTGCTTACTTATAAAAAGTGTGCAAAAAAGAAATCAAATTAGAGTAGGCAATGTGTGTGATTAACTGAATTAATTAATGTAATACATTTATGGACTGTCAAATTTATTTACTTTTTATGTATTTAATCACAGACATACATTTTCTTTGCACCGCCTACTCTAATCGGATTTTTATTTGCTCACAGTTTACTTACGTATACTTTTATCTAGATATAGGAACCGGGTATTTCGACGTCATGACTTGATGTCAGTGGCGTAGTGTAAAGGCAAGCATCCCCGAGCAAAAACGTCGTGTATTGGGAATATTTATATTTCTTATTCCCTGTTGTGTTGACGAGTTGCGTTGTGACGAAATATCCTGAAAGTCAGAGTACAACTGGTACAGTAGTGAAAAGGTTTTCTGTCTAATGGCAGATGTTAGCGTCGTCATATCGTATTACGAATAAGTGAGTTTTCGTGTTATTTGAAAATTTCAGTGAAATCAGAAATTTCGAAATTCCTAGAGTGCGGTACCGCGAAATACGATACGCCGTGCCGCTTTCAGAATTTTTGCAAGGAAAAACCGCCCCCGAGCAAAAATTCAAATATCGGTCATGCAGAAGTCGTGCGGATCAATTTTTACCACCGCGAATCTAAAGATATCTCAAAAAATTAAGAATTAATTTGAAAACAGTGACACTCAAACAAAACAATCGAATAACAGTTTAGGTCGCGACTTCGCGCGGCTAATTTTTGTCAAATGTAAATGCGGGGAAATTAGCTGTAAATGTTCTTGCATTAATTTGGAAATGTGTTTCTATAAATCCACCGTGCTTCTTCAGTTCCCTGAGCTTCGCAGTAGGTGAGGAGCATCTGTTCTCTCGCCGTTCGTGAATTACGGCATTTTAATAAGTAATACTAAGCATAAAAAGTAGTAATCGTATTTAGCTTTAACACTTTCAACCACTTTTCACAAACTAAACTGTTGATCCCAAAGGATACGAAGAAATAAATTGTGTGTCAAGATCATAAATGAAATAAAATGAAGTAAATTCCTTGACTACGATACAACTTACTGCGACGTGAAAAAAAATGCTTTTATTAGCCGCCTGAACTCGGCAAAGCTCACTGGGTCACTGCTCGATTGCAGTTCTGTTTTTTGTTCCAACAGATGCTTTCTGCGGTCGCAATAAAATTTCCTTTTCTTGACCTACCTCAAAGACATAGACGTGTGATTAATTCTTGCCCAATTTTCAACTGCGATTTTCTCGAAATGTGTAAAACTTCTGTTAAGGACATATGGGTTCAATCGATGCCATTTATGGTGATGTACTACAGGTTTAAATATTTGCAGAGTAAAAGAACACCCTATATAATGAGCAATTTTAGTCCCCAATTTAAGAGAGTAAAGTGGCTGTTTTACTCCCTTGGGCAAAAAAGCGTGGCCAATTTAATATTCCGTTGCCATCCATCAGAACCGATGTGATTTATGTGTTCGTAAAATAACAATGTCATGTTGACAGTTAAAAATAACTTAAAAACTTTAAGCTTTCTTCAATTATAATCGTTGGGTCGAGCAAAAAATAGTATATACACCTCGGGAATGAATAATTTTTCCCCTCGGTGCTTTGTAGAACCTTCGGGCTACAAACTACAACTCGGATAAAAATCATATACTTCGCTCCCTTGATGTAACATGTGTTTTTTTAAGAATGCCATAAGGGGAAAAGAAAATTCATGTCTTAGCTCCATTCATTTACTCTAATTTTTTAGATTTGGCATGTGTTAAATGCCAAGCTACGACATGAGTTTTAATTTTCATGGCCAACCTTTATGGCATTTTTAAAAAAACACATGTTATAAACTACTATTATAATTTTTTTTTTCATTTATTTATCTCTCTCTTTGTGAAGCCAGTTTATTATTGTTCGGGGTTCTTTTGACGAATTCTGCCGTAGTTCCTGCAGACAACTTCTTTGTTGTGGAGTAACTGTTAATACAGGTATCATGTGATCGAACATAAGATGATTCAGAGTAGTCCTTTAATTTCTCTAATTCTCTGCTTTGTCTTCTATTTTAATTTTTGACCTGTACTGGAAGAGTATAAATATTTCTACGAACAAGTACTAACTTCGTTAACAAAAAGTAACGATTTCGATAGGCATACGATGCTTAAATTACAATTCTGTAGTTATAATTGAACCATTTCAATAATATTTGATAATATGATAGCAATTTAATAGATTACTACAATTCTAATACTAAAACTGAATTTGAGAGTTTAGTTTTTATGCCTATGTCTACAGAAAAAAATTTAAAAATTATTTGTAGTATTCATTCAGTTGCTGTGGTGCGGATAATCTTTCCCTATGCTTCATTAAGTTATGCTGCCCTTTTCTTTTGAAATATATTACACACATCAATTTTTGTTTAATTGAAAATGTTTATCCCGCTTGCTGGAAAGAAGCAATTATTGTCTCTAAAGTTTCACGCCCGTCTGATTTCTAGGATTTAAGACCAATAAGCATACTTCCGGTTTTATGTAAAGTTCTCGAAAAAGTTATTGATAAATAATTACGTCGCCATCTGGAACGTTACAGTATATTGCGTAATACCCAGTCAGGATTTAGACCTGGCTATAGTTGTAATACTGCATTGCTGGATATTGTTGATGATTTATTACGTAGTTTTGATCATGGACTTTATACAATTTTGATATTGCTTGACTATTCCAAGGCTTTTGACATGATTCATCACAATTTATTGTTGGCAATTTTACACTACATTGGCTTAAGTAGTGGAGCAATTGAATTTTTCAGGCATTTTTTAACTGGACGTTCTCAATGTGTAACTATCAACGGTCTGATTTCACAAATTTGAACTTTAACCTCAGGTGTACCTCAAGGAAGTATATGTGGACCGTTGCTTTATATTATTTACACATCAAGCTTTAGTAACTGCCTTCGTCACAGTAAATTACACACCTATGCTGATGATAGCCAACTCTATTATCATTTCCAAGCTCAGGACATAGCTCAGGTTAATATAAATGTCAATTTAGATATACAATCAATTGTTGATCTTTCAAAACGTCATGGTCTTAAAATAAATGCACAAAAATCTTCTATAATGCTTTTCGGAAATAAACACAAATCATATCTAAGTGGGTTATTGGACATTAAAATTGATGATATAATAATGCAATCTTCTCAGTCAGTCAAAAACCTTGGTCTATGGATGGACACCGATTTAAAATTCAAAACACATGTAAATAACTTACAGCAAAAATCATTTTAAGTTTTAAAAATTTTATATTCTAATCGTTTTATCCTTAGCAAGAATAGTAAATTGCTCTTAACCAATTCCTTGATTCTTTCCCGATTCGACTATTGTGATTCTGTGTATGGTCCATGTCTAGATTCAGTTGACTTTTACGCATTCAACGTATCCAAAATACTTGTTTGAGGTTTATATATGGTATTAAAAAATTTGAACGTGTGTCACACTGTTTACGTGACTGCAAGTGGTTGAACGTGTCTAACCGTCGACTACTACACTCCGCCAATTTATATTTCAAAATTATTAAAGAAAAAACACCACCTTATTTATATAACAAAATCTCTTTTCGCACGGATATCCATAACATCAATATTCGACACAAAAATGTGATTACTATACCCAAACATAGAACTGCAAAATTTACTAGGTCCTTTTCATATTGCATAGCAGCGTTTTAGAATTCCGTGTCAGAAAATTTTAAAATCGTTTCTGTTTCCACTTTTAAACGTGTTTTTAAAACTTATGTGTATGAGCAGCAGATAGCCAGTTAGTTTCCTGCTTCTGTTATTATTATTATTATTATTTTTTCGTTCTTCTTACTTCAACACTAATTTATCTTATCTTCTTCGCTTACTCTTTATTTCTTCTTCCCTTTTACTTCTATTATTTATTTATACTTAAATTAGTATTCTACTTGTGTTATAGATATTTTTTTTCACATTTTACGTCGGTTTTGACATTAAAGAACAGACAGCTTCTTTAAAGACCAGTCTGAGTCAAAACCTTTTAACCCAATAATTATAAATACTATTGTATGTATGTACTGTACTTTATGGGTTAATAAATGTCTATTATTATTATTATTATATATTTGTTCGTTTTTCATCTGTATCTTGTCATTAGTTTTATTCAATGCACAAAGGGCATATGCCCACAGTCTTCAAACATACATTTTTCAAAAAGTACCCCAAAAATATATAAATAAATACTAATGAAAAGTTTTAACAAAATTTGTAAATAAATACATCATAAAATACCTCTTAGCATAAAGTAAAGAACGGAAAAAGGATTTCATCATAACTCTGAGGATAAAATTAATAGTCGGTTTTTATAGTTTTTCTCAAAAGTATACATCATGCCCTTTCTGCATTGACCGATTCAATTATATTGTGGTTAACTGATGTACAAATAGATTACTGCCCTTTTTAGTTCAAACAGCGCAAATGTAGATTGGATTATTTGTTAAGTAACAGTGTTGAAACAGGAGGTGAAGCTTTATCACCTACTCAGCAAATGAAAAAAAAAAAGGCAAGAAAAGGACACTTTCCCGAAATCAGCTAATTAGTCAATTTAAGCGATTTAATTAGGGTGACCATTTTTTCTACTGTGCAATCCGGGACATTAAGCCTTGTAGGAAGGGAGGGGGGGGGTAATTAAAAAAATCTAAAAAATGACACTTAATGTACAAGTTCTTTTCTTGTCCGCCATTTGGATGGATTCTAAAAAAATTAAATTTACAAAATTTGAGAAACTGTGTTAAAAATTAAACTAGTGTTTACATTTAATTTAACTGCTTTTCCTGTTTCAAATATTGTAGAAAGTACAGTTTGTTTTTCTAACCTCTAAAAATACTTCTGGTAGCACTTGATTTAGTTGATGAGATATTTTGCTACATTCAATATTTCCTTATAAAAACATGTTTTACAATTAAAATACAATACTATTAATTTATAGAACGATTACCAAAACAGCGAAAACCAGTTTCACGAGTTTAGGAATAACGGTTATATTATACTTATTAGTTTTGTTCGCGGAGCAAATCCCGAACTTGTCCGGAATGGATTCTAACCTGAACAACTTAAAATTTAAATAAAATTCGGCATTTTTGCTTTCCACGAACGATTTCTAACACATTAGAAATATTAAAAAGCGATTCAAAAATAGTTTGCGGAAAACAAAAATCCGGAATTTTGTTCAAATTTTAAGTTGTTCAGGTTAGAATTGCCATGGTTACGCAGTACGAAGACTAATGAAAAGTACCCATTTATTGTGTAGCCATGGCAACGCTCTGAAATGTCCGAAGTCTGTTCATTACGAACAAGTGCGCATGCGCATTTATGCCCAATGCCGCCAACAAGGCTCCAAAAATAATGCACGTACGTGGAAATACGTACTATATAAACTATTGTGATAAACGAATTGTTAATTCCGGGACATTTTCCGGGACGCGTACCTATGCGGGACGTAGAGCTAAAATCCGGAACTGTTCCGGAAAATCCGGGACGAATGGTCACCCTAGATTTAATGCAAAACAATAAGCGTTTTATTTGAATTACTGACGAGAACAATATTTGTTTTACATTGTAGCGAAGATAATTATATGGAATTAATAAAAAAATTAATCATCTCTTAAGCAGGCTTTACACGATGCAAATTGTATTGCAGCAAAAGCCATTTTTATCATGCGCATGCGCATTGGCAAATGTGTGTAAACAATAGGGTAAATGGTACAGTAATTGGCCAGTAGACAGTGATTGGCCAGTTGTTTTATTTCATGTGTCTCTTTCTCCTCAGCGTCCCGAAATACAATTATTTATTTATGACCTCTTGTGCAAGAAATTGTCCATCATGCCAACTACTGTAATACTCTTGGAAAATTACTGTAAAAGGTGGCCAATAACTATACAATTTTGCGTTCTGTTACATATTATTTTTTTCTCATTTATCCTTAAGTTTTAAAATAGCCATTGGGGCAAGGAAAAATTCAGCAATAAGAGATGCAATCACAGGTGGCATTCATTTAAGTTTCTTGGCATATTCAACAGAATTACCAATTTTTAAATGTCTTCGTATTCTTAAGTGGCCAATAACTGTACCGTTTACCCTAATTGTTAATTATTCGCAATAAGACCACTCAAATATGAGGCACCATAAATATATACATTCAGAAATTGGTACCTTTCATTGCAACTACTTAGAAGTAGCTTAAATAACATATGTCCAAATAAATTTCTGATAAAGGTAGGCCTTGGAAGTTAAATTATTACATTATTTACATTAAAATATTGTCCAGTTCTTGAGTAGTTAAGTAAAATTGAAGTTTAATTGGTCATATCTTACAGCTTGATATGTCACTAACTTCAAAAACTGCTTGGTGTTGTAGATTTTTACACTCCATGACCTACCTTTATCAAAAATTTATTTGGACATATGGTACAAAGCCGCGAGCAAATGTCATTTTTGTGTGCAATATTCATTGCATGGCATTGCGTCCGTGTAAAGCCTGCTTTATCTCAGCCATGTCAGTTATTCTATTTTTTATTTTCCTTTTTTACTCTCCTATGGGTAATTGTATTAAGCGATCTCTTTTTAATGTTGGAGTCATTCATTTCCTATGCACTTGCATTGCCACACGATATCCATTCTGCTATATCTGTGGGGTGAACTCCTTGATGCCAGTGCCACCAGGTTTAATTGCGAACTATTTTCGAACAACTGTGTCATTTACCCTTGCCAGCTGACAAAAAAAAACATTTTCCGCAAATTTTAACAGCTTGCCTTTCTCCAATTAAACTTTTATGGGGTGGCCTTCCAATATTTTTTCTTGGTGGATAATTGCTATAAGGGCCATTTTCATAATAGTGCTAAAGGAGACTTTAATTTAAAGTCACTTTAAGCATAGGAAAACTAATGTATTTTTATAGGTTAAAGTTACTTTAAATTTAAAGTTCTATTATGAAAACGGCCCTTAGTGGTACATTTACAAATCTCACAGTTACAAGCTAACAGAAGTGATTTTTTATGGCTATTGCGGGAGGTAATACTATTTTTGAATCATCAAACGTATCGATTTTTCTTACAAATCTTCTATTTCAATAATCCTGAACCACCAAGCAACAAGTTGATCATAAAACTGGTTGATCATAAAATATCGTTTTTCGTATAGAACTAATTGTGCGCATATTCGTTTTTCCTAAGCACAGTACACACACTTTTGTACGACATTCTTCTTGAGACTTCATTTTTGTAAGATTTTTAAGAAGACAAAAATCAGTTGTAGATTTTAAGATGTCACAGATGTTACATTGACATTTATTTTTGTTTATTTTGTTCAGACGCCTGCTTAGATCTAAGAATATGAGTATTCTTAACTTTAGAAAGATATTTAATTTAATTTAGATTGAAATTTTCCTCACTAGCCAAATTTAAAACAAACCCATGTAAAAATGAAAACCATTGTTCAATTATATTGTTTATATAATCTTAAGAGCATCCCAACAATACCATCACCATCGTAAATCATCTAGGTAAACGTAGACAAAACTCGCCGTATCGCAGGCAAAACTTTAATTCTTAAATTACAAATGCGTTTATATTTTTACTTAATAATAACTATCTAACAATTGAGTAAAATGAAAATAATTTTGGGTGTTGGTGAGGTGACATAAAAGGTTCTTTTTTTCACGCGCAGATAAACTGATAAGTGATGAAGTGCCTTATCAGTATGTAACACATGCTGACTCGAGTAACTGATAAAATCAAAATTATGTCACGAAATCTATCAGTGGGCAAATTTAAATTAGATAACGTAATTTGCACAAACACACCAAAAGTATAGCGCTAATAATTTTTTGTTACAACCGTGTCTAAAGTAAAAATTTTCAGGGCCAGTTTCATAATCAAATTTTAAGGAGACTTTAAAATTAAAGTCACATTCAGATGTGTAAACAAATGTGTTTTCATATTTGTTTTGACATTTCAAAGTGACTTTAAATTTAAAGTTTCTTTTAAATTCGATTATGAAATTGGTCCTAAATGTTAATTTTAGTTTGTAAAGTATAACTTTAAAAAGCAATGCATAAAAAAACTTTATCTACGACCACTACTGTAAATGACGAATTACGTACAACACATAAATTAAGTAAGCAGGTATTATCCATTCACTCTTTTTCCTCGTCCCAGTAGGCGAGTTAGGGTGACATTTTTGTTGGTATCACAATGAAACATAGACGTCAGATGAAGCGGTTATGTTTATTTTTAATTTCATGGTTATAATTTCAGTCCACTGATGGAGACGTTGTTGCCAGCTCGACTGTAGTGCATATTCCACGGTGCCATAGTCGGTGCTCCTTCGTATAATATTTGGCAACATAGTCAGATTAGTGGCATGGAATTGTCATTAATATTTTTAATGTCAGATTCTGGCATCTATCAAAATTCAGGCAAGCCCCTTAATGAAACGAGAACACGGCCTACTGAGACGAGGAAAAAGAGTGAATGGATATTATTTACAAACATCGTGCGCAAAGTAAGAAAAACGCACAACGCACCTACACGTACTTTACGCACATTTGCAGTTAGATCTACATAGCCGCATCACATTAAATTGACAGTCGTCGAAATTGCAAGTGTCATTGCTGATTATTTTGAACTTGAATAATAAGGTAATTTTTATGGTCGTAGATAAAGGTATAGTACAAAACTCGAGTTGTAAAGCAATTACGCACTTGTGGAATTACTTTTCCACCGTGCGTAATTTGCTATTTACAACTCTCGATATGTAATATACTACTGTGTTTTTTTTTAAATGCCATAAGGGGTGGCTGTGGAAAAGAAAATTCATGTCTTAGCTCCATTCATTTACTTTAAATTCTCAGTTTTGGCATGTGTTACATGCCAAGCTACGACATGAGTTTAAATTTTCATGGCCAACCTTTATGGCATTTTTAAAAAAATACACCGTATTACAAACACTAGTGCATAAAAAGTAAAATGTAAAATAGATTGCCTATTTTCAACTATTTCATGTACTCTAGGCGATTAGTGGTGGCACTTGACATCAACATAAAACTTTCAATTAACTAACCAGTACAGTACCAACATAAACAAAGTACAACTGAAATAAAAAATAAACGGGAAATGAAATTTTTCCAATTGTAAATTTGGTTGCATTTGTCAATTAATTGTCTACTTGACAATAGATATCTTTCAAAAAAATAGTAGTAACCTATTTATTTATAAACTGACATAACGTCAAATAATTCTAACCTATTTCTAATAAAGTCATTTTCACAATATGAAAATAGGTGAATTTTCGCAAATTACTTGTTATAACCGGTAATTGAAACCGACTACTTTTGTCATTTTGGCCAAGCAAAAGTAATGCTTCTTGACGTCATTGAGTACGTCATTGCTGTTACTCGGTAACACAAATTTGTTACCCAGGTCGCGAGGAAGGTAATAAACATAGGTAACAGAAAAGTAAGGTTAGTTTGTTTATGTTTTAGTGAATGTGATTTGTATTTTAAAAAATGGAATACATTATCGAAATTTATGGCGCCAAATAAAAAGCTGCCACTTTGTCGTAACTATTTTCAGTCAAAAACATCATGATTTGGATATCATTTTCAAAAACTATTTCCACTATTACCGTTTGCACTTTTGCCATCATGGAAATAAGTTATAATTTTCGAATGGTGGGGGTTAACCTATGGATTAATACCGCAGTTACAGAGTCAACTGGCGAAAATTCACCTATTGAAGAAAATGTGCCATTTTTTTGACATTTCTTGTTTTTATTGATTTCAGTTATAGTTGATAAAAAATATGAAATCTGTTCGGTTGTAGAAAAAATACCATATACAATACATGTGTAAAAGTTCTTTTTATATCTCGTGCTTCTATTTGCGCACACACTAATTGCATAAATAAATATTAAGGGCAGTAGAAGATAAGACAGGCTTCCGGACGAACCCGGGCCATGCGCTGAGATTGCTATTTTGAGTGTTAACCCATTTATTCCCATCGTTGCGTTAACGCAACATCAACATAATGATTTTTTTTTATTTCAAAAGTAATTATTTTGGTTGCGCAATAAATAATATTCAGTTAGTAAATATTTGAAGATTACTACATAATTTTTCTAGATGGAGAATCACATTTTAAATTCTGTTTGCAAAAGTAAAAGAATGATTGATTTTCCGGCATAAAAATGTATACTTCTAAAAATTGACTACAGTCCTTTTGATATGCTTTTCTCTATATTCGTTTGAATTTTCACACAGAACACACTTCATACTACCAACATTTTGTAAAAAAATTAATCATTTTGTGAAAGGATTATTTACAAACCATTTTGAAATGGAACGTTGCGAAAACGCAACATTGGGACGAACTCATTAGCTTGTTCGGGTTCTCGTCAGAACAGTCCTAGAACGCCCAGGAGCATGCGCACAACAAAACAACGTGCGGTTTTGTTATGCACATGCTCCTAACGGTTCTGAACCTGTCCTCACGGGAACCCGAACAAGTCTATTGTAATAATGAAAACTCCTACATAAACTTACTTATTTGTACATTTCTCATTCTACGTTGTGATTGTGAACTGGCAGTTGATAATATTTATGTGATAGGTTGAATACACTATATTTTAATCTTAAAGATTACAGAAATAATTGTAAGTACAAGTATAAATGAAGAGATAAAGATGTATGGATTTTGTGTTTGATCATTTTAGAGTAAAGTTAAATATCACGATGACCCAATAAGAGCTTTAAGTATGAAAGAACTAGAGGCAATTATTGCAGACCTTGATATACATGAAGAAATTGACGTTTGCTATTTACCACCCGACGTTGATAATTTAACAGAAGAGGAAGACATTGACGATGATGTTATAGGTGCGGTAGAAAATTTGCCATCAGATGTAGCTGGAACTTTTGAAATATTACATCCTGATGATAAAGTTGACATAGATGATGATAATGATTATGAATTACCTGCATCTTTACCGGGTAAAAAGATAAGAATTGAAGATATTACTTGGTGTAGAACACCTGTTGACTATGAGAAAGATGCCGTGTCAAATGAAGATGAAAATGTAAAGAATATTTCTGAAGTTCTACATGGGAAATCTGTTCTTGAATTTTTTAAAGAAATGTTTGATGAAAATGTTATACGTTGTATTATTTCGAATTCGATAATATATTCAAGAGAAAATAATCGTCCACAGTTTGACTTAGATCAAAATGATTTAGAAATTTTTTTGGGAATATTAATTTTAAGCGGCTATCACACTCTTCCTCAAACAAAACTTTATTGGTCATCCGAAGAAGATAAAGGTGTTCAATTTGTTAAAAATGCAATATCTCGAAATAGATTTCTTACTATCAAACAGAACATTCATCTTGCTGATAATAATCAATTAGACCGAAATGACAAATTTGCCAAAGTACGACCACTGGTGACCTTTTCAACAAGAATTTTTTAAAGTATGGTATTTTTAGACATCATTTGTCTATTGACGAACAAATGGTGCCCTACTTTGGTCGTCATTCTGCAAAAATGTTTTTGAAGGGGAAACCTGTACGTTTTGGATTTAAAATGTGGTGCTTGACATCTAGCGATGGGTACTTATATCAATTTATACCGTATGGTGGCAAAATTGCTGGGAATGTCAAAAAAGAATATGGTCTAGGCGAAGAAGTTGTAATTAATCTTCTGAAGACATTAGAAAATAGATCCCAACATAAAGTATATTTTGATAACTTTTTCACTAGTTACAAGCTGTTGGTTCACTTGAAAAATGAAGGATTTTTTGCCACCGGTACTGTGCGTGAAAACAGAATGCTGAAGTGTCCTCTAGAAAGTAGTAAGTCTATAGGAAAGAAAGCGCGTGGGACCATGGATGCACGTTATGATCATGAAAATGAAATAAGCGTGGTACGGTGGAACGACAATTCGGTAGTTACTGTTGGGAAGCAACTGCGAGACTGCCCACCCTAATGTATTTGTAAAACGGTACAATCGTAAGGAAAAAAAGATATATCTGTACCACAACCAAATATGATTGCCAAATATAACAAATACATGGAGGGGGGTGATTTACACCACAATGCAGTTGCAAATTACCGAATAAATATTCACGGGAAGAAATGGTGGTGGCCACTATTCATAAATACATATGATAGATTCTGCAAAACTTGGAAATTTCACAGACTTGTATGTCAAGATAAACCAATTTCGCAGCTGGACTTCAGATCTGAACTTGTGCAAAGCCTCCTAGTACTAGTAAAATCAAAACACATTCAATTCGAGGACGTGATTCTGCTATGTCTGCCAAGCACCGCAAGATTGGATAATGTGGGTCATATAATTCAAAGAAACAATGAAAATTGAAGGAAACATTCCACAGTTTGTAAAAGCACGACGGTATTTATGTGTTGTAAATGTGGAATCCCATTGCATTCGCACTGCTTCCAAGAGTACCACAATTAATGCATTGTCCCAATGTTGCGTTAATGCAACTACAAAAAAAAATATGAATTATTTTTGTGTTGTATTTTATACGTTAAGAGTTACTTATCTAGATCTAAATAAATATTTATTGATTAAAAAAATCACATTTTTCTTGATATTTCAAATAGTGGTCCTAAATGGGTTAATCAGTGCGACAAAGAGAACGGTATGTATACAGGACGAGCGGAGGACTCATGCACGGCGCGGACTAGAAGCGCAACAAATTATTTCTTCATGAATTTTCACTTTTCACTTAAATTTGCAGCAGTCTCGAGCAGTAGATAGTAGAATCAATGCAACTAAATGCAATATCAGTAATATTTCACCTATTATTGACTTTTCGATAATTAAAATTAACTGATATTTTGCCCAATTTTTGTTCTAGTCATCTATGTACCACCATCCTGCAGTAGTACAGAACTAACTACAGATTATTACGTATTCATTGATTTCTTATTGTCTTTGTCTTGTCTGTATGGATCTGATATACTGATATCTGTTTTAGATTTTTAACGTCTCTGAATTTGAGTCATGTTCTTGGGGTAAACTTAAAGCAACATCACTGTATAGTCACTTGGTAAAGTTAATAAATTTCTACTATTTGAAGCAATACAATAATATTTTTAATTATAATAATAGACTTCTAGACCTTGTTTTTCTAAATACATATAGCAAATGTTCTGTATTTAAGGCCGAAGATCCCTTTGTATCGGAAGATAGCCACCATCCAGTTCTTGGTATCGATTATAATGTTTCAAAAACAAGACAGGAAAAACTCCAGTTTACTTCTGATTTGAATTATAATTTCCGGAAATGCAATTTCAATGAATTTTAAGAATCATTATTGAACATTGATTAGTCCTTCCTGGATTCTTGTTCCACTGTTGACACCGCCATTATTGTGTTACTCTGTGCTACATAATAATTTTAAAATACTTGTACCAAAGAAAAGACTCTCTCTGTCACGTACCGGGTGGCCCAACGGTGTGTATTTCTTCTGTGAAACCTATAGGAATAACAAGTAGAGAAAAAGAGATTGAGAAAGTTAATATACTAGACATCACGCGGCACATTTTAAAATTATTTTTAACTTATTATTATTATTATTTTACAACGCCTGAACGGTCCACGTGGCAAGGGACCGGCCTTGCAATCGCGTGGTCGTCGGTTCGAAGTGCGCTCCGGATTTTTCTCGGGGGTGGTCGGTATCGACTTCAGGCACCCTTCAGTGTTGGGGATAAAATTCGACACTGCTTCCCCTTAAACGGCGAGGAGGTCTGGAAGTAACAAAGCCTTGGAACACTTTACACACACTCAAATACACTCCTGCTCCTGAGGTCCTGACAAGTCTATGACTTAGGACCCCGTTGGGCAACCACCACAGATAAAAAAGAAACTACACAGGGTGTTCCAGAAAATGGTGGTGTATAGAGAAAGAATTTTTTTAAATGGAACCCCCTGTATAATTTTACAAATTTAGATGTTCCACGGAGAGCTGATTACAACAACATAAATATATATTGTTTCACTCAGTTATTTTCGTATACAATTTTTTTTTCTTCGAAAATTCCTTAAAAATTTACAAATTTTGAATATGTTTCTAATTATGGAGAAATATTATTTGAAAAAGTTATTCAGAATTGTTATAAGATCTCAAATATGAAATCATGGCTGACTACGATGAAAAAAAATTTTCACATATTTACTAGTTTTTCTCGTATCAATGTGTGTATTGTAAAATGTGTGGACCTGGGCGTTTCTTCAGGTATGATATAAATACACTCTGGGATTTACTTTTCGCTCATTTACTATACAAAAATTATATATGAATAGTTCAAATAGTAGTGAAAACAAAGTTTCTAATGAAATAAATGCTAGAAATATACGTATATAACCTCATATCAGTAGAAAGCTAAGTATAAGAACTACCCATTTCTGAAATAAAAAATAGGTCAATCCATTTAAAAAAAATGAGATACTAAATGCTTCGCAAGTACTGTTTGCCCTGTATAATGCTAAAAGATATTTTAATTTTTTTCATATTTTCATAAAGTCCAAAGTCTTAAGAATATTTTGTTATATTTTCGTAAGTCTGTGTCACCTCCATAGTCAGGAACATAAGTTCAAAATGTGTAAATTTTTAAGGAATTTTCAAAGAAATTTTTTTTTTAACGAAAATAACTGAGCGAAACCAATATACACTGCGTTCGTAAAGTATGGAATAAATTCATTTAATAATAATAATAATAATAATAATAATAATAATAATAATAATAATAATAATAATAATAATAATAATAATAATAAATGTCTTTTCTTATTTTCTACGAAATAAACAATTTTTATGTGAAATCCTGAAACAGGTCGATTTTTAATTAAAAAATGACACTATTTTAGTGGAATTTTGCGTCTCCCCCTCCAACCCCCTCCGAGTGACAGTTGCCCCTTTAAAATTTTTAAATGGAATAGGGGGTCATGTGATATCATTTGAAAGGGCTTTTCATTCTCTATTCAGTAGTATAAGAATTTTTTTTAATTCCTATTTTTTCTAAAAAGAATAATACATTTTAAAATCAACACACTAAATTTTAAAATGGATTATTTGGATGACGTTTTCCCCAATAGATGGACTGGTCGAAGGGGGGGGGGATTGAATGGCTGGCTAGATCTCCTGATCTAACACCTCTCGATTTCTTTTTATGGGGATTTCTAAAAAGTAAAGTCTCCAGAACTAAACCAAACAGTCTTGAAGAACTAAAAGACAGAATAAGAAATAAAATATGAGGAATCAGTCCGGAAATAATTGATAATGTTTTGCATGAGTTTGAATTTCGTCTTGGTTATTGTCAAGAGGTAGGAGGAGGACATTTTGAACAATTTCTTTGATATTGGTGTTATTACTTTTACTTCTACGTTGATTACATACATGAGTATCTACAGTTTCTACTACATTTCATAAAGAATTTTAAAAAAATTTAAAAAAATTGGAATTAATCAAATTACCCTGGAAATGAAATGTTTTAGATGAACGTCAGCAACGTTTGTACTGTTGTCATGAATCAAACGGTTCTCAGTTCGAACATTTCATTTAAATTATTTCATTTTAAACTTTTGTGTGTTGATTTTAAAATGTATTATTCTTTTTAGAAAAAATAAGAATCTAAAAAATTCTTATACTACTGAATAGAGAATGAAAAGCTCTTTCAAATGAGGTATCACATGACCCCCCATTCGATTTAAAAATTTTAAAAGGGCAACTGTCACTTGGAGGGGGTTGGAGGGAGAGATACAAAATTCCACTAAAATAGTGTCACTTTTTAATTAAAAATCGACCTGTTTCAGGATTTTACATAAAAAACGTTTATTTCGTAGAAAATGAATTTATTCCATACTTTACGAACGCAGTGTATATTTATATTGTTGTAATCAGCTCTCCGCGGAACATCTAAATTTGTAAAACTATTTAGGGTGTTCTATTTAAAAAAATTCTCTCTCTATATACAACCATTTTCTGGAACACCCAGTATAGTTGAAAATGTGCCGCGTGATGTCTAGTATAACTTTCTTAATCTTTTTTTTTCTACTTGTTATTCCTATAGGCTCCACAGAAGAAATACACAACCCACCCGGTACATATCTCGCTTGATTTACGTTGGATATAATTAAGAGGCTAAAAAGGAAAAACACACTTTGGAAAAAATGCAGAAGAACGAGAACCTTAGATGATTATAATATTTTTAAATCTCCAAGATTCTCAATTAAAACTAAAATAAAAATTACCTAATCCTCATACTTACAGCGTTACAGCATATCAACATCACCTTGAAACATGATCCTAAAGTTTCTGGTCTTTCATACGGTCCAAGGTGTTAGGTGACTCTAATATAATATAAATATATACAATACGTAATCTTGATGAGATAGCTAATGCTCTCGCCGACTATTTTGCTCAATTCTTTATTAATAACAATCATGTACGGGTTAAATAATCAAGAGTGTCTTAATTTAAATTTAACTCAATTAAGGATAATGTAATCAAGGCTATTAAAAACTTAAACCTAAAATGACGGCTGGTCCAGATGGTATCCTTGATTTTGTTGATCGAGATTGTGCTCATGTACTTGCCAAACTATTAACTAAGATATTCAATCTTATCTCTTAGCTCTGGTTAATTTCCGTCACAATGGAAAACGTCAAGAATATGTCCTGTGCATAAGAAGGGTAGTCTTACTAATATAGAAAACTATAGGCCAATTGCGATTATCTGCAATTTTGCCAAAGCCTTTGAGCGATTGCATCACATGTTCTTCTATAATCACGTTTCCCATATGATAACCAACAACCAATATGAATTCATGACTTGACGTTCAATAGAAATAAATCTTGCCTCAACTGCCCAATTTTTATGTGAAACTGTAGATGATCAACGGTTGGTGTATGTTATCTACACAGTTATCCCAAACTGAGTGGCCTGTTAAAAGTTCTCGAGGATGGGAATAAACAAAAATTCTGAAAATGAGTACACTGCCCTAAGGAAAAGTGATTTTTCAGATTAAAATATTTTCACTTTTATATCACTTCCGATTATACCGGAAGTCGCCATTAACTTCCTTATTTTAAATAGAATGTTATACTTTTTATTGCAAATTCTGACTCTACACATTATTATAAATTAAAAGTGTTAAGACTTCCCTATACCTAAACGTAACCAATTTTGAGATATCTTCATATTTATTTAAAAAGTTGTTTTGGCGAGCTTTCATTTAAGAGAACATATTTACGGCAATTTCAAATTTAAAGATTGAAGTGGGATGTCGTTTGAAAGTGTAATGTTCAGGCTTTCAAATGATATCCTAATTATCTCAGAAAAATGCACAGGCTGGTCACAACATAGTGTCGAAGCTCGTTATGTTTAACTGCCCAAAACACAATTTTCGTGAATGGAACACCCTGTATATTTTTACATCATGAAATACAGAATTAAATTCTACATTGACTGGTATTAGCGTTCCGTATACCTATTTCTTTTAGTTTTCTTGTTATCAATGATTGTTTATTTTATTCTGTTAATTCATGCAATGAATGCAGTTATTCGTAGCAAGCTTTGAAAACAGAAGCAGATATTGAACTGTTACTTTTTTAAGAAATAAATAATTGCTAACTATAACATTATTTTGACATACATCATGGAATAAAGCGATTAGGTAAATAAATACCTACCGTAAGTTCACCATTTTCATAAACGAGCGTCTTTAAAAATTAAGCACACCTTGAAAAACAATTTTCTTTGTCAATTTCACGTATTTATTAAACAACAAAAGCAAAACTTAGTATAGTAAAGTATAGTAGAGTATAGTAGGTAAAGAGTATTTTGCGTACGTGTTGTATACATAATTTTTTCGACAGCTGCGGTCCTTCTTCCTTTCTTATGAAATTAAAACACTACACTGAAAACGCTTAAAAGTGCATTTATGTAATATTTAATGGAAGAATTTAATCAGCAAATGTGTTTAATTTTAAAATAATGTACCACTTTGCGTACAGCTGGCGATGAAAAAACGTCGAAATGCGGGTAATTTGGTAATTATCTTCAAAAGTGAAATCTGATGAATCAAAAATATTTGTGACGCGAAAATAGAATCGAGTCTACCGAATCTATTTTTGTATTTATAATATAATTTACAAATAAACGAAAGAAAAACACAGTAATATAATCTGAATGGTATGCTAAAAACAAACAGCGCCGTATGTGTTATAAATTGGCTCAATTACTTCAGTTTCCGATGCTATCTTAAGAAACGAAAGTTTTCGCCTACGTTACTCGCCTTTATCAAAGTAGGCGTCACATTGTCAGTTCATTATAATAGCGTTCGGTTTATAAGATTTAAAGTGGAAAACTTTTAAGCAAAGCAAACAGCCGCCAGTGTTTAACTTATTGATTCGAGCGTATCCTCGACGTAATCACGTTTACTGAAATTAACTACTAAAACAAATAGACGCATAAATATGCACCACGTAATATAATAAACAAATCTCTATAATTAATTAATTATACCGATGAGAAGTTAGCAATAAAATTCCAGCAATAAAGTTATAAAATTTCAAAACGCTGTTGCCGCTAAAATAACGATCACAGATCAATAATATTTAATCCATTGCAAAGGGTATAATGTGTACATTCTCCTTGTACCAAGAAATTGAAGAAATATTTGATATTAAGTTAAAAACCACTATTTAAATCAGCATGAGTCATTATTCATGGAACACACAAAAAAAAATGTTTTCAATGAAAATTTTCACGCAGTCACAAAGTAAACACCTATATCTATTCAATAATGCCTTTGGAAAGTTTTAGCCGGTCGATTTTAATTAATTACAAATAAATTAAAAGTACACTTTCACGATCATATGATAATAGTCAAATTAGACGCTCATATCTGATTAACCAGCATCTGCATAAACATTTTCTTTACAGAATATGAAAATACACGTCGAGATCTTTCGTTTTAAGCGAATTCTGGGTTTTAGCCGGTTGATTTGAAGTAATTAGAAATTAATTAAAAGTGTCGTTCTCAGCCGCAAAACAGTACTAGCTTGAAACGCTGAAATCTCATTAACCAGAATTTGCATAAACATTTTCTTTGCAGAATATGCAAGTACACATCGAGATCTTTCATTTTAAGTAACCTCTGAGTTTTAGCCGGTTGATTTGAAGTAATTAAAAATTAATTAAAAGTGACGTTCTGAGCCGTTAAACAGTACCAGCTTGAAACGCCCATATCTCGTTAACCACAATTTGCATAAACATTTTCTTTACAGAATATGAAAGTACACATCGAGAGCTTCCGTTTTAAGTGAACTCTGAGTTTTAGCCGGTTGATTTGAAGTAATTAGAAATTAATTAAAAGTGACGTTCTCAACCGTTAAACAGTACCAGCTTGAAATGCCCATATCTCGTTAACCAGAATTTGCATAAACATTTTCTTTACAGAATATGAAAGTACACATCAAGATCTTCCGTTTTAAGTGAACTCTGAGTTTTAGCCGGTTGATTTGAAGTAATTAGAAATTAATTGACGTTCTGAGCCGCAAAACAGTACCAGCTTGAAACGCCCATATCTCGTTAACCAGAATTTGCATAAACATTTTCTTTACAGAATATGAAAGTACACATCGAGATCTTCCGTTTTAAGTGAATTCTGAGTTTTAGCCGGTTGATTTGAAGTAATTAGAAATTAATTAAAAGTGACGTTCTCAGCCGTTAAACAGTACCACTTTTAATTAATTACTGTTTTGCGGCTCAGAACGTCACTTTTAATTAATTTCTAATTACTTCAAATCAACCGGCTAAAACTCAGAGTTCACTTAAAACGGAAGATCTCGATGTGTACTTTCATATTCTGTAAAGAAAATGTTTATGCAAATTCTGGTTAACGATATATGGGCGTTTCAAGCTGTACTGTTTTGCGGCTCAGAACGTCACTTTTAATTAATTTCTAATTATTTCAAATCAACCGGCTAAAACTCAGAATTCACTTAAAACGAAAGATCTCGACGTGTACTTTCATATTCTGTAAAGAAAAAGTTTATGCAGATGCTGGTTAATCAGATATGAGCGTCTAATTTGACTATTATCATATGACCGTGAAAGTGTACTTTTAATTTATTTATAATTAATTAAAATCGACCGGCTAAAACTTTCCAAAGGCATTATTGAATAGATATAGGTGTTTACTTTGTGACTGCGTGAAAATTTTCATTGAAAACATTTTTTTTAGTGTGTTACATGAATAATGACTCATGCTGGTTTAAATAGTGGTTTTTAACTTAATATCAAATATTTCTTCAATTTCTTGGTACAAGGAGAATGTACACATTATACCCTTTGCAATGGATTAAATATTATTGATCTGTGATCGTTATTTTAGCGGCAACAGCGTTTTGAAATTTTATAACTTTATTGCTGGAATTTTATTGCTAACTTCTCATCGGTATTAATTATAACATACAGAAATAATTACTTAAGCATTAAGGGAAGTACTTACTAGTGGAGGACGAGTTTGCGCCCCAGCGATAGCGAGGCGAGGCAGCGGCGGATTTAGAATTTTTTCTAGGGGGGGGCAATAGCATCTTATTTAAGTGGTGTAGGTGCTAGTAGTAATAATAGTAGTAAAATAAGTGTTTAATTCTACCTGAAAGGAATTTAACAAGCAGAAAACGTGATTGTAATACTAAACTTAACAGTTTTATTCAAAGGGTAAATAACTGCTTGCTCAATTCTACTTTTTTTGTCGACTACATATTAACTGAGAGAGCACATCAAGTACATAAGATGAAATCGACAAATACCATTTTGGATATTATTAAAATGAATACCGAAATACATTCTAGTAGTAAAAATGCCTTGAAATTTACTGACTTGGCCAACAATACTGATAACTGCATTATTACTCCAAATGTTACTAGTAATTTTTTATAGACAACAACCACATTAACTTAGGTAACAAATTGAATAATAATTTAATAATAATCTTATGATAAGCAATGATGACTACTCCGGATTGTTAACTAGAGGCTTGGACTTGAGAAATGATGAACTTATGCCGGATAGTCTACACAGAGTGATGAACTTTAATATACAAGGCATGACCACCAAAAAGGATTTATTAGAAATAGAACTTAGTAAATATGAGTTGGACGCTATATGTCTCACGGAACTCTGGCTTAAAAAAGATCAAATAGAAAATTTATGTTTTACCGAACACAGGGTCATCAGTTTTTTCGCGAGAAGCAAGTTTTCCAGAAGCGGATTCTGTATTCTCTTAAAAACAAATATAAGTGCTAAACCTTTAGAAGTAAATTGTGAAGAAAAAGTTTTTGAGGCTTGTGCTTGCGAATACAGCTTAAACGGTTACAAAACCATAGTAGCAGCAATATACAGAACACCAGATTCAAACATACCACAATTTCTGTGCAACCTGGAATCGTTCCTGAGCCACATATTTAAACCAAATTATCGCTATATTATCTGTGGGGACTTTAATATAAACGTATTTACTGAAACTTGTACCAAGACCGAATTTATTAATTTGTTCTTAGAATATGGCTTAAAACAGGCTATCTTTAAACCGACTAGGATAACATTGTCGACATGCACTTGCAGAGATAATATCTTCACAGATATCAATGACTATAAGGTTGAGGTGCATGAGTCGTTTATGTCTGATCATACATTCCAAATATTTACTATGGTAACGCCATCACACTTATCGCAATCCAAACAACACATTAACAACTTCAAAAAACGGATCGTAACACCTAGCTACATAGAAAACTTTAAGAACAAACTAAATTCACAAAACTTTGAATTGGATCCCACAAAGAACGCTGAAGAATTATTTGACGACTTCTACTTCAAATTTAAATCGTGTTTTAACGAATGCTTCCCCCTAAGATTAGTTAAAAAAAAGGAACTCAAAAAATAGACTACCCTGGATGACGCAAGACCTAGAATTACTTTCTGAAATGTTAACCCAAATGGCAGACACTGCAAAAACAAACATTACTACTGAATATCGACGGAGATACGACATACTAAAATGATTTTACAACGATGCAGTTACAAGGGCAAAATTAAACTACAATAACAACAGAATATGCAAAGCGGAAAATATCTCAAAAGAATTCTGGAATATTATCAAAGAACAAAAAGGGAACAATAAACCTATACATATCGATAAAATAAAGAAAGAAAACGGGGAGATAACGCAAAACACCTTAGAAATACAGGGAGAGCAAAAATGGCTGACGTGTGCCGTTCCATACCAATAGGGTATTTGCCGCATACTATGTATTTACATTAACCATAACTACATCCAGTGGCGTTCTTAAAAATTTTTACGTCATCTTTTGACTTGTGATTTGTCAAAACGACCAAATTCAATGAATAAAGTGGAATTAAATTAAAATTAATATTGTTGTTAATTGAAAATGTCTATGGATTCCTTATTGCATTTAAATTAAATCAAAGTTCCAAATTTATTTCATAAAATATTCTGTACATGCTTTCTTTCGTGCTTTCAATTCTATTTCTTAAAATAATACACTCAAAAAAACTATGTATTAAACACAAGATGGGACCAATAATTCTTCTTCGTGACATTGCAACCCACACACCAACTTTAACAGGATGCAGACCTCTTTCGTGAAGTTCATGTGGATTTTCTGTTGCCCATACACGATAATTCCGAGAATTAATGTAACCATCCAAATGGAACCATGCCTCGTCACTAAAGAACGTTAAATCAAGAATATTGTCATCATTTAAATGTCTGTTGAACCAGTTGCAATAATTCACTCTCTTCTGAAAATCTGGAGGCAAAAGTTCTTGTACAACGCTTACTTTATATAGCTTCATATGTAAGTCTTTCTTCAAAGCAGTGCGACAAGAGCCATAAGATACACCTGAAATAATGCATTAGAGTATGCATGACAACAAAACTCAAAAATTTGAAATACCTGTTTGAAGGGACAGTTTTCGTATGGGTTTTTTAGAACTGGCTAACATTCTTTGCCTGATGTCTTCTACAACTTCTTCTGTTAGTACTTTAGGTCTACCAGAGGATTTTCCTTTACATACACTGCCTGTCTCACGGAACCGATCTACAATACGGTGAGCATGTTGACGGAACGTATCTTGTGTAACATCTTCATCATGATAAACTTCTTGAAACTGATGAAAGCAAGACATGAATGAATACTGCCAATTACCATCCTGATCCCTTTAACCAGACCGAAAATACGCTTCTAAGATAAACTTATTATGTTCTTCAGTAAACATTTTAAACTAAAAATAAAGCACATATAAGATTTTTTTCTACTTTGTTTATAACAGTTTTACGTACCAGATTAGTTAGACAACTAAAACAGAGCCTTAAGAAAGACTTTGTTATTACAAAAGAAAACACAAAATGACTAAAACCAGGGAGAACTTGTATGTACGTATGTGCGCTACTGAAAGGTCAATGACACTTACGTTTGACAGCGTTTGACATGCATGGAAGTAAATATTGGTACAATATTGATAAGTGGAACACATTTTCGATATAAGGTTGGAACAACTGCAACTTCACACGTGTCAATCATTGTTGCTCTCATTGTATGTAACTCATTGAACACTTACTTCACCAAGACCCCGGACCACCAGCTACAGGCTCGCAATTCGACAAATTCTAAAAGAAATGATAATAGTCTATTTTTATACCCGACCACAGGGCAAGAAGTAACTGAAATAATTCAATTAGTGTTTAAAAAACCCTCAGCTGGGCTCGATGGCATACCGGGCACAGTAGTTAAAGAAGTAAAACACATTATTGGCGAAGTTTTATCTAACATTGTGAATAAATCGTTCAGCGAGGGAAGATTTCCAAACTCTTTGAAGGAATCCCAAATAATACCTATCTACTATGTGTTTTTTTAAAAATGCCATAAAGGTCGGCCATGAAAATTAAAACTCATGTCGTAGCTTGGCATCTAACACATGCCAAATCTGAAAATGTAAAGTAAATGAATGGAGCTAAGACATGAATTTTCTTTTCCACAGCCACCCCTTATGGCATTTAAAAAAAAACACATGTTACAAAAACAAAGGTGAAAATACATGTATGCACAGTTATAGGCCCATTGCAATACAAAGCCAATTAGCAAAAGTCTTTGAATATTGTTACTTAAAAAGACTAACGCAGTTCTTAGATTAGCAACCTGATTAGCAACAGTCAACATGGATTTAGAAAGGGTAAATCCACGATATCGGCACTAAATGAAGCACTACGGTACAGAACGGAGTCGTTAAACGAAAAAAGCAAAATTATTGGCATATTTTTCGATCTTAGCCGCGCATTCGTAAACTTTATGACTTGGGAATACGAGGGACAGCTCTTATGTGGATTCAATCCTTCCTCCAAAACCGATCGCAGAGAGTAGTGTTGGGAACTGAACTATCTGAATCAAAAAGTGTCAATATCGGGACCCCACAAGGATCAATCTTATCACCAGTTCTTTTTAGTTGTTTTATAAACGATCTAGTATATAATGTCAATGATAGTGGCAGAACAATTATCTATGCAGACGATACGAATATACTGATCAAGGCTCCAAATATCAACACTCTACACTCCCTGGCGCAGAAAATTGTCAACGAAGTAACAGAATGGTGTAAAATTAATGGATTGGCGCTGAATACGGCCAAGACTCATTTTATAGAATTCTGTACAAAAAATACAACGGTTGAAAAAATCATCTTATAAAGCTAGAAGGGGAATCAATTGTGCAGCTATCGCACACTAAATTCCTCGGACTTTTTGTGGATCACAAAATTATTTGGAAAGAACATGCAATTTACGTATGCAATAAATTGAGTTCCCTGTGCTTCTTGTTTAGGCAGCTAAAATATACCGTTTCAAAAGAAGTCCTACTATTAATGTATCACGGGTTATTCCACTCAGTTATGACATACGGCATAATCCATTGGGGCGGAACGCATCATGCAGAAAATATCTTCATTTTATAAAAAAAAACTTGTAAGATGCATGAGCAACCTAAACTCAAATCGGGAGTCCTGCAAACCTATTTTCAAACAAATGAAAATTCTGCCGTTTCCTTGTGCATACATATATACACCTGTATTATTTGTAAGACAGTTCAACCAAGTTTCACTAAAAATAAAGAACTTCATGAACATGACACAAGAATAAAAAATCAGCTAAGGATCCCTTTTAATCGGCTCACTGAAGGCCAACAAAGTTTTGAACCGATGGCTCTGAGGTGCTACAACAAACTACCGACTAATCTTAAAAACATCACGAAAACCTCCAATTTTAAAAATAAACTTAAAGTGTTTCTACTAGATAACATGTATTATAGTATAGAACAATTTCTATCTTAGTGTCTATACTTAGGTATGTTAATGCTATAGGTATATTACATCTGTTATTATGTTATATTGTAATAACATTCTAACTTGGACTCAAATTTAATTTTAGCTTAAATCTTTTGTGCAACCCAAATTGTTGGGGATATTTGGAAAGACGCGACGAAATCGTTCAAACATGCTAATTTGAAAGTGGGAAAATGTGAAAGTTCACTTTTTGAAGATACTTTGCTTAAAGTTTCTTTTTTTAATTACAATTACTAAAACGTAAAAATTTCGTAATGAAATTATTAAGATCGTAAAATCATTTTTGAAGTGAATGAAACGTGTTTACTTCTGTATTCAGAATCTGTGAGTACGCATTTAATATCTCGGAAATATCTGGCCCGTATTTTTAGTTCTCATAAAAAAAACTTAAATAAATATTTTTAATTCCTGTTTGATTTTGCTTATGAAAATATCTCCAATTTACGACCGGCATTCTTAAACATCGACGTAGATTTTTATTAAGAGAAAATTGTTGGCCGAAATATCTTTGAGCCGTGAAAACACATCATCTGAGGAACTTTGATGACACAACGTCGACGTTTTAAAAATATATTAAATAAACTTTTAAATCTATAGGATTTCATGTCCACTTAAGCTCGTGTGGTGTTTGCGGTTTAAACTAATTTTTCATGTGCTTTAGTAACATGAAGTAAAATAATCACATCTTATGAATTATGAAAATAATTATTTATGCAATAAGTTGCAAGATGAGCGTGTTTTTCGCACCAAGACATGAAAATTGCCACACGAACATAGCGGGATTATTTGACAAAGAAACTGAGATTAGTGATTGAGAAGTGCAAGAAATACACCAAAAATGAGTAACTCGGAGAGTATTCCATCAGCTATAGAAGTAACAAGTGCAGCTGTTTGAGCACTGTATGAGCTTATACCTAACGTTTTCAAGAATGGTGTGGATTTAAGAAGGTTACAAGTAGTGATGCAAAATTACCGGTAATTTAAAATTGGTAGTATTACTAGTAACTTACAGTACAGTACTCTATGTTATATCAAATTTAAAAGACTGAACCATAAATATCTGTTATTAGTCCCAGGAAAGAGATTCAACCAGACCTCGTTAAATATGTGTTTTATTTCAGGAACATACAAAACATGGAATACTTTTTATGACACATTGACATCTTGCCCAATCTTGCCTTATTTATATGTCGTTGCCATGATATGCCCCAACATCTCCCCCTTTGAAAAGTTAATATTTATTTATAAGATTTTGCATAAGGCTTAATAACTAATTTTTGAGGTGGAACTCTGGGTCGTAAAGATCTTAAGGGAGCAATATGGGAGCTGTCATTTTGTACTGTTTCTGCGATGTCTTCTGTAATATTTTCGTTGTCTTGATTTTCCGGATGAACAGGGATCGACATATTTTCATTGAAATTATCAAGATTAGAGTAGTTTTCAATACAATGTTCATTCGAGACTGAAGGATTGTGATTGAGGAGTCTATCAGTCGTATCATAAAATACCCAATCTTCATCTAAGTTTGAAGATATTTTCGACGGGGTCCTTCCTCCTTTCCAAAATGGTTTATATGGCGTTCAATAACTTTCCCATTGTCAAGGCAAACTAAGTAACGAGATTTAGGTCCATATTCATAAACAAAACTTACGCTATGCGTTCACTAAAACATTGTGAATATCTATTTATGTACTGTAAAGATTTCTTTTATGGAAAGTAATTGATGATAAACTGTACTTAAACCCATATTCGTCGTGCGTCTGCAACACGTTGAAATGGGTACAGATCATGAATTACAAGCGAATTATTATGGAACGCATAGCCTAAGTTTTGTTTATGAATACGGTCCTAAGATAGCATTTTTGTTACTTTACCTTGAACGCGTTTATCTTTCGCTAAAGCGACTACAACATTGTCACCAATTTGTAGCTCACTTTGCCGGGTTCCATGGTGGTTAGCAAATTCAGCTTCCATTTTAATTTGTTTTTCTAAACTATTTTCAGATGAATATTGATTTGATTGTTTGGGAAGCAATTTTGAGAAAGGTGTATTTATCCGTCGATCTAAAAATAATTCTGCCGGAGACTTTTCATGGGGGGCTGAGGTACAGGGTGTGTATCTATAAGTGTATAGAAAATCTTGTAGTTCTTTCCTCCAGTCATTCGGGTTCTTCCAGATAGCTTTTTTAACGGAATCCACCATTCTTTCAGCTTGCCCGTTTGACTGAGGATGATTTACTGCAGACAATAAATGAGTCACATGCATTTCTTTGCAAAACTTGGAAAATATATCAGCAGTAAATTGAGTGCCATGATTACTAACGAGAACTTCTGGTGGGTCGTATCTTGAGAACATTTCACGACATAAGTCAATTGTACGTTTTGCTGATATCGTCTGAGTTACACCAACGTCGATGAACTTTGAATAAGCATCTACGAATATTAATAAATACTGTCCATCTTTAGGTCCAACGTAATCAATGTGCATACTTTCCAAGGGTCTGGTGGGGATAGACCAAGGACTGATAGGTATTTTAAAAGGTAATTTTCGAGTTAATGTGCATGAATTACATTGTCGAACTAGTTGCTCTATGTCATTGAACATTTTTGGCCAGTAAACATATTCTCGAGCAAGTTGTTTCATTCTTCTTATACCAGGGTGGCCTTTATGAAGAGCAGTGATAATCTTATTTTGTAGATTCTTTGGAATTGCCATAATAATGTTTCGTCCACGACGGAGAGATTATCTAGACATTTTTTATAGTGTTCGACTATATCAGAATCAGAAGATGATGACCAATTGTTCTTGATCGCTTGAATAACATTCACGATATCATCATCTTCCCTAGAAAATGTCTTCAGTTCTTGACGCATTTCGGATCCGAATTTATCAATAGAATTATTTCTAATAGATTCAATTTCGAATTCCACAGTTTTGATGCAAATCTTCAAGATTGTCTTGTCGAAATTGTGCTATCAAACGAGATAAAACATCTGCCTGACCAAAATCTTGTGTTCCGACATATTCGATTTGAAAATTATATCCAAGAAGTCTTATAGCCCAGCCCAAGACGTGCTGCTGTTGTAGATTTAACACCTTTGGTTTCATCGGTTTGTAATAAAGCGACCAGAGGCTTGTGATCGGTTTACAGTATGAATTTTCTTCCCCAGACAAATTTATGAAAACGTTCAACCGCAGTAATCAAAGCTAATGCCTTTTTTTCCAATTGTGAATAGTTGCGTTGTGCGTCCGTGAGACTTTGACCCATATGATAAACAGCTCGTTCGTAACCATCTTGATCTCGTTGAAGAAGTATGCCACTTATACCTGTAGAACAAGCGTCTGCTGCCACTATAAGAGTTTTTGATGGATCGAAGTGTTCCAACAGTTATGGACCGAGCATGACTTTCTTGATCTGTTTTAGAGCAGAGTCAAGCTTATAAATCCAAATCCAAGAACAATTTTTCCTAGTTAGATCTTCTAAAAGTTGTTTGATTTAGTGAAGGTGAGGAATGAACTTTCCATAATGATTCACCATACCAAGTAAACTTTGAAGTTCGGAAACATTTTTAGGTTTTGGGATTCTGCAATTGCATTTGGATCAGCTGCAATACCTTTAGCATTCACAATCAATCCCAAATATTTAATTTCTTCTAAAGCGAAATTACACTTCTCTAATCTGAGACTCCAACCGTTATCTTGATGTTGAAGAGTTTGTTTAAGACGAAAGTCATGTTCTTCACGAGTACTTCCTGCGATTACCACATCATCAAGATACGCATAAACACCATCAAGACCGATCAACGTATTATCCACAGCTTGTTGAAATATTGCTGTTGCTGTTTTAATGCCAAAGGGTAGTCTTTTAAACCTGAAAAGACCTTTAGGTGTAGTTATCGTGGTGATATCTCGGCTTTCTGCTGCAACTTCAATTTGAAGAAAAGCTTCACTGAGATCTAATATGGTGAAGAATGAGTTTCCATTAAGTTTTGTAACGATACTGTCAATTGTAGGCAAAGGATGTCGATTATCTAACAGAGCTTGGTTTACTCCTGTAGAATAATCAGCACATAAACGAATTTTACCATCGTGTTTTTTCACAATAACAATCGGAGAACACCAATTTGATGATTGAATGCGCTCTATGATTTCTAGTTTTTCTAATCGCATGACATAGGGAATTTCTCGACATGGTATCTGTACAGGACGGGCATTTGTGGTTAATATAAAGTTTGCTTTAAAATCTTTACACAGGCCAAGGTCACTAGAAAATAATCTTGGGAACTTCCTAGAAATGTAATTTTGATATGTACCTGATGTTGAAATCATGTTTTGGTGACTTATATTTTTTATAGCTGAACATCTAGTGTCTTTGTTAAAGTTTAAATTCCGAAACTGAATGAGGGACTTTGACCACAGATCAAATGAGTCAATAGCATTTTAAACCAAAAAGATTCAAACCATTTCGTGAAACAACATCTATATTTTATGTTACCCTTACGCCCCGCAGCTTCAATTTTGCACTGAAGTCTTCCTATAGTCTGAAGTTTGTCGCCGCCTGCATGTTTAACCACTTCAGACTTGTTGAGAGTTGGAAAACCTAGGCGTTGCCAAACATCTTTCCCTATCGTAGTAACGTCTGACCCGGAATCATATTGTAAGTGAATTATTTTCCCGTATATTTCTGCAGGAATGTAGTTTCGCCTACGTTTATCGGTTGACGTTATTGATTTTATCAAAAAGATATCTGTTTTTATGTACATTTTTATTCGTGTGATTATAATTAATCTTCTTACCTGATTGACATATCTTTGAAATATGACCCTTTTTTGAGCACTTATTGCAAATTGCATTGCGAAAATTGCATTCTGAACGGTAATGTGATCCGCCACAACCATTACATCTCAGGTTGTCAGATGAATGTATGGTGTTTTTAGGGAAATTCTTAAGCGAATCATATTTCTTTTTCTTAAATTATATTTTATTTATTGTAGATACTGAAGCATCACCGACTGGATTTTCTAGTTGCTTCAAGCTCGAAAAAACATTTAAATGGGCCTCTAGTTCTACAGAAATATCTTTTAGAGAAGCATTTTCGTGTTTTTCTACTACTCGTAAAGTAATCTTTTTTAATTCTTCATTTTCTTTTGAAAAACAGAATGATTGAAGTAGTAATAAAACTTTAAAATTGTCATCGCTAAGCTTTGATCGTTCAAAATCTGCGGCTAAGCGATTGATTCGATCGATGTGTTCTCTAATGGCTACAGATTTATCGTATCGGAAGTTTAAAATTTCGATTCTCCGACGTATAAGAGAGATTCTATCGCGGAAAAGGTATTTGAGTTTTTCAATTAAGTCTGCTTGTAACATTTTTGTCGGATCTTCTGGAGCAACGTGATCTGCTAATCTGTCAAATTCGACTAATCCTAATTTATCTAATAAATGACGAGTTCGCATTTCTGGTTGCAGAGAAGGAGCTTCTGATACAAATGTGTACTCGTAACGTTCCAACCATTTTGAAAATGTTTGATTTTCGTCGTCACAAATTTTTCTATGCGTGAGTACAATTGATTAAAGAGATCTGAACGTACCTGTCACATTGGTACTTGAGGCTTTGGTTTGTTCATTCTGTAGTTGCAGTTTGAGGAGACTATGGGTGCGTTCCATTTCACGCATACGTTACTTGCAACTGCATTCAATTCGATGCGTTTGTAAAAGCGTTCCGTTTTAAATTCGCTGTTGATGCGTCAAATGAATCGGAACGCTTAATATAAATTTTTGTTAAAGGAGGATGAAAATATATTTCCATCAGTGATTAATGTTCACACTATTTGTAAAGTAGTATTAAATACAGTCGAAGCTCCATAACTCGAATCTCAAGGGACCGGAAATTACTTCGAGTTATAAAAATTTCAAGTTAAAGAACGAGATTTCAGTTATACACAATGTGCAGGGACATCAGTAAATTTCGACTTACAGAAAATTTGGAGTTATGGAGGTTCGAGTTATAGAGCTGCGACTGTATATCCATTTTAATTTAAAAAAGACTAACTCTTATTTAGTTTTACTACTGTTTTAGCATCTACTTGGATTTAAAATTGTAATCTTCCGTCTGTTAAGACAATTTGCACGAAATCTATTTGAATTACAAAAAGAACTTGCTTCTATTTGCTTAAAAACACCAATTAGTTACTTTAACCTCCCACGATACAACAAACGCATCAAGTGCACTTCGTCTTGACATAAGGCATTTGATGCATTTAAAATAGCCTCCATCAGGGACTTCATTTGCATTAGTACGTCAGTGTGATGCGCACTACTAACGGAACGGTTTTTATACGCATTAAACGCATAATGCGATTAATGCGATAAGACGGAATGCACCCTATGTCAACTGATGTCAACGCGATCTGTTCCGTAGTTTCCGTCATGATATCCTAGCCAAAATTAGAATGAAGAATGAAGTATCCTGTTATCCTGAATCCTGTCCGCAGTGCCAAATTGTTACGGTTTAGTCCTAGGAAAGAGATTCAACCAGACCTCGTTAAATATGTGTTTTATTTTAGGAACATACAAAACATGGAATACTTTTTATGACACATTGACATCTTGCTTTATTTATATATCGTTGCCATGACATGCCCCAACAATATTAATAAAAAAATGTTAGTTATTATCATATGTAATTTTACAAGAGACTGAATATAAATTAAAAATAATTCGATAGTTTTTCTTTCGTAGGGTTCCCGTAGGGCTCGAGTGGAAGATTACCTTTTAATGTTTTTAATTTTTATTTTAATTTTGTCCACAGACACGGAACTAAAGTGTACGCGATTCATTTTTTTTAACATTTACTAAATTTGAATTAAACACGTGATCGTATATACTGCTAAACAATTGGAACATAAAAACATTAAAAAATAAAATTTGATTTGGAGAATTATTTCGCACTCGTGCGTAAATGTGACAGTATTTTCGGGCTAGTATCAAAATAACCGTCATTATGAGGATCAAGGCATATCGTAGTTTTACAGATCACTCCGTCGACGCTGTTCTATCTACTCCTTTTCTTGGGAGCCGATATCGCAGGTAGACGAGAGACAGAGGCAGGTAGCTGGGTTCGGTGGAAGAAGCTCTCAAGGGTATCTTGTTGATGATGTCCCTCCTTGCTTCTCCTACCCATCGGTTAAAAGGCCTGGCTTCGAGGAAGTATGTGTATATCTATATGAAGTGTGGCTTGCCGAACTATACAGCACCAGTGTGTTTTGCCGGACTATTGCTGCACCGGTGGTTAAGTATTGCTCGACTGTTGAGCTCAACAGCACAAGCTGGCTTGAACTGATGCGCGCTCTGCCTTTTATATCCTTATTTTATGGCGTGAATTAGGTAACCCTGCATCATTGGTCTGTTTGCTTGCTCGAATCAGTGACCAGCAGAGTTGCGTCCTATTTGTCGGAGAGCAGCTATTTTGTGTTTGGTTCGGTGGTTGTCTTAGCGCTGTTTGTTCGCAACAAAGAATCAGCACAGCGAATAAAATTCTTTTTGATTTTGAAGATGTACAAATACAATTAAAAACACTCGTTGAAGATACTGTACTGAACACATAGTACGATTACAGACAAGAATTCGAAACGCAGTTTCACTCGAGTCGTAAGGCTAGCCATATGATGAACACATTTATAGAAGAATTAGGTCAAAATGATAACAGTATTGTAAAGTTCAAAGGCGGAATCAGATAAAGATAGCATTCATTCTAAAAAAATTCCTTAACGAGAGTCAACTTACAAATCTAATGTCAAATTACCTACGATAGAAATTCAAAATGTCATAGTAATTATGATTCGTAGTTAGATTTTCGCAATACATTTGATTCATTGATTCATCAACATTCCGAGTTAAAAGTTATTCATAAATTTCATTATTTGCGTGAATCACTTACAAGAGACGCAAAACTTAAAAAGACTGAATTAGACAGGCAAATAGGCAGTTAATTATCTAAGAAATAGGCGCACTTTTAGACAGTCTAAAAAAATTTAGCCGTTTAATAATTTCTCCTCTTTCGTCGTTTTATAATAAAAAAAAATAATATTAATGCTTATTCTAGTTACATGGTCATTCATTAAGAATCACATAATTCGCCGTAAGGAATGTATTGTAAAAACACGCTTTAAATGTGGGCCATAAATCGGCGTTTAAGTAAAAAATCCAGACAGTACCTAAAATGATTTCCTTCCTTATAGAGTAGTTCGAGGACTCAGTAACTGACCTCTTTACAGTTTTCCCTTTTAGGACTTTTCTATTTTTCTATGGGGTTCTAAGCGAAGGGTTTTCTTTTCGTACACTATCAAATCATCCACACCAGGAACATTTAAATTGGAATGCCCTCTCGCAAAAAGGGATCGATGATAAAATTAAAGAAGAAGCAAAAGTGGTAAGTGGTATTTTAACTGTTTCATTATCATTCACTTCAAGAAAAAAACTTTATAATTAAATTTCCCGCCATTGGCTGTTATTCGATTGTTACCCATAAGTGGTATGTTTGTTATTTACCGGCCTTCAGCCTTTAACTTGTTATTATTTCGCCTTTAGCTTTCATTTGTTACTATTAATTTGTAATTGTAAATTCTGCCATCAGCCTTTAACGTGTTTTTTTACCCTTAAGTTGGTACTAGTTAGGGAATTTGTTCGCCACATTTAGGTTCTTGCAGTTCATGTCATTCTGATTAAGTAAAAATGGCCGCACGCTAGTGTGAATCTACTCACAGGTTTGTTTTACAATTTTGTATTAACTTCGTTTTGTACCGCAATTTCATTGCTTGTAGATTTGAAAATGGTTTTTTCTTAAACCGAAACATGTTATCTATGAACACTCTTGTACTAACTAACGTAATATACAACGTTTTTCGGCGTAGCGTTTTTGTGACCACTGGCAACTCTTTTCCAAATTATTTATACAATTTTTAAATTTGAACAAAGATATAAAAATAAAATAATAAAGGGGGACAGTTCTGTTCACAAAAAGGATTCGGCGAACATTTTATAAAAATTACATGAATGTGAATGTAAAAACTGGAAACGCAACCGTTCGCGAAAATGATCTGTGAACATCAATAAATCTTTTGAATCTTCTCTTCACTGTGGAACCGTATTGTTTATATTTTCAAAGCCCGAGCCCTTTTTGTAATTTGCGGTTGCGAGGTGGCGACATCTGTGCGAGTCCCCCTTTTGATCCCACTCATTTAAGTCACTGGAGTGATTTAAGTTGCCTATCCTCAAGGGATTGTGTTTTTGGGCGGGTTCCACCATCTTGCGTGGGTGAGGTTCTCATCCGCTCAAGGTCTTTATCGCGTAGCTTTTTTACTTTAACGTATCGTGATGGCCATCTATTGTAAGAAGAGTCACTATTTTGGCTAAAGTTTGTCGCTTGGGCCCCTTATCGCCTAAGATTTTGAATTTCAATTTTCGGCTGTTTACAAAAACGTTGCAGCGTTGAGGTTAGCTGAATTCGTAGTGTCTTTAAAATATTTTGGCAATCAATTTCCACACACATTTCATAAAAATAAATTATAGAATAATTGCCCATTTTAAGCATAAAATAGGCAACAAAAAATTTTGTAGGCGCTTAATCTATAAAACTAGGCAAATATTTAAAATAATGTAATAATAGGCACTTAGGCACGAAAAAATATATATGTATCTCATTATAATAAAAATTATAATCTAAAAAAATGTTTTTTGTTAAATAAAATTTTAAGCAAATTGCCTAAAAATCCGGGCTTTAGTAATCAAGCTTTCAAGGCGAGAAGCCTGTGCAGTATTCTATAATATCTAGTAGTCATTTTTTACTGTGTAAAAAATATAAAAACAAATAAAAATTCAAATAATCGACAAGATCTTGAATGTATATTAAAATATTTTTGTTTCATATATTAGGCCTATTCGCGCAGACATTCCGGACTAGTTCGGAACGGTTAAAATCAAATGCCCATTGAAATAATGATCGATTTTAACAACGCTTTCAAGTGTACAACTTTCATGAATGCATGGATTTTAACGTTCCGAACTAGTCTGCGCGAATAAAGCTATTATTAGATGAAAAATATTTACAAACTGTTACAAACATTATTTGTTTAATTTTTTTTTCTACATAGCAACCACCCTCTTTTCTCTGCTTTCTTGTCCCAGTCAAGTCTTTCACCCCTAATATCTCTGTTATTTATTGATGAATTTTGCTAAAATTTGACAGGTACTTTTATTAAAAACTTCCTGAGTTCATTCAGCATCATCAAAGGTCATTACAATAAAAGGTTATTATTTTTAAATGGCTTTTTCTTTGCGAATTGCATAAAACATATGGATCATATATTAAGAAACCGAAAGAAAATAGTCGGTAAATATCAACGAAATTGGACAAAACCTTGGCACTTCTCAAAAAATATGTTTAAACAATGCTAAAGACACGCAGTGTTTTCGTAAATTTGCTTCCAATCTCATATTTTCAATTTTATAAACTACAAGAAACTGAACTCTCTGACAACAGAAAAAATGTTGACAGTTAACGTCATTTGTTTGCCTATGTGAAAACATTTATGAACGCCACATTATTTATCGCAAAATTGTATAATTTATTGTCCAGCAACTATTTATTACGTAATTTCATATTAACAAATTAATTTATTTCCTATAAATTTTAAAAATAAGTGTTTATTGCAGCATATCATTGTTATTATTATTATTATTATATTTTCAAGAAATACTGCACAGGTGTTCCAATTACCAAGTATATTTTGTAAAATATTGTTGAAATTACCGTTCAATATTATCATAGAAAGGAAATAAAAAGATAATGAAAACATTTTGTAGATGAGTTGTGCTAGTTAAAACAAAATATCTGTTTTAAATAGTCGATTGTAATTACAGCGAAGAGAATTTTATAGCATAACATTAATGTCTCTTTGTAAATGAATTCATTATTACACACATTTTCCCTTCACGTGTGGATTTACAAACATGTTAATTTTCTGGCATTCGTCGCAAAAAAACGTTATTAACGAAACGAATCTCATTTGCCTTGGGATTCGAGGGTATTAGTTCTGGGAAAATTAGTTGTTTTTGAAGTGTGCCACACAAACAACTTGTTTCCCTCGGAACAACGCGGACCTGTTTGTTTACATTCGGGCGAATATTTGTTGATTATATTTTCTGGTTTCCATCTGCGTTAGTACGCCTTCTCTATTACTAGGCGTATTCGATATAAAAGTTTTAAAACTGAAAATTTTTTGAGATTTGTGCAGTTCTTACTCGTGATATTATAATATGGATAAGAAAACAAATTAAAAAGTATTAAGTATTAAGTAAAAGTATATTAACTCATTTACTTTGTAACTCATAACGACATCGTTAAATAAGTGAAATATTTTTGATCAATCAGTACACAGAAATGCATAGTATTTTAAGGTGCTCTTACATAACCAATTTTTAGGGCAATTTGTTGCTCGGCGACCTAGTGAAGCAATTATTGGAGCTATATCGATCAACATCATGCGATTCCTAGCAATTATTTCGACAACGTATGACAATATTGCTCCATATTGACATGTGTTGCTGATGTCGCAGTTACGAGTTCCCGTATATTCACCGAGCAATTTTTGTTCCTATCGCACTCTTTTATATACTTGCATCTCTTTCTGTGATCAATGAGTTTTATTAGCACAGGATTCGGATCTCTCATGTTAGTGGTTTTGTTTTTTGTTTTGCAATTATTGGAACCAGTTTATTCACGATTAGTTCAAAATCACTTCGGGACATTCTCCTGAGATTTCTAAATAAGAAATCGTCTAAACCTAATTTATTTCACAATGTTGAAGATAAGTGTTCTCGACTAGCTAGAAATGTTCGCATCCAGATTCTTCTATGTCTTCTTTTCTTTCTTTTTTTTATTGAATGCATTATAACAAATGCACTTTTAGCGACAGCGAAGAGATAGACGATGTTTATTGTCGGCAACAGTTGCTCCACTGAATTTATCGTGTACGCACTCATTGCCTAATTGTTGGATATTGATCCATTCGCTGGGAAAAATTGAGCAATTAATTGATAAAGAATTACTTCACATATTTCGTACAATGTGTTGCCTTATGTTGCTAGATGTTTCAATGACGTAAAAATCGACTGAAGTTGCCAGCAAATGGGCAATTTTAATTGCACGTGTAAGTGCACCTTAAGTACTGTTTGGTAAAAATATTAAACATTAAATAAATTACCAAGTAATTAGTTGTCAAGTAAATTATTGAATAAATAGTATAAATAAATAAGTATTAGGCGTTTGCATGTGAAATGTTGGATTTTAACTTTAAACACACACCTCAGCTCAACCCAACTAGACTTTTCAATCTAACTCAAATGCTTTGAAACCGTCGCGTCGACACGTATACTTCCAGCTCTTTCGCATGTTCTCGAACCGTTGCAGTATCTTTAATTCATCATTGTTGATGAGTTTGATGACACACGCCTCTTCGTTGTCGAGGTTTGTATTTCCAGCTTTGAATTTTGCAAACCATTCGTCCATTCGCCGAAAGCACTAACAATGTTTTATGTCCCTTCCGCAACATTGTGGCCAAGCTTGAACTCACAAAATAAAATCACGCGAAAATCACGACTAATCATCCACTAACACAAAAAAATATATACCGGGTGTTTCAGTGAAGATGCACCAAACTCGGTATGTTGGTAGATATCGTGAAAAGAAATAAAAGTTTCCTATAATATTTTTTTTTAATGAATAAGTTTTGAGATAATCGAAGGGAAAGGAGAATCGTATATTTTTAAAACGTACAATAGATGAGAGCGGCCCAAATTCTTAACCTACCCTTAACGTTCGGTTTTTTACTTTATTACCCCATAAACTGTCGCGCCTCAGATGATATGATGAAACACATTTAGTTCGTTCACTCCGTTCGTTCACTAACGTTGTAGTGGCGAGTAATTAGTTGGTGTAGTTTATACTTTTCATTTTTAAGTTTATTATGTAAGTGTGTGTGTGGGTGTGTTGGTGGTGCGATGGGCAATTACACATTTCGAGAATACGCAGATTATTGGAACACATGTTGTAAGGTAATTGCCACTTGCGTAATTCGCCCGCTTCCGAAATTGTTTCTTCCTCATGTGATCAAGTTCAGTCTGATAGGCAAATAATTTAACAGACCGGCGTGGCGGAAGCAACAATTCTATTCAACAATTCCAATTTATTAATTGTACATAATTGTAGCAATTGTTGGATACAGAAACAAATAAAAACGTTACAAGCGTTAATTATTTATCGTACATTTTTAAGACTCGGCAAATTTGATGTAATTACGGTTTGCATAAATGTTAGTGCGATGAAAACGCACGCTTCTTTCAATGTGTTCGTCTTTAACACGTCTTGCGGTCAAGGCCAAATTTAAAAGCCTCTCAGAATTTTTTTCGTTTACGATAGTTATTTACTGTCTTCTTGCAGGCGTGTGCCATTCATAAAACAATTTAAATCGCTCGCCTTGTTTCACGGCTGCAGAAATTTAAATCGCTACGGTATTTCTAAAAACATCGGCTCCAAATTATGCAAATTTCAAGTTGCACCGATTAAAAAATTTTATTAAGATATTTTGTTTGAAATAATGTCAGAAACGTGTCCCTTAAGTTTGGTGCATCTTCAATGAAAAACCCTATATACAATACAAAAACATACACCAGAAACAAATCAAGAAATTAAAATACTATAAAATAAAGTCTTCTTTAATTCTATTATGAAATCGGCCGCTTTTTCCACATAACTTACCCAAAATATAATTTTTAATTCAAATTTATTTAAAAGATTTCAAAGTGCTATACAGATGCTGCTTATTGGTCGTAGTATACAGGGTGTTTCATAATAGGTGAAAAAAAATGAAATCTCATGTACAGTCGAGTGCGAATATTTTCCCACTCGAGGCGTCAACCGATGCACAAATAGTAGCACGAGACAAAAAAATAGTATGTTATACACCTAGGTAGAGAAGTCTAGTGTTATAACCCGAGGGTATGAGGACCGAGGGTTATAAGTCTTCTCTACCGTGGTGTCTATACTATTTTTTCCACTACTAGTGCAAATGATAATTTTAATTTGAACAAATATTTATTTCAAATTACGAAAGGTTTACAGTTTTCTGTATTATCGATATGACAATTGATTTAAATTTTTTAATTTGTCACAAACATTACGTCGATCTTTTTGACAAATCGTCAATTAAATAAAGTAATTACGGTAAACGATGTACGGCGATTTAAATTGTACGCCGCCTGAAATGCGGGAAATTGCCGGACAAGTAGCAAACAATCTATTTCCTGAAAAATCAAAAGATTTGTACCTGAAAGCATACGTAACATTGATGTTCATTATTTACCGGTAAATAATAAAATTATTTACCTCAGGTCTAGAAATTGTTTTTCACAGCAATCTAACAATGTCAAAATGACAGGCTATAGTATTAGTAGTGGAAAAAATACGTTTACGCACTTGTTGTATACGGTATTTGTTTACAACCGAACATATTTCAAATTTTTTATCAACTGCTTTGTTTATGTTGTAAATAAATTACTTCAGTTTTTTATTTTCACACTCAGATAACTCTGAAACTAAGCAAAATTTGAAATTTTTTTATTCTTTCATTTTAACGTAAAATGAAATTCCGTACATGAGATTTCATTTTTTTTTCTCCTGTTTGAAACAGTATAACAGTATTAGGCCGATATGATTGACAAACGAAGATAAATTCTATAGCCGAGGCTACAAATTATTCGAGTTTGTTATATGCATACCGGCCGTATGTTGTTTCAAAGTTTTCGTTATACTAAACGAAATAAATATGTATCTATTTTGGCAAAAGTATTCATAATAATAAACTTTGTTAAGTAGCCTGAATTATGAGTATGATTTGGTTGTAACTCTAGCAACGTTCGAGATAGAGAGTAAATAGTAATAACGGCCTCGGCTGTTACGGATAGCATAACAACCTAGAAACAGTGCAAATATAATGAAATTACATACAAGTACTTATTGCGAAATAGTATTAAAGTATCAAAAATATATCTTTGTATCATATTTACTAAACACTATTAACGTATTTCAATCTCAGAATATCTATTCTGTAAATGAAATATCATTATAATAGTACAACTGAAGTTTTATTGAAGCCGTTAATCCCCGTTCTCTAAATATAATTAAGAAAATATAATAGTTCGAACAGTATTTTACGAAAACTTAAGACATTTCAAAAATATGAAATGGGCAGATACGTCTTTTTCATTTAACAGGGTATAGTACAGGACATTAAAGATTAAAGTATTTTTTCCACTACCAATTTAGTAAGTAGGCTAAAATGACATTGTTGACAAAACGTTATCAGTTGTTACAGACAACGTGACGTAAGAAATACTACTTACGACCCTAGAGACGTAAACATCGTCTTCATGGTAAAACGGCGCCAAAGTATACGTATTTATTTTTGTCAAATATAAATTAATGAAACATGAAAATTGTTTGACGTATCTGAATGAAATTTGTTATGTGCTTTAGGCTGCGCTCACACTGATGAAGCAAAAACGTTTTCGCACAAAACATTTTTGACTAATTTTGTTAAAAAGCGTTTTTTTTCCATGCTTTAAATAGAATCAGGCACACACTGATATATCAAAACAAAACACAGTTTAAAATACGCTAAAACAGTTACTGCAAAGTTTAAAGCACGCTAAAACAGTTACTGTTTTAGCGTGTTTTTTGTTTGAAAACGTTTTGCTTCATCAGTGTGAGCGCAGCCTTAGAGTCAATAAGACCCACTTTACTAATTTATGTCATCTGTTTATCTCGCTTGTGTCTTTTTAAATGACAATCTGCCTTTTTTTAAATTTAGTAATCCATTTTATTTTCTAAACGAGAATCTGCCTTTTTTAAAATTTAGTAATTCAATTTATTTTCTAAACGTCATATAAAAATTTTGATACATTACATAAGAAATTTTTTAATAAAATGACAAATAAATGTGAAAAAATAAATTACAGTGCACTCGCGCTAACGTGAACTAATTAAAACTGTCTTCATGTTTGCGCGATTGTTCAAGTTACCGAGATGCAGTCTTCATCTAATTGATGAAGTTATCCATGCTGTTTGTAGCCATAATGTAATTTTTGTATTTACAGTTGGTTCTTGTCCGATGAAATTTGTATCTCAAAATCTTTTAAGTGGACACTAAATCGCGCACTATACACTTAACGTTTCGCAGTCGACAGCTTCGTCGAACGACTGCGAAACGTTAAGTGTATAGTGCGCGTTTCAGTGTCCGCTTAAAAGATTTTGTGATAGTAATTTTTGTAAATCAAATGCTATGTCTTTGGCACAAGGTTCAAAAATAAAAAACCTTGTGCCAAAGACATAGCATTTGATTTACAAAAATTTCAGTCTTCATCTTTTAAAAACAATTAAAAACATGATATATCACTTTCAACCTTTATTTATGTACGACATATTATGTATTTTTGGAAAAAAATGAGGTAAGAAGTGAATGTTTGGACTAATATTCATGTTAGCGAGGTGCACTGTTTACGTTAGACAGTGGCCAATGCTAAAATTTAGATGTTCACGTTACACAGGCGTTCATGTTAACAAGTGTTCACGTTAGCGCGAGTGCACTGTAATACTTTTGTAATAAATCTGTCAAAATCAATTAAATTAATCAATTTACTTTTTCAGTAAGTTAATCAATTTACTTTTTCAGTAAGTTAATCAATTTACTTTTTCAGTTTCCACTGACAACCTTGTTTATTTTGACAACCTTGTTCATAAGTAAATTAATCAATTTGCTTTTTCAATTCTATTGACAACCTTGTTTATTTTGACAACCTTGTTTATATTTTTGAAAAAGTAAATTGATCAATTTACTTTTTCAGTTTCCATTGACAAGCTTGTTTATATTATTTCACTTCTGACTAAGCTGTCAAACGATAGCGAAACATTAAGTGGTAGTGCGCATTTTCAGCGTCCGTTTTAAAAAATTTGTGGTACAATTTTCATCGGACAAGAGTCTACTTTAATTAATTTTTTCACATTCAACTGCAATTTTTCTAAAAATTTTCTTATATAACGAATCGAAATTCTTATACGACCGTTTAGACAAAAAAATGGAATACTAAATAAAGAAATAAAAATAGGAGATTGTCATTAAAATAAAACACAAGTTGGTCTTGGCAAAACGATACGGGCCTGTAATTTAATTATTGATATCGGAACTATCACCTTTTTTGTAGATCGGTATAATTTTCCACATTTTAGCTGATCTGGAAAGAAGCCTTGAGAAATATAACATGTTTTCATAAAGTTCCGTCACGCCAGTAGGCCTTGGATGTGTAAAGGCACGTCTTTTCTTAGAAAATTGAATGACGTTTATAATATGTATGTGTCACGTTAGAATTAGAATTGGACAATATGAAGCGACGTATAAATCTTTGCCGTCAGCAAAATGGGCACCATTTTCAACAACTTTTATGAATATTCTTTAACATTGGAATTTTTTGTTAATATACACGTTTCTTTAGCCTGCAGCGTTTTGATATGTGCCGATTGATTAAATAGAAATGTTATTCTGATTAATCAATTACTTTAAGAAAAGACATGCGTCCACACTTCCAAAGCCTACTGGGATGACGGGACTTTATGACAACATGTTATTTATTCATTATATTCACTAAGAGCGACGTTATGTAATTGCAGGTATGCTTGAGTAGAGAATAAAGCTAAGTTTCCATATGCAAGGATTACTGGCGCCAGTCGAGTGGTGCCAGTTTAGTTGCATATGGAAACATCGAAAATCTGCTGGCGTCAGTAAATTGTCGCCAATAATCAATGCGCCAGTAAAGTTCATCACAGTTGTACTTTTTGGCGCCAGGAGTAGTGTTTGTAAACAGATAGTACACGTGTTGATACAAAAGTTGTGCCGTAAAAATGCCAAAAGCATCAAAAAAATGGACGACTGAAAAAATAACACAGTTCTTGGAGGCGTATGAGCAATATCCATGTCTGTGAAATCATAAAATTCCAGCATACAAAGACAGAAACCAAAGAGATGAAGCATTAAGTTTCCGTTTCTATTTTGTCAATAATTTGTGAAGCTCGAGGCGCAAATTTGTATAACCACGTAGATACTTGCACGCAGTACATCAGTTGACACCATTTTTATTATTAACGCCAATTCAAAATTTGTTCTTCTTGTGGAAACAACTGCTGGTGCCAGTAATTATGGCGCCACCAAACTGGCACGTTGTTGACGCCAATAATCCTAGCATGTGGAAACTTAGCTTTAAGGTACTGTCGGGGCCTTAAAACTTCGCACGATTTTTTATCAAGTAGGCAGAACTTCTCTAAATTATACAGGCTCTTTCCTCAATTTTGACACTAAAGACATTTAAGCAAAAGTCATATTGTTTGGTTATATTTTAAGAACAGCAAGATAGTAAGTATTAGAACTGAAATAAGAGAATAAAAGTAGCGACAAAGCATCTTCTAATTTTGCGATTGCAAAACCCTTCTCTCCTTCAGAAAGCACGTGATTTGGCATTGCTACAACTTTCGCATTACATTTGAAATCTGACGTTTAAAATGATTATTTTTGACAAGCCGATAAAGAAAGGCATATTTACAGCGGGAAATAGAATCGTGCGAAATTTTAAGGGCGTGATAGTACATTATCTATCTCCGCGGAATTTTTGATAGATATTGTTTTAATTATACTTTTAATTTCTGCTTCATCTCTAAGGCACAAACTGTAGTTCGTTTTAACAAAATAATTAAAACGAAGCGGACATAAATATAAACTAATTAAAGCTGGTTCTTGTCCGATGAAAATTGCATCACAAACTCTTTTAAACGGACACTAAATGGTGCACAAACACTTAACGTTACGCAGTCGTTCGACAGCTTCGCCAACTAGTGTCCGTTTAAAAGAGTTTGTGATATAAATATAAACGGTGAGCAAATACAAATCAGATTAGAGTAGGCAGCGCAAAGAAAACGTATGTCTGTGATTAAATAAAAAGTCAATAAATTTGACAGTCCATGAATGTATTACATTAATTAATTCAGTTAATCACAGACATTGCACCGCCGACTCTAATCTGATTTTTTTGCTCACTTTTTATTACTCTGTACTATCGCGGCACGATTCAGTTTTCCACTGTAAATATGGCTTTCTTTAACGACTCGACTTGTCGAAAATAATCATCAGATCGTCAGATTTCAAATGTAATGTTAAGTTATAGCATCACAATGCCAAATCATGTGCTTTCTGAAGGAGAGAAGAGTTTTGCAATCACAAAACTAGACGATGGTTGGTTGCTGCTTTTATTCTGTTATTTCAATTCTAATACTTTACTACCTTGCTGTTGTTAAAATATAACCAACAATCTGGCTTTTGATTAAATGTCTTTAGTGTCAAAATTGAGGGAAAAAGCAAATCTATAATTTACAGAAACTCTGGCAACTTGATAAAAAATCGTGCGAAATTTTAAGGCCCCGATAATACACAGTAGGTAGGGTATAATTTTAATGAATCATAGAGCCGCTCTCCGCAATTGATTTTTTATGAAGAGAGCAGCAAAAAATACAACAAAAATGCAGCGTATCGACGAGACATTATATAAATTCACAAGCAGTAGAGGTAAATTAAATAGAGAAGACCCTCACACGTAATACGTTCGTACAAGTCTTTGCGATAAGAAAGAGGTGTTTTGGTGTTTCTTGCTGCACGTGAATTGTAATTATTATGTAGTTTCATTGTTTACTATAAAGTTTGTCCCATCAGCAGTTGCTGACGTGAAAACTAACAAATTTGGATGACACATCGGTTCTTCTCTAATTGATTTCACTCTATAACTGGCAAACTGTAACCTTGATCTTTTTTTCTGTAAACTTGGACGGCAGCATCGGACATAAACGTCGGTCTGGGTCTTTAATAACTAAATATTTGTCTGATTATTTGCAAATTCCTGGATGTATTTGTTAAAATTTAGCAACATTTGTTTTTAACTTTTGATTAAATTTAACCAAGGAATAAATAGTTTTCTTTGAATTGAGACGGGACAATCGCATTGTTTATACGCGAGCCCACTACAACACAGCGCACGTTTATGGAATATGTGACCGTCGCAAGGTCGGACCTATTTCTCTACCTAATTTCCTTGCTCTACTCATCACTGATCAGTAGGAGTCAAAAACTAGACAATGGTTAGATGACGTATGTATTTTTATATCTGAAATTATACTATTAAAATGATCAGAAAATAATTCAGTTACAGCATTTAGATCTGTGTTCAAATTTCCAGAAGACGAAGATATTTTGTAACTAGAAATTATGTTATTTGCTTAACAATATTACATATGGTTTTGATTTTATTAGATGATTTTCAGTGGTTTGCACCACCTATAATTAACTTTTTGGATTAACTAATCCCGAGTTATGTTTAATTAGTAGTTAAATAAGTTTATCGTTGCACCGAATAATATTAATTATTAATTAGTTAACTAAGGAAATTGTCAAATATGTGTAAGGTTGGTACTTAAAAATATAGATATTTTCGTTGCAACTGGCAATTATATTGGGCACATTGTCTCAATTAAAGTAAAAAGATGTGTGATCATGAACAATAGCACTTTTTATAATAGTAAAATTATTTATTGGACTTTCTTTTGGAGAAAACGATACAATTAGCCTTCCTGAAACGTAATAGGTGGTTTTTATTGTTCTCATGTCGAAACGTTAACAGATACTGACCTTTTTCTGTTTTAAGTAAGATTACGTGTTAATTTTGTTCAAAACCAAGTTTTTTTAAGGCCTACTTTGGAGTTCCGATGTGTAACCAAGACAAACCTTGGGCTGACATAAGTTGTGATACTTATTGCTCGACTTTAGAAGGGTGAATGCTAGGTGACCGAAAGGTAATGCGTTTGCAATTCTTAGAATTTAGAGAGAACCTATCAACTGCTATCAACTATGGTGACAATTGCTATATTTGTTTAATTGACAATTCACATTTTAAAAAGCGAAAAAATATTGTACTTGGCTGAAAGATGTTAATGATTTTTTTAGTTCAAATTTGGGATTAATTAGTGAAGAGTAGTCCTAGTGAAGAGCGTTTCATCAGAATATCAAAAATATGGAAAAGCTATGACAAAAGCGCTGGTATGTTGTAATGATGGGACACTACATTTGGAGTTTAATTTGCAATCACAATAGTTCATTTCACAAGCGCAGAAACCAGTCCAAAATTAGTTTGAAAGTTATTTGTTAATTTAAGTTTACTCTTATAATAATCATTGAATCAATTATTTCTTAATACAATTTTGTTTTTCTTTTTTTTATACATAGTTAAAATTAAATCTCACTGCCTTAATAAAATTTTGAAAAAAAGATATTTCTTTTCTCTGTGTGTGCCGGTCATACTGACACAGTGAGGAAATTTCTTGCATAGTCTTAATTAATGGGAGCCTAAACTGCTAATAAACGCCAATAAACTAAAATAATCACGAATTTGATCATAATCTGGCCCTTTTTGAATTATAAATTAATCAAAATGCAAATTTAAAATTCTTCTGCTGTTAATAAAAAAATCTGGAAGTAGGTATGAACTTACAAATTTTAACATACGAAAATTTGTGAAATTCAAATTCAGAAATTCTAAGAAACGCTCCATTTCCACCTGAAATATTCAGGACAATTTATTTGTAAAGGCAATAGGTAATATCAAAATGATTAACTCTTTCATACACGTGCTTAGGAATTCCAAACCAAATAAAATTGAGCATGATTGAACACAAATCATTTTCATTAAGTTCCTCTATTTCCTATGCATATAGACAATTCACGTTATTAATTTCAATCGTTTTTGCAGTTTTTGATGATAAATATGCGTACGCAAACTTTAACAAACAACTTAAACCCTACCCGAAGTACGGCTTAACAATAATTAATAATTAAACTTTTAATCCTTAATTATTTGACCTGTGCAAGGAAATTTCAACTTTAATTATAGTTAAATTTTAACTAGAACTTAATTACAAGCGGTGCAAATGGCCGTATATCTTATTATCAATGTATTTTTCTTTTAGCCTTTTAGCTGTGTTGTAATTTGCTTTCTGAATTTTATAAATGTTAAATAAATTGGCCTCATTATAACTTTTGCAAAGAACGTGTAGGTCTCTTAGATTAGGTACATGCAAGAAAGTTTTATAAAAATAACTGAACGCGTCATTACCATCATGTGCTGCGAAAATATTATACCTGCACTTTTTATTACTACAATAAGAACAAATTCCTATAAGTGATATCAAATATCAGTATTACATTTCTTAATGTTAAAATTGTTTTGTACCGTAATATACTTTTTGAATCTGTCGAGATTATTTCAAGCACGTACAGCTGCGGAATCAATACAGTTTACTCTTTAAATTTTCTAGTGTAAATTCAGAAAAGCTAGTAGCGTAGCAATAAAATTTATGAGAAAATTTGTTTCACATTAAGGTCCAGTTTTACAATCGTGGAATAAGTACGGAATAACTGTTCGCCGAATATCCTCTAATGTTCCTCCATATCTACGTCACACCTACGTCACGTTATTCTAAGAATAATGCTTATCCGACGATTGTAAAATCGGGCCTAAGTGTTAGAAACTGTAAAGGTTGAAAAAAGGCATCGCAAATGAAAAGTAAAATATAAAAATGAAAGTGGAAACTGTATTGATTCCTCGATTGTACATGAAATTTCACGTTCTATAATTTAGCAGACAGAAATAGAAACAGTAAACCGAGTGGATATGAAAAACATAAACAATTTACTCACTCTGCTTATCTGAGACCTGGCAGGGAAAGCTCAGCAAGCTTTTCTGTGAATTATTCATGCCAGGACACAACTAAAGTTATGTGACACAATTACGACGTTTGCTGTGTCTGATCTATCTCTCGCTGTTAAATTTTGGGCAAATTATTTTCTAGCCAAAAATATAATTCTCTAGATATTTAGCAAACTGTTTTAAAGTGTATTTGTTCGTACACGTGCATGTAACGACGCTCCATTAAAATAATACCACTCGGCAATTTCGTGGCCCTTATAGCAATTGAGAGGGGATGGCTCCGACGTTTTAAATGTTCATAAAGGATGCGGTTTGCTTGCAGGAGTATCAGTGAGCATCATAGTATGTAAGTATACAGGGTGATTGAAATTCGAGGGCCAGCATGGGAATCTCGCTTATTATAAACGACAGAGAATCGGTTAAATGGAGGCAAAGTTGCCGAATTTCATGCTGATTAATAATCTGTTAAGAAATTGGAAATATCTCGAAACTTGCGATTTTCGAAAATCGGATATAACTTCTTTATGATTTTTTCCAAAACCTTTCGAGATATTTCCAATTTCTTAACAGATTATTAATCAGCATGAAATTTGGCAACTTTGCCACCATTTAACCGATTCTCTATCTCTTATAATAAGCGAGATCCCCATGCTGGCCCCCGAATTTCAATCACCCTGTATACATACCTATACATATGCACACAAAAATCTGCTTTTTTCTTAAAAATGTATACTTATTTGTTTAGAAATGTCTTTGAAAGGAGTATATTCTCCTTTCAAAGACATATTTATAATAAGTACTATTTTATTCTACAGGGCGTTTCATAACAGGTGAAAAAAATGAAATCTCGTGTATAGAATCTTATTTTACGTTAAAATGAAAGTTTTTGAAATTTTGTTTAGTTTCGATGTTATTTGAGGGTGAAAATAGAAAACTGAAATAATTTATTTACGACATAAACAAAGCAATTGATAAAAAAATGTGAAATCTGGTCGATTGTAGAAAAAATATTGTTTACAACAGTGTGTAAACGTACTTTTTAATCTCGTGCTACTATTTGCACACTCGGCTGACGCCTCAAGTGCGAAAATTTTCACTCTCGATTAAAAAGACCTACTACACACAGTACTTGCACAAATAACTATTTCTGGTTATCTAACTTTAAGTTCAGGTAAGCAAAACTAACTATTCATAATTTTAGAAAAAGAAACAAATTATCATGCTAGATTATTCTTAGAATTATTCCATATTAAAAAGACTAGTAATTCTATGAATTTTCGATCAGATATTCAAAATCTTAATTTGGCATATAAATATTTAATAAAATTTGATTTTAAACCTAATTCCGAACAGAATCCAAGGTAAATAATATTTTGTAATAATTTTTTAAATCATGTTACTTTTGATAATAAATTTATTTCGGTTTTCTATCGATCAAATTTTGAAATTTTGAACATAATTGAAGAATTTTGTAATTAAAATGTAAACTAAAATTATGTAAGTTAAGTTATTTTATTGTATTTTTACTATATAATTACCTGTAACCTAATATTTTTAAAAAAATTTGTGCAAATCGGTTTTGATTGCAGCGGATTCCTCGAGCAAGCTCTGTACAGCTGTTTCAGGCCTAGTTGGGCCTTCGTCAGCAGAACCGTAGTTCGAGAACTCCACTGCAAACCAAACCGATCTGTCCGAGGTTATTCGCCATTGCGATGTGAAAGTAATGGACATTTTAAGTAGCAACATCTTTCGATCGCTTTTGACCTGACATTGCAGTAGGATAGACAAATTGAAGCCAGTTCGCTTCATAAGTCATCCTACTGCAATGTCAGGTCAAAAAGCGATCGAAAGATGTCGCTACTTAAAATGTCTTTATATTTTTAGTTTTATGCTCTGATGAAGGTAACAAAAATTACCGAAAGCTAAGCAAATAAAAGAAAAATGTTCATTGAAGACCGCTTACCCGTTAATTCTAGAATAGTTTAAAATAATAATAAGTAAGACATAATAAACAATGTAACATTTATCAAATTCTCTAAAATTGCTCTTTTAGGGAATAGGTTCAGTGGTTTTTTGCAGTTGTTGTATTCTTACGAAACAGGTCATTGATTTCGTCTATAAGGAATCTGTAATTTTGTATTTGACTATAATATATAATATCTTCTTATGACATTTTCCTGTATCTTGTAAAGTAAGGGCGCTTTACTTTTAAACCGTCTGCATTCTTCCGTGTCCAGGCTGTATACCATAAAAGATAAATTTCACCTGGAATTTCCCAATTTGATTTGAAGGAATGAAGATGCGTTCTACATCAATAAAATGTAATAAAAATCGATAATAAAGAAAAGTTTTATTTGTTTTTTACATTTTTTGAAAGACATTGTAGGGGAGACATTACTTTTGACTTTCAGTGTGCATATGTAATAATAATAATTTATTGGGCTTCAGGGATCACAATAGTGACATAAGCCACGTCCACAATTACTATCTAATAATGTGTGTAGTGTATAATTGAATGTATATAGGTACAATAGTGAATCGCAGTCAAGAGCACAGAACATACTTACAACTAAATACAAAAACCATCAGATTAGGAAAAATAGTCCCCAACAGAGTATAAGCACTTGTTTAACAGATATGCCTTGACTTCTCCTTTGAATGTGCTTAATCTACTAATACGTTTAAGTTTATCTGGTAAAATATTATATTCTTTGATGCCCATGTAACCGGGAGATTTCTGTGATATGGAGAGCCTGCTTGACGGTAAACAAAAGTCTTCCTTATTACGCGTGGAGTAGTTATGATAGGATTCGTTTTTCAAGAATTTGTCTTTATTTTTAAATACGTAAATTAAAAGTTCAGAATAATATAATCCGTATAGTGTTAAAATATTGAATTGTCTGAAAATTGGTTTACATGAGGTATTGCCTGGTACACCAGCTATAATTTTTAGAATCCTTTTTTGGGATACAAAGGCCCATATTCATAAACAAAACTTAGGCTATGCGCTCGATAATAATTTGCTAGTAATTAATGATCTGTACGCATTTCAACGCGTTACGGGCGCACAACCAACAAGGATTTAAGTACAGTTTAAGAATTACTTTCCGTAAAAGAAATCTTTGCAGTACATAAACTGAAATTCACGTTTTATTGAACGCATAGCGTAAGTTTTGTTTATGAATACGGACCAAAGACTATATTGCTATGTGGAGAAATCCCCCAGAGACAAATTCCCTAAGTTAAGTGGGAATGTACCTGTGCAAAAGAGTAAGATATCATCGATTCTTTACTGATGATTTTTTTAAGTATTCTTATTTGAAAACATAGAGAGCTAAGTTTATTTGCTACAAACTGGAAATGACTTTTCCAATTTAGGTCGTCTTGCAAGTAAATACCTAAAAACTAGATGCTAGATGCTAGATTTACTTATATCTGAGTTAAATTCAAATGATGTTTTTTTTGTCATGACTAGTATGGAAAATAGAGTAACTAGTTTTATCTCGATTTAGATACAATGAATTCGTATGAAAATATTTAGTTAATTGAGTTGTAGCATCATTTAGAACTCTTGCGGTGCCCTGCGCTGTCTCACCATTGATTAGGACCGAGGTGTCATTTGCGTACAATATAAGTTCATCATTGTCCACCCAGTCTACTATGTCGTTAATATAGAGTAGGAATAACACAGGGCCCAAAATAGAACCCTGTGGCACCCCAACTGTACTGGACAATATCTTGGATTTCACATTTGGTTTGTTTCATCAAAATACTTTAAGGTTACAAATTGGGAACGATTTTCTAAGTAGGTTTGAAACCAATTCTTGACTGTTCCGCGTATACCGTATCTTTCCAATTTGTTCAGAAGAATGTCGTGATTTACGCAGTCGAAAGCTCGGCTTAGGTCACAAAATATACCCGCTACAAATTTACCTTTATCTAGGGATTTCAGATCTTCATTATAAAAGTGTGACATTGCCGACATTGTAAAACGACCAGTTTGGAAACCGAATTGCTTGTCTGTTTATTAATATTATTATATTATGTTTTTTAATGAAACCACTCAAATGATGTAGCATTGCGTACTCAAAATATTTTTGAAAATTCTGAAAAGAGGGAAACTGGTCTGTAATTTTCAATGTTAACACGAGAATTTCTTTTGAAAATTGGGCTTACTGCATATGTACGTATCGTATTGCATCGAATCGAATTGTATTTTTATTTCTGACTTTAAACGGAAGGCGCATACGAACAATTCGATTTAATGCGAAACAATCCGTTACGAATGTAGTCTGACCGTAACCTTTACACGTAATGCGTAAGTGTCTCCACGCAACAATGTAAAACTTAGCGCATTAATTTTTGCTTGCATTAGTTGTTGCTTGTAAACTCAGGTGTAGCCCTAGAATCACTACGAACTTACAGCTGACTGTACAAGCTTTCGCTGATGTGAAGGTCGCACGGTTGCATAAAATAAAATAACAAAACTTTATTAGATACAGCTATAGAAAGCTCGAGTTTTAACCGTCGCTAGTGCTATGCGTATACTTTTTGATCATTACTTCCACCAAAAACAAAAACCTTGTAAGTGAATGAATGTCACAGATTACGAGCAAGTGTTCAAGAAATCCTATGCAACGGTTTATAACAATTAATAATAAATTTAGTCAAAAAGAGTATTGCGCCGTGTGTAACGTCAAACACAGTAGACGTGTTAACCGTTGATGAAAGAGCAATGCGATACTCGTAGGAATAAACTATAAAATATTAATTTGATGTTTTATATTACTCAAAGTCGAACAAATGATTCAAAGTCGTAAAAATAATGCTTACGGTGAAACGAGAAACTGGAGCGAGAAACGATTTACAACCAGTGCGCTAAAAATATAGGATAGGGAGTAGCAAACGCGTTTTCAATTTTGTTAAACTTTTAATAGATTTCGCTGATAATAACGAATTTGTTTCTTATTGAACGCTGAACAGAAAACGAAATTATGATAATTAACAAACCAAATAGATTACGAATGTGTCTACTGATTATCACCATAAAATAATTAAAAAGTAAACACTTTCTTATTCTTAGCAAAGTCTATTATTATTATTATTATTACAACAGTGAGAAACAGCCGTGCGAATCGTAATGCTGCTGAAGCAGGGCGTATATATGCCGAAACATTTCATAAGGAGATGTGCAACGAAATTATCTTTTGTTTTATGCACATTGTCATAAGAATTTCTTTGTAATTTTCGCCCTAATAAAACAATATAAAATCGACTACATCTCAGAAACAGTTGAGTGGCGGACCCCTGTTGACCAAGACTTTTTTTGTTTCTATCATCAGTACTATAATTGGCTAAAATATCCGACAACCTTGTTTTTACACCCAATATGTTTAGACGAAGTTTCTTTTTTTTTAATTGCAAAATAATTCATACACTCAACCTAAGCATCCTTTCACATATTACAGCTTTACATACTTCTATAAATCTACAATACGTGAATTTCCTGATTTTTCACTTTACGAAGAATTTTATTTTGGAGGAACATAGAATAAAGTAAGTATAAAAGCACTAATAAAACAGTCGCAATCAATCTGAACTATCAACCCGACGATATACAGTAAAATTTCCGGTTTGATTTGCTTCGGAATTCAAAATAAATTCGTTTCCGGTGCGGCAGAGTCTTTCATTTTGCTCGGAACGTAATTTTCTCATCCATTAATCTCATTGCAGCAATTCCATACCAATACGCCGGGGATATGTTTTCAGATAATAGTGTTCGTTCGCAATATTCGATATTAGATTACTTCTATATTATTCGCGAATAGAATTTTAAAATTAATGGAATATGTGAGATGAATTGTAATTTTTTGACTATCTTTGAATAGCTTTCTAAATAACAGAAACAGGCAGAAGATGTCACAATATAATGTTACGTGCGAATTCTTGGGGTGAAATAAGTCAAATTAACTGAACTTTTTCTACAAAATTACTCCGACTTTGAAATTGTAAAAATAACGTCGCTTTTCGAGAAATCATTTAAACATGTTGTGTAAATATCTTGGAGAAATTAGCAACAATTAGAAGAAAAAGAAATTGTTGTAAATCGTTTTCAAGCCCTGATAGTGCAATAACCACCACCACCAAGGTGATCAATGGAATCCAAGCTTAATGGAAATAATCGTGAAGACGTGATTGCGAACGCATTCGAAGAATAACTTTGAACAACTTGTATCCCTAAAAGTTTCGCTCAATGGACCTGGGGCCTTATTCTCGAATCGATCGAAAAGATTCGTATGCGAAAATGACGTAGACTCTCGTATTAAACTATGCAAATCTTTCGGGAATTGTGTCATTTTGACGTCAATTTCGCGTACGAATCTTTTCGCTCAATTCGAAGATAAGGCTCCTGATCGTAATAGGACCGTAACCGTGCCGACACATGCCAAAAAAACATTTATATTTATATGAGATATCGTACACTTGCAGATTATTACCATGTGCAAATTTTCAACAATCTGTAAAGCGTAGTTTCCAATATATTCTAATAGGCCACTTATCGTGAATATCCCTGGATCTTATCGTTTCTCTACTTAACGTACCCAACTCTCCTGATTTTAATTCTGAAAATGTGCATTATATGTATGTAACGTTAATTTTCTTACTTGTTTTATTTTTTTGGCGGAACAATTGTTCATCCTGTATAATGAACAGAGTTAGGCGAAAAAGATTGAAACGTCAGCGAATACCTCCCACCACAATCACAAATCTAAATTCCAGTTTTCTGCGCTCGATGTAACAACGTACGCAGCAGTGCCACCGGTCGAGCAAAAGGCGCAGTGCCACCGTCTAATGTAGAGTGGTGGGAGGAAAAATCTAAACCCCCCGTCTTTTATAATGAAAAATTCGACAAACTTAAGGCGTCATCTCAATAAAGTCTCTCATTAGTCAATTTTCCCCTTTAATTAATAGAACCTGCAGTGTTCTTTCATTACACCGCCTAACATTGGCTGTTTAATTTCGAAGCTTTCCGACGTGGAATAATTAATCGCGTTATCGTAAAATGTTACAGAACAGACTGCGTTACCAACATTAAATTCTCCGGATTACACGGTAGGATGAGTTTATTATAAACTAGAAACCGTCAATTTATAAGTTCAAGCTTAGGAACAGTTTTGAAGGTTTCTCATGCATTCTTACGGTTATGATTAAATATTCTCAACGACAGAGTTCTTCCACAAGTTTGCAGTAGATTCACCGAATCTAATAAAAAAATTGATCAATATCTTTTCTAATCAATATGGAAATAAAATCGTGTGTCTTGGATTAGTTCATTATTTCAAATGCCATTTGAATTATTTATATTGCATTCCTATATAAAACCTAACTGCTGTTCTTATGTATTACATTTTTTTTTTAATAAATTTGGATATCAAATCCCAAGTTCACATTTCCCACAAAATGAAAGCACGCGCCAAGAGCAACGAAAAACTGGTTCATAGAAGAAGCGTAAAATGTCCGCCGTTCTCTTGTAAACACAAGCGAATTCTGCGTTTTAAATTGTTAATAACATTCGCTAAGAATACTGGATTGTTATTTAACTGTTCGCAATGTAACAATAAACTCTTATGAACAAAGATTTCTGTTAATGAATTAAACTTACTGACAGTTATAAATAATTGAAATGAGAATGATATTTAAAAAAAATGTATCAATTAAAGACATACGATTTTCTTTCCATAGGTCACTTGATTAGAAAATGTATTGATCACGCATTATTATTAACATAGATAAACTCTAAGCTTCTACGGCCGTTGTCCAATTTCTCGTTGGTTTTCGATAGTACCAAGTTTGTTACAGAAAAAATTCTCAGGGCCCTTACAGCTGTTGATATTCTTGCTGCTGCTATAAGTCTTTAACCCTGGTTTGCACCGAACAAATAAACTAAACTTAAATTTAAGCGTCACTTATAATATGACTTACTCAATGTCATGTAACCTGAAACGTCAGTCACTCTATAAACATCACTTCAATTTAAGCTCAGCTTAAGGGCGTTTTCTAGAGTTGGACATTTTTTAATCGAATTAACGAATAAGACTAACGACTAATTTTGCATATGTTAGTCATGACTAATCGGTTAGTCATTAGTCTTGAATTTTCCGATTGAAGATTAGTTAGCCATAACCTAGATTAAGAATTAATTTATTCGTTAGTCATGATTGATATATGCGACGGCTAACAAAATTTGAACGTTAATCGTTGCTGACGTCACAACATACCATATGTTCATGGATCGACTTGAATTTTCAAAGAATTATTCTTTATAAAAAATTCTGCTTCTCAAGAAACTTCACAAACAATGGTTAAATTAAAATTTTTAACTACAGTCTGCCCTAAAAATTTAAAATTTCTTAATTTCATGTTGTAGATATCAAAGTAACGTTTTTATTATTGATTTTAGGCAAAAAATGAATTCTTTACAAAAAAAACTATTGTTCGAGTAATTTCAAATATGTACATAAATTTAAGTTTTTTGACTACAGAATGTCCGAAATATTCAAATTCAAATAACCAAATAAACTTTTTTATTATTGATTTTTCGCAATTAACATTCTGCATAAAAATATTCATCTTTTCGGAAAACCTTAGAAATCCTTGACAATTTCATATTTTTACAACATCGTGGCACCACCGTCATTTTTTTTTTATATACCGATTGATCGATCGATAATTTTAAGAACTTTTATACTGGGTGTCTCATAACGTACGGAGGAGATTGAAATGGTGAATAGAACATCAAAAAGTAAGGTAATCTTTTCATATAGATTTTTTCTAAAAGTCAATAATACGGGAGTTATAATTCCCTGAAAGAGGGATGAAACGTATTTTTCCTTTGGCCACATCTTCTGAATCCGTTAAGTTATCAAGCTAATATTTGAAACTCAGATATAAGGCACCTAATTGAACATTTTTAACGCATTTGTCCGATCCTTCCTCCCTTTTAATGGGTAGTTGGAGGGGATTATTTTCAGTATTTTATGGTAACAAAATGCAAGGGACGTATGCTAACTTTTAAACTTCAATTACTCGATTACTTACATTAGATCCGAATTAAATTTCGCTCCAAACTTGAATGCCCGTAAATCGAAGGCATGGGGTAATGATAAAGGGTTTTTCATTAAGAGCGATGCATTTTGTTTTTTTACACATTAACACAAACTTAATATATCTGAAAAACACACTTGAATTTAATAATTACATAAATAAATTCCTATAAAACATGAATTATACATTACTCTGAATTTTTCTCTATTATTTACAAAATTATTTCTTTGTGAAAATAAAAACTTGTTTTTTAATATACTATTTTCTATTTTGGTGCTTTAATGAATACAGTATGAAACCCATTTGGGTGTCATAAAGTAGCTCATTAAAGCATCCAAAATTTTATTTTATTAGGTTGGCGATAACATGTATAGCGACATTTACTTTATTTACTTTAATTTTATTCATTTATTATGTAGGTACACTGGTTTTGTTTAATTGTGACATATACACGGTGTTGATTCCTTTTTCAGACATAGGCATATACAATTAAATATTTGCAAATATTGGCTCTCCTGCAAATTTTAGAGCAAGACGTCAAGGAAAGAAATTGTTCAGAATTCTAAAATACACTTAAAGCCTTACTTTTTTTTTTAAATTTTGTACTCACATTCTCAAAAATAGTAAAAGTTTTCAGAAAATTGACATTTTATTAGGACTACAACACAAAAAAAACATTAAATTAACATTTTTAAATAATGTATTCAAACTGGTCTTCATATGCAGCTAAACAATGTCCTTATTGATCATAACATTTTTGCCTCATGTTTGCCAATTGATACTGAGATACTCTGCCGCATTCAGCATTGAAATATGAAAAAAAATTACATAATTTTATTTGACACTAAACCGCTTGACTACGTAAACTACATAAGGAAAAAGTCTTCTCATTTAGGTCGTTGTAAAAGAACATTTAGGGGGTTTTTCTGACAGGAATTCATTAATAGGAGTGTAGATTGGAGTTTTAGTAGACATTTCAACACCTGTTAATTATCATTAAAAATATTTCTCCTCAAAAGCATATTGCATCAACAACGTTGCGATTATGTATAAATATTAGTTTTTGGTAAATAATAAAATATCTAAAGCAATAAATACCTTTCATTACTTTTTTTCCAATTACAAATCTTTGAAGTTTCCATCCACAATTATTTTAAATTTAAAATTAAGTTTTGATAAGTGAAGTTTTGTGAAAAAGTTAAAGAATAAAACATTATTTTCTGGCCTTGAGATTGTTCAGTAAGCTAAAACTAATATATAGTAAAAAAATCTCGTTGGAATCTTGATTAATTTCCAAGAAATAACAATTTAAGATTTTGGCAATTTCGAAAAATGCTACTTTCTAACTAAGTAAAAATCACTCGGTATATCTTATAGAGACTAAATAGGTTTTCAGAGAAGCACAAATTATTGCCGTAAAATTTTTTTTCGAAAAATCAGAAATAAATTTTTTGATGTCGACGTTTTGGCGAGCACTGTAAATTCGGTAGGAAAGCTGGAATTTACAATTTAATAAAATAGCATTGAAATTCCTATGGAATTGGACACCTGGTATACAGATTGAATTACAGAACTAGGTGGATATAAGTCATTTCGGACGAAATCGTGTGCAGTAGAGGGAGGGGGTTCCTAGCGTAGATCATTTCAGTTCGAATCGAACCATGTAGATATGAATGTCGTTTACTTTCTTTATCACGTAAATAATCGAGATTCATCTGTTTAAATAAAAATAATATTTTCCTTTTCAAACTTCCTTTTTTTGTTTTAGTTTTAATTTAGTTTCAATTATTGTTATTTATTTTTATTCGTTTATTAGAATTCATTATGAATGTGTATACCGTACCTGAGAAAGTACAGATTATAAAATGGTATTGTCGGGGTTTTTCAGTTGAAAGAATTATTAATTCTTTTAGAGATACATAAATATTTTTAACTAATTTCATTGAAATCATGAATAGGTAATGGTTTACATTTTCGAGCAGTTTATATTTACATTGAAAAGTTTTGTTGAATGACAATAATTTTATTGACACTAAAAATACTTTTTAATCATTAAAACTTGTACTACATTTTAAAAAGAATTATTAAATATGCGCTCCTCGCTTCAAAATGCTAGCCGCGGCGGTCCCGAATACATACGATGTGCGCGCCCGCCAACCTAGTAAGCTGACTCAATCTGTATAATCCCGAGAACAAATAATTCACTAATCACAAGTTCAGTTTGGCTAATCTTTTAACTAGTGAAAATCTAGAGAATTAGTCTTTGGTCGAACGATATAATTTACGATAAATTAAGCTCCTGATACAATTTACGAAGCTAAAATTTATTATCGTTTTTGTACTCTGTGTACGAGGGAGTAAGTCCCTGGCGGGTTTAAGTGAACTCCGGTCTTAAATCCAGTTAGGCTTCCGTAGCCGAAAACAAAAGTTTTTTGGATGTAATGTCTTAATTTTATTTGGCCATATACCGGCCTCCAAAGATTAGGTTTACCATGATCTCACTCTCGCAGTTAGCCGAACTTCGTTTAAATCGATAATCTCAGCTACAAGAAAATTTTATTTCACAATAAATAACTGTTGCAGTAACATGAATGAGCACTTAATACAAAGTTCAGTTTTATGTTAAAGTTAGGAAGATATATAAAGTATTAAAGAACGGTATATGGACAAAAACAACTACGGAATGATATTATAGGTGACGAGCGTGTTCTACAGGAATGCTTTTGCTATTTAACATCTCTGAGTACCTTCAACTTTAATCAACTTCCATTACGAAGACAGTGGTCGTGTTAATGGAAATTAATGGACGTCTACTTGATGCGCTGAAATCTTGTGTTTGTGTTTTCGCCTACGAGCAAATAAACCGAGGAGTTGCCTGTCGAAGCATTTCGACAAACACGTTCTAAAACTTGAGTGGAATAAATTACACCGTTGCCTTCGGCTAATATGCCGAATTGCTCACCGATCAAAGCAGTTGATCAATTTCAGAGAATAGAAATAAGCTCTAATTAAGGTACACATGAGGTTCGAGAGGTGAATAAGGGGTAATTTTCAATTAGTTGTTAACCCAGTGAGTCGCTTTATAAAATTGATTAGAATTCAGTAAATGCGATACTCACCATGCCGATAATCTGCGATCATTATAAAAATGATATAGAGTAGGCATTGGTATTTAAAAGTGGGTCTTGGATAACGTCACACTAATACTAATTGCCAATCAATTGTGACATAAACACTCCGGAAATGTTATTTTTCGCATTTCATACAGTAATGTATCTTATTAATATCCCCAAAATCGTTCAGTAATGGGTTACTTTACAACATAGCAACCATTACAGTATAGCAACGTACTAACTACTACGCTCGCTCGTACTCAACAAGCTAAACTCGTTTAGTAAAACTTTTCATAACTTGTTGCGTAATATAACGTGTGATTAAAAAAAAGTTTCATCACGATCTGCTATGATGAATAAAGATAGATATAACGGCCATGTCTGAGATACCAAATGTCGATGACGTTTCTTCATTAAAAATTACATTTGTCAGTTCTGCCAGATTTAAGTTTTGATTATTTTCACACATTTGAATGTTAAGGCTTTCACTGATCATCAAGAAAGTTGTTCGTTAAAAATATATTTTAGAAATTGTGAAAAAATTAATGCTTTGTGGATTTATTCAATGCGTAACGCATTTGAAGATTAGTTCCAACATTCAGACAAAGGTAATTTTTTTCATAGCACACTTTGATGAAAGTTTTTTTGAATCGCTGGTTACTATTAACGCTAGTCACTAAGTTGTTCGTAGATGAAGGCAGTGGTCATTTTATTCATCTGCTTTAATTTTTTTTGAAATAACACGTTTTCTTGCTTTGGAGGTTAAAGATTAGTTTACGCACCATCATTTAGTGTAAAGTAATGTAAGAGATCAATATAAACTTCGCAGCAAAATTAGGGGATAATTAACAAATACCAATAATGCACTTATAATCAATGTCTGGTGGTAACTATTCCTATTTACATTATCACTAGCAGGAATAATAAGATTAACAAGGCAATTTATCTTAACATAATTAAGAAGAATTTAGCAATGAAACAAGAAGTGCAAAATTAAAAGCAGAGTTAAACATTTATTTTTTTAAATAAAAGCGAGTTATCGAGTTAGAATTCCCGTCGCTGCTATACAAGCTCTTATACGAGAAGGAATACTCTCAATTAAGCACGAAATTTCTTCTTGGGTAATATCCGTCCAAGTTTCTTGAAGATTTCTTGAGAGTCGACTGTTTGAGGACGGAGTGGAAGTTTCAGAATTCTTTCTCCTATGGTACTGTAAAGATTCTCAATCGAATTTGACTCAAAACTTTGCGCTGGCCAATTTAAAGATTGACGTCAATAATCTCATTATTGACAATGTTTATTATGTGCGGGCGAGCATTATCATGCATTAAAATGAACTGAGATCCTTACACAACAGCAAAAGGTTCAACAACGGGAATGATAACATCATTCAAATATCTTATTGTTATCATTGCTCCCCTGTTCATAATAATCAGGTTGGTACGATTTTCAAAGGTAGCCCCACCCCACACCATAACTGATCCATCACCAAATCGATCTACTTATCGTATGCAACATCTTACGAATCTTTCTATGGATATTCTCCATACTGTCACACATATCATTCGACTTTAGATAAAATCTGGATTCATCGGTGAATAAAACAGCGCTAGTCATCAATTGCCCAATTTGCATGCATTTGAGCAAATCCTAGTCCACGGTGGATTGAATACTAACGGTGGCAGCATTTCGGCAAGCGAGATAGCGAACCGTTACGTCACCGCATACCCGTTTTTCCTTTTACACGATTATTAACCAATATTAACTGTCACGGTTGACCGATGTATTAGAGGGGGAAATGGGTATGCGATGACGTAACGGCTCGCTATCTCACTTGAATGCTGCCACCGTTAGTATTCAATTCACCGTGATCCTAGTCAAGCTCTTTTATATGCTGCAGTCAAAACTGGTCCTGTTGCTGTCCTGTAAGGTCATAAATTCACAATTTTAAGCCTCCTTCTCACAGTATCTTTACTTATAACCGTTCCAGTGGTAAACTACAGATCGCCTTTAACCGGTTTTGCTGTATAAAACCGTCTCCGTTTTACAATAATTTGCATCAGTTGGTCCTCTGCAGCTATTATTTTTCTTTTTCTGCCTTGACCAGGTCTTCTGCAAAAGTTACAGAGATTGCCGATATTTTGTATTTTATGCAAAATTTGCTCAAAGTTTATTTAAAAATTGTGTTAAAAAGCCATACCTTAAGATCTTGTAAGAGCTGTTTTCAAAATTAATTTTGCCGCGAAGTGTATAAGATTCAGTGAATGCGTTTATGCCGTAATTTAACGTAAATTTAGAGGTGGGCTTTTACACGTCGATAGTGATTGTCGACATGACTGTGTAACACAAGACACTGAGTAGATAATGTAGGCTATAACCGAGTTAAGCGAACTGTTAAACTGCACAAAATCGTCAAGTCAACTGTCAGACTATACTACCTGACCAATCAGCGATTGGGATAACTGAACACGTGGTTTGGTCTGACCATTTTGATCGTTCAGTTACTGCAGCCTAGGTCAACTATTCCAAATAACTGTTTTTAGATTAAGTTATTTTTAAATTGTCATTCTTTGCGACGGTGTGATTATTGTAATGTCTTCCTTTATTTTATTAATAAATATTTTTAATGTTTATACTGTTGTTTATATACACAGTAGATAAAGACAGATAATACGTATAGCATAACTCAACAATGCAGATTGCTTATATCTGATCTCAACAATATAAATTACCATAACTGAAATCGCTTTTGCACATGCGTTAGCTTAATCAGAAGACATCACATCATATGACGCTTCGTATTACTGTCTCATTGTATCTGAAAAATTACATTACATTACAGGACACGCATAAACACTCTGTCCATTCGTTAAACTACTTTACATTTACACTACTTTAATTCTTAAATGAAATGATATTGCATAAACCAATCTTAAATTTCAAATTGGATTTTTTTATAGATTAAATTTCAAACTTAGGTTCGAAGTAATATTTTCATATTAGTGGTATTTGTGTTAGTATACGCACACGTCAAAGAACGAAGAATGATATTTGTTTTTGAAGGATTTAAAACAGCATTTCAATTTGAAAACCACATAAAATGAAATTCTAAGAAAATTGATTTTTGGTCATTATTCTAGCAAAATATTGTATTTAGACACTGTGACTTGTTAATTACACTTAATTTTATCTGTGTGCAACGATCTTAGAAGAAAAAGATTAATAACTTTTGAATTATCGCAAAATTTCATTTTCGAGAATTCCTTTTTTTCAAATTTTCAACCATATTTTAAATGACTGATTGTATGGGGAATTGTGTTGTTTTTTGTTTTGATTGATGCACGAACTAACTGTAGAAAACATTTTTCGAAAAATTCAATAATAAAAGATTTTCCCATTTTACGAACTTTATGAAAGGCACATTTGAGTTAAGAAAATATATAATGAAATGACATGACGTGACAATAGCAGCAAGGCTGTTTCACAAAAGTTAGAAGTAGATAGCAGTTCTTTGACTTATCGATCGATCGGTCGGCATATATTGGAAAAATGAACTGTACGTCTGTACATGAAGTAATACGTGCAACAAGTCTTGTGTAATTATGTTTTGTGTTAATCCGTATTTTAGATCGTTGTAGACATCACATAGAATCGTTTGATAACTTATTTAAGGCAAAGGACACCATCGCCTAATTTGTTTCGTACTCCTTAATAATTTCGTTATAACTCGTTTTTTTAAGTATTTTATCTAATTTAGCGAGTAGTAGTAGAAGAAGTTTAAAATAAAAACGTTATAAATTCTTGAAATTTCATCCCACCGTAATCGTCACTTCGACACGGCCAAATGGGGATTTTACAGTCTTACAAGGAACCATTTTAATGTAAAAAGCTCGGCGTCCTTAGAAGCCATAAAACTTTCGCACAAATTTCGAAAAGCTGTTTATTACGAGAAATAAAAATGTCGAGTTCGTTCACGGAATAAGTTTTGTGGTATCGAGGGCGTTAACGTTCTTATGGTGCGAACAGAAGCGATGAACATGAATTTATTTATATGTATAAAATAATCCCAGCGAAAACATGTACGTTTATTCAACGTTAATTTCACGTTGTAATGGTGGAAATAACGTTATTCGTTGAAAAATGCAACGTTGTTTTTTGGTTGAATTAGCAACCATAATTATATCACGTTTGTATGACGTGTTTTTTAACGATCAGTTTAATATGGACGTAATTATAACGTGAAATAAATGCGTAACAATTTTGTCTTTTTACGACGTGATTTATACTATGAGTAAATGCGATGTATCTACCATACGTTGATTACCACATCATTTCAACGTTAATTCAACATCTACTATTCTACGTAATAAATGAGAAAAACAATAACGAAACTAATACGTTAGATAAATCATAATTTACAACTAAATTTTTAACCCACGTTTTATAACGTTATTTTAACGTATACCGAATAAATATGCCTTACAAAACGTGATGTTGACGTTAGAAAACACTTAATTTTACAGTGATTGTCTATCGTGTTTCACACCTTTGAATTCTAATTTTACTAAAAATCTATGAAATATGAGGTTCTTCTCCATGCTTGGCAGCTTTGAAATGAAACGAAACAGGTATGAAAAGTACTGCTAATTTGGACATACGAGTCAACCACAACCCCTTTTTAAGTTGACGTATTCTGTCAAATTTTTTTAAGTTAGTTTGAATTTGATGCCCAAAATCTGTGATTAAAAATACTAAATAACGCAATAGTCAATCAATTATACATACATATTGTCACGAATACTCATTGGGGACAGCTGTATACAGAGTGGAAAGTTTAACTGGAATAAATTCTGTAACTTAGAAGATTACGTTTTTTAAATAATTCTTGGATCAGGTCAATTTTTATTTTTAATGGCGCATATTACAAAGGGACTTTTTAAATTTTTCAATTATTTGGAGGGTGAAACGACCCTAACTATGTTTTTAATGGAAGGATATGTTGAAAAAATTAGGAATACAGCTACGTTTTATTTTTTATTTTTCTTTAGCAGTAAAGGTAAAAACAAAAAAGAATTTTTTTACTAAAACCGTTTTTAATGCCAAAAATTCAGGAACTCCATGTTTTATTATTTGATAAGAAGAAATAAGCATTCCATATGGTATCGTATTGTTGCGTGCAGCCAATAGATGGCGCTGCCAATGCGCTAAATTTTTAATTGTACGTAATTACCTCACTGAAGTTTTTCCCAATAGGTGGATAGGAAGAAGATGACCGATGACCGATTGAGTGGCCAACAAGATCTCCAGATCTCACCCCTTTAGACTTTTTTATGGGGGTATTTAAAAAGTAAAGTTTATGTGACTAAACCAAACGACATAGCAGAACTTCAGAACTTCAAATTCTGCATGAAATTAGAAAAGTAACGCCGGAAATGTTACAAACTGTTAGGGATGGAATTTATAATCGATTAGGGTATTGTCAAGTGAGAGGTGGCGAGCATTTTGAACATCTGATGCGTTAAAATCGTTCTAGTCAAAAATTTATTTTTTATTTTTTCGCCTTTTACTGCTTAAGAAAAATTAAAAAATAAAAACGTAGCTGTATTCCCAATTGAACAAGCTTTAAGAAAAAAAAATTACTCAACATACCCTTCCATTAAAAAAAAAATAGTTAGGGATTGTTTCATCCTTCCAAGTAATTGAAAAGTTAAAGAAATCCATTTATAATATGCGCCATAAAAATAAAAATTGACCTGTTCCAAGAATTTTGCTACAAATGGCAATTTTCTAAGTTACAGAATTTATTCCAGTTAAACTTTCCACTCCACTGCGGTGTTTATGAGCAGCATGTAATTTTTTTTAAATTTTCATAAAGAAATAATTTTGTAAATAATAAAGTAAATTGAGAGTACTGTATTAAATGTGTTTTGTCGAATATTTTATGTTAGTGTAAATATTTTTAGAAATAGGCGATTTAGAATTACATGTGTATTATAAATAAATAATTTAGAATTTTTGAAATGTATATACAAGGAAAATAACCTTAGGATTGTAATAATTAGAAAAATTGATTTAATGATGTTATGATAATATGGATGTTAGAAGGAAACTGTAGGTAGTAAAGAGTTCGGAAATTGAACGAGTGAGGGCGGCGCGTAGCTATTGTAAGTTAAAGTGCCCGGTTCGGCTTTATTACGGAAGCGATACGGAACTGGGATCTTCAAATGGCTTAGCGGTCTAGTCCAGCCGACTTGGAAAGTCGTGTCACTCGGCGGCTTGGGTTCGAATTCCACCATTAGCCATGTATGTTTGTTCAGTCTAATGATTTAGACCCAGCTTTAATACACGTCGTAATTGTCTGATTCAATGCTACACGTGGACATTGCCGCGACATTTTTTCGTTGTTTTAACGTAACCATAACACACGAATTCAACGTTTGTTACATGTTATTCCACAACGTTTTTTATACGTATGTATGCACTGGGATTTAACGTAGAAATACCGTGGACAAAGACGTTTAAAAGAAGTTGATTCGAGCGTTGTTAAAACGTATTAATAACACACGAATTCAACGTTGATTAATTGTTATTCTACAACGTTTCTTACACGTGGACAGAGACGTTTAAAAGAAATTGATTGCCGCGACATTTTTTCGTTGTTTCAACGTAACAATACCACACGAATTCAACGTTTGGTTACATGTTATTTTACAACGTTTTTTACACGTACGTGTTTTCGCTGGGATATATCCTCTTCGTTGATCAAAATTTTGGTGAAATAAATAAGGTCTTTTGAACATTTACTCTTTTACAGAAAGAGATATGTTTTCAAGTATTTTTAATATGATTCGGTAACATTCCATTTGAATAAAATAAATGTATTAAAGTTATGTCCGAATTACAACATAAAACCGACACAATTTATGTAAAATTATGAATACACTTTATGTCTTAATAATAAAGATCGCTTATTCTGTGAAGTAATTCAATATGACCAGATTGGAATTTAACCATGCCCTGTTATATTTTGCCAGCTAAAAGCTTTCTCAAGTTGAAAATCGTAGTATACAGAGTTACAACTAATTAAAGGCCCACTATGATGAACTCGTAAACTATAAGAGATATTAAGATGGTTATATTATAAGAAACTTGCGCTATTTTGGAGTCTATAAAAATGTGCAAATAAATCTCTTTTGTGTTCATTCACTTCTGAAACATCTTCAAAAAACTGAAAATTCTCAATTTCGAGAGTAATATTTTGTTTATTCGTGAAAATGGGCCAGATAAATAAAACGAAGCAAATGCTTTTACTTCAAATTTGTCAATGAAAACTGCTAATATTTGGAGAAAAATGAAATTCTAAATAATTCTGCCTGTAACGTAGTAAAAATTTTAATAAATAGAATCGTATAATGATTTGCATTCGAAATTTTTCCACGTATTTAAGCTTTAAAAAAAACTATAACAGAAGTAAAAGCATTTGCTTCGTTTTATTCATTTGGCTCAATAAAATCACAAAATTCGGTAATTTTATACGTATTAAATTCGATGGGCAATCTAATACAGTCAGAAGAAATAGGTTAGGATTGACAGTTTCGCAGATATGACTGTCAACCATTTTTTTTCTTATGGGTGCTATCTTACAATTAAATATTCGTACCGCATGTGATACAAAAATAACTAGTGATCAACATCTTTTCTAATCAAGTGACCTATGGAAATAAAATCGTGTGTCTTTGATTAGTTTATTATGTCAAATGTCATTTGAATGATTTACATTGCATTCCTACACAAAATCTATTTTTCACTTCTGACGAAGCGGTCGAACGACTGCGAAACGTAAAGTGTAAAGTGCGCGATTTAGTGTCCGCTTAAAAGATTTTGTGATACAAATTTCATCGGACAAGAACCAACTGTAAATATTAAATTAAATCCTTAAAACCTGAAGAATCTATATAGTAAATTTTATGTTTAAAATGTATTTGCATTGTCCTAAACAGTAACGCGTTTCACTACGTAAATTTTTAACTAATTATTGAATCTTGTAAGAGCATGGCCATTAGATTTAATCTTAATGGTGAAGACTTCTACCGGTATATCATAAAATTTATACACGATTTATGCCATGTAAACATCGACAAAGACGTTTGTGAATCCTCTCGCTTTTACAATGCGGTTATAAAATTTTATAAAACACTTTTTTCTACTTTGCGTTCACAATGAACTCATTGTGCCACCAAAAACAGTTTCACAATGAAGCTCATTGTGAAACCGTTTTTGGGGAAATTTTAGTCAATTTTTAATTGAAAATATTTAATAGATTTTACGAAATAACTCATTATTTATTTGTTACTTAACAGAATACTCACAATGAAGCTGGATGAGAAAAATTAATAACTTGTTAATGTGACTTTTGATTAAAACGAAAGGTTTTCAGTGTTGCCACGCATTACAACTAAAATTCCCCATATACTAAGGAGATCAAATTTTCGACAGTATTTTTCATATTTTTGTTCAATAAGTGACGCAAAGTAGAAAAAATACTATATTTTACATGTTTCACAAGAGGCATTGTAACAATAAGCCTTCTTGTGAAACTCGTAAAATAATATACTATTATAACTGTATTTATTTCGTACATCATTTACTATTTGCTCACCATGGTAGTATCGTCGTTTGGCGTACAATATTTCATTAATTATTTCTGTTATCACCGTGGCTTGAAGCAGCAGTAGTAGCAGTCTGATTATATGATTACTGATAGAACATTTTCTAAAATATAGTGTACTATTTAAGGACAAAAAACATAAAAAGCTTGCTACATGTCTTAAAGCTTAACTGACTTAAATATTTAAGTCTAGTTTTTTTTTGTCTAAGTCCTTTAAATATTGTTGATCCCTGTTAGAAGTTTCAAATATGGTGCACTGTATTCACAGAGCGCAAAAACTTCTGTAGCCAGTTTAATAGAGCTATGTGTAGGGGAGCGTGGGGTAACGACAGCCTGCGGGTAATAAGAGCCAGCGGTTAATAAGAGCCAGCCTAATTTAGGTACAACTAACAAATGAAAAAAATTGAAATTTGGTGTAGCAGTACCCCTTCCCGCCCAGGACGCATGGAATATCCATTATCGCAAAAAAACAATGCATAGTAATAACAGTGAGCACTTATTTCAAATTAAGACTTGTGTTGTTATTTTTCGTAATTTTTAATCGAGAAAATAATTAGTCAGATACAATTTTTTGGACGTTTTGATTTCATATTACTAGGTTGTTAATATACTGGGGTTGTTAAGATTGAAAGGGTGAATAGAACATCAAAAAATAAGGTAACCTTTTCATATAGATTTTTTCCAAAAGTCAATAATAAGGGAGTTATAATTCCCTGAAAGAGGGATGAAACGTACTTTTCTTTTGGCAACATCTTCTGAATCCTTTAAGTTATCAAACTAATATTTGAAACTCAGATATAAGGCACCTAACTGAGCATTTACAACGCATTTGTCAGATCCTTACTCCTTTTTAATGGGTAGTTTGAGGGGATCACTTTCAGTATTTTATGGAAACAAAATGCAATGGACGTATGCTAACTTTTAAACCTCAATTACTCGAAAACGATTCGGTTTATCGAAATGCAACAAGAGAGCTCTCTTGTGCCAAATAATCTAAAGAATATTCTCTTCGCAAATTTTTGATGAAATATGTAAAAATAAAATTCTGAAAACGACTGAACGCTGAACGGTCCAGTGGTAAGAGGTCCGGCCTTGCAATCGCATGGTCGTCGGTTCGAACCGCACTCGGGATTTTTCTCGGGGGTGGCCGGTATCGACTTCAGGCACCCTTCAGTGTTGGGGATAAAATTCGACACTGCTTCCCCTTAAACGGCGAGAAGGTTGGAAGTAACAAAGCCACGGAACACTTTACACACACTCAAATACACTCCCGCTCCTGAGGTCCTGACAAGTCTTTGACTTAGGACCCCGTTGGGCAACCACCACAGAGAAAAAAAAGTCACCCCCTAAAACTACCCTTTAAAAAGGAGGGAGGATCTAGCAAATACGTTGTAAATGCCCAGTTAGGTGACTTATACCTGAATTTAAAATGTTAGTTTCATAACTTAAAGGATCTAGAAGATATTGCCAAAAGAACAATATTTTCCACCCCTCTTTCAGGGCTTATAATTCCTTTATTATTATTGACTTCTGGAAAAAAAGTTATAGAAATGGTTACCTTATTTTTTTGATGTTCTATTCACCCTTTCAAACTCCTTCGTACGTTATGAATCTCCCACTATTTTATGTTTCTAATATTTGGTTTCTCGTTTTCATATCTAAAATATTAATGCTATCTGAGGTAATCAAAGCCAAGTTATTCGGAAGATTACTTTTTAATGTTTTCAATTTTTATACTCATTTCAGCCACTGAGGCGGAACTAAAGCGTTTGCAATTAATTTTTTTAATTTAACATAACATTGATGACAGTTGTTAGTTAATGAACAGAACACAAAAGTATTATAAATTATTCTCGCGAAAATAATGTAGGGTAAATTATTCCCAGTATATATATTATATAATATGCTGTCTGTACTGTGTATGAACACTTGAATGTATTACGATGCTACAACTGCTTAGGTTTTAACCACGTGGCTGGAACGTGCAAAAATGAAATGAGGTGCTTAAAATGTGGAGATAAACATCCTGCGGATAAATGTAACAATGATTCCAAAGTTTGTCCAAACTGTCAAGATGCAAAACAGAAATTTACATTGGATATAGATACCGATCATTCGGCTTTTGATACAGTTTGTCCAATTTTAGCAAAAAAAATGGAAAATGAAAAAAGAAAGACACAATATGAAGAGAACAATGCAAACATATAGCAATTAATGTTACAAGAACATAGTACAGAACTAGAGGAGAGGGGAAAAGAGATAGGTGATAAAAGCAACGTAAAATTCGAGCCAAATGGAACTGGTGTTTTAGTCAACAATGATGACCCTAAAACAGTAAATAAAAAGGAGGTAACCGGAACAATAACTGCTAAGGGGAAAAGTGATGTAAAATTGTTGCACCATAACATCCAATGTCTGCATACTTCCATAAATGAACTTGATCTACTGATAGAGGAACTGGACGTAAAAATTCTTTGCATTAGTGAACACTGGCAATCAGCGGAGCAGCTCTCTTTACTAAAAATCCAGAATTTCAATCTCATTTCGTCTTATTGTAGGGAGGAAAATAGACATGGTGGTACTGCAATATACTCCTATCAACAAATCAAAGGTAAGAAGAATGCTCAAGTGAATAATTTATCGTTACCGTACGAGATAGAAATCTGCGGAGCTGATCTGGACATTCAAGGTAAAATTACTGTAGTAACCATATATCGACCACCTAGTGGTAACTTTGAAGTTTTTTTGGATACAATGGAAAGACTATTAAATATGCTCACCAATAACTGTAGAAGGTTTGTTATTGCTGGTGATTTAAACGTAAATACGTCAATCGACTCCAAAAATTCATGTGATCTTAAGACTTTACTGAAAACATATAACTTAGAATTAAGCATAAACATCTATACGCGAGTAACATCTACTAGTCAAACATGCTTAGATAATCTTGTAACCAACATTATAAACTACGAGACATCGGTAATTAGCACACACATATCTGATCACTTTGCGCAGTTGATGCAGATTAAAAACTTACAAACCCCCGAGAAATCTACGAAAATGATTAAAATACGAGAATATAATGTCGTTAATATTGGAAACTTTATTGCTGCGTTAAGTAATGAGTCTTGGGATAATATTGACAACTATGATGATGTAAATCAAATGTGGCAGACCTTCAGTAATACCTTATGCTACTACTTTAACACACACATACCTTTGATACAAAAGAAAATAAAAACCAAAACTAAAGGAAAAAATATTCTTTCGCCAGATATTATACAATGCAGGAAGAAACTAGATATTTTTGAAGTGTTAAAACATTACTTCCCTGAATCCGCGCCCATTTATAAGGAACTGAAAAAGGAATATAATTCGTTACTAAAGGAAAGCCGAACTCGCCAATATGAAACTCTGTTAGAACAATCCGACAACAAAGCTAAGACTACATGGACTCTTGTATCCAAATGTATTGGTAATACAAAAGAGAAAACTATTTGCGTGGAACATACCGCAAATAACTTCAATGATTTTTTTATTTCCTGTCCGCAAAACCTTATATCTAATTTACCAGAAACGAATGCCCATGAGGATAAAATATGTAATAATTGCCGATCTATATACTTTTATCCAACGACAGAAAAAGAAATTATAGAAATATCCAAGAAATTAAAAAACAAGAAAAGATCCGGATACGACCAATTTCCAACAACACTGCTAAAGCAATCAATAGATTTCCTGTCTAAGCCCCTATGTAAAATAATTAATGCATCTATGCTAACTGGTATTTTTCCTGATAAATTAAAAATTGCAGTGGTGCGACCAGTTTTTAAAAAGGGCGATATGGACAATATAGCCAACTACAGACCCATAAGCGTGTTATCTTCCTTTTCGAAAATTTTTGAGCACACTATTCACTCAAGGATTACCAGTTTCTTCACTTCCTGTAATTTATGGAATACAGCCCAGCATGGTTTTACCAAAAATAAAAGTACCGAAACATCACTATTTGAATTTACGAACGAGGTCTTAAGCTGTTGGGAAAATAATGAAATCGCGTGCGCACTTTCTTTGGATTTAACCAAGGCCTTCGATACTATTGATCACAACATCTTACTTCATAAGCTCGAAAAATATGGCATAAGAGGAAATGCGTTAGAGTGGTTGAAATCATACCTTACAAATCGTGTCCAGAAAGTAATCTTTATGAATAACGGGGTGGAAGAAGAATCAGAAGCCAAATCCATTAAGACAGGCGTTCCACAGGGCAGTATATTAGGCCCTCTTCTCTTCAATGTTTACATAAACGATTTAATAACTTTACAAGCAAACGGTTGCACTATCTTCAATTACGCTGACGATACAAATGTTCTAATAAAGGGGAATAACTTCATGGACATAATAGAATATGGATCGAATATCATGCGACAGTTGGGACAATGGTACCAATCAAATAGACTTTTTTTAAATAGTGATAAAACGTCCAGCATTTTGTTTAAAACTCAGTGCCTCGTTGATACACCGGAGAACATATCACTAAATGGTCACAAAATAAAACTTTCAGATAGTGTTAAATACCTAGGGGTACACGTCCAAGAAAATTTGACATGGTCAAATCATATAAATGCTTTGTGTAACAAACTCGCTTCAGTGTGCTTTGCTTTGAGAACACTAAGACAGCATACCGGACTATCAGTTCTTCGAACAGTGTACTACGCTAATTTTTATTCTCTGTGCCAATATGGGATTATCTTCTGGGGTTGCAGTTCTCAGGTCGACAAGGTTTTTGTTCTTCAAAAGAGAGTGCTTCGAATAATGTTTAACATACCAATGAGAGGCTCCTGCCGTGGAGAGTTTCGTTCGAATAACTTACTAACTATTTACGGACTCTACATATATAGATGTCTTATATTTGTGAAGAAACATAACCATTATTTTAAAAAGTATGAAAATCGGGAAATTAATTGTTATTCTACCCGCCAGAAAGACCTCTATTTGTATCCAATCCATAGAGTTACAAAATCCGAACAGGGACCTTTGTATATGTGCAAAAAGATTTTTAACAGTGTACCTAAAAACATAAGAGAAATTGTATGGATCAATCAATTTAAGATCGCTGTTTTCGAATTTTTAATTTATTTAGAACCGTATAATTTAGATGAGTATCTTCGGAGATAATTTTTGTAGATAATTTTTTGTATGATGACTTTATTTCCTTTCTCTCTTTCTGTTATTGTTTCTGTTATTATTTCTGTTATTATTTCTGTTAGATTCATGACGACTTTCAAATACCTGTACTGTTACAGCGTTTTTGAAATAAAGTTTGATTTGATTTGATAATACTGATAATATTGGTCAGAATTAAATATGTGATCAAAAATACTGTTAAACAATTGGAGAGTGAAAACGTTAAAAAATAATCAAGCTAATATTTGAAACTCAGGTATAAGACACCTAACTGGACATTTAGAACTTATTTGTCAGAACCTTCCTCCTTTTTGAGAGGTAGTTTCTGTATTTTATAGTAACAAAATGCAATAGATGTATGTTAACTTTTAAATCACAATTACTCGAAAACGGTTCTGATTATCGAAATGCAACAAGAGAGCCTTTTTGTCCAGATAATTTAAAAAACATCTGTCTTCACAAATTGTTGATGAAAGTTGTAAAAAATAAAAAATTAGCTACTACCCTTTAAAAAGAAGGGACGATCTGACAAATAAGTTGTAAATGCCCAGTTTGATGCCTTATACCTGAGTTAAAAATATTAGTATGATAACTTGAAGAATCCTAAAGATATTGCTAACAGAACAATAATTTCCACTCCTTTTTTAGGGCTTATAACTCCTGTATGTGCTTGTTTGAACTGATGTGCAGCTTAAACTACTCAAACCATACAGACTGAGTCAAAAGTACGGGATAATAGAAATATCTCAAAAATGATAGATACGACAAGGTTGATATTTTACATCAAGATATTAGCAAATAAGGCTGATCAGACCACAATACCGACATTGTTGCCAATCTAATAGGCTGTTTCTTTAAAATTTTGTTGCCAAAATTGAAAAATTTAACTTTTCCAATATAAAGATATAAAGATAGCTAAATTATTCAATTTTGGAGACAAAATTTCAAGAAAAATTTGGAAAAATTGTAAACAAATAGCCTATTAGATTTGAGAGATAACTGTGGTATATTTAAATATCAATAATTTACAGCTCAGTAACGAGATCTGTGGCAGATTTGATAACAATGCGATGAAAATATAGAATTCCATCGAAATGAAAAAATATACAGGATGTTCCACTGAAAATAATACAGTTGGCATCATTTTCTGAAAAAGTAGTTGGTTGGCAATAATGTCGGTATTGTGGTCTGATCCAGCTTATTTACTTATATCTTGACGTAAAATATTAACCTTGTGGTATTTATCATTCTTGAGATATTTTGATTATTCCATACTTTTGATTCAGCATTAGCATTCGATTCTGTAGCTTAACACTATCCGCCTACATGCATATTTTGGAAAATAATACTCATTTGTTACAACAAGATTTGTTTATTTTTTACTACAAATAAAGCATACGTTTGTCAAGAAAACATATTTTTTTAAATTTTATCCTGAAGAAGAAGCTGTCAACGGTTCAGCGAAATATCGACTTTTATAATGGTTTTCTGAACTGTCCGATCAATTATTATTATAAATTTTGCGACAAAAAATGTAGGAAAAATTTTTAAAGTGCGATGAACAAAATGACCTTGACGCAAATTGTTCTCTTGAGCGACACAAAATACAAAATGGAACAAAATGATTCTGATCTAGTTACATTTTTTCACAAAATACATGTGAATTTTCCTGTGGCGCTACAATCTTTTTGAATTAGCTAGTTAGTTAGTTAGAGTTAGTTATCATAAATCAGTCAACCTGACATTTATTGAATTGCATGTATACCTTGCGAGAAAACACTTTCATTATTGAAGCTTATTTCCGATTTGGACGTGTAGTAAATGGGGAATGGCAATATCCATTCTTGAATACAAGACAGTTTCAATTTAAGTTTCCGAACTAAATTGTTGAAGAAACTTCCTTGCCAAATTGTCGAGAGATTCCACAGGATGGGAAGCGTGATGAATGGGAAATCCACTGGAAGGCAGCAAACTGGCTAAAATGTCGAATAAATGGAAAAGCTCGTTGTAGAGAATCCACATTCTTCAACACGTCGTCATATTTCTGCTCAAACGAATGTATCCCACATCACCGTTAGAAGAATTCTGAAGCGTCCTTTACACATACATCTATACAAAGTGTCTGTAGTCCGAGAAACCTTACCCGGGAAATTACAACATCGAATGCAGTATCGCAACTTTTTCCAAAGAAACTTAAAGAACGACGACGTTCTCGATCTAAGTTTCTTCACGGATGAAGCTTGGTTCCTTTTAGGTGATTATGTAAACAAACAAAATTACCGTACATTGTTGTTAATCCCGACAATTTCCTTGAGGTTTCTTTACATCCTGTTAAGATAAGAATATGGTTAGCTGTATCCCACCGTAAAGATAGGAATATGGTTAACTGTATTTAGCTGTATCCCGCCGTAGAATCATAGGTCCAATATTCTTCCACGATACGCTCAATGGTCAACGTTATGGGGAACAATTATTGTTGAGAGCAGATGCATCCAGATGAATTTGAAAATGGTTACTTTCAGTAAGTTGAATACTACTCGAGAAAATTTGGAATTTCTTGAATTTCTAAATAGGGCAACTTGGCCAGCACTCACCGGGTTAGGTTTCTCCATATTTAGCTTTCTTAAAAATGATGTCTACAAAGAATTAATAATTTGCAAGAGCTGATGGCAAGGATGACATTAAAATGCAACGAGATAACACCGGATATATTGCAGCGCATTTATAATAATATGAAACGTCGTGTAGTTATATGCATGCAGCAAAATAGTAGCCACTTTCAACACTTGCTGTGAAATACTTTCGTAGGCTTTCTGTTCAATTTCAATATCAACTTTGCATTCACATCATCCCTGCGCAATAAATCCCATTTTGAATTTTGATATATATTTTGATATTAGGACACTGTTTTCCTTATTTTCGTAGAGTGGCACTTCGTAGTTTTACATGAATCATGCAAAGGTAACTAGATGAGAATCATTTTGTTCCACTCTGCATAAGATTAATATATGATTCATAAAATTTCAGATCGTTCGGCCAGGTAGTGAAATAAAATTTCTTGTCTTCGCTAATACTTAAGATGTTTTGTTGCCTCGTTAATATTTTGAATTAAAAATTTTACCCACATAAATTTTATGTTATTGCTTGAATCAAATAGTAAACTATGTACTAGTTAATTAAATATGAGTAAACCGTTGATACTGTAAATTAATCATATTAATTGAGTTACATATCTATGTTATTTTTATAGTTTCTGGGTTAGAGGTTTTGTTTAAGACATTAGCTCTTTTGTCACGGTCACCTTAAATCTGCATCATATGTTATTGTCAGGCAGCGGGCGATCGTCGGGCATGGGAGAGTTGGGACAGGCGAAAAATACGTAAGCACTAGCGGCGAATAATGCAAATAAATTAATCCTTTTCACAATCCAAATTATCGAGTGAATAATGCACTTAAATAAAACAATATTTTTTAGAATATTTTAAAATTTGCAAACTTGTCGAAGCCTGACATAATTATGTAAACTAATACATGATCTTCGATTCAAGTGATTGCAAGTTTGGTAGCGGGGTCTGCTGTACGAGTCATATATGACTTTCCCACTCCCACTCTAATCCCGACGAAATTCCTCTGCCTAGTTATTATATACTGTAGTAATAAAAATCGTGTTTTTTAAAAGTTATATTTGTCTTTTTTTTATGTAGTATTTTTTTCCAATTAGCATGAAATGTGAAATTAAATTAAAAGCGAGTTAAGTACATTAGTTCTTACATTCGGACCCAATGTGCAGCTGTTTCGTGAGAGATAAGACGCACATAGTTTGCACAATAAACGAACCCAGCATTTGGAACGAGACCCTTTTCAAAGGTGAAGCAAGGTAGTAGCGTGATGCCCGAAATAAATTAATTCTGTCTCGAGCAGCGACATTACAAATCGCAATATGTTACACAACAACAATGTATATTGTACCTTTCCAGGAACTTGACACATTTGTTTGACAATGAAAGCGCTCTTTCTTTCCAAATGACAAAAGACGCAATTTAATGATGTGGATCCCAAAGTGATCCTACATCGTTTGCATTTAAAAATGCAAATGCCAAATGAATTTAATTTAAAAATATTTTTCTCCACGACTAGAGATCAGAAGGGGTAGTCCTGTGAATCTGAAATTTTGGTATTATGCTAAAATAAATTTTCAGACGTTAAACATTTTTAAAATGTTCAATCTAATTTGTGCTTCAGATAATCGTGTATTTGATATCCGAATAGTGGACGATGAAATTGTAATTTGGTTTGGTCAAATCATTCATTGAAACAATTTACTGCTTCATGTTCGCCGAAACGCACCTTATCAGCAGATAATCTCTCTTGAAAGGGGGCAGTTGTAATTTTATACAGGGATATTCACGGTGAATGGCCTATTAAAATATTGTATTATTTTGACGATAATAAATTTTTTGTAAAAAATTTATTATTGCAGTGATTGCAATAAATTGGAATATTTCAAAAACTAAAAAAGAAAGAGAATTGTACTTTTCACTGTTTGATCACAAAGGTAAAATAATATTTTTCTGATAGAAGATAAATCGTACACTTTACTCCATAGATCTTACAGAGAATTTACAGAAGTTGAAAGTTTGCAACAATTAATAACTTGATTTTTTTAAATGACTTTAACTGACTTTACTCTGCATCATCTGGCGCCAAATAGAATTTTCCTTCGATTTTGTATAAACAATGTTTTATTTATCTCTGATATTTATACATAATGTATTTCTTATTAAATACTGATTTATAAAGACTTGCTTTTCGAATTTCTTGTGTATCCAACAGCTCAGATGCATTTCTAACTTCTCGTTACAGATCCTCCCTACTGTTTACAAGGATCTGGTATACTTTAACTTTTATTTTACTCCATAGATAAAAATCAACTGGAGTCAGATCGTGTGATCTAGCAGGCCAAACCCAATCATCACTGTACCCTATTCAACGATCTTCAAACATTTCATCCAGCATTATAAAAGTGCTTATTAATAAATGGATAACATAAACCAGTTCCGTTTATAATAAAAAATTGCATTTTTATAATGTCAGTATTTAACAACAAATAAATTATACATAAATATCTTTAAAACTAGATAAAAAGATGCACATAACATTGTTTACACAAAATCGTAAGAAAATTACATTTCCCGTCAGATGACACAGAAAAAAGTTAGCGGATGCATTTAAAAAAATCAAGTTATTCATTGTTGAAAACTATTAGGTCTTGTTTCCGCCGCTGATCTGCTCATGCTGTTCCCGTTTACTTCTCCTTGAACTTTGCTTGACAATGTCTTAATTGACGAAACCGCGGTCGCAATTTTACCAATAAATATTTGTAGAGTGAGACTTCGCTTTTCTCTAACCTTAAAATTCTAACCTACAAAAAAGCATGGAGCTTCCAATGAAAACTATTAACTCCTGTAAATCCTCTGTAACTGTAAAGTATGCGATTTATATTTTATCAGAAAAATATTACTTCATCTTTGTGATCAAACAGTGAAATAGTATATTGATTTATAATTAGAAAAGTGATAGTTTTCCGGTGAGTGTAAATGTTTAAATTCACGAGTGAGCGTAGCTCACGAGTGGATCAAATTTACACGAACATGCAAATTCACTTTTCTAACGTGTAGATCATGCTATTTTTTCGTGTAGTTGACGAAAATAACGAAAATAATTATGAGTGTCGAAGAATAATAATACAGTGTGCTGATAAAGTCCCGCAACAAGCTCATAATTTGTTTATTTAATGTTTTTTCGTAAAAACCTGAAACAGGTAAACTTTTAATTTTAAAAAGACACCTTTTAGTGCAAAAATCTTTTCTCGATCGGCATTTGTTTTTCTGCTGTGATGTCATCATTAATTTTTTTAAATGGCAACCCTAATTTTTTAATGCAGATTTTGATTCAATTTTTTTTTCTAGGATGTTGAAATTTGATATATCTCCCTAATTTGAAATGAGAATCATTTTATCTTACTAAATTTTTCTCCTAAATTCAAAAGGAAGACCACTTTACCTACACAGATTTTACTTCTTCTTGTGTTAATTCCGCCACCTTGAAGACTTTTGGCATCCAATTTGACACAAATTCTTTTCACGCCAAGCAGGCCTGAACTGCAGAACATGAAATCTTAATTCAAAAATTTCTGGTCCATTATACTTATTGTAAACTCAATTCGGGGACATACTGTATATCATGATATATAACAAAATATAAATCAATAATTCGATTTTTCAATTTATAATTGTTTACAATTGTTTAAATTCAGAGTAATTGTTTTGGTCGTCGCCAAAATGTTTGCCATCTTCCCACATCCAGTTTAAATTTCGCTTTTTTGGAGCTTCTGAATTCATATATTTGAATATTAAAGCTAATTTATTTTGCTTTTTTTATAATACTTCATAATAGCTGTACTTGTACTTACTCTGTCAATTTTAAAATGTGAATAATAAGTATCCTGATATATATCAAACATAAAAATCCTGATATAATATCATGATATGTATCAATGATATTCAGGGTGATTCATATCAAGTGTAACAAACTTTGGCCTTTTTTTGGAGAGGTCATTTTAAGTGAATAATGTTATATGAGCGTAGGTCATATTTCACTTTGTTGCAGAATTACAACAGATTAAAGTTTTATTGGCGTAGTAACAAAACATTATATTATCAACTATTTATTCATTTTGTACTCATAATTATTATTTATCATGCCATAGTTCGTGTTTATGATTTTATAAGTTGATAATACTGGGTGTCTCATAACGTACGGAGGAGATTGAAAGGGCAGCTATATAGGAGATCAAAATAAAACTTTTTTCTTAATTCGCTTTTGACGAAAACCTAATAATAAGAAAGTTACAGCAGTTTAAGTGTTTTAATTTCTTCTTTAATTTACACCTATATCTTCTTAATTAATAAAGCTTTTTCACAAACTGCAACTTTATTATTAAATACCTAAACTCTAAATTTATCAAAACCACCACTCACAGAATTTCTAGTTTTGTTTTAATCTAGTCAGCGCTGCTCAACAACACGAACAGCAGTTTTTGGGTATTAAAAAAAAATGAAATAGCCGTAACGTGACTACATTTTTCAAAATAGTTGTTTCTTAAATTCTTAAATACCACAAATTTGAATTTAAAACGTAAAATATTACTACAGGTAGTAACTTTTGCTTGTTATTTATTTTCACTTTAAACTCTTGTAACTTTTTAGTTATTGATTTTTTACCAAAAGTTTATTAACTTTCCAGTACTCGCACCCCTGTCTCACAGACCGTTCCATTACAAATTTATAAATATTTTTCGAATGCCATGTACCAACGAGCGCCTTCTCTAAGTACCTTTCCATATTCATCCAAGGAATGGTCCCTTCGACGATTAGTTCAATTGGCGCTGTAATTTCAAAATTATAGGTAAACACGGTCTGTGAGACAGGGTGCGAGCACACTCGTTATTTTTGCAATCGCTTATCGATCGGGAACTTTTGTAAAAAACGATTAGTAAAATGCTTTTTTGACATTGCAATTGTGCTAAATTATTTCATTTATTTTACCAAGACTTCATAATGGACGAATGTAAACGTGAAATTACAAAACTGTAGAAATTATTGGAGTTTGTAGCTAAGCGTTCGCCACCTGGTGTCAACTAAACAAACCCTTGTATGCTACACAACAAATCGTGTTTTGGCGTCGATCCTGAATGTATGATGTATCACGATTGTATTATATGTGACATTCACATTAAATCAACTTGTGTATTTGTATTAGTACGCACTTAAACACGTGCATTACAAAAATTCCGTGTAGCTTACAGAGGTTCAGATTTATCGACGGTAGCGCTGCGATCTTAAAATCAAATGCCTATATGATGAAGAGTGGCAATGAGTCTATATGATGACGAAGATGAACAATGGAAAAATGGGAAAAATAACTTTACAAACCTTACCAAAAATTGTAAATATTATCACTTCTTAATAATATTCACATTTATAAATTACAATGCAATTTTTACCCTTTTAATCTCCTCCGTACGTTATGAGACACCCAATAAAACTTGTTGTATTTCTGCAACGAAGTGAAATATGACATAGGTTCATATAACATTATTCACTTAAAATGACCTCTCCAACAAAATGCCAAAGTTTGTTACACTTGATATGAATCACCCTGTATATCATTGATATACAGGTGTCCCAACAGTGTGTTCTCGGGCCATATCTCCCTAACTACTGAAGATACAAAAAAATTCTCGACATAATTTCTTTTTTAATTTAAGAGATCTACAACACAAAATTATTTTCATCTATACAGAGTGAATCAAAACAGTGGTGCCGGACACAACTTTTTTATTTCAAATGGCATGCCCTATATATGAAACCAAATTTGGATTGCCCATAAAATTCTACACATTTTCTGTATACCATTGCCTATACTTAAATCTGACCGTTCTTGATATATTTAACATTTTGTCTAAAAACTGCCATTTGCAGCCACTATTTTATTTATTCATATTTTACTTATTTTTAACTCTAAGAAAAAGATTTTTGGTACAGGTGTAGTTGATACATAAGCTTATCATAAGCCATTATTAAATGTACTTTTATCGCTACAGGGTGGTCATGGTAATAAACGAAATCTCAGAAATTTCAGAATGACAAAACTCAATTTTCTTAAATAGCATGCCCTATATTTTTTTATCCTAAATTCTTAGTTTAATAAAGTACTTTCATTTTGTTAGGTATGTCTTATACCTATCTGAAATATATTCTGAGATTTTCAGATGTATTTGAATTATTTCTTTTAAAATGAACACTTGTCTAAGGTGGCTATGGAAAACCGGCAAACAATGAAGCGGTTGACATTAATAATTATTTTTCCAAGTGCTAGACTGTTGGGAATTTGTTAAGACATAAATTATTAGATTTATTGAATTATTTCTTTACTAAATGGTTGCATAGCCAAAGTTGGTTGGATTCGCTGGCAACGAGCTTGACGCTTGGTCGGGCAATTATAGGTTTGTGTTCGAATCCCCTCCTGGTACATATGGGTCCTATGTGAGAAATGGAACACTTATGTGTCGGATTGTGTTCAGGATTCATTTCGGCCCCTTCGAACTAGGTTTTCTGCGTTTTCCCGGTTTGTAAGACGAATTCCGATGGAAAACACCTAGTAGATCGGTCGCAGCCGCAGCGGGCAATATTACAATAGACAACTTAACGTATCCCTGACAAGCTCATAGAGAGCTTGGGGCATGTATGACGTAAGTACAAAAAAATGTATAACTGTTTAAAGGAGTCACGTACTTGAACTAACTAGTGCCTGTACATTATTGTCACTTGAAAATTAATTATTAAAGTCAACAGCTTCATTTGTTTGCCATTTTCCACGGCCACCTTAGACTATAACTCGTTTTAAAAGAAATAATACAAATAAATCTAAAAATCTCAGAAAATATCTCAGATAGGTTTTAAGATTTAAAAATCGGTTTATCTCAGTATTGTTACTAGATTTTTGGTGACTGATTATACCTTTTATCATAACGTACTCTGGTTTGTGCGTCATATTATTTTCTTACTTGTTTTTTCATTATGTTATGGGACATGGAGGAAGAGCAACACCCTTCTTGTGGGAAGCTGATCCTAGTTTCTTTAACCGCATTTTCTATTGATTTTTCATTGCAAGGTACTTATATTTATAATGTATTGTGGTTAATAAAAATTATTATTATTATTAGGTATAAGACATATTTACAGTTGGTTCTTGTATCACAAAATCTTTTAAGCGGACACTAAATCGCGCACTATAAGACATACTTAACAAAAATGAAAGTGTTTTATTAAACGAAGAATTTAGGATAGAAAAATATAGGGCATGCTATTTAAGAAAATTGAGTTTTGTCATTTTGAAATTTCTGAGATTTTATTTATTACCATGACCACTCTGTAGCGATAAAACTACGTTTAATAATGGCTTATAATAAGTTTATGTATCAACTACATCTATACCAAAAATCTTTTTATTAGAGTTAAAAATAAATAAAATAGTGGTTGCAAATGGCAGTTTTTAGATAAAATGTTAAATATCTCAAGAACGGTTAGATTTAGGTATAGGCAATGGTATACAGAAAATGTGTAGAATTTTATGGGCAATTCAAATTTGGTTTCATATATAGGGCATGCCATTTGAAATAAAAAAGTTGTGTCCGGTACCACTGTTTCGATTCACTCTGTATAGATGAAAATAATTTTGTATTGTAGATCTCTTAAATTAAAAAAGAAATTGTGTTGAAAATTTTTTTTCTATCTTCAATAGTTATAGAGATATAGCCCGAGATCACACTGTTGGGACACTCTGTATATCTTCAAAACCTGACCTCTTCTAATAACTAATTCTTCATTCTCATCATCATTAAGGCGATCTCGATACGTCCTTCAAGTTTTATGAAAATATCCATAAAGTGCAATGTTTCTATCTAACTTAATAACATTGTTCTGTGTGGATGGCATCTTTCTGGGTATTATTGGAAGTAAATTTCTTTTGCTATTACTAAATTGTTGTTAGCACAATACATTTTTAAATTTACAAGAATGAGAAATTTTTAAAGACATAATTTCTTGCTTTAATCATAAAAATGTATAATTTAATTACGAAACATTGTTGGAAGTAAATTTCTCTTGCTATTACTAAATTGTTGTTGTTAGCATAAAAAAATTTTACTTCTTTCTTGGATTCACATCATTCATTTTTATATCTATAATTTTTTCAAAAATCTGCTTTTGTGATAAACGAAATAAAACTTCGAAGGTATATCAAACTTTTTTAGTTTTTGTTTTCACTGCATACTATGTTTTTCTTTGCAGTGTTATTTTCAACAATTTCTTGCATTTCCAGCTGTTTCAGATTATTAATTAGGGATGTATGACATATGGAAAAGCATCAGAAAAAATAGATCTATTCATTGGTATTAAAATTCAATGCAGCGCCCATAAGAAAAAGTTGATGATGGTCAGAACGAGACGAAACGTGTTAAGTAAAATCTAATGATATCATTGTAAAGAGCTTAAAAAAGTGCCTGGAGAATGTATTAATTTTGTTATGATTCCTACAATAATAACTTAAAAAAATTACGTTTTCTTGTTTTTTAGAAATATTTCAAAAATTACAAATCGTAAAAGATGTTTCAGAACGGATTATTATTTAGCACCAAAATACGCAACTTTGCCCCAATTTAACCGACTTCATATCTCTTACCGTTTCCGAGATCCCAATGTGAGCCTCGAATTTGTAACAGCCTGTATAGATGATATTTTGATAGCATCACACACAATAGAAGAACACCGAGAACATTTAGAATAAGTATTTACAAGGCTAGAATTTCACGGTCTTATAATTAAGTTGGAAAACTGTACATTTGGACAGGCTGAAGTAAAATAGTTGGGATACCTTGTAAACGCATTCAAGCAATACAAGAATTCCCTAACCAAAAGCAATTAATGAACTCCGAAGATTCCTCGGAATAATTAATTTTTACAGGAAATTCGTCCCACATGCTGCCAAACCTCAAGCATTACTTCATGCGCTCACTACTGGACCAAGAAAGAAAGACAATTAGCCAGTCAACTGGGATTCAGCGAGCGAACAAGCATTTAGTGAATGCAAACAACAGCTAACACAAGCCACGTTGTTAGCACACCCAGCCGAACGAGCAAAACTCATACTAGTCATCGACGCTTCTGATATTGCAGTGGGCCATTGCCGACTAGAGGTATAGGCCATGCTCAATGGGTGGGGATTCGGAGTCTGGCATTCATGGCGCATGAATTAATGAACTGAGCCCACTGAGCATGGCCTGTACTTCTAGTCGGCAATGAGCTATCTATATGGCCATTAAATTCTTTCGTCACATGATCGAAGGTAGAGAAACAGTGATATACATAGATCATAAACCTTTAATTTTTGCCTTCAATCAAAAACCAAGTAAAGCTACTCCAAGACAACAACGAAACCTTGATCTAATCGGTCAATACACCACACAAATTCGTCACATCACTGGTCTTGATAACGAAGTAGCAGACGCCCTTTCCAGAATAGATAACATCACCATGCCAATCATTATCTCGACTGAAGACATTGCAAACGAACAAAGACAAGATGAAGAACTACAAAATCTTTTACAAAATCCGCTTGCACTGGAATTTAAACAACTCAGATTAGATGGAATAAATACAACAGTATACTGCGATATTTCCACTGACACAATACGACCATACATACCAAAAACACTAAGAAGAAAATTTTTGACGTGGTACACAATACTGCTCACACTAGTGCGCGAGCAACAAGAAAAGCCATCGCAAAAAAGTTCGTGTGGCCATCGATGAGCAAAGATATCATCGAATGGGCAAAATCAGTAGACATACTAGTCGAAGACCAGAGCATATTTCAGTACCAGATGAAAGATTTTATCATGTTCACGTGGACATCATAGGTCCAATGTCACCATCATGTGGTTACCGTTACTGTTTGACAATGATTGATCGCTTTACACCATGGCCAGAAGCTGTCCCTATTACCGATATCACGGCCGAAACCATCGTAAATAATTTTTTTGCAACATGGATTGCTAGGTTTGGGGCACCGGCTATCATAACCACTAATAGAGGAAGCCAGTTTGATTCACAGTTATTCGAAGCACTCGCAAACATGATAGGAAGCAGAAGGATACGAACCGCAGCCTATCATCCAGAAGCGAATGGAGTAATAGAGAGATGGCATAGAACATTGAAAGCAGCGATTAAATGCCATAAAACTTTAAATTGGACGAAAGTACTTCCAGCAATTCTCTTAGGATTAAGGAGTAGCTTAAAAGAAGATATAAAAACTTCAGCCGCTGAATTAACGTATGGTACCACTCTTAAAATACCTGGAGAATACTTCTTACAAGAAGAACCTTCACAAGATTCAAATTACTTTTTGGAACATCTCAGACAAACCATGAGAAGATTACCACCCCAACCAACAGCACATCACAACAAAACCAAAATTTTCATACATAAAACACTTCACACATGCAGTCATGTGATGCAGAGTAGATAAAGTAAAGAAACCGTTAGATTAACCATATGAAGGACCATATGAAATCATTGAACGGATTAATGACTTTTGTTTTAAAATTAATGTTAAAGGCAAAGCAATCGACATCGACATTGATCGTCTAAAACCAGTATTTATGGAAATGGAATGACAAACTGAAAATGTCAACACCGACATCAGTGCAACTCCTCTAACATACGAGGGTCCGAGCAAGAAAGGAATAAAAATACGATTTGCTCTGGATTCGTGACCTGACGCAATGCTTGTGTCTAACAGAATCCAGCCTTCGAAGCGGCTGCATGTTTTTCTACAGCATTGACGTTAGACGACAGCGCTGCATACAGCGACTGCATAAAGCGGCTGCAGAGAATTGCAGCCAAAAATTTTTCGCTGACTGCTGTTAAAGCGCTTTCGAGGAACAAATTTGTAGGTTACATTTTTAAATACGTTTTGTACCAGAGTGTTTAGTATTACATGTCTTTTATATGTGTAGGTACTGAAAATTCATAGAGCTGACCATTTTATTTCTATGTAAAGTTGCTATTTTTTGAAATGAGCATTTATTGAAACTTCAGATTAATCTGATAAGGTTAGAGTGACGTCAGCATTCACTTAAACCATCTAATACGTTTGCAGCAGGTCAGTTGGCGCTTGAAGTCACATTGCTGAAACGCTGAATCCTGTTAGACATAAGCATTCACTCGGAGGGGAGTATTGTGGCATCTTAACAAATCATAATTAAATTTAATTAATTAATCTAGCTGTTTTTGTAATAACAAAAAGTAGTCTTTGTTAGAAAAATAAAGATTTGGCACGTTAAAACTCTTATCATCTTTAATTATAAAAGATATAGGGCCGTTTTCATAATAGAACTTTAAATTTAAAGTGACTTTAACCTATAAAAATACATTAGTTTTCCTATTCCTATGCTTAAAGTGACTTTAGATTAAAGTCTCCTTTAGCACTATTATGAAAACGGCCCATAGTAAAATACCTCCACAACTCCACAGATTGAAATAAAATGCATTCACTCCGTTCTTGTTTTCCTTTTCTCTGAAGTTAACCAAATAGAAGTTCGAAAATTAAACGCGAAAGTTTGCGAACAAAATCTGACAGCACTCAATGATAATTTGTTTCGTTATGAAACAATCAAAAAACAATGTTGCCTACTTGTACATAAATTCTAGTAAACGACAAAGATTTTAATTCTTAAAAAATTATGTATGACAATTTTATATCATATAAAAAAAATTAGAGGGGTATTGTTAATAAGGTTAGTGACATACATACATATTTGATCAGGGCCCGGTATTATAAAAGCAAGTTAACTCCCAGTTTATTGCCATAACAACAATTGTGTCCACAATTGTTACCATGGGAATAAACCGATAATTAAAGCTAACTTGCCTTTATAATACCGGCCTCAGGAAGGTTATTTTAAATTTGTCACATTTTGCAGTATTAGGCGTTAACTTTAACAGTCTGCAGATTCAAAACTAAAGCGGACTGAACACTAATTTTCTTCACTTTTAGTATTTTCATGGACTAGTGATTAGTGTAGTGTATTTTTTGTGAAACATTTCAATTAGACCCCACATAGGGAATGCTAATACCGTTTTTTCCTACATCGTACATCTGAAGCAGCGTCCGGTGTACAGTTTAGGATTAGACAGCTTTAGATATTCTGCAACTGTCGCAAGCATTTGACCAAAACTGTATTCCAACATGCTGAACAGCATATTTCTGTTTTCGGTAAGACATGAAAAATAATCATATGATGTAAATCAGGGACGAAAACGAACATATTTATGATATAATTCCAAAGGATTCACAGCTTCACTTCCGCAGTTACTGAAAATACTCGCTTGCGGATGCGTCTTTGTACTAGAAAGAGTTATATTATGATTAAAGAGTTGCAATTCTCAACAATGGGGCTCTATTCTCTAAGCATTTCATATCAGTTGTTATGCTTGTTATAATAGAAATGTAACAAGTGTAATAATTGATATCCTATAAACCGCATTCTCTTCAATATGCTCCGGTATATTGGAACGTCATTGATGAATTTCTGTGGTTGCTATGGTTACGTATTAATTCATTTCTCTTCAATTATTGTTAGATGTCGATTGAAATGAATTGGTGCTTCCAGAATACAAGTGAATATCAGATATTCGCAAAGAATGTAATTCTTCTCGCCTACATGCTAACGACAGCAACTTTTATCATCAGATACTGATGGTTAGCAGCTTCTCTTAGAAATGTATTCAACTCCAAAGCACCTTGGATTTCTTAGGTTCATATCCTATTGGATTTCGTTTTAAAACAGCCACCACTTTCGAAAATATTTCAGCGATAGAGTTGCTTTCAGCATAGAGTTTTTCGATCACACTGATGATGGCTTTATAATTTTTGATGGATACCGCTGCCGCTTCGTCTTTCTTCTGCCACTCTTTCAACTGATTGTATTTCTCTCGAAATTTAGCCGGGAGTAAATCCAAAACAATATTTTTGGCTATCGCCGCAATTGATTTCGTACTAGAAATTATCAACTTCGATAAACAAACTAGTTGAATTAATTTTCATGACCACGATAATCACCTACATGACTAATGGTCATATGCACCAAACGAATTAACTCAGCTTAACTTTAAGCGTCACTTAGAATGTGACTTACACAATGATATGAACCTTCAAATGTCACAATATAAACGTCATTCAAATTTAAACTCGATTAAAGTGTTTGGGGCACATGGCCCTAAGGTCTAGTTATACAATTTGAATTCAAGCTTATACCCATAACAACGATTATTTCAACAATTGTTGTTAAGGGTTTAAGCTTTGGCTTAAAGTTAAACTGGAAGTGTACAACTGGGCCTTAGGGCCAGTTGTATAAAGCCAGTTTAAATATAAGCTGAAGCTTAAACCCATAGCAACGATGATTTCAACAATTGTTGTTAAGGATTTAATCTTTGGCTCAAAGTTAAGTTGGAATTGTACAACTGGACCTTAAAAAATTGTTAATTAATTTAGCTACCTAATTTCTTTTAAATACCATTAATCTGAAGAGCTTTTACGAAAAGCTGGAAACCACACAAACCACACAAATGAAGAAGGTTGATGCCTAATATCGCACTAGCAATATTTAGCTGATATGATTTTGTTGCTAAAATGAAATGTGTTGATTAATAGTTTTAGGTGTTCAACAAAATAGGGCTTTTAATTAGCTCTGGAAAAACATTGTATGTCGCAACTTGCATTCATTTGTCATACAGGCTGTGGCATTTAACCAGGTTTCATCAATAACACTTTTCCCGTTGAATACATGAAAAAAATTTATGCAAATGTAGGTATCACCTACTACCTACCTAACACTTGAAACTATTAAAGAACACATTTCATTTTAGCAACAAAATCATATCAGCTAAATATTAATTTATTCTGGAAACGACACAAATTAAGGTCGATGCCTAATAATGCGGTAGCCCGAAATGCATTTTGCATTGGCCGCTAAAAGCTCGTTTCAGCGAAATTAATATCGAAGCGGGCTTTGTGATGCAAGCTTAATCAGATCAGATGCGGGTTACGATTCTACTGATTGAAGCATTTTACTGAACCCGTTGTATGCATGTTGCATACAGAGTTGGAATCTTGCCCATAAAAATATATCGCTCACCAATAGTTTCTAATTCCTCTTGCATGCCGTTTAGGAAATTCATTCTTTATTAGCTAAAGCTATTAGATTATTTGGATAATTATGAAGTTATAGTATATAACGGTATTAGGCCGATATGCTTGATATAACGAACGAGGATAAGTTCTATGGCCGAGGCGCCAGCCGAGGCTATAAATTATCCAAGTTTATTATATGCATATCGGCCGTATGTTGTTTTATAGTTTTCGTAATACTAAATGATGAAATAAATATTTATTTTGGCAAAAACATTCATAATAATAAACTTCGATAAATAGGCAGAATTATGAGTGTGATTTAGTTCTACACTGAGAAAAATAGAACAAAGGAGTACGTTTATATTAATAAGAATTCCGAACATTTTATTCGGATTCGCGTTAAAAACCGACTCAGCGTACTACTGCAAAATTAACACTATGTGGTTTGTTGTTTAGAGTATCATTTCCTGTCATGATAAAATTACCGGAGTAATTAATAAAAAGTCAGACATGACATTTTATTACTAATTTATTCAGCATAATATTTCATTATGGTTTATTATTTTAACAATACGTATTATGTAGAATGATAATTTTACATTCTTAAACTTAAACAGTTTCATTGTGCTAAGAATCATGATTAATTTAGAGTAAGATGGATCTTATAACATGACAGCATTATACTTTTACATTATTCTTTTATTTTATCGGTAGGAATGATGTTTTATCAAAATCGCAAAATTCCTTTTTTCTCAGTGTAACTATAGCAACATACATATGAGATACAGAGCAAATAGACGGCCGTTAAAATTTAATTGGCCTAGGCCGTTAGCATAACAACCATGGAGACAGTGCAGTTATAATGAAATAACATTCAAGTATCACGAAAATATATTAAACATTTTTTCACATTACCTAATTCAAAGTGCAAAATGTATCACACTTGCTAACAATTTTTGATCTACTCCTCCTAATGTCTCATTTGTCGTCATCATTTCGGTGTACAGTTATAGGTCTCTGAAAAAGATATCTTATGATTTCATATTCAACCATTGACGTAGTTACTTTAGCTTTAGGTCCCTTCACCATCGTTACTTATTCTGACAAATTCATAACTAGTGATCGGATTTTTCTATTTTATGGTTCCAATCGACAAGCTGTGCTTTCAGATTTGATATATTGATACGTCATCACATCGGAGACGTAGATGAAAAAAAGTGTTGTCTTTAGATGAAAGGCAGTCGAGAAGACCGCAGATACTTGCGTGTGTTGCATTGACGTGATGACAATGATACATACAGACAGTGGTGGCTCGTCAGGGTGGGCAGTGCCCACCATGTTAAAGTTTATGAATGCAAGTTAATCTTTAAAATAATTTTATAATTTAATATTTTTCAAATGTTGCCCACCATCTGCATATCTTGAAGAGCCCCACTCTGCATACAGAGTCCGCGAATGTGGAGATCATTTTTTTACTATATGAAAGAAAACATACGACGAAATGACGTGAGATAAAAAAGTTGCAGGACTGTTTCACGAAAGTTAGAGGGAGATAACTACATAAAAGGTCTTTGACTTATTGATCGATCGATCGGCTTATAGTACAAAAATGGACTGTAAGTGGAAATGGTCTGCTTCGGAATTTTTTTTTAAATTTTCTGAGAAATTACGAATGGAATACAGTCCTGTTTGCTTATAAATTCTATTCGCCATTGGCACGCACGTTTTGTAAGACAATAATAAAACTGACCTGCTCAATATAATGACATGTATTTCTGGGGTCTTTGGACTGTGATCGTTATGTCATTACTTACCGCGATGTTTACAGCAAGTGTTCGAAATGCCTCCATATGGCTACGAAAATTTGCTGCTGCCAGTTTTTGTTGTTGCACCCAGTGGCACATAGTAATCCTATCATTCTCTAATCCTATTCTATCATATGTTGCACATATTGCACGTAATAGGGATGTAACAAGTTTTCTCTCAGAATACAGTGCACAACAGTACGTGGTACGCCAGTTTCACGTGTACTGCGCCTTAGATTATTATTATACGTTAGAAACATATCCGCATATTCTGCAGTCGTAAACATGCTACGATAAGTACTTATACAGCAACACAATATCATAAATGAATGATCACCTTTGTGATTCACTGAAAGCCTTTGCCTTGCGGCACAATAGGGGTCGGGTTGCACAGGTCAGATAAGGTAGGTATGGACTTTATTATGGTATACATTAGCACATCTCGCAAACGATGCCGTTTTCGTAATTTTGTTAGAGGAAAAAAGTTTTTACACAGTGACCAGCAGAAAGTTGGACACATATAGAAATTTTTTTTTATTATTGATTTCTCGGAAAAATTGATTGTTTATGAAAGCCCCTGCATCTTCCCAAACTTAAAATGCACTTACCAAAATTTGAATACCTCTTGTCATATACCGAGGAGATCAAAATATTTGAAATCGACATAAGAGTAAAGTACCTTTATCTACGACCACTACTGTAAATGACGAATTACGTACAACACATAAATTAAGTAAGCGGGTATTTACAAACGTCGTGCGTAAAGTAAGAAAAACGCACAACGCACCTACTTTACGCACATTTGCAGTTAGATCTACGTAGCCGCATCACATTAGACTGACGGTCGTCGAAATTGCAAGTGTCATTGCTGATTACTTTGAAGGTAATTTTTGTGGTCGTAGATAAAGTATAGTACAAAAATCGAGTTGTAAAGCAATTACGCACTTGTGGAATTACTTGCATTCACCGCTGCGCGGCTCATGCGCAACTTTTCCACCGTGCGTAATTTGCTATTTACAACTCTCGTTATGTAATATACTATTATTTTTCCAAATACTCGGAAAAGTTATGAGCAGACTGCGGAAGTTTAGGCATTTTCTATTTGTTAGACACTACTTTGATAGGACCTAGTTATAAATACGTTTCACGTAGTTACTGTTCAAATGGTAAAGTTTTATAATGCCTATTTTTGCCTATTCATGCATAAATGCCTATTTCAGATAAAAATGCCTATAATGTGCCTTTTTTACTAAAAATTCTCAGGATCAATTTTGAAGTTGCAAAAAATTAGAATAAAATAAAAATGATTAACGGCTGAATCTAACCGTAAGTGGAGTATAAAAAAATTATGACTGCGACAATTTTTTAGAACTTTGTACAGCCTCAATCAAAACTAATGAAACGTTCAAAACAGAAACGCTGTAATCAGAGAAAGAAGATACCAAGTGAGATGAAGCCTTATGGCGAACGAATGTTTCCGAAGTTCTTCGGAACCCCATAATACGTTGCGCTGTCTCTGACTCGGCACCGTTACACTCTGACTACAGCGTTTCGGTTTTGAACGTTTCATTACTTTTGATTGAGGCTGTACATACATACTCTGTGGATACCCACCTGAAGAGAATTGCGGCTTTTTGTTGAAAATGCCGAAACAACTAGCAAACATTGGTACGTTTCTTTCTACAAATATTTTGTTTGATGTAAGCCGAACTGGATGGCCGCGTCGCCGTCGCGTTGGTCATTTGATTTTTATTTAATCAGTCGGCTTTAATAAAAAAAAATATACTGGGTCGGCCTGACCACCACTGGCTATGCGTTTATCATGAGTAAATGAAGGATAGAATAGTAGAAAGCGCATGAGTAAACGAAATAGCTACATCAATCGACGTTGCCGATTGATAACGCGGGCCACGCTCCGGCCGCAGCATTCCTACCTTCGCACGCAACATTGTAATATCTCTATTTCATTTCCACACAAGTTTCAATGAGCCTCTCCTTCATTTACTCACAATTAACCGTATACCTAGTCTTAGTCAGACCAACTGTGTATATTAAAATTAAAACCGAATGCCTCTTCTTTCACCCCTGAATTGTACATTTTCCCACGCATGAAATTTATGCGTCATACTTATTATTTAATTCTGTAAACGATTCTAAACAGATAACTTTTCTAGAAATAATTTTAGTTATTTATTGTGAATCAAATTACCAATAAATAAGAAATATTAAATTTAACGTTCTACTAGTATTATACGTATGTACGCATATTAAAAATTCAAATTAATAAAATATGTTTATAATTTACTTGATTTTTTTATTGTAATCAATTCTAATGTATAAATATTTTGGAGAATATTTATACTTTATTTGTGCCTATTTTGCATATACGGGTGTCCGGTAAAAAATGGGCCATACTTCAAGAGTGGCTTCTTTGGATTAAAATAAATCGATTTAGATCAATTTACCTTAGTACAATTTTGCTTAATTAAAAAGTTATGGCCTTTCAAAGATAATTTTTTTATATCAATATTTTAGCAAAACTCGCTCATTTTTGGAGACATTTAATTGTAATTTGGTATTTAGAGGTTTCTTGTACTGCTGAATCTGAATATCTGCTTATTTTTAACGTAACGTATAGAGGGCGCTCTAGAGACCCTGACATTCTCTTGTTTATTGTCGTACTTTTTTTTACGTGAATATTTTTAAAATATGTTTCGTTTTTTTGAAACGACATTTAATTTATTTTAAAAAAGGTACTTGTTACATGTCGCTAAAGTACACCAGTTTTGAGAAAAATGGCTTTGAATGTGAAAATGTTGAATACACCAGTAACGCTACTGCAGGATGAAAAGACAATTATCTAAAGTTGCACTACTTCGTAATTTACTTAAAATTGAAAAAAATTTACAATTCCACATTTAAATTAACGATACATTACGTAAAGAAATCTTATTATGTTTGCTAAGGCCGCGTATTTCACTCATAGTTTTAACTTTCAACTCCAGATTACTCCCATAGTAACAATTATAAAAACAGTTGTTCCCATGGAAATAAAGTGAAGATTAAAGTTAAACTGTAACTGAAATACGGGTCTATGTGCCTGATTCAATGTAGACCTAAAACAGTAATATTCAGCATATTTTTCTCAAAACTGGTATACTTTAGCGACATGTAACAAGTATACCTTTTTTAGAGTAAATTAAAAGTTCTTTCAGGAAAATGAATATAATTTCAAAAATATTCACGTAATAAAAAGTACAGCAATAAACAAAGGAATGTCAGGATCTCGAGAGCGAGGAAGATATTCAGATTCAGCAGTACAAGAAACCTTTAAATACCAAATTGCAATTAAATACCTCCAAAAATGAACGAGTTTTGCTAAAATATTGAAATAAAAAAATTATCTTTGAAAGGCCACAACTTTTTAAAGAAGCAAAATTGTACTAAGATAAATTGATCTATATCGATTTGGTTTGACCCAAAGAAGCCCCCCTTGAAGTATGGCCCATTCTTTACCGGACACCCAGTATATGAGCCTTTTTTAGGCGCCTAAAATTGAATTTTTTAGTGCCTAAACTTCTGCAGTCTAGTTATGAGATTTCAAATATGAAATCATGGCCGCCTACGATGAAAAAAGAAATTTTCCATATTTTTCAATTTTTCTCGTATCAACGTGTGTACCGTAGAACTTTGAATGTGTAAAGCTGGACGTTCCTTAAGATGTGGTGATATGAATATACTCTGGTATTTGCTTTTCGCTCATCTACCAACTATTTTAAGCTGGCCAAAATTAGATAAAGAATTTATGGATATCAAAATATTTTCACTTTATTTTTGTGTTCTTTTTTGTATTTTTCCAAAATATTGAAAACCTTTTGCAACTACTCTTGGAAAACGATTATTAATTAAGTTGAAAGTTTAATAGTATATTAAAAGACAAGTTTCATAAGACTTGATTTTCGCGCACGAGGCCACGCATGGCAAGTGCGCTAATTGTTTTATGAAACGCGTTTGTTTGTTTGCTTTGCGCAGCAATACTGCATTTTTGCCTTTTCGGCCATTAGCCGTTCCAGGCAGGTACGCAGTGGTCTTTAGATGTAAAAAAATAATTAAAAATTTGAGTTACTTTGTGTAAAATAACTTTAGATAATTAAACTTTATTATAATAATAATATAAAATTTCAACTTGATTATTCAGATACAAAGAATCGATAATGCACTCTTCTCGAATTGTAAGTTAGGAATGCCTCTTCGTTCCCGGATAGCTCGTCACCCATACCCCGTCCGCCGTATTATAAACACCATAAACTATACGGCTCATATCAACGATGACATCACTAGCGGGTTCGGGCCTTCGTATAATGTTAAATCCTTTACATTTGTAATTTAAATATAGAAAATTTCTGTGTTTTTATGTGGCGGGTGGGTGACATTGGTACGCGCTTGAGACAAAAACAAGTGTTGATTTGGAAGTTAGGTATATATACCAAACCCAAATGAGTTTCATAATGTAGAAAAGTGCCGTCACAAATGCATCCATTCTATTTCACATCCAGAAATAAATTGTCTAGTGTGTCTTATGTTCACCCTCCTAATTAGATATAATTTTACATAAGATATGAATCAGGTTGAACTTGCAATTACTTACGTTTCTTTACTTTTAGTGGGTGATATAATTTGTAAGGAAGATGCTTCTAATATAATCAGTAGTTGTTATGCTATCTGTCTTTCTAATTTTTTGAACTCGTATGGTTTCAGTCAACCACTAGAGTAACAAGTTATTCCAGCACATAACGTGATTTCGTATTTGTTAATGTAATAAAAATATATCAGATGAATTTATATTCCGTTTTCTCACTAATTCTGACATATTAAAACATACACATAAATAATCTGTAAACTTTTTTCTACCTTTCGTTGTAAGGGTGCTGATCATGGAGCTGTCTTATGGGATACCGGGGGTCCACTTTGATTACACACCATAGGAATTTCAGTGTAATTCTTTATAATTGTAAATTCCTGCTTCCCTTTTCAAACTATTGTTAAAAAAGCACCATACCGAATGCAGGCTTGTTCATCCACGATGGTCTGCATGTTCGCCGGATTTAATACCAAACGATTTCTTCTAGTGGCCTGATTTAAAATAAAAGAATTATCAGACTCCTTTCCGCGATTTGAATAAATTGAGAGGTAGAATTGTGGAAGAATGGGCAACTATTAGTTCCAGAATATTAAGCAATGTTCGTAGAAGCTTCTAGGGCAGGTTGGCCGCAAACGGCGAAACATTTGGTGTAGTACCTTTTAATTTATAAATAAATATTTTCCAATACGAATTATTACGAACTATTTTTCATTACAAAATTGTAAAAATCAAGAAAGTTTGTCAATTAGAAGTTTGTCTGCTTGATCAAAACTGTGGAATACAAAAATAATCTTATCTTATTTAATTTTTTTTCTTTTTAATTTTGAAAGCCCATTTATTTGAAAAATATACTAAAATAGTCTTAGCTAATGCACAATACAAAGCTACGTATTATGCCGTTTAAAACTTTGTGCTATATTCGTTACGAGAGCAGAAATTTACAATAAAAAAAAATGCATTGAAATCCCTACGGTGCGTAATAAAGGTGGACACCCGGTATGTATACACTAGATTAACGGTGGGCAACCCCCGGCCCGCGAAACCTAAGTCAAGAATTTTTTTAATAATATACAGTGTCTTTCAAAAAGTGTGCTACAAGAAAGCACAGAATTTCGGAACGCATTGAAATAAACACTCACAACTAAATGAAATAATTGAGAAATAAGAACAAATTTCGTGTTTTACTATTCATATTATTTTGCCGGACACTTTAATCCTACCAGTATATCCTGATGTGGTGTGTATAGTGATTCACAATAAATTGTGATTTCTTCTTTTTTGAGATAGGAGACTGTAACTTCATATTTGGCTATAACTTTTAATTCTGAATGACTTATTCTTATGACATTTTCCTGTATCTTGTAAAATAAGGGCACTTTACTCTTAAACCATTTTCATTTCTCGGTGTCCACGCCGTATACCATTCAAGATAAACTTCATTTGACATTTCCCAATTCGACTTTAAGGGATGCAGAAGCATTCTGCGTCAATAAATTTGCATAAAAATCGATAATTATTGTGTATCAACTCAGAGATGAGAATGTTAAGGTGGCGTAGTTTTGAAAAAACAATAGTTGTTGTATTCTTCCTGTATTAAAATTTACATAAAAAATAAATGTTCTGAATAAAAGAAGTTCTGCATTACATCGAAACACAAAAGTAGTGTCAGAAGTGAACGATTTCGCACCGCCTAAGAGAAAAGAAGTAAAAATAAGTGATTTGTGTCAGCTAGAAAAACGTCAAAGCTTCAAGGAAAAAGGAAACGCATTCCATCTGAAATTGGGATGGAAGTACCACCAGAATTGTTGCAAGCGATCACAAACATGCTCACTAATGCAATGCGGACGTCCGTGGCAAACGTCGCCGCTGAAGAAAGTAACGAGACTTCCAAAGGAGCAACTGTTGCACAAGCAAAAGTACCATCATTTTCTATGACTGAATATCGTGCAACAGAGAGAATGTCAGTTGAAGACTATTTCAAGCGCTTCGATTGGGCACTTCAGTTAAGTTGCATTCCTCAAGAGCAGCATGCCAATTATGCTCGTGTTTATATGGGCATGGAGTTGAACAATGCGTTAAAATTTTTGGTCAGTCCACGCTTGCCAGAAGATATCACATACGACGATTTACGCAACACGCTTATTGGTCATTTTGATCGGACAAAGAATAAATTTGCCGAAAGCATCAAGTTCCGCCAAACTGTGCAACATAAGGGAGAAACTATTGCAAATTTTGCTTTGAGACTCCGCCAAGGTGCTGCATATTGTGAATATGGTGAGTTTATGGATAGAATGTTAATTGAACAACTCTTACATGGCCTTGAATCTCACGAGAGATGTGTGATGAAATCTTTGCGAAAAAGCCTGCCACATTTACTGAAGCATATGAAATTGCACAGTCTCTTGAAGTGACACATAATACGTCCGTAGATGTCAAGTCAACAGGAATGTCAACAACGCACGAAATGACAAATAAATTAGGATACGCAAAACCACATATCAAAAGAAATGAAAAATGGTCTTCACGAAGAAGATCAACGTCACATAGTTCAGGAAAAGAACATAATTCCCACAGAACATCACAGAGAAGTGAATCATATGAACAAGGTAATCGAGGAGATCATCCGCCTTGCCAAGGCTGTGGAGGATCACATTCACGTAATTACTGCAAGTTTCGGAATGCGAAATGCAATCACTGTGGAAAAAAGGGCCACATCGCCAAGGTTTGCAAATCAAAGACGTCAATACAAACTGCTGAGTGCTGGCCAAGTAATGGAAGTCGAGTCACCAGCGAAGGAGATCGATGTTTTGCAACGTCTGAGTAAGGTTCATGATGTCAATTTATTCAAAGCGTCAGGTAAGCAAATGATTAATGTACTTATCGATGGATGCAGTCTTGAAATGGAGCTCGATACTGGGGCACCATGCGGAATAATTAGTAAAAAAGTACTGAGCACGATTAAACCAAATTTTGTCTTGCAACAGACAGATAGACAATTTGCTAGTTATACAGGTCATCGTATCCATTGTATTGGTCGCATTTTAGTTAATGCAACAGTTGGCGCGAAAACCCGACGATTGAATCTATTTGTCGTCGATGGTAAATTTGATACACTTTTTGGTCGAGAATGGATTACACAATTTTTAAATGAAATAAATTTTTCTAAAATATTTTCTAATCCTGAACAGGTACATACAATGTCTACTGCGATGCCATGTTTGACTCCTGAACAAAAAGTTCAACTCGAGCAACTCCTGATCCAGTATGACGATGTATTCAGTGAGATACCAGGAAAACTAAGCGGACCTCCTGCCAGAATACATTTAAAGCCAGGAGCAACACCTGTCTTTTGCCGAGCAAGAGAGATACCATTAGCACTACGTGAGGCATACGCGAAAGAGATTAATGCTAAAATTGTGTCGGGATTTTACGAAAAAGTAGAACATTCTGAGTGGGCCTCAACAACACATGTGGTTGCCAAGAAAAACGGAAAAATACGTATCACAGGAAATTACAAGACTACGTTAAATCCTCGCATCGTTATTGATGAACACCCGATACCAAAAGTCCAACATTTGTTTAACCGTATGAAAGGAGCCAACTTATTCTGTCATCTAGATATTACAGATGCATATACACATTTAACGATTGATGAAGAATTTGCTAATGCTTCAACGCTGAATACTCCAACACATGGGCTAATTCGTCCAACTCGGGCAGTTTACGGAGCAGCAAATATTCCTGCAATCTGACAACGAAGAATGGAAACTGTATTACAAGATCTTTCTAATGTTCTCAATTTTTTCGACGACGTGCTAGTCTTCGCAAATGGTTTCGACAACCTTATGCTATCTCTCAGTGCAACTTTGGAAAGGATGAAGTTACATGGGTTAAAGCTTAATCGAGCAAAATGTGTCTTTGCCACACCTACTGTAGAGTTCTTAGGACACAAGGTAGACGCTGAAGGCGTGCACAAGTCCGACAAACACACGGAAGCTATACGCGATGCACCAAAACCCTCTACAAGAGAAGAATTACAATTATTTTTGGGTAAGGCAACCTATTATAGTTCTTTCATACCTAATCTGTCCAGCAGAGATCGTCCACTCCGAGATATGCTTCTTGTTGAACGTCCAATCGCTTACGCAAGTCGAACGATGAATGCTACAGAACAACGCTATCCGCAAATCGATAAAGAGGCACTAGCTATAGTTTAGGCTGTACAAAAATTATTTTACTATCTTTATGCTCGTCACTTTACGTTGATTACAGATCATAAACCTCTGACACAAATTTTGCACCCAGAAAAATCACTTCCGGTGTTATGTATTAGTCGCATGGCAAATTACACAGATTACTTGTCGAACTTTGATTACGATGTTGTATTCAAACCGACGAAAGCTAACACAAATGCAGATTATTGCTCGCGTATACCGTTGCCTACAACAATTAACACCGTGAACAAATTCACATCTGGAGAAGAGGAAGAAACTATGGAATTTGACGAATTCGATCAATTTGTTTTGAACCAAATAAAGCAGCTTCCCATTCGCGCAAATGACATCGCTCGAGAAACAAGGAAGGATCCACATCTTGGTAAAATTGTCCAATTATTAGAAACGGGCCAGAATCTTGCTCGTCATGGTTTCAAGACTCCTGAAGTCAATTATACTTTAGCTACGAACTGTTTGTTGTTTGAACATAGAATTGTTGTGCCAGTCTCTCTGCAGCAGCAAATCCTCAACGACTTACATGCAGCTCACATAGGTATTGTGAAAATGAAGGGGTTAGCAAGATCATTTGTTTTTTGGCCACGTATTGATGCATATATTGAATGCGTTGCAAAATCGTGCAATGAATGTGCTAAGAATGCGCATACTCCACCGAAGTTCCGAGAACATCACTGGGAGTATCCTAAAGCTCCCTGGGAAAGAGTTCACATAGACTATGCGGGTCCCGTTGCTGGTACGATGCTGTTTATAATTGTCGATGCATACAGCAAATGGTTGGAAGTTAAAACAACTAATTCAACAACGACAGCTTCAACGATTGCAATGCTGGATGAGTTATTCGCAGCTCACGGTGTTCCTGTCACCATAGTCTCCGATAATGGAACACAATTTACGTCTGAAGAATTCAAGAGGTTCTTACAAGTCAGTGGTGTGAAGTACCATAAGCTTACAGCTCCATATCATCCGTCGACGAACGGGCAAGCAGAGAGGTACGTGCAGACAGTAAAAGATGCTCTTCGTGCAATGTCCACTACGCAAGCCACATTGAAGCTGAACTTGAACGAGTTCCTACATCAGTATCGTAAGGCTCCACATGCAACTACAGGACAGCCTCCTGCGCGACTGTTCCTAGGACGTGATATACGTACTCGCCTCGACTTGATCCGACCAGAAGATGTGTATACAAGAATCACGGGAAAACAACGTGCTGAATTCAATGCCACGTTTCGCAGATTCCAACCTGCCCAAACAGTCTACTTCCTTTCAGGAAATCCACGTATGGACAAGTGGCTTCTAGGCACAATTGTTACACACCTTTGAGACCTCCATTATGAGATCGAATATTCTGGGAAACGCTTTAAGAGACACATCGATCAAATTCGAGAACATCACCAAAGTATAAATCAACCAGCTGTTAATGTTCAACCACAAAACCTGAGCGAGAATGTTGTAGAGTCACCACGTCGAGTTCACTTCTATGAAAATTTAAAAAGACCAGTTTCAGCTCCCCCTGCAGTCACAACTACAGCACCAGTGGAACAACCTACGACTCCAAGAGCAGAAACACCTACGAACAATTCCCACGCAGATCAACACGTATCCGTCGTCCTCCCTTAAGATTCTCATCAAGCAAGTGATTTCCAAACGGGGGAAGAAATGTTGTGTATCAACTCAGAGATGAGAATGTTAAGGTGGCGTAGTTTTGAAAAAACAATAGTTGTTGTATTCTTCCTGTATTAAAATTTACATAAAAAATAAATGTTCTGAATAAAAGAAGTTCTGCATTACATCGAAACACAAAAATAATGAAAAAAAATCCCATTTGTAGCACACTTTTTGAAAGGCAGTGTAGATGGCAAATATTAATAAAAATAAAAATATCAAACAATAAAAAGGTATACTTGCGCCTATTAGTAGCCATACATTGACTGTTAAGGAATAAAAAATTGTAAAATAAATAGTACCATAAAAGTGAAGATTAATTGATGTGGCCCACGGACAAAACATGGTTACATTTTGGCCTCATATTTACAAAAGGTTGTCCACCCCTGCACCAGAAGGTTATCCCTGATGATTCCGTCCTTATTCCACGATTGTAAAACTGGGCCCTAATAGGATTGCCGCCATACCACAGAGCCTGATATATTGAAATGTTTTATTAATTTTTTAAAGTTTAACGCAGTCAGTTGGTTGGTTCGCATTGTTACATAGGCACAAAAATATACCTTCATTTTAACATCTTTAATTTGATTTCATGGAAAGGCTGATGAATACCGTATCAAAAGTACATTCACTGCACATGAATCATAATATACCACGAAATATTAGGCAACAGTAAACATCGTCAAGAGGTACAGGATAGTATGGATATTTTTGATGATGATAATAATAAGTTTTCTTTCTTTAACTGCGATAATAACTTTGTTTTGTTTTTGATGAACCATAATTAGAAGTTTCAAACACTGACTGTTTTTTAAAAAGAGTTTATTTTTCAAAAACAATATACGTTTAACAATTTCTAACGTGTAATCTAAATTAGTCAGAGCTTCAGAGCTCGATTAATAACTAATTACCAACGCGTCCGTGATTTTCATACCACCGACATGGAGTGTAATCTTTCTTGCTGATGTTTCAGTTGTACGAGAAGTGTGTTCGTGTATCACGACTTACGTTTCCTGTTAACAAATTGGTACAGAAATCTTTTTGCACTATAAAAGCTTGTATACAGAAATATGTTTTTCTGACTAAACAATCCCATTTACAATAAATTGTGCAAAACTTTAGTTTCAGTTTTCGCCAATAAAAGTAAAGTCACCATTTACTTGTTTATTTAAAATGTGAGGTTTCATGTATGGTTAGTGATAGTGATTCTCAAGCAAAGTCGAAAGCACTTCAATGTAAATATACACGTTTTGATGTAGTTAATTTACTCGATGATGTAGCAAAATTCAAATGAAATCTTTCTACAAGAATCACACTTTATCAGACAGTGTAAACTGTTCTTTAGTCGGCTGTTTTTCTGGTAGAAAAAAGAAAAATTTGTGTTAACTCGGCACGAAAATTTTTAATTAAAAATATTAATTTATTCTTAAAGTATTTTTAGAGATAAAAGGACGAAATTATTACCAGAGATAAAAGCAAATTTGTAACACAACGCAGATTAAGTTTTATTTCGCTTATTGCCTTATTGCTTCAAAGTTGCATCTCAAAGGAGAAATTCCCTTTGCCAAAGAGAAATTCGATCGTGGATGCGTCATTACTTCTTCCTAGCGTTTACTGATGGTCTGACACAAAGAATGATAGAATACGTGTTCGCTTGAGGGTACGTTTCATCAGCGCACGTCTCAGACATAAGACAGGTATCGAATTTGCCGAGAACAATTCATATAAATTTAAATGAATTCGTGCTCGTAATTTCGAGAGACCGTAATCTTTTTGAATAGTAGGTATGTTCGGAATATATCTCAAGTGTGCATGAGAAGCAGTAAAGACTTCTGCGGTACAGATAAAGTTCCAATTTATTTGTAAATTTTCAGGAAATCGCTAAAGGCTGAAACAGGCAAATCCACACACGTCTAAATATGTAAATGTGTAAACGTTTCGTTTTTACAATAGCTTTTTTTTTAATATAGTTGCACTTGACTGATATTTTTAATTCTTCTACGCAAAAATTTATACAGTGAGAATCTTGTAACGCTGTACATAGACGAAAAGTACGTGATCAGATAATACATTTCTGAGTCATATAAAATTGCACATAGGAGTTTTAAAATTAGGTTGCTATGGTTACTACTCAATTTTCAATGCTGAACCATTTAAAACTCAAATGGATATTTGTTTATTCAGGAAACATTCATTATGAATTTCATTTTACATTAAAAGCTCCATTTGAGAATAATTGTACATTTCTACTTTTTCAGCTGTGTATACATTATTTTACAATAAATTCCGAATAAAATAGCATAGGGTGAACACATGGCGTGGGACATCCGGTATAAAGAATTTCGAATTTAACCCAAACCACGTCGTATCGGTATCGTGTGGTCTTTGTCATTCTTATGTCGGAGTTACGTCTGCGTCTAATGTACTGCCTAACGTGATTGTTCACGTCTAACTTGACATTAATTGTAGGTGTAGCCACTGATTAATGTCAAATTAGACGTTAAAAGTGACGTTAGGCAGCTCATTAGGCAAAGGTGTGGCTGAAGCATAAGAGGATGCTCGTTCTATCTATCTATCTCTTTTATATTAAAGACAATGCAGTCCTATTCAATACGACGCGACACTACATCTAACCTTATTATGTCCTTGATTATTCCTCACTTCAGGCCTCGAATCCCATATTTATAGCTTTTTCTTTTAATCTGGCGATGATGGCCATTTTAATTGTGAACCTTCATCAAAATGGCAGTTGTTAATTTTACATTTAAACTTACCACTACGATAGCATGATAGGACAACCCAAGAATGTGATCTGTTGCAACAAACGAAAAAAGACAACAAGAATGTGACCTGTTGTAACAAATTAAAAATGACAATAATGTTCACAATCATAATAATAAATAATTAAAATGATCTCCACCCGAGGCATTCGCACAATTCCAGTAGTAATGTTTACGTTCTACGGGCATTTTACTTAAAATGTTTCGTCTCGTTCTGACCATCATAACTCATAACTAACTCATAACTCTTTATTGCCAAGTGGTACCAATACATAAACTTACGTGTGGTCGTCAGGTGTTACAATTGTATGGTTTCACATGAAATAAAAATAGTAATACAGTCAGATAGATTAGAGCAGCGTGTACAATGAAAAAAAAAATTCGCAATATCTAACAATAACTGTGCCCTTATTTACTAAGATATTCACCTACTGAATAAAACGCGTTGCTCTGTAAATAGAGCTTCAAATGTTTATTGAAAGCTGGATTACTTTCCATTGCTCTAAGTTCCTTAGGTAGGTGATTGAAGAATTTTGTCCAGAGTACAAAGGAGATTTTTCCTCTATTTTTGAGTACGCACATTATGCAGCGATAAATATGCATATAACGACGGTAAAGTTAATATAAAAAGTGAGCAAATAAAAATCAGATTAGAGTAGGCGGTGCAAAGAAAATGTATGTCTGTGATTAACTAAATGTAATACATTCATGGACTGTCAAATTTATTGACTTTTTATTTAATCACAGACATACATTTTCTTTGCACCGCCTGCTCTAATCTGATTTTTATTTGCTCACAGGTTATTATTAACAAAAGAATTTTGCAAGTGTCTATAATGTTAATATTGAACATTAATCGAATTATTCTTTTTTGCGCCACGAACACTCTCCCCGCACTTTGAAAATTACCCCATAGTTCACAACCATAAGACAATATTGAATGAACTAAGCCATAGTTTGTTCCTACTATGTAGCAGATAATTATCACTGATGTAACGCTTTAAGTTCAAAATGCAATAGAATGGACTATTTAACTTTTTACATATAGAGTCCACCTGAGCACACCAATTCAAACCTGAATCAAACGTCATTCTCAAGAGCCGAATATTATCTGAAAGGTCAATATTTATATTTTTTATTTTAATAGTCATAGGTAAAACTTCTCTACGTTTCTAAAAATTTACTCGAACCGTTTTGAGGGATTTAGTATTAGACTGTTTGCACTACACCATTCTGAAAATTGACTTATTGTTGAATTTAATTTATTTTATAAATTATTCACACTTGTAGCAGATAAAATTATTGATGTGTCATTAGCAAATGTAATAATCTTTACTCTCGCATTTTAGATTATGTGGTAAGTCATTAATGAATATTAAAAATAAAAGTAGCCCCAGTACCGAACCCTGGGGCACACATTGATTAATGTACATTTTATTTGAAAAAAAGTTCCGAACATTAACCTGTAGAAATCTTCCGTGGAGGTAGAATTTAAACCATTTCAATAAATTTCCTCTTATTCCTAGGGCATATAATTTATCCAACAAAATATCGTGTTGTATGACATCAAACGCTCTACATAAGTCGAAACAGATTGCAGTTACATACTTATTCTTGTCGAGTTTATCCTAAATATAATCGGTAAAATCAACACATGCGCTAATAGTGGACCTGCTATTGTGAAAACCATGTTGACCACTCGTCAGTAGTTGAAAGTGCTCTCTCTAAATAATTCATTACTCTGGAGTGGATAATCTTTTCAAAAATCTTTGAAAACTCATTTACAATTGAAACAGGTCTGTCTATAGTTGGCTATTTCACAACGATCGCCTTTTTTTATAAAGAGGAAGAACTCTTGCATGTTCTAAGACATCAGGAAATGTTCCGTGCTCGATGGATAAATTGAATAGAAATAGTAATGGTTGCACTAAAGAATTAGCATTATTTTTTAAAATACAAGTTGGAAACCCATTTATACCTGAGGAATTACAATTGTTGAGTTGTTTTATGGATTTTAGAATTTCGCTATCATCAATCTCCTCGAAAAACGTTGTTTGGATGGCGTTTGTATCCACTGTACATGAAGACGACAAGCCTGGCCCAAAATGAGATTTCAAACTATCATGTCCAAAATTCGCGAAGTAATTACCGAGCTTGTGATATAAACTGGGGGTGAGAAATAATTTCCCCATGAATACTTAAAAACTCCGGTTCCATGTTGGGTTTTTTCCGACCTATGGCAGTATTTACCGTGTTCCAGATGGCTTTCGTTTTATTATTACTATTTTGAATTTGCTTATTGATGTACGCTTTCCGCGTACTTTGAAGCAAATTTTTATAAACTTTCTTTTTGCTTAGATAAAGTTCATAGAGTAAATGATTTTTACAACCTCGAGACAAATAGAAAAGGTCTCTCAATTCAAACCTAGCTTTTTTTTAAATCAGGAGTTATCCAGCATTTTGTATTATTGACACTCTTCTTTATAATTCGAGTAAGAGCAGGACAAGATTTGTCATAGTACCAAGTAAAGATATTAAGAAATTCCTCAAAAGCTGTGTTAACGTCAGCGCAGTCATAAATCGAGTTCCATGTTTCATTGTTCAAATCGTACTGTATTTCTTGTAAATTGTGACTCCTAAAATCGCGGCATACCTTCGTTATAAGTGATAAATCCATATCCATCCATTAATAGGAGCATTTGTACGAAGAAGTAGTAAATGTGCTAAACGGTCACCTAAACATGGGTCGAATAATGAACATTCATAAAATTTATTCTCTATATTCGTAATCATTTAATCGATACGGGTCGCAGATATTGAACCGTTGCAGTTTTTCTGGATACGTGTGGGTGATCGTATTGTATCGTTTGGATTAAATGTCTTGAAAAGCATATATACAATACACCAGTACGCTAAACTATTTATTAATATTGAAAAACTTGTAGTACAAAAATTAATTGACAGACTATTTTTCAGACTATTTTTATATCAACAACTCTCTTTTATTTTTATAATAAACTTGCTGTAAGCGCCTATTTCAACACTCGCTCTCGCTGCAGCAAGTTTTATAATCATTGAAGTCCCAAAGACCTGGAAAAAATCATAAAACTTTCTTTAGGTAACGGCTTCGTCAATACATCAGCAATCATTTTGTTTGCTGGACAATAATGCAACTTAATTATTCCTTTCACACACAAATCTTTTAAATGATGATGACTGACATCTCTATATTATGTTTTGTACGTGCTCCACATTTGTCTGATTCTATTAAATGAATGCATCCTTGATTATCCTTAACAGTCGGACCCTCATGCAGCACTTCCACATCTGTTAAAAGTCTTCGTAACCATAACGACTTGCATACGATGCAGCCACATATTCAGCTTTTGTTGATGACATGGCAACCGATGTTTGTTTACGAGTAAACCATGCAATACTGCTTCCTCCTAAATGGAAAACATAACCACTTGTAGATTTTTGATCAGTTTTATCTCCAGCCTAGTCCGCAACCACAAAACATTCTAATTTCATTTCTTTATCTGCAGATAATCTCAATGGTATCTCTAACGTTGAAGCTAAGTAACGCACTACTCTTTTTACACTGTTCCAATCACTCTGTGTTGGTGCCTCCACTCGTCTACCTAGAAAATTTACAGCCAATGTAATATCGGGTCTGCACATTCTAGCAATATACAGGGTGTTTCAGTGATGATGCACCAAACTTCGGGGAAACATTTCTGACATTATTTCAAACAAAATATTTTAATACAATTTTGCAATCGGAGCAACTTGAAATTTGCATTATTTTGAGTCAATGTTTTCATAAATACCGTAGCGATTTAAATTTCTGCCGCCGTGAAACAAGAAACGAAAAAATTTATGAGAGGCTTTTAACTCTGTCCTTGACCGCAATTCGTGTTAAAGGTGAACACTTTGAAAGAATGTGCATTTAGCGTGCGTTTTCGTCGCACTAACATTTATGCAAACCGTAATTACATCAAATTTGCCGAGTCTTAATAATGTACGATAATTAACGCTTGTAAGGGGTTTTTAGTTATTCCTGTATCCAACATGTATGTACATAGTATGATGTACACAACGTCGGCCTAATTTTAAAATCTCGTAAGTTAAGTAAAGGCATTTTACAGGGGAGCATAAAAACCATCTCATTTTCCAATAAACTGCCGACTTACGAGTTTTGATTAAAGTCTTACAGATGTTGCTACGATCGAAGACAACTTACGAATTTTTAACATACTGTAGCCTTGAATCACCTTAACAATAACATTCTCATAACTTAATTTTGTCCATTTTCGGACTTACAAGGTTTTGAAATTAGGTCGACGACAACTAAGTAATTGAACAGTTGACTAAAATCGGTACAATTAATAAATTGGGAAAATTAGTAACTAGAATTATTGCTTCTGCGCCGCGCCGGTCTGCCAAATTATTATTTGCCTATCAGACTGAACTTGGTCACATGAAACAAATTCGGAAGCGGGCGATTACGAAAACGGCAATTACCTTACAACATGTGTTCGAATAATCTGCGTATTCTCGAAACGTGTAATCGCCCATCGCACACACCAACACACCCCCACACATACTTACATAATAAATTTAAAAATGAAAAGTATAAACTACACCAACTAATTACTCGTCACTACAACGTTAACCAGAACGGAGTGAACGTACTAAATGTGTTTCATCATATCATCTGAGGCGCGACAGTTTATGGGGCAATAAATAAAGCAATAACACGAACGTTAAGGCAGGTTAAGAATTCGGGCCGCTCTCATCTATTGTACGTTTTAAAAATATACGATTCTCATTTCCCTTCGATTATCTCAAAACTTATTCATTAAAAAAAAAATATTATAGGAAACTTTTATTTCTTTTCACGATATCTACCAACATACCGAGTTTGGTGCATCTTCACTGAAACAGCCTGTATAATAACGATCCAATGGTTATAAGCAGAATTATTTGATAACTTAGAACTGTTCTCTTTCGTTGATCCTAAGAAACCCACTTCCATTGGTGTTGCTATTGGCTTTGATTCTAGTAAATTGTATCTATTATTTTCCTCTTCTGACTAAGAAGAAAAGTTCCTTCTTCTTTGCGTTTAATTTCAATACCAAGATAATGTCTAACTTCTCCCAAGTCCTTCATTTTTAAGTAATTGTTTAATTCCTCACTTACACTTGGACTACACCCGTTAATCCCCCGACTGTGAATAGGAATACGAATCCAAGGGCTCTTGTAACATCTGAAGATATACCTGCTACAAGCATGTCATCAACATACAATAATATATAAGTGATATTGCCATCTTTTTCTTTCTTGAAATACAAACATTTATCAGCTGTGCCCTGTTTGAAATGCAACTTGCTTAATATTTCAGTGGCTCTTTTGTTCCAAACACGTGCTGACTGTTTTAACCCATACAGACTCTTGTGAAGCCTCAAGACTTTATTTTCTTGACCAGGTTCTTCAAATCCGGGTGGTTGTTCCATGTACAACTCTTCATCTAAATTTTCATTTAGGTAAGCACTTTTAACATCTAAATGACGTACGTGTAATCCTTTTGTAGCTGTCACAACCAAAAGAACGCGAATGGTCTCATGTCTAACAACAGTTTCATCATAATCATCTCCAAAACGTTGTGAGAAGCCTCTTGCTACCAAACGTGCCTTATGAGTATTTATTTGTCCTTCTTCATCTAATTTTCTCTTAAAAACCCATTTACAACTTATCGCCTTCTTCCCTACGGGAAGATCCGCGGATTCCCAGACTTGATGCTCGTTGGGATATTTAATTTCTTCTTTTGCAGCAGCTATCCATTTTTGTTGCTCTCTAGTAGGAAGCTGAAGCATTTCCTTCCAAGAATTTGGTTTTTTGATAGAATTAGTTTCTATTTTAAATGCAAAACGATTTGGAGGAATTCCTTTGACCCCCGTTTTTCTTGTAAAACTTGATTCTGATCATCATTCTCAGAATTTTGATCGTTCATAATATTCACTTCAAATTCAACTTCTTCAAAATTTTGATTTTTCATAATATCTGTGCCTTCTTTGTTGTTAAAATCGATCAAAAAATCTTTTTCTGATTCTTCTCGATGTTTCTCATTTGTTTCTCATCTTTAGACTTAAATTCTTTGCAAGTCTTCAACTGTTTGGCTTCTTTTTCAATAAATTTTACTGACCGACATATTCTCACAATATTTATCTTAGGATCTAAAATACGATAACCTTTTGAATTATCATCATAGCCAATTAAAACTCCTTCTTCTGCTTTATCATCCCATTTCTTCCTCTTCTGCTTAGGAATCAAATAATAAGCTTTTGATCCAAAAACTCTAATATGACTGAGATCAGGTTTGTGCCCAGTGAATAATTCAAACGAAGTTTTATCTATACTGCGACTTGGCGTCCTGTTCTGTAGATACGTTGCTGTTAAAATCGCTTCTCTCCAAAAACATTTATTCAAACCAGCATCCAGAAGCCATACACTTTGGTGATTCAACTAATGTTCTATTCTTTCGTTCAGCCACTCCATTTTGCTGAGGTGTATAAACAACATGATGTTGGACACCTTCTTTGCGAAGATAATTTTCCAATTCACGAGTGATATACTCTTTGCCATTATTTGTGCGCAGAACAATAGGTTTTCTGCCAAATCTTGTTGTCATGGCTGCGATGTATTCCTTCGTGGCTTCAGTAACTTCTTCTTTCGATTTCAGCAGACGCACAACTGTGAAACGTGAAAAATCACCAATAAATGTTAAGAAATATTTGTTACCACTTGGAGTCGACGTCTGCATGGGTCCATAAAGATCTGAATGTATGAGTCTCAGTGGTTCTTTCTCTCTGCTCGTACTTTTTGGAAACTTCGTTTATGTTAATTTTCCCTTAATACAGTACTCGCAAGAAACTTCCTCAGCACATTCCTTTATCTTGATACCATCTGCAAGATCTTCACGTACTAGACATTTAATAGCTACTTGATCTTGATGCCCAAGACGATGATGCCACTGATGTAGACAGTGTAGCATCTGCAATGCAAGCGGACGCATTCTGCATTGCAACTTTCAATTTGAATAAGGTCCCATCAATTTTGGCCTCCGAAAAAACTTGTTTTCCCTCGTAAAATTTGCAGACATCCTTCTCAAAAACTACCTGGTAACCACGCTGAGTGACTCTTCTTACTGAAATTAAGCCACCATCAAGTTCAGGAACGTAAAGTACATTTTTCAGTTTAATTTTCTGAATTTCATCATTTGGTAGTACACAATGCAACCATCCTGTTCCAATTCCTTGTGCTTTTACAGAAGAACCATTTGCAAGATACACTGTAGTGTCATCTTCATTAATCTCGCAAAAAAAATCTCGATCATAGTCATATGATTTGTAGCTCCTGAATCAATGTACCATCTTCCAGCACGTACCTCGATGTCATCTGCACTGCCCTTTCTGGATGCAACCAAAGATTTTGTTATTTTAGGACCTGATGTTTGCTGTCCGGATTTCTTCAGCAAGTAACAGTCCGCCTTTAAGTGTCCTGCTTTATTACAATAAAAACAGATGCTTGTTTCTTTATTTCCCTTCTTTCTTTCTCTTGTATTTTTGGAGTTTCCATATTGATGTGCCACTTATTCTTACTAGATGTTCTGACCGCAGATGCTGATTGTAATGCTACTTCTGACCCACCTTTGCAAGGATTCACTATTTTCCAATCTCCTCTGATATTCATCTAACATTTTTCCTGTTACGTATTCTATTATTAAATCTACTTCGTCACGCCCCTCAAGTGCAGTAACGAGTCCTGACTATGATTAGGCGTTCTGCAATGCACCAGTGTTCTGAAAGGCATAAAAAATCTGGATTCTTTTCACTAGTAAGAATTTCTAGAGAGACAATTTTGTTGCATAAGCAACAAAAGTATTAACTTTGTATATTTACATGTAGAAAAGTTAAGTCTGATACGCACTTATTTTCACTGACGTTGATATGTTGCTTTGCATTGTTGAAATCGGTGGCAGCTCTTGGATTGCAGGGAGTTGCATATCACGTTGCCTGTGCTTTCCTTTGTAGTCGGTATAAAAAACGGTTGTATTTTACTCCTACTGGCCAGAGATCTGGAGATGTAAGTGCAGCAATTTGAGTGTCGGGTATAGATATTTTAAATGATGAATATTCATCTGGTCGTTTTGAAGCGATTTGCTCGCATTTAACATTAGCGAAATTTTTATTTAAGAGATATGTCTTCAGTTCATCAGTTGTAGATGCGTCGAAGCCGAAGAAATTTAACTGCTCCTCGGTTTGTTGAGTTTTCAGCAGTGCTTGCCTGAGCAGTATTTATTTTATTCTGATGGTATTCACATTTCTGTGTTTACGATGATTGGCTACAGAAGTAAAGTTTTCTTTATCCTCTTCTGTTTTTTTGCTTCTTGTATTTCTTCATTTACATTTAAAACTGGTGCATCAGTTAACTGAAGAATTTTGTTCATTATTTGCCTTTGGTTGTCTTAATAATAATCAGCTTTGTTTCAAATTGTATTTGATTTAGTTTTACAAATCTATTTTTAGTTAATTATAAGGACTATTTTTTGTAACTTTTTCGAAACGTTTGGCTCCTAATTTGCAGCTTTATTTTCGGCAAATAGTATATTAAACTATTTGCCGACAATAAATCTGCAAATAAGCAGCGAAACGTTTCGTAAAAGTTACAAAAAATAGTCCTTATAAAAGAGAGGTTTATTTGTTTTTATTTAACCAACATGTACTGATAACATTAATTTAAAATTAGTTGAACTAAAGAGATATAGTTATCGTGAGAGTTATCAACTTTTCATTCTGGTCCTGAATGAACAAATTGTTATAAATAAAAATGTTTTGCTAATAACCCTTGTGGAGGTATTTTAATAAGAAAAAAATTGTAAACAATAAATTTATTTAAGAAAAATGGAACAAACTTTTTCAAATGAAAACTTAAAGAAATTTTAACTTTTCCTAATTTAAATAAATTCAATAAATAATGTTGTAATTTAAATAAATTCAATTTCTAAAACTAACTCTATAACAACAAGAAATTTACAAATTCTCATTTTTAATTTCTCTTAAGATAGTTCAAAAATGACTCGTAAACTCTCCAGTATGTCATTTTAGACACTTAAAAAAATACCACATTGAAAAACTGAAACAAAAATTATCTTAAAATTTTACAAAATATCAGAAATCAAAGTTAGTCAAGAGCTCAAATAATGAACTTCTACATAAACATGAAAACAGCCTTTGGCTGAAATCCCGCCCTAATAAAGACGTTATTATTATTATTATAAAGGTTATTGCATTTATTTATTTGTTCTACACAAAATTGAAGAAGAAACTAATTAAATTATAAACTTAAATAAAAACTAATCTTATAAAAAATATATCCAGTGAGCATTTTCAATCCGGGACATAGGAGATAAGCATGACTATCCTTAATAATGACATTTTTAATGACATTAACGCTGAAACGCTAACGAATGTGATTAATGGATTTTATAATAGCTTTGTTCCTACACAGTTTTAAATCAGTTCGGAACTGTACTGCTCATGCGCTCTTGCTACAGGTCATATGCTCTTACTAAAAATGTTGTGTATTTAGCAAGAGCGCATGAGCAGTACAGTTCCGAACTGATTTAGAGCTGTGAAGGAACAAAGCTAATAGGTTAGGGTACTGTTTGGCGCAAAATGGAGGGTTATTTGAATTTTTACTATAATTTATAAGAAAACGTTCAATTTGTTTTTAATCTTTAGTTTGTAATAAAATTGTAATACTTAAATTCAATAATTTTTAATGCGATATTAATCAAATATGTCATTATTAAGGGTAGTCATGCTAACTAGTAACTTCCTAGGTCCCGTATTGAAAATGCGCACTTGGTATACACAAATAATAAATGCAATTTTGTGCAAAATTTCTGTAACTTTTCATCTGTAGATAATCTGGCACAGTTAATTAATTGTTGCCAATTCCCATAAACGTTATCGTTGTTAGGGTAAAGTTTTATGAAATCTACATTAAACTTAAAAAAAAACAAAGTATGAGATATTGCAATATGAATTAACAAATTCTCACCAGCAAGTAACCATTTTCCAAAGTTTCTGAATCTGAAATCATATGTCGTCGGCCTAATTTCAAAACCTCGTAAGTCACGTAAAGGTCATTTTACAGGGGAGCATAAAAACCATCTCATTTTCCAATAAACTGCCGGCTTACGAGTTTTGTTTAAAGTCTTACAGATGCTGCTATGATCGAAGACAACTTACGAAAATTTAACATACTGTAGCCTTGAATCACCTTAACAATAAAATTCTCATAACTCAATTTTGTCCATTTTCAGACTTACGAGGCTTTGAAATTAGGCCGACGATGTATCATTACATATTAAATCTATCTGATGAAAGTTATTGCCACTGTCTATTAAGTCTCATCGGTATCTTCTGGTCCTTCTACAATTTTAAAAATTAAACCTGTGGTTTTTAAATGCTTGCGATAATTATAGTATTTATAAAACAGTTTGCCACGGCCAATGTAACGAACAAAGATTATTTCTTATTGACCCAGACTTCATAAAATATATTTCCTTAAAATAAAAAAAATGAATACTTTAGAAAACTGGTGTTTATGATATTTACCTTTGGCTCATTTAGAAAAATAGCAACTATACCAGCGGCCAGATCTTGAAATCTGTCAACATTAATTTTCTTGTTAATGTCTTCGCTTAGTTCATTTTCAATTATTGGTTCCACAAGTTTATTTCCATATTCCTGGTTTAATTTTTCCTTGTTTCTTTGGTAATATAATATGGCCTTTCATGCTTAACGCTTTCACGCTTAACTCTTCTAATTCCGTATTTCTGGCACAATTTACTTTATGTTGAAAACTTGATGTCTGTCAATGCAGTGTCCTGAAATATGTAACAATAATCAAGCGGTGATTTATGGCGATCGCAGAATTTCGTAATGTGTAAGTTTTACGATTCGACATTTGAATGACTATGAAAAAAATAAATTTATCTACGACCACTACTGTAAATGACGAATTACGTACAACACATAAACTAAGTAAGCCGGTGTTTACAAACGTCGTGCGTAAAGTAAGAAAAACGCACAACGCACCTACTTTATGCACATTTGCAGTTAGATCTACGTAGCCGCATCACATTAGATTGACAGTCGTCGAAATTGCAAGTGTCATTGCTGATTATTTTGAACTTGAATAATAAGGTAATTTTTGTGGTCGTAGATAAAGTATAGTACAAAACTCGAGTTGTAAAGCAATTACGCACTTGTGGAATTACTTGCAACTTTTCCACCGTGCGTAATATGCTATTTACAACTCTCGTTATGTAATATACTGTTGAATCGAACAGTTGTCGAAAATCTGCGATCGTGGTTCATATTCATGATTCATGCCCATGATACTACGACCTTAAAGGTATGATACATAAACAGACGAGTTTACGTTTCGTTTGCGTATAGCGTCACTGAGTGACAAAAATCGAACTTTGTGTGCTATAATTGAAAGAAACAAAATTAATAAATGTCCATTTATGATGCTTTTATATACTTTATCGTCAGCTTAATACTTTAGTTAGGTCTCCGATCTCATTAAATGTGCGAATTTTTTTTCTTATTTTCTCATTTTAAGACGAATTCGCGGCGCTTTTGTCACAGGATGACGTAGTCGATGTGCAAGAGCATACCTTTAAGCTTTGTAGTATCATGACTCATGCCCCGGCTTAATACAAACACTATTTCGATATACATATTTAAATTGTTATGTTTAATTTTTTCTTAAGAAAAAAAAAACAATGCTTACCATTAAATACCGGAACTAATTCTAGCAAACCCCAGAATCTCAAAACTGCTTCGATATCTGCGTTATCCATTTTGATTTTTTATACGAAGTATACACGTAAAAGCTGTCCAAATCGAACATTTGAAGTATACACGTTTTAGAAATTATATTTTATTGTAGATAGATATACTGGAATATAAATAATGCAGGTACCTCAATATACAACAATAAATAAAATTTACTTACCTACTATGATATAAAAACTCTTTCTAACAGCGTACATACACAGTACACACACACTACAAGCCACTAACAAATGACACTGTTTAGAAGGTAATTACGGAATTACTTTAGTTCTTATAATTCGAGGATTCACGGCGCGTACAATATTTTTAGTTCGTCTTACCAAGACATTTCTTTGTGAGGAATAAACTTTTGTTCCGTGAATATCTTGTTATTGTAACTAAGTATGATGAAAAGTAATAACAGCTTATAAAAAGGCAGAAGTAAAGTTTTATTTTATATAACTAAACCATCTACAACTAATTTGTCTTATTTGTCACAAGCATAATGGAATTTCTAAAACGGTATTCATAACTACAGCGTCAAAATTTCTAACTACAAACATAAGTTGCGTTAGCATAAACAGTACAACTAAACAAATATTGTTGAAATTGTTGAAACATGTTTCAGATTTGAGGAGGTAAATATCATTTCAACAACAAAACTGTGTTAAAAAGTTAGAGTCAACACACTTTTAATATTACTTCAACTCTGCAAAAAAGTGATTGTAACAAACACATAAATTACAATTAACATGCTTTTATATTTTTTGCAGAGGAAATTTATTTCCTTATTGGAGTTACTTTTATTCTTTAAAATTTTAACATTATCGTGTTTAACTGCTTGTGTAAATGGACGTGAGGGAACAACCAAAAAGAGTAAAAACGGTGTTAAATTTAACTCCGCATTTTTATCTGTGTATTAGGTACACCTTCGCATGTGTCATGATAAAAGAGTTTGCATTCCAGGTATTGGATTATAAATTTCAATTCGGTAGTTGTAAATATCTGCTTGCACGCAGAGGAGTAAGTACTGTTTTCGCTGGACATTGGAAATAAATTCAAACGAGAATTTTAAATATTGATTTCGAATGATTAATAGCTGGTAAAGAAACCCGCGGTTTTTTGCTAGTCTGGCACTGATATGATAAGTGTCCGTCCTTGGCGATTAATTAATATAATTTAAATACAATGTATTTTTTTTTAAATGCCATAAAGGTTGGCCATGAAAATTAAAACTCATGTCGTAGCTTGGCATCTAACACATGCCAAATCTGAAAATTTAAAGTAAATGAATGGAGCTAAGACATGAATTTTCTTTTCCACAGCCACCCTTTATGGCATTTTTAAAAAAACACATGTATGTAAATTATACACACATTTTTTAGTGTTCAATTCATATTTAAAAAGTACATACTTGTATTATGCTTTTGCAAAATTGTTGTGAATTTTATCGGTATTTATCCACTGTAAATTGCGAAAAACTACGGTGCATGTTAAACACACATTGCACGTTAACACACTCGAAACCAGCCATCATCAACTTCATTTTCTCTTATGTGCAGCTCATTGAATTTTAACACCATTAAATAGATCTATTTTTTCTGATGTTTTTCCATATATCATACATTCCTATTTAATAAATCGAAACAGCTATAAATGCAAGAAATAACAGTGCAAAGAAAAATATGGTATGCTGCAAAGACAATAACAAAAAAAAGTTTGATATACCTTCGGACTTTTACATCGCTTATCACAAAAGCTGGTTTTTGTAAAATTTTTAGTTATAAGAATAAATGATGTGAATCCAAGAAAAACGTACATTTTTGAAATGTACTGTGCCAACAACAACAATTTAGTAATATCAAAAGAAATTTACTTCCAACAATATCCAGAAAAACGACGATGAAGCAGTAGTTAATTTTATTTAAATTATTAACGAATCTGAAATAAGTGTTTTAAATAGTGCTTAAATGTGACTCAAGCATTGTAATTAATCTGCAATCTGCATTTTCAAAAAAATCAAGAATGTTAAAAAACAAACGAAAAAGGAAACAAATAATGTGTAAGAACTCTTCGAGTATTTATCTGCCCTTGACAATTTAGTCTAGGAATACTTAATACATATTAAATTTTGAATAAATTGTTGAGGCATTTTATTTGATTCATCCCCTAAATTTTATACTAGAAATTGTACGTACTTCCTGTATACATAGGATCCTTACGTTTTCCGTGCATGTTGTATTATATTCATATCAGAATACACCGCAAGTCAATTCATTCGAAATGTTTTAGTAGCCCACTTCATTTGTTGAGCAGTATATTTTGATTTTCACTGTGACTTGAATAATACAGTGTGGAGTAAATTAACTAATTCGATATATTCGAAAATATTTTGTTCTCGGAAAAACGTTCGGACAGGTCGATTTATTCGGTAGACAATACTTTTCTACGCATCATAATGGAAAACAGTTATGGGAGTGATTAACAAAATGTTTGAGAAAAATGAAACCAGAAGTAATTAAATTTAATAACCAATCAATTTTTCAAAATTATAAAATAAATAAAAAAACTTAAAGATGTTTATGTTAATTTTAACGAATTCCATATTCTTTTTCCAATTTTTATTGTTGGTTTTGCAAGTGATAATATCGGTTAGGTTTGCTTGTGAGGTGAGCTGTTTTTTTTTTTTTAATTAAATTAATTCCATACTTTTTCCCCAATATTTGTTGTTGGTGTTGCAAATGGCCATTATTTGAGTTTGCTTTTGTTAGTTGGACAAACTTTGGGTTATATGGCTTTAATTTTCAATAAATTTTATACTCTTTTCAATTTTTGTTATTGCAAGTGACCTATGAAACAATTATGAAAATCCATTGCTATGAAATGCATGCGCATTTATTTCATATAAAAAGCCTGTCAAAAACTCGAGCTACTTTAAAAACTTCAATTTGTACAAGATTTTAAGTTTATTTTTTGAAAGAATTTTTTAAGGAATAGAATAACATAACGTCGTCATCATTAAAATTACCGTTACGTTACGTGTATTTGCATGTAGTATAACTTAAGCATGTTCATTGACGACCGTATTATTGGATTTTTGAAATGCCTTTTCCCGCAATTCTTTTTCCACATAATTACATTCATGTGACTTCATCTTTACATGTTTCTGCAGAAAATTTTGCAAATAGAACTACGGCAAATCACACCGTCGCGTCACCGGAGGAAGATAGATGATTGGGATGTGCGGTTTAGAATAGTACTACGGCTTTGTCAGCATATGAAAGTGACCAATAATATTAAGATCAAGTCACTTTATCATATTCCAAACTTTCAACGTGTTCCCCTATCCGCTAAAGAAATAAATTCTTGGAAGATTAAAGATAAAGTATAAATATCTGCGATATGTTCGATTTATTTAGATAGGCAAACAAATTATTTGCAAAAAAAAAGTAGCATATTTCAGAGGAAAGACATCCGTTTTAAGCTTCCTTTCTGTTTTGCGCTAAAAAATATGTTGCGAGAGCAATATCTAATAATAAGACTTTGGATCGGGGGAGCAGGCTGAAAATGCCGAGACGCTGGCTGTAGCAAATAAGGAAGGTAAACTCGGAAATCCGCGTAGGAACGACTTCATAAAACAAGTTATTTGTTGCAGGAGTCGATACAACCATTGTAAAATCCTGGTTTTTAGGTTTGTGCGATAAAAGCTCTGGCAGGAATTATATTAAATTATCTGTCTTCAGGACTAGTTCAATATTTGCTCTGAAAATTCGCTTTATTTATTTTCTTCAGACGTATTACAATGTTCATATTACTTTGCAGCATCTGGTTTGACAAATATAACTTCGGAACGTTTCAAGAAAAAATAGTACCTATATTACCGTGGTCAAAAAGTATCGTAGTCCAATGAAACGAAAAATTTGAATTTTTTCATCAAAAATGTATTTCATCTCTTCAAAATAATTCCCTTTCACTACGATGTACTTTTGATAATGCCTTTCTAATCCTCGAAACATGCTTTAAAGTGATTTTCGTGAAACCCGTTTAGGACTCGCTCCTTATTTTTTCTTATGACATCAATCTGCTCAAAATGGTGATCACCAGCGGAAATTGTAGTCGAAGCAACAGGAAAAAGTCACACGGTGCCATATCAGGTGAATACGAAGCTTGCGATACCGTATTTGTTGAGTTTTTAGTCAAAAATTCAACGTTTTTGTTGATATAAAACTGTTTTTACACAAGTTGGTTTTCCCTTTTAACTGTGTATGAATGCTTTTGTACCTACATACATATCATCACTTCAATTACTTTTATGTTAATAACATCTCATATAATATTGTGATAATAGTTGTACATTTTTGTATACTGAGGCCCGGTATTTCAGTTACAGTTTAACTCTAATCTTCAATTTATTCTCGTAGAAACAACTGTTTTTTTTATAATTGCTATTATGGGAATAAACTAAAGATTAATCTTAAACTACTGAAATACAGGACCTGAGAAACCTTCAGATCCACAATAGTTTTCGACACGACTCGGGAAGCGACGCAAGCCCAAATAATCTCTTAAAATTGCTTGACAAGATGCAAATAATATTGGAACATGTGTAATAATATCACCAAAGGAGAGACACTTCCAACGTTTTTGTAGTTTCGTATCGAAAACAAAATTTAAAATATCGATTGTAATAGTATGGTGGCGTGCAAAAAAATCGCGTACACCCAATTTTTGTTGTATTAAATCGGTCTTGATTTATAATCTGTCAGTGTCAAACAATAAAAATGCCGAACTGACACAAACAGAATCAATTTTAATACTCTCTTAGAAAATGCATGCCGAATAAGAGCAGTGGCGGATAATTATGGTCTAAATAAAAGCACTCTTACACGAATAGAGAAGAAATAGAAAGAGGAAGAAAGTGTAAGTAAAAAAGCAGCTTCGAGACTTTAAAAAAATTCAACTCATGAACAAGATAAGACCCTCTTTAATCGTTTGAGGGAACATCCATTTCAAACAGGAAGAAATGTCGTTATTTGTGACAAACCTTCCGGCATTATGGTCAACTGCAAGTCAAGGGATTATAAATTCTGATTTAAAGAATTTGATAAGTGCCAGAAAGATAATATTGATGGATGAACAGCAGGGCCCCCGCGAGACCAAAGGCTACCCGCGTGCCATTCCATAAGTTGACGCCCTATAACGAATGTGTTGGTGTACGCAAAAAGTGTGATCCTTTAAACGGTCAATTATTAATCAAACTAAATATGTTGGTTTAAAAGGTTTTTTTATTTATAAATATTGTTATTAATATTGTATCACAAATTCTTTGAAACGGACACTGAATATGCGCACTAACACTTAACGTTTCGCTGTCGCGAACTGACAGCTTCGTCATTTTTTCACTTCTGACGAGGCTGTCGAGGCTCTGAATTTCAGTACACTACGGTATGTAGGTACTAACGAAATATCAATTTCAATTTAATGCAATGGCTTTTATATGCTTGCTTTTTTACAAGAATCAACAGGAAAATTCAACATAAAAGTGACCGACGCGTTGCGACACAAGTTCTTGCTTTGAATCAAAAAGAAATAAAATTGTTTAGATATTTTTAGATAAAAGATAATATAATTTTTTTATGCGTATATAAGTAATAAATTATTACAATTTTCGTTGAATACAGTTAATTTTTTTTGTCTAAAAAGAAATACAGTGGCCAAGAGGGTATTTGCCGCCCCTTGGATATGCCAGGATGAAAATTATTGTGAAATCTTATTTCATATTATGCCTGAAAGATTGAATCGAGTATTAGAAGCTGATGGAGAAATGATAAAATATTAAACCTTACATTTCCCTTATTCATAAATTCTGTTTCATAAAAATAAATGCACCTCTGTTACGTTTGTTTCCTGATACTTTAATAACAAATTTATGCTTAAGTAAATCGTAACAAGGATCTTAAATTCTTAGTTTATAACCTACATTTTTGATAGTATGTCAAAACTCACAAAATACCGATTTACAAATAAGTAAAAACTCTGTTACTTGATTTTTAAGGTGTACGCAATTTTATTGCAAGCCAGTGTACTTTACTAACTTACCATCGATATTTTGAAAAATCGTCGGAGCAAAAATTCTTTACACACAAGACAAGCGTTTATTTTCAAACGAAAACAGACAATGATATATGGATTACTACTAAAAATCGATGAAAGTTGTACCAACCTGGAAAAAAACGACAACTTGAACGTGCGCAGTTTATAAGCGCTTTCTATTTAGTAGTTGAACTGACCCGAACAGAGATGAGATAATTCAGATGTTTCACTTAAATCTCACTTGGATTTGCAGTGTTAAAAAGAATGCGATTCTCAGTTGTTAGTGAGTCTCAAGTCTCAATAACCTGAAAATAATGGTTTCATAAATTCGTCAGAAATTAATGTTATCATACAAATAAATAATAGGAGTATGTAGGTTTGTAATGTAAATCAATTTTTGTCATAGATAAATCGCTGAAAAAACCGATTCAGCGTTTGGTACCCGATATTTTTATCGTCTTCATCCCACTACCGAACTGAGCCAAGTGAAGTGTCTGCTGAGGTTATATAGTGGGTGTGAAGGGGAGGTCAAAATGTTAGTTTGTCTCACTTCTTAACTTCCAAATAGAACAGGATATTTTCTCTGAGTCATGTGAGACAACTGAGATTAAGTGATATTTTGCATAAATAGAAAGCGCTTGAACCATTCCCGATACTTTTTGAACACGGTAGTATACTATACATATCATGCGATCAAATGAATTTCATATTAGAGTATGCTATGTGTTACGTATTGTAACATTTAAGCAATAACTTTTATTAATATGAACTTTCCATTTACAGAATTAAATAGTGAATAATCTATGCAAAACTTGTCAGTAATTATTATTTTTATCAATTGTGCCAGACACCTCATACATAACATCCCTTCCTTTTTTACTTGAGCACAAAATCTTTGTAGTGCAACCAACGCTTGCTTACAAACTCTTCGTGATCTCAGTGACATTTTTTCTTATTTAGGTGGAGGCACAGGAGGAGAAACATCCATATTTTCTTGACCTGGTATTGCTGTTCCATGTTCTTTGTTAGAAAGAATTACAGGTTGATTAAATCACTCTTCCTGTATATCATCCCTTCACTGTACTGGATCTGAAAAATTGGAATCGGAACTTGAAGGCGGTGTTGGAGATGTTCCTTATAAGGAAACAACATCAGGAGTAATCTCAGCTGGCTGCGTCTCTCGTAATTCGAATTCCGATGACTGTTTTTCAGTTTGTCCATGTAACACAACGTCTTCGGTCACTCTCCTTCGTAGTTGGTTAATATGTCGTTTAACAATATTTCCATTTGACATTTTAACCTTATATGAAACTTGTTCTGTGTAATCCTGGATCTGTCCTTTTAATCATTTAGGTCCTGATGGATTATAGTTACGAAAATAGACTAAATCTCCAAAACCAAAAGTGCGAAGTTTTCGTTTTGACTTTTCTGTTATTTTCTTATTCATTTGCAGTGCGTATGGATGCATTTGATCCAACACTGTTCTCAATTTCCTTCCCATCAGCAGTTCCGCTGGTGTCTTTTTAGTACCTGCATGTACAGTCGTATGTTGATGAAAAAGCATTCTTTGAACTTGTAATTCGATATTTCCTTCATATAATTTAGACTTAGAATTTTTTTTTGTAGTCTGTACCATACGTTCAGCTTGTCCGTTACTGGATGGATGGTACGGCGATATCGTACTAAATTCAATTAAGTTTTTTTCGTAGAATTCGTGAAGCTCTTTCGAATTAAAACAACATCCATTATCCGAGACAATAAGGTCTGGAATTCCCAACCTGGCAAATATTTTTCTGAAACTCTTAATGACTTCGCCTGATGCCAATGATTTCATAATGTCTACTTCAAGCCATTTTGAGATTGTATCAACAACAATTAAGTAAATTTTGTCTTTGTAAGGACCTGCGAAATCTACGTGCAAGGTTGACCATGGATTTAATGAACTTTCTATGGACTATCGCGGTGCTTTTGGTGGATTATTTACATGGATCTGACATATTTCACATTTCGCCACACATTCCTCGATATCCTTACCTATATTAGGCCACCCACCACACATAGCTTCTAGCACACGCTTTGATAGCTACGATTCCCGGATGATTTGCGTGTAGTCATTCCAAGAATCTTTTCCGTGTAACTTCAGGTGCTATTAATCGATTTCCCCAAAGTAAGCAGTCTTTATGTACTGAAATTTCATTTTTCCTGCAGTGAAATGGTTTATATTCTTCAGAAATTTCATCTTTCAGGGTATATTTCTGAATCTACTTGACTGGAATAGGTTTGTTCTGAGATTCCAACAGTAGTATGTCTCCCGGAGGTACCACTTCATCATCATTTGAAAGTTGCGGCAATCGACTACTAAGACAATCAGCATTAGCATTTTCTGTCCCTTTTCTATATTCCAGAATGTAATTATAAGCACTCAAAATCAAACACCATCTTTACATTCTTGGAGACAAGACCGTCGGAATTGGCTTCTTTGGTGTTAATAATCCTAGAAGAGGTCGATGATTGTAATTGTAAATTCTCTTCCAGCGACATATCGGTGAAAATGTTTAACTCCCTCAACAATGGCCAAAGCTTCTTTGTCTATTTGGGCGTAGTTTCTTTCGGATTTTCCCAACGTGCGAAACCAAAAAGCTATTGGTTTCTCTATGTCTTTGTTCCTGTGAGCTAATACTACGCCAATTCCATACGGTGATGCATCGCAATTGACGACTAGTTCCTTGTTTTCATCATAATGCGTTAAAATTAAATCTGATCTCAATAGATCTTTCAACTTGCAAAAAGCTTTTTCATGTTGTTCAGTCCATCGCTATGGTTTATTATAATAATCTGTGCAGTGGTTCGACTATACTCGATTTATCTTTTAGAAAACGATTGTAGAAGTTTACCATTCCTAAAAATGACTGTAGTTCTTCTTTATTTGTGGGCCTCGGGGCTTCTTTAATTGCCTTGATATGTTCATCTGTAGGACGTACTCTTTCTTCTCCAATTACATATCCTAAATATCTGACATTCTTCAGTCCAATCATTTAGATTTTTTTAACGTAAGTCCTGTATCTCGTAATTTATCCAAGACTTTTCTTGAGTTACTGTCATGTTCTTCTTGATTTCTTCCGAAAACAATGATATCATCCAAATATGCCTTTGCTCCCGGAATTGAAGCTATTAATGAATCCATAATCCTCTGAAAAAGACCTGATGCACTTGAAATTCCAAAAGGAAGACGGGTCACTCGGAACAGTCCTTTATGTGTATTAAGTGTAAGGATCTTAGCTGCCTCATCATCAACACGATAAATCCACTTTCGAAAATATCGTAGCGGGTGTCAATAAGGTTATCATTTCCGTAATTGTTAGTAAAGGATATGAGTTCTTTTTTAATGCCTTATTTACCGTACTGCGGTAATTTCCACACAATCTTATTTTCCCATCGTACTTTCTTGAAATGACCAACGGTGTGGGCCCATTCCGAATACTCAGTTGCTTCCAGAACTCCCTGTTGAACTAACTTCTCTAGTTCTTCTTCTACTGCTGGCTTAAGGGCGAAAGGAACTTGTCTGCTTTTCAAGAAAACAGGTGATGCATCTTCCTTCAATTCCAGCTTAATTGGATCGCCGAAGAATTTGCCTAGTTTCTCTCCAAAAACTGTAGGGTATTGTTGAAATAATAGTAATGGTAAAGTGCGTGAGTCTTTATTGATGTTGCACATCCCGTTTATTGTGATACCCAATTCTCCAAACCAATTCCTTCCCAGCAGATCACAACCTCCACCATCCGAAACAACAAGTTTTAAGTTTTTGTTTATTTTTTTGTATTGAACTTTAACAACAGTCTCACCCAAAATGTTAATTTTTTTGTTGAGTCCATGTCTGTAAATTCCATATCACTTTTTGCCATTTCCTTGATTTTATTCGATTTTTTTCCCAAGTCTCCTTTTTTATAATAGTACATACTGCACCAGAATCCACCTCCATCAGAACTGGCATTCTATTCAGCTTGACATTCGCCATAATCTTTTCATTATTCTCAGCTGCCTGAATCGAATTAAGAGAATACAAATCACACTCGTCAACTTTAACCCAGTTACAGTTCTTTGATTTATTCGGATTTTTTATTTGTTGTCCTTTCTTGTTGCAGTAATGGCAGACAGCATTTCTGAATTTGCATTTTTTCCGTCATGTAATTTGTCACAATGATGACAGGGTTTTAATTTTCTTTGCTCTTTTTCCCCATTTTTTTGCTTATTAATCATTAATATTGAATTTCCTGTCAAAGTTCTGACGTCTTCCACATTTTTCCGTGCGGTTTCGGCTGCAATAGCTAATTCCAATGCGCACTCAAATGTAAGATTAGGTTCCAAAAACAATTTTTTTTTGTAATCCTTTGTCTGCTACACCACATACGATTCGATCTCTTAGCATGTTATTAACTTCAGTAAAATTGCAAAATTTACTAAGTTTACGAAGATCTGCGTCAAAATCTGCAATGGATTCACTTTATCTTTGTATTCGCTTGTTGAAATTGAATCTCTCGACGATTTCGTTTGGTGTTGGGTTGAAATGTGCTTTCAACTTAATAACTATTTCCGCATACGTGAAATCACGTGGTGTTTGTGGCGTTACCAGTGATCTCAAAATTTCATACGCCGAAGCGCCATATTGGGCTAATAGAATAGCTCGTTTTTTTTCCATCATTCGTTATGTTATTTGCTTTAAAGAAAAATTCAAGTCGTTCTTGATAGTTTGTCCATGATGCATTAATATCAAAAGGTCCAACATGTCCAATCGTTGGAATGTAATTTTGAAATTGTACTGCATTTCCCCCTTCGTTTGTCATGTAGGTCCCCGTACACCACCGTAATATTTTCAATGCTTTTACTCAGGTAATCCTCTTCGCCAAATTATGTTATGTATTGTAACATTTAAGCAATAACTTTTATTAATATGAGCTTTCCATTTACAGAATTAAATAGTGAATAATCTATGCAAAACTTGTCAGTAATTATTATTTTTATCAATTGTCCCACACACCTCGCCTACTCAAAACACACATACGTAACACTACGGATTAAGAGAGGGTGTCATTACTTTATCATAAATCCAAAAATGTGCGTCTGAAGTCATTATGACATTAAAATTTAATAAACAGGCAAAGAATTGTGAAATTATGAATACAATTTGAGGTTGAAAAGCTTTAAAAACATAAAACTGGCAATAAAAAGAAGCAATCAATTTATAAAATGTGCTGGAAATGTTCACCTTCTGCTCCGGGCATTTTCTAACCCTTTTTTTGAACTCATTCAGTGGTGTCAAGTTACAGGATCTTGGATGCCAAATGTTTTTACTAATTATCCTGTCATCGAAAAATTCACGTAATAAATCCAAATTTGCCCTGGCACTTGGCAGAAAGAGCTGTTGTTCCATCCTGTTGGAAGTACCCTTTCTGAAGTTCGTCATCGTGTAATTCATTAACACAAGGAAGCAATATTTCGGTACGATATCTTTCAGCTGCTAATATATCTTAAAAGAAAATTGGCCCTATCAGCTTCCTTCTGCTTAGACCTACCCAATGACTCTACAATAAAAGTTCAATTTCAAGCGTGAACGCAAAATTTCCCGCAGCTTTGTACTTGAGCCAATAGAATCGTGTAGAATTTAAAGCATTAAAGCCAATGCAAAACGCCTAGCAATGAATCTAGCCTTATAGGTTGTTACTTGTTACTGCTACTTGAAAATAGCAGTTTTGCCCATCACTAGGCAATTGAGATAAGGGCCAAATTCTGAAACATCACTCATAAAGTCTGTTTGTTTGTATTGCTCAGAGGTACTCTAAAAGCTATAAGGTGCAGTTTTCAATCAAATTCGTTTATCTCGTGTTGAAAAAACTTCGAATTTGACTGAAAACTACACCTGATAGCTTTTAGAGTAACTCCGAGCAATACAAACAAACAGACCTATTCTCAACTCACACTGAAAACTTGACGATTGACGTTATTCAAAATTCAGAAATTGTTTTAAATTTACTCGTTTAATCAAGTTTATGGTCAGTATAAATATTTTGGTTAACAGTAAGGATAGGAATTTTAGGTAAATTCCTACTTACGTAGATTTTAGGCATCAAAGTTTGAATAATATCAAAATTCATTTTGTCTAAAATGTCTATTTTAGAGTCATTTTGGTGTATCTGCCTTTTTTCTAACTTTTTAACCTAAATTAATGCCTGTTTTAGGGTTATTTTGGTTTATGTGCCTATTTTCTAACTTTTTAGCCTAAATTTTAAGTTTCGCTCCTATTCGCACCTTTTTTTCTTCAAATGAAAATAGGACTAATCCAAAATATGCACCGCACAAAATTTTGCAGATCTGTAAGAGAAAAGCATTTCAAATCTGTAATAATATCTAAGGACCGTTTTCTAATAGGATTGCAAATTTCAAAATTTGTCGCAAGTAGGTTTTGATTGCAAATTTAAATCGAAAATTGGCCGCATGATGTCGCGACTTAAACTGTTGTTTAAATTTAAAATTGCTTTGAATTTAGTCGTATTTTGAAAACGGAAATTATTCATATAATTTTAAGCTCCTACTTAGCAAGTTTGAAACTTTTTTTACTAATTATTTTTGTACTTTATCAGTAACAGTGTAAAATACAAAATAGGGAAGAAAAATTCTGTGTCAATCATTTTCTTTAAAAGTTACAGGCGTTCAAAAAAGTGTTCCCCTAATTTTGTTTATCAGTGTATTTCTGAAATGAATGAAGATAACAGTGATTGATTTGCAAATTTTTATAGACCTCAAAATGGCGCAACTTTTTTGTAATTTAACCATGTTTCTATATTTTATAATTTACGAGATCCCATAGTGGGCCTTTAATTAGTTGTAACCCTGTATACTACAATTACAGAATTGGAAAAAGTAATCGGAGAGGTGAATTATTACTTTATTATTTTTTTTTACCGAAAAGTAACATTATTTCAGAATTTTTCGTTTTTAATCCAAGTGCGTTTTAGGAGAAATATTTTTCAATTAAAATTAATATGTATTTAAATGGTTCTAAAAATTTTAATCTTCCTCTGTTAATGAACTAATTTCACAAGAGCCCTTAAATGTTTGCCTGAACGAGGAAATTTTTCTCTACACATACAGGGTTTTTCACGCAAACCGTTCAATAAAAGTTTTCAAGGAAGAAGTTTAGATAGAAATTTTAAATTTACGGAGCAGATATATTTCAAAAGGAGCTTTTCAAATAAAATAAAATTGACTTCCAGTCACTTCCGGTTATACTGGAAGTCGCCATCAACTCGCTTATTTTAAATGGCAAGCTATATTTTTTATTGCATATTTGAATTCTACATGTAAAAATATGTTAAATTGCAATACATTTCCCTATCTCTATATTGCTTCATTTCTGAGATATTTTGAGTTTTCCAAAAAATCTGATTCAGCAATCTGATTTTCAAAAAATTATATTACAGCAATTTTATTTGTAATAGATGATATTGTAATTGAGGCTTTAAGGTTCCTAAAATTCCTTAAACATAAGCTATTAAGTTACAGGGTGTAATGTATAAAAATTTACAATTAACAATATTGTCGACTTACTTTGAAACAGGTTTACTTGTTCACAATCTTCGAAGCGATTTTATATGTTCCCGATTTATCCATACCTACTCGGTTCTTTGAGTTGCCTATGAGTGATTTAATATTATTATTGTTGAACACGGTTTTGAGTCTTTGACACCCAGTTGAAAATATTTTTTTGAAAATCTTTTGTGTCTTGTGGATTATACGGCAACTTAACAATCGTTTTTCCATTGAAGTCCTCTTTACAGAATTTTAATGTAGTTAGGTTTTTTTCTAAGTGTATTTTTGTCTTATCTAATAATGTCAAGGACCCTTTCAGTTCAATAACCATTAAATACTCCGAATTTTTTAATTTAATAATTTATGTAAATATTACTAGTACCTATTACAGAAAAGAATTAAAAGAAATTTAAAAAATCGGTAAATATGAGAGAGGCGCCAACATAAGGGCATTAAAAATAAACAACCGTATACGACAATTCTTTCCGCTGCAAACCAAAAGAATAACAAAAAGTATTAAGCACAGTTAAATGTACCATTTTTAAAATTTATCTGGATAAAAATATCTTTTTTACTTTTATATTTATTTGGAGGGTAGATGTTATTTTAAAGAAATCATTGTGATTCATGTTCGTCTCTGAATAGTTCGCATCATTCAATACCACTGCAGAAGGAAAGAAGTATTAGCCATGTACGCGAACAGTGAGCTTTTAATCCGCTTATTTCGTATGCAAAGAAAATTTTTCGTTTACGTCCGCAAAAATACGAAATTCACCTAACATTTTATGCAAATTTGTTTGCGCGGTCCGGCATGAACCACTTCTTCGGGAACTCCGCATTACATGTTCGAGATAATGCGATTACATTCGGGGCGTTCGACGTTAAAAAAACTAATCTCCGGATTTTCCTTCGTAATCAGATTAATTCCGCAGATGCAAGCAGTTTCATACAACGAATCTGTACACCGTACATACTAATTAGAATGTTTTCATTAACTGTTAAGGTGCGTCCATACATGTGTCGTATCCGCGTATTCGATCTTGATTGTGTATCATGATCACGATCAGCCAAGTGTGGACGTGTTGCCGTGATGCATCCCCGTATCGCGTCTTTGTATCATCTGTTTGTTCCTAAAGGGTTATTTGATCCTGTTTGGTGCGAAAAATAGTGACGCTGCAATTATTCAACCAATATGGTTAATTGATGAATATGCTATGATCTTTCGGAGTCTTTGAAACGCGGATACGATACAACTACGTTACACTTGTAGTCGGTATTTCGGCAAAACATCAAACACAGGGATGGATAGGTGGCAACAGTTAATTTCACAGTGACAAACGTGCAACGTCGAACAGACGATACAGTTGTATCAAGTCGGAAAGTAGACGCACGCACGGATACAACAAAACGGTTTCGAGATGCAACTAGGGTCAATTTGCCTAATTCGTACCCCTTAAGAACGTATGCCTTTAACTTTATGAAATTTGAAGAAAAATAAACCGCAATAGCAATAATAAACTCTTTGTTAATAAAGTCAATAATTTTACAAGCAAACAAAAATGAAAAATTACGAATTCTTAGAAACAAAAGTTTTTCAAGAACATGAAAAAAGTACGATTTAAGATCAATGTTTCAAAATCGTACCGAACCAGTTTTCGGCCTTTTTGCCTATATTTTTCTTCATTTTCTCTTGTTGTATTTATTGGCTGTCTTTTTTTAACGTCGTTTATCCTTTTGAGAGTTTCATTTGCTGTTAAGTTCTTAGGTGTGCTTTTTTCTTTACTGCAGTCAACTTTTCATCTAAATTGTTCTGTATGAATTTTCTGTTAGAATTTGGGTGTCCATAGTTCTCAGGGACAGTTTATTTGAACATGTAAGAATTAGAAACCTCGGAGATATGTTTTCTATTTCAGTACAAATTGGTAAAGAACTATTGTGAGCTATTGGTATGAAATAGGCGCAAACGCCACTGTGAGTCGAATTTGTCAAAGAAAATTTTAACAATTGGCCGGCGGTAACAGAACCACAAAGAATATTGCAGATAGGTGTACTTTTGCACTAAAAACTTATTTCATTCTTTATCTTCACTAGAATTGATGCAAAATCATTATAGGTTTGTTCGAGTTCCAAATTTCAGAACGGTTCAGGGATTGCGCAGAACTGTAAGCGCAATGAACAAAAATCAGAACTGTCTCAGAACGCGAGAAAATCCGATAAAACCAAAACGCTTCGTTTAGTTTATAAAGTAGCGTGTAAATGGCGAAACTAGATACGCCAACTTTTATATTATTATTTCTTAAATATTCTATAAATTCGGCATCTCTTCTACTATATTCTCTACATAGCCCTCAGATTTTGCGTGAAAATGAATTACTTTTGCTAACTCTTGAGAATTATCAACGCAGATGCATTAGATTCAAAACGCGCAGTTCTCAATCGTTCGTACTTCGGAACAAGTACTGTTTAGAACGGTTCCAGAACAGTTCAGGACTAAGAAAAACGAAAACATTGGATTACTTGATTCGTGACTGTTCTGAAAAGATTCGAACGCCTTTTTTGTTATGCGCATGCTCCTGACGGTTCTAGGACTGTTTTTGTGCGAACCTGAACTAACCTTATGAGTAATGTAAAAGTCTTACTGAAAATTAGTCCAAAAACTTATGTTCTCAATAATTTTCCATAGAGTGCCTACCACAATAACATGGCTAGGTTAAACCATGTAGTTCACTGTTATTCACAGTTTCACTACTACAAGCGCTTATCACCATTACGGCTTACGAGAAATTATGGAAGTATTATTTAGGCGCAGATGCGAATTAGGCAAGTTTACCCTAAGTGCATCATTCTTGCGTATCATATTCGATCTTCATATCATGATCGGATACGCGGATACGATACATATGTGGTCGTACTGTAAGGATTGAGTTTTAATATGGGAGATTGGCAACACTGCGCAGATGTACGATAAAGCGTGCCTAGAGGGGTACCAAGAATAATGTATGTAGCCACTGTAACGTAACAAGCTAGTTAAGTGAAATGTTAATATTCAGTAGTTATAATAAAGGTTAATAACAAATTAAGCTTATATAAAATCCGCTCAGCCAAGAACCAAACATGGTGTCAGGTGTGAAAAGACAAAATCCAAAAAAGTAGTGAGGTTAAGAAAACGACGCACATGTAAGTTACACACGTGTTCATCAATAAATACAGAAAAAATACGTGGCTAATTTCTTTCTAAATACAAATTTCAAAATGTTGGAGAACAGCAGCATGTTTAAGCGTCCAAAGGAAATGAATTTCAGCGAAAATGTTGCAGTCAAATGGGACCTATGGAAGCAACAGTTCGAAATATTTCTGATGGCAATTTCTGAAGAGGAGGCAACGGAGAAAAAGAAGATTGCTATATTCCTGAATGTCATAGGTGAGGAAGGAGTAAAAATTTATAATTCGTTTAAGTTAAATGAACCTGAATTAAATCTGAAAACGGTAATGGAAAAATTTGAACAGTACTGCAAACCCCGAAAGAACATAATTTATGAACGGTTTTGTTTTCTAAATATTAAACAAAAAGAAAGTCAGCCCTTTGATTCTTATTTAACAGAGTTAAAAACTGCGGCTATGAAATGCGAGTATAAAGATCAAACTGATTCTATTATCAGAGATAAAATTATTTTTGGCTTGAAAGATAGAGCATTACAAGAAAAGTTATTAAATGAGAAAGATTTAACTTTAGAAAAGGCAACAGAATATTGCAGAAATTCGGAAATTAGTAAAAAGCAAATTAGAGAATTTACAGGCGAATCTGTAATAAATTCAGTAAATCGTAATACAAAAATTTCAAAGTATTCAAGCAAAAATAAAAATTCAAATACAAATTTCAAAGATACAAACAAAATTCCAGACAAGAAACAAAATTTAATTAACAATTGCAGAAATTGTAGTAGAACGCACCAAATTAATCAATGCCCTGCATACAATCAAATTTGCCGGAAATGTAATAAATTAAATCATTATGCAAAGATGTGCAGGTCAGGTGAATTTAATAAAAAAGTGGTTAATGATTGTAAAGTTAAAGAAGAAGAATGTGTATCGTTAAGTCACTTACAAATTAATGACGTAAAAGAAAGTTCAAATAATAATTTCAGTTCTATTAATGAATGGACGGAAAAAATTCAAATAAATGGAAAAACAGTAGAATTTAAACTAGACTCTGGAGCTGAAGTCAGCATATTACCATTAAAAATTTATCGGAGATTAGGACTAGGTAGATTAGAAAATAGTAACGTCACTCTGCAAGCTTATGGTCCAAGAAAATACAAATTAAAACCTACAGGGTGTATTTCAACTAAATGTACAACTAAGGCTGGTGAACAATGTCAAACCAAATTCATAGTAATTAACTGCAATACACAACCAATTTTAGAATTAGAAGATTGTCTAAAATTAAAATTAATAAAACGAGTAGAATCAATAAAGACTGAGATAAAAGCTGAAGATGAAATACTTAAGAAATTTTCTCAAGTTTTTACGGGAATTGGAAAAATGCCAGGAAAACATCACATTACATTAAATTCTGAAGTAAATCCAGTAATAAATTCACCAAGACTCGTACCGCAAAAGCTGCATGACAGGTTAAAGGACACTTTAAATAAATTGGAAAAATCTGGAATAGTAACCAAGGTAAATAAACCAACTGACTGGGTTAATAACTTGGTAATTATTGAGAAACCAAACAAGGAACTTCGACTGTGTCTGGATCCAAGGGACCTAAATCTGGCAATCAAGCGAGAAATTCACAGCATTCCAACACCAGAAACGATTATTCAAAATCTTCGTGGTAAGGAAATTTTTTCAGTCTTCGACATGCGTCAAGGATTTTGGCAGATAGAATTGGATGAAGAAAGTGCTAATTGCTGTACATTTAACTCTCCATTTGGTCGCTACAGATTCAATCGTCTTCCATTTGGGTTGTCATCTGCCCCAGAAGTGTTTCAGAAGAAAAATGAACAACTGTTTGGTGATGTGCCAGGTGTGTATGTGTATTTTGATGACTTAATAGTGAGTGGTACAAGTGAAGAAGAACACGACAAAAATTTAGAGACTTTATTACGTAGAGCGCTAGAAAATAATGTAAAGCTAAATCCTGAGAAAATTCAATTTAAAATGAAAGAAATAAGATACTGTGGTCACATAATTTCAAAAAATTCAGTAAAAATGGACACCAAGTACATTAAAGCGGTAACTGAATTAGAAATGCCTCAAAACAAAAAACAATTACTTGGCTTTCTTGGATTTATGAAATATTTAAATAAATTCATACCTAATTTGTCAACAATTACAGCGCCATTACGCAACTTAACAAAAGACAATGTACAATTTCAGTGGCATTCAGAACATACTCAAGCTGTTAACAAATTAAAAACAATTGTATGCAATCCGCCAGTTCTAAGAATGTTCAATCCGAATGAACAATTAGTTATTCAAACAGATGCATCAAAAGATGGCCTGGGAGCTTGTTTGCTTCAAAATTCTCAACCAATAGCATTTGCTTCTCGTGCTTTAACCAAAAGTGAACAGTTTTATGCTCAAATTGAGAAAGAGCTATTAGCTATTGTGTTCGCATGTACAAAATTTCACTATTATATTTATGGCAGGCAAGTAATTGTTCATTCAGATCATAAACCTTTAGAAAGTATATTTAAGAAAACTATAAATCAAATTTCACCAAGATTACAGCGAATGCGTTTGTCATTATTAAAATATGATTTAAAAATTGAATTTTTAAAGGGATCCTTAATGTACATAGCCGATTATCTTTCTAGATCATTTCTTAAAGAAAGTGAAATTGAAAATCTAGAAAAAGAGCAATTTTTGGTTCATACATTACATAAATCTGTAGTAATGTCAGATGAAAAGAAAGTTGAGTTTCAGAAAAAAACAGCAGAAGATGAGAATCTTAAAAAAATAATCGAACTATGCACATATGGATGGCCAAACAATTCTCATAAATTGTCCACTAGTGTGAAGCATTACTGGAAATTGAGACAAGATATTACTGTAGATGAGGGATTAGTTTACTATAATGAAAGACTAGTAATTCCTGAATGTTTGAAACTGTACATGTTAAATTTACTGCATGAAAATCATTTAGGGACTGAAAAGACAAAAGCTAAGGCGAGAGACTTGTTATACTGGATTGGAATGTCAAAAGATATTAGTGAGTTTATAAGTAATTGCGAAATATGTGAAAAATTTCAAAAGAATAACCCGAAAGAGCCGTTAATACCATACGAATGTCCGAATAGACCCTGGTCCAGAATTGCAGCAGATATATTGTATTATGGAGGAAGTGAACATTTAGTAGTAATAGATTCGTATAGTAAATGGTTAGAACTAAAGAAATTAAAATACAAAGACTCAACCGAAATTATAAAACATTTCAAAGAAATTTTTTCAAGGCAAGGAATACCTGATATCTTAATTAGTGATAACATGCCTTTTGATAGCTACCAATTTAAAAATTTTGTAAGAGATTACCAGTTTAAATCCATAACTTCTAGCCCTCGTTACCCACAGTCTAACGGCCTAGCAGAAAAAGCTGTTGGCATTGTAAAAAGCTTGTTTAGAAAAGGAAAAGACATAGACTTAGCGTTAATGGATTATAGAAACACTCCAATAGTAACTTTAGGTTTATCTCCAAGTCAACTTTTAAATAGTCGTAGATTAAAAGGAAAAATTCCGGTTACTGCAAATAAACTAAATCCAACTTATGTAAACCGAGAGATAATCCATGAACGTTTGAAGAAATGTCAAGAAAGGCAAAAGCATTATTATGATAGAGGTGCAAAGCCATTAACAAATTTAGAAATAGGACAGAATGTATATATTAAAAAAGACAATGATTGGGAAAAAGGTAGAATAGAATTTAAGCATGATACGCCTAGATCATATGTAGTTAGGGATGAAAATAATAAATTACTGAGGAGAAACCGTCGACAGTTGAGATTTTCAAAACATGATTTTGTTCCTCGAAATCAAAATATTGATCAAGATAATGAGACTGTTACTTCTCGTAATTTACAAACTGATATAACAACTAACGTAACTGTAAATACCCCGATTAGTAATAATAATAATTGTAGTGTAGATAAAGACAACAATTCACAACTAAATCAAGAAAGAAGCGACAGTGCTGAAGTAAATGAAAGACCGAAACGAGAAAGAAGATTGCCCATAAGATTTGACGATTATGTGTTATAAAACTTAAACAGGGGCGTGTAAGGATTGAGTTTTAATATGGGAGATTGGCAACACTGCGCAGATATACGATAAAGCGTGCCTAGAGGGGTACCAAGAATAATGTATGTAGCCACTGTAACGTAACAAGCTAGTTAAGTGAAATGTTAATATTCAGTAGTTATAATAAAGGTTAATAACAAATTAAGCCTATATAAAATCCGCTCAGCCAAGAACCAAACACGTACCTTTCTAGTTTGTTTTTTAATGAAGAAGAGTGGTGACTGGTGAGTGTGATGAGATGACTAAAGGGCTCGAGACTTTAGTGTAGGCCTAAACGCAGAGGCGTTTCATTCTGCACGTGGACGGGGCGGTACACTTCTCGTTATTCGCGACTTCAATCGCCGATGGGGACACTGACGATTTTAAACAAACATGATGGAAAGGGAGTATTGTTTTGCATACATAACCTCTTTAAGCCGTTTTCTTTTTATGTCGTAAAACAGCACCGAGCAATTTAGTTTTCTTTTTACCGGGCATTTGAATTTTATTCCCAAAGAAAATGTTGTTCATTCAAATTTACTAAACTTAATGTAAATTTAAATCAACAAAATAATTTTTCGATTTCAAGATCTTCGCGAACAAATTATTTTGTTAAAAATAGTAGATTAGTGCACTCGCGTTAACGTGAACACTGCTTAACATAAACTCCTGAATAACATGAACATCTAAATTTTAGCATTGGCCTCGCTAACATGAACAGCTACTTTATGTACTACAGAAATTTACAGCATAAGTCCAAACAATCACTTTTTACTTCAGTTTTTTTTTCAAAAATACATAATAATATCCATTCACGATCTTTTAGACTCTAGAGAGCCGTGCTTTTTTTACGTTACGTACAGCCTCAATCAAAAGTAATGAAACGTTCAAAACCGAAACACTAGTCAGAGTGCAGCGGTGTCGAGTCAGAGAGAGCGCAACGTGTTGTGAGTTTCGAAGGATATCGGAAACATTTGTTCGCCATAAGGCTTCATCTCACTCGGTATCTTCTCTCTCTGACTACAGCGTTTCAGTTTTGAACGGTTCATTGGTTTTGATTGAGGCTGTACATGAATTTTGATAGAACTCAAAATGTGACAAATGTAAACTTCTGACACTTTAACGACAGTCCCATCGACTATATTGCTTCTTATACTCTACGATGGCCTGAAGAAAGTAAAATAATAGCATTGAAACAAATAATTACTTGTGACTTTGTAATACTAATTGTAAGTCAAAATGCTCAAAATCATCAATGATTTTTGGCGTCAGTTTGGAGATACCAACAAAAATGCCACCCTAACATGGCCTACTCTGAGTCTAAAAAGATCGTGAATGAATTACTCGTAGTACATAAATAAAGGTGGAACGTAATGTATCATGTTTTTAATTGTCTTTAAGAGATAAAGACTGCATCTTGGAAACATGAACACAGCCAGTTTTAATTAGTTCATGTTAGCTCGAGTGCACTGTACATCAAGGGAGTGAAGTGTATGATTTTTACCCGAGGTGTAGTTTGTAGCCCAAGGGCGCACCCTGAGGGTTCTAGAAAGTACTGAGGGAAAAAATCATTCACTCCCGAGGTGTATTTATACAGTTTGTATCATAACGTCCGACAAATGCATACCACGTGATTCTCTGTTAAAAACTGTATCGACAAATATAATATCATTTTCTTCAAAAACCTATAGTATCAAAATTATAGCCGATCAAAGTTTTTTAAATATGGCAACGCAGTGGAAAGAACAAAACATTTAATTTAATTAATCCCACTATTCGGGAACATGTAAGTTGTCGTTTCTTAGTAACCTGATTTTCAGTAAGAAGCAGGAGAATTCTGCGAAAATACACTTCAAATTTGACACTGATTTTTAAGTTACCTGGATACATATTTACACAGTTGCAACATCTTCTCAGATTATAAAATGTAAAGAATTTGCTTTAGTAAAATATAAATTAGAAGTAAACCGGAAGTAAAACAGCCACTTTACTCCCTACCTTTTTTTCGTTAGTTCTCGCTTATATCTCAGAAAAAAAACCATAAGGGTGCCACTTCTTTTAGTTATTCTGTAATTCAATGTTCTATTCCTATTACTTTATGAATTTTGAGTAGTGACGGTACGAAAGTAGCCTGCACAAGTGACTTGGCGTAACGAGTGAGATTAGAATCTTTTATTTCATGAGAGAAATTTAAACCTTACTGAGATAAACCACTGATTAAGGAAAATGTAACGAGAATGATTAACGTTTTATTTAAAAAAATATTTTCCATTAATTAAGTGTTCAAAATGTTGACTTCGACCTTGTGCAGGGTATTTTTCGTATCGTTAGTACTCTAAGGGCCAGTTGTACAAAGTCAGTTTAAACTCAAGTTTAACTGAACTAGGTTCAAAGCAAACAAATTCGCATAGGATCTTAAGGACATATGGCAATTAATGTATTCATAAATAAAATTGGATGCGATTTTGTTCTCTTTGAACCTGGTTCAGCTGAACGTCAGATTAAACCTTCTTTGTACAACTGGCCCTTAAAGTAACAGGGATAGAACATTGAATCTTTTTTTATTCGATGGGTTTTCAATGTAGTTTTACAGTAAAACTAAAACAAGTATGGTTTTTTCTTTTGAGATATGAGCGAGAACTAACGAAAAAAGCTTGCATTTTCTTAATTTATTGACAATTTTTTTTACTCAAAATAATTTGTTCGCGAAAATGTATTATCCTTAAATTGAAAAGATATTAATTAGCTTAGCAAAACTGTTTTGTTGATTTAAATTAACCGAACATTTTATAAATATTCTAGCCGTTCCGACCCTGACAATATAGATTTTTTTAAGTCGATGAAATCTCGTCTACTTTTTACCATTCTCGTCTGAGCATCAGTTTGCAGTTTCAAAATTTCAACTTCACCTGTTTCCTAGAATATTCTAGTTGTTTTTTCATTTCTTCCTTCATGTCCTTCATTTCTTGTGTTACATTTTCGTTGATTTTGTCTATTTTTCCCTTCATTTCTTGCATTTATTCTTTCATTTTCAATTTCATATTTTCTTTCACTTCTTATATTTGTTCCTTCATTTCTTGCTTTTGTTCGTTTATATTTTCGTCCATTTTTTCCATTTTCTGTTCCACTTTATCTATTTCTTTCAGTAGTGCTATGGTATCTTCAATTTTGAATTCAAACATTTCCGGGTCTTTTTCTTCAACTATAAAAGCTTATTTAAGCCGTTTGTGTAAAACGGTGTTCTTTCTAGAAGTTTCCAGCCCTCTCTCATCCAATTCATCACGCAGCTCCTTCACTTTCAATTCAACAAGCTTTATTTTCAATTTTTGAAAATCCCCGCTTCTGACACCAATTTGTTACTAATTCGGGGTTCTCAAATTATTATCGTCGTTTATTTTTAAAACACTTTAATGTCTACAGTCGCCTATCACAATAGATTTGTTCGCGGAGCAGTTCTGAACTAGTTCGGAACCGCTAAAATCAAATACATGATCGATTTTAATAACGCTTTCATGTATACCACTTTCATGAATGCTGTTATTAATGATCCGATTTCAATAATTCAAAAAACACATAAGACTAGTTTAAAAATACTACAAAAGGATAGCATTTTAGATTTTTTTAAATATGACATTTTTGTCAGGCGATAGTTAACTTTTGTTTTCAAATGGCGGCAGATATTTTTTTTACTCAGTTTGATAGAGATTTATATTCTGAATTCAATTATTTAAAAGTAGATTTCGAAATATCGAATTTGGGGGGGGGGATAATCGAAAAATTTTCAGAAAAGTGAAACTTATCGTGCGGGTACTCAAATTAAAGGTCTCAAAGAGGAAAATCAGATAATCGAACAATCGAAGGAGGAAAAATTAATGTTCGATTTCACCAACGCGGATTGAGAATAGCAGTCGGTTTATAGTGTCCAAGTTTTGTATCGGTTTTATGATCTTGCTATAAAAAATGCTTCAGAGAGACCGGCACTGCGGTGTCTTTGTCGCTTTTCTGTCGCTTTTTTTTATAGCAAGACCATAAAATCGCTACCAAACTGGAACAACTATAACTCTAGTTTACCCTATTACTTTCTTATAAATGACTCAGAATTAATCCGAGTGATAGTGTCAATCCGCTTTGGTGAAATCGGACATAAGTGAATCTTAGTCTGTACCGTCGGTTAGGTCTCTCGGACACGTTACCAAACACGATGTGGCAATGATGCGCTTTTTGAACCCACTTAATCATCTCCTCGCTATAGGCGAATAACTCTCGCCAAGACGTTTAATTTCAACTTGATTTTGTAAATACTGTAGGGAAATAATTTCGCTTTTTAAACAAAAATGAAGTGTGCGATGGAAAAAAAGGAAAATTTTTAAAGTTTTTTAATTTTTTTTTTTAATCTGTAGTGGTTCCTAAATTAAAGACTTGTCAGGACCTCAGGAGCGGGAGTGTATTTGAGTGTGTGTAAAGTGTTCCATGGCTTTGTTACTTCCAACCTTCTCGCCGTTTTAAGGGGAAGCAGTGTCGAATTTTATCCCCAACACTAAAGGGTACCTGAAGTCGATACCGACCATCCCCGAGAAATATCCCGAGTGCGTTTCGAACCGACGACCATGCGATTGCAGGGCCGGTCCTCTTACCACTGTTATAATTATTATAAATATTGCTCAAAATGTCCCCCGCCTTGTTGAATACATAGCCTTCTAACGAGTATTCATTAAAAAAACGGTCTAGATGGCTATGAAATTAATCTGAACGTATAGCGTAGGATTCTTCATACGACTAGTGTCACCTGCACTTCTAACCTCACTTTAACTCAAAGAAAACATTTCAAAAATAAACATTTATTACTGTAACTAATAAAACTTTTTACAACAATTATAAGAAATGCTGAAAGTATCTACCTTCTTCTTGAAAACATTTCAAGGTTCTATGCTTAATTGCGTTCATCAAGTTTTTCAAGGCACGAGAAGATTCCTTCAGTTTTTGAATTTTATTACCAATCCGCTGTCTTAGGTTATTTAAATTAGCAACTGATGTGGCAAATATAGAGTTTTTTATGTAAGGCCACAAGAAAACATCACAAACGGTTAAAAATCACAGGACCTCGGGGGTCAAGGAATTACAGTGTTCCGACTAATAATTCTGTCTCCAAAAATTTCTTCAAAGCACCTTGCTACAGAATACGTCCAATTTCCATCAATATTTGCACAGAAATACAAAATTACAAAATATTTCAAAAAAATTGAAATAGCTTTCGAGTTTTGTTGACACAAGGTTAACCGCCGTCAACTTGTCGAAGTTGAAGTATAAATGAAGTTAATCACGACATACGTTCCCGACAACAAAAGCGTGTCACAGTCTACTTTTTTTTTTATTGAACGCTCGTTAGTTACCGCTTGTATTGCATTTAAGATTAAATTGAGTGGTATCTCGTGACAAGTGCGGATAATTCTCTGCCTTAAAATATCCTCATTTTCGGGTGGTGTTAAATAAACACGGTCTTGAACGTAGCTCCATAACCAAAAGTCGAGCGGCGTAATATCAGGTGAACGCGCAGGCCACCGAACTGGCCTATATGTCCCTATTCATTTTTGGCCAAATTTAGTACTCAACCAGTTAACGTTTTGCCTAGCATTACTTATGTGGAGGAGCGCCATCGTGTTGAAAATACACTCTATTTAATTCTGCGAGAGGTAATTCATCCAAAAAGTTGTCCAAATTGCTGGTTAGTAGCTGGTGATACTTGTTCTGATCTAGGGTACCATTGATGAAAATAGGTCCAATCAATCTGTTAGCGAAAATACTACACCATACATTTACAGAAAATCTATGTTGCCGATTGGTTTCCGCTAGAACTCTCGGATTTTGTTGACACCAATTACGGCGAATATTTCTGTTAAAAATGCCATTATTACTAAAAGTGCATTCATCCGACCAGATAATATTTCTGTAAAAAAGTCCATTTTGATATGTTTAAACAGAAAACACAAAAATGTCGATGTCATCGATTTTGATCGTTTTTATATAACGCTTGTACTTTTTGTGGGATATACGGTTTAAACTTGTATTTTTTTATGATTTTGTGAACGGTGTCCTTTGATGTACCAATGCTACGTGCAATTTCCCGAGTTGAAGTTCTTGGATTTTCTTAAACACTAAGAAAGACATCTATCTGACTCTACATTTTCACGAAATTGACGTTGCTGTTTCTTGGGTTTCTTAAAAGCTGCGTGATTTCTTAAATTTTTTGAAGTCTTCTAAATTTCTGACGGTTAGGAACTTCTCTATTAGGAAAGCGAGCTGCGTAAAGGCGCTCAGTTTGACCAGAATTTTTGTGGCACTCGAAAAACACTTCCACCATATCAGTTAATTGATTGTTATCCATAATGAAGTAACAATGGTATAACAAAATAATAACAAGACGGTAACAAATAATACAAACAAGAATAAATGAAAACAAGTTGACAGATAAATACTTAAATCGTAAAAGACAGTTACTGTTTTGTGCAATTTGATAGGAATCCAAAGCATACTTGAAAATTTTATTAAAAAAACAAATTTCCATTTCTCAAAAACATTCTATAAAAAAATATCAAGTTGAAATAAATCGTTGAATTCCAAAAATAAATCTCTATCAAACTGAGTAAAAAAATATATCTCCCGCTATTTGGAAAAAAAAGTTGACTATTCCTGAAAAAAATGTCATATTTAAAAAAATCTAAAACGCTATCCTTTTGTAGTATTTTTAAACTAGTCTTATGTGCTTTTTGAATTATTGAAATCGGATCATTAATAACAGAGTTCTGTTATAGTGTCGTGCGTTTTTCATAAGACAGACGGTATACTATTGCGGCCGAGAAAATGGAAACACCAATAATCTAGTGACTAGTTTTTATAAACTTTAGATATTGTGATTATGGCTTTAATGTCACATGTGACATTTCACTGCGAGGACAGTGAGATCGCATTAATTTTATTTTATATAACATGCTCTGAATTTTTCTTCTCGTTTAGCATTTTACAATTTCGAAATAAACTCTTGTCAAACTGATAATTACTTTGCAATGAAATATAAATACACGTGTTTAGTTAACTTGAAAGCACAAAAACAGGTGTTTCCATTTTTTCGGTCGCAACTGTACATTATTATAGACAAAGTTCCACTAGAATTTAGAATTAAAAAATGTAGTAACACATATACCGTCCATCAACGAACATGGCTTCAGTTTATTTCTCGATTACGCATTATTATGTGATCTACTTTGAATTATATCTGCAAGTTTTGCAATAAACATTTGTTTTTAAATTCAAAAGTAGCAACATTAAAGAGAATAGGAAATGTCATGGTCACACGCTGTGTGTTTGTCGAGACAGGATTTACTTAAGCGATACGCTGAAATTCTATAAACCTCCATCAATCCGTTAATGTAAACTAAATTGCATTTAAATTGCATTCGATTATCTTGCATTAGGCTACCATTTAATTTTCAGGCATTAATCTGACCTCTCGCGAAGATAGAACATTGGATGTTATTCATTGTTTTCAAACTGTTATTAAATTTCGTTAAAATTTATTAACATTTTATAATACATATTTGCTTTTGGAAAAATTATGCATAATACAAGGTATAAATGAAATGAAAAAATTAGTGTCCAGTCTGCTTTAGTTTTGAAACTGCAGACTGTTAAAATTAGCACCTGGTACTGCAAAATTTGACGAGTTTAAGTAACCTTCCTGATCAAAAATGGTACTAACATTATTAACAATACCACCCTATTTTTTTATGAGATACACAGGGTGTTTCGCAACTTTAAACTAAAAATGCAACTAATGAAAATTTCGGTGAAGATTAATATGATATCTTAATAACAGAAATGGATGTGTCTAAGTTACTAAAGAAGACGAAGAAGTTCAGCGGAACATTTATTGTTTGGCCGACATGTTTCGATCATAAGAATGTGATCATCTTCAAGGCGAAGCTACAATGTAAAAGAAACAAATTGTGGCGCAATCAAAATTACAAAGTTAAAAACCTACCTTAGGAGGAATTGGTAAATATAAATTAGATAACCAATGTTATCAAGGTCAATGTGAAAATATTAAAATTAATGTAGAAGGGGCAACACGCACATTTTAAAATAGTTAAATTTGCCAAAAGGCTACAACGAGATTAATATGATAAACCAAAGCCCCCTGGAAAGTTACAGACCGTGAACATATTGATATCCCCACCAAATCTCGTCGTCCGATTTCGTGGTCTCGAATAGGGATGTTCCGATACAGTAAAAAGTATCGATACTTCGTATCGATTTCGGATCGTAACAATAGGATCGATCCGTTCACGTATCGCAGTAAGTAGTATCGATATTGGGATCGATCCTCGACCGATCCGCAATATAAAAAAGGATCAATTTATTACTTTTCTATGTACTATGTAAATTCCGAAATCAATAATACCACGGAATCAAATTTTTTATAAACGTTATTTTTTTTAATTATGTGCCTGTCCGAGCAATTTGAGTTAAGAATACAATGTAACCTCCGCCTGCAAAAACCTGCATTGAAATACCGGGCCAGTGGCCAGATGTATAAAACTGTTCAATCAACGATAAAACTTCTTCAAATTATCAATAGATTGATCGGCTTTCCAAACATCGCTTTTTGTTTTCGGCATTTTTGGTGTTAAAATATTTGACTTAACTTCCACTTTCAAAGCAAACACACTCACGTCCCACACCCCTCATACACTGTCTCAATGATACAGAAATCTACGATACGGTTAATACCCCTGGTTAATACCTCTATAATATTCAGCAACAGAGGGTCGCAACATCCAAATGATTCCACCTTAGCGATCCGACATTTGGCGATACTGGAGGAAAAAGTATCGATACACAATATATCGAAAGTGACCGTACCGATACAAAATATCGAGTATCGTATGATAAAATATCGATCCTCTAAGTATCGATACAGTATCGCCCATCCCTAGTCTCGAAGTCTTCACTCTTCACATTCGCTTTGGAACCGTGCAACGGGAAGGTCGAACGTGAATAAGCATGTATGTTGCTTCTGCTATTGTATTTTATTTCTGTTTTGTGTTATTTTTCAAAAAATAGAAATAAAAAAGTTACAAGGGTGCGAATACCAACCTGAACCACCCGGTACAGTTTTGATGACTTAGATGTAGATATTCCAAATTTCCGTGTAACCGTTACGAACACTGTTGAGGAATTTAGAAACACAGGCAGTATTGAACATAAAAATGGGAATGGAAGACCCCTCAGTAGTGCCGAAACTGTTGGAAGGTGTAAGGCAGCGTACGTAAAATCAACCTAGAAAATTCAAACGTAGGATTTCTCAAGAAATTGTAATATCATATAGTACCTGCCAAAAAATTCTGAAGTAAGCATATGCATTCATATAAAATGCAAGTTTTCCTCGAGATTTTGCCAGCAGATTACCAGAGAAGAATTTTATACTGCCTTTGGTTTGTTCAAAACCTGATGAATAATGATGATTTACTGGATCGGACATTCTATTCAGACGAAGAGTGGTTTCATCTTTCTGGATATGTCAATTCGCAAAATTTTTGGTTGTGGAGTATAAATAACCCTCACGCATTTACTGAAGCACCTTCAGGTATAATAAAGGTTGGATTGTTGTTTCTCGGAGACGTTAAATTGGCCAAATATTTTTTGAGGAAACTGTAATTGCTGAACAATATCTTAACTGTTTTTACAAACCAATTATTATTTACTGGACGTGTTTATGCGAGCATGGCCGACACCATGCTTATATGGCCGTTTCAATTGGCATTTTTTCATTGTTGAAATTGTTCCTGAAAATTTACAGATCCGTGGTGAAAATTATAACTAATATGTCATTCAATGGACCGCGGCCATCAAGTAAAATATCAAGTAAAAATACTCTTTAAAGTTTGTGTTTGTCTTCTTTGCGTAATTCTAGAAAATATATAAATTAGTTACGATGGAATTTTATAAAATAATAGGAATAAAAATTTATATTATTAATGCTGTTTTGTAGTTCTTTGATAAAGGTAATAAATGCTGAGTCTTTTCTACAAATTTTTTTATTTTAATTATCCAGACCGGTTTCGCCTAAAGAGGCATCTTCAGTAAAATGTTATAAAACTAAAAAATATCTAATAAAATCTATTATAATATTGGTGTGGTGTGGATTCTTGTAAAATATTTTTGTCTGGATAATTAAAATAAAAAAATTTTGTAGAAAATACTCAGCATTTATTACCTTTATGAATAAAAATTTGTTATATTTTTGCACGTGTAAAGTAATTTTCACAGATGACTCCGTACGATCATGGATGCTTTATAGGAACAAGTTTACAAGCAAATTGAAACGGTCATATAAACATAGCTTATTGATGGAGACGACCATGGTGTGAGAATTGACAAATAGCAACCAGTTTGCCGCCTAATGGGTTATCCTACACAAGGAGGCCAAATATGCTTTGACAACAAATTTGAAAATTTAGCATCGTGACTTATGTTATTGGTTACTAATGTGCTCTATTTAGAGATAACTAGAACAGGTCTGTGAGATTGCATTGGAGTTCTCGAGCTACATTTTTGCTGACAAGACAGCTGTCCAGAGGATGATAGAGAAATCCAAACCGACTTACGAGAAATTTCTAAATTTTCAAATTTGCTGTCAAAGCACATTGGGCCGCCTTGGTGGGATGAATTATTAGGTAGCAAACTAGTTGCTATTTGTTAATTCTCACACAATTACCCCAATTCTGTAACTCATAACAATATTGCTAAGTTAACAATATTGTTAAGTGAGATATTTTGACCCATCAGGGCTTAGATACAACGGATTTCTATGTACTGATTGGTCAAAATATCTCACTTAACAATATTGTTAACTTAGCAATGTTGTTATGAGTTACAGAATTGGGGTAATTATTAGGTCAAAAATCGACCGCAAAATGTCGGGACCTAAACTATTAATTACTAATGTATTTGATTCCGAGATAACTAGGACTGGTCAGTGAGGTTATAGTGGAGTTCTTGAGCTACTCTTCTATTGGCCCTAAATAAGGCCAAATCAGCTGTACAGAGGATGCTGTAGAAATCCATTACAATCTAAACCAACTTGCGGCATTTTCTATAATAATATAATTTAAGTAGCGACATCTTGCGATCGCTTTTTGACCTGACATCGCAGTAGGAGTGACAAATTGAAGCCAGTTCGATTTGCACAAAATTTTTCTATAATAATATATTATTTTAAATTTCTTCATTATTCTATTTTCCTTATATGTTACAGTTTTTCTGATTCTAATCTACAAATTATGATTACCGTTTCAGTTAATTTACTCGTGGCAGCGTAAATTTTATTTGGAACACCGTAAAGCTGTATTATTTCCCTGTTTTATATATTCAGTATTTTTAGCCACTACAGAATTGTTAAATGGATTTAGAAAGAGTCACTTTAACTAATTGAACGAAAAGTTTTTTTTTTTATTAAAGCAACGAAAAATTTTACTCTTCCATAAAAGCTTTTAACTTATTGTTATTTGTACTCTTAAAATTGTTTTATATTCGGTTCTCTAAAGTTTACACAATTTATTATTTGGCTATTTAAAATCTTAAGTTAAACTTTTCTTACTTATTTGGAATAGCTCGTTTTCAAGTTGGAACAGGTGTCGAAAATCTCATTTAAAAAGTACAGAAGATTAAATTCCTATAAAGTTCCGCTTGTGTTTGACAAACTACAAACTTTATTCGATTCCCTTGGTTTTCTACATAGAACTTTGTAGTAGTATATCTCCTGTTTCAATAAAATTTCTCGTTTGCCCTAACTAAAAAATAACGCAAAAACTGTTCCATCAGGGGACCGATGCGCATTTTCCACCCGGTCGAATTGACGTTGTCCCACTTAATTACAAAGATCAAATTACTAATGATGTTATCGTTTGAAAGTCTCTTCGTTGCTAATGGTATTAATTTTAACGCGGGCTATAATCATCTACAGTCGTTGTGCTCGATCAAATCACGTTTCGCTGTTACGCAAACAGGAATCGATTATTTAAAACGTTAATAGGAAACGGGATCAGAATTCTACATAAGCAGAAAGTTCTATTTATGTTAACTTTAAATTATATTTATTTATATCTTTTGGAAGATCAGAAGAAATAAAACAAAATTTATAATTGCGAATTCAGAGTCGAAATAAAAAATATAAAATGGGATCGAAGATATACAACAAATAAATATTCTATCTACTATATAAAAATAGTTATTTGAAAAGTATCAAAAGGTTTATATGGATTTTAAAACATTTTCATTAATTCACTCGCTAAACACAATATAACAGCCAAAAAACAAGCTATATCACTTCATTACACGTCATGTAAAATACTTTAAGGCCTTCACCTACACGAGCGACGCTAGGCGAAGAGATAGGAAGCTTCTTCCTCGGAAGCGCCGACACTGCCGGGCGAAATTTCACCGCGTCCATAAAAGAGCGGGTTTAAATAAATACAATCGGGCAATAAAGATTAAGAATTTCTGAAAGGTTACGCTGGAATAGGCGAAGCCAGAGTTGCGATAATTTCAGTTGTGTTCGCAAGTTTTGTAATTGCAGTATAATCTGAATGATATTAAAAATGACTTAATTACAAAATTCATACTTCGACAGAAATGCAGTGACACAAAATTATAGTTAAAATACTATCTGAGGGTACACGACACATACTTAGTTCAGTCCGTATTTGCTTTATAAGTGTAAGTATAGTCGTCCAAGTTTTGTATCGGTTTTATGGTCTTGCTATAAAAAACAGCTTCAAAGAGACCGGCACCGCGGTCGCTTCTCTTTCGCTTTTTTTGGCAAGGCCATAAAACCGCTACCAAACTGGGACGACTATAAAAGATTATTTGCTATTTTTTATTTGACCCCGACTCTTTCCAGGGAGCATTAAAGTAATTAAAATTATATTTCCAAAATGTACTTCATTTTTAAGTGGGCTTTATGGCAGGGCAACAACTAGTGCGATAAAGATGCATACCGAAATTCAAAGAAAAAAAATTCTTTAGAGAAATTTATTACACGTGACATTCTTGGGTTACACCTTGCAATAACACGTTTATACAGCATCGTCCTGGCAATGTCAATATTGCGGTTTAATTAGGACAAAGTCGACAAAAGTGGGCATTGTTGACAATGCTAAATATCCATGGACAGAGTTAATATCGCGTGACACTATTGGTGATTGTAACGTAACTTTTAAGGCACTTGTAATCGCTGTTTTTTTTAGCTCTTGACCTTGTCTCTTCTGTCGTAGCGGCTAATTCTTCAGATTAATCAAAAATGGCAAATTTTTATTATCAAAAAGACGCACAAAACTTACGAAACATTACGATAGCTGCAGCGATAGCTCCAATTTATTAGTGCATAGAACTATATGTATTTCCACCACGTAAGCGTTACCGTGTAATTATAGTTTGCATTGCCCGAGTTAAAGTTCATGTTCCAATTATGAAATCATGATGTAGAGACAATTCGCTGTGATGGCTGTAACTTGTATGTAAGCAAAATATTGGTATAAGCAAAGTCTCTTTATTGCATAAAGTTAGCACATTGCGGACTATGATAGTCGAGTGACATATTATTTTGATAAATTTTTTATTGTTTCTTTTGTTTCCTTTACTAAAAATTAAAACGCCAATTAATTTATCCTTATACAGCACACATTTCTTACGACAATATTTTTTATTAGTTTTAAATATGGATTAAGTAGTTAGATAGACAGTGTTAAGCCAAAAGGTCGTATCTAGCAATTATACAGTTTTGAGAAATTTAGCATTTAATAAAAAGTTATTTGCCACTGTGGATATTTGAGCTGTCCCGTATCTAACAGCTGTATAATAAGTCACTGTAGAATGACATATGCGACTTATTTTCTTAACAGAAAATTGGATATTGATGTTATGAAAACTGTAATTCAAAATTTTAAAAAATTGCAGATACGACCTTTTGTCTTAAAACGGCAGAATTTTTCCACGTGAGCGTAGTTTTCCAGGTGCGTGATCGTGAGGAAATGATTCCCGCAAAAATTTCATACAATACTTTTTGAAACGAATATAAAAATTTAATTGCAAATCTAGAATTTCATATTTTATGTCAAATCAAAAATGTGAAACATAGCAAGTCATGCTGGGCACCTAACAATTGGCGTTATCAAATGTATTGGAAGAATTTTTAATTATTTCTCCCATTTCTGGACTTGTTAATGAATGAAATTGGCGGAAAAGCAGCACCATGTGATACAGAAAACGATCTTAATTCATCGACGGATAACAGGGGATGTAATATTTATTAGCCACGGTCATTTCGCCCTATTACTCTCATAGGTGGCAGAACAATATTACAATCTTAACAATCAAGACGCGCATGAGCAAGTTAAGATGTTTTTTCCATTTTATGTGACGACCATATTACTGACATTTATACTTCATTTTCGTATTCATTCTGTATTTCATTTTGTATGTCCTTTTATTAGCGGCTTCTTTTTCTTGCGGCATTTTTTGTATTGTAAATTAGTTTTCGATCACTTCAACAAGTAAATTATTGAATCTGTCACTATTTTAATGCGATGGATCATTTTTCTGGCATTAGTTTACTTTTTGCTTTCTTTCTTTTTTGTAGTTTTCTGTATTTACTGTAGTTTCCATTAGACATGGCCAGTAAACGTTATTGTTACTGGAAAGCTCCTGGTTGCGATAATTCAACAATTCATCAGGAACAGAATTTAAGTTTTCATTTTTTCCTATTGAGGAACAACGTTTGACGAAATGGCTGTTGAAGAATGGACGAAGGTACTTACTTATTGAAGATGGTGTAGATCAGAAATTTAACGCCTTCAAAACTATACAGGGTGTTAGGTAATTGACTGGACACCTTCAAATCACGTATTGAGAACACTCTGTACAGTAAAAAAACCTTTACATTCGAGGGTGTTGTGCCTTACGTTTGCCGGGAAAAAATTCAAACAAAAATCGATAAAAATTGTTTGGAAAGCACTGATTTTCTTATCTACTGTTACACCCACACGCCGAACGGTATCCGGGCGGGCGATCCCTTCCCATAAATTCCCAGATGGTTTATTGTTTTACGACAAGCAAATAACGCACGTTCAGCAGTGCTGCCAACTGCAGGTATTTTTCCCTTTGGCAGGTATTTTTTTAATGAAAAGGGAAAAAGGTAATTTTGTTCAAAAAAAGGTATTTTTCAAGAGGATTCAGTCTTTAAAACAACATCAGTTTTTTCTGTGAGTTGAGAAGTATCATCAGTATCATCTAATAAAATACACAATTTAAATTTTATAACTCTCTCTTTTTCTTTCACTACAGTTGCTTAGTTCTCCGTCTTTGTTCTTGTTTCGGTTACATTCAAAATTCAAATTGCCGATTGGTCAGATCAGATGTCAATTTGACCATTGACCGTTCATTTTATGCTGGCTGGTGGTTCTGTTGTGTGTGTGGTATATGCGGTACGTATTTTGCATACAAGATTTGCATGATGTTGGTTTCATACGATTTAATTTATTGGTCAAGAAACTAGTGAGAAATTTATCAGTTGTTAGTTGTTTACTGTACTGCATTTCTCATTGCAAACTTTCAAAGTTAAAGTAAGACTCGGAAATACATTTTTATACATAACCTCAAATATTAATACATATAATTAATAAATAAGAACAAGTTCTAATTGCTCAATTTTTGAACAATTTATTGTCGTCAAAAATTACGTTATTATGTTCGCGCCTTAATTGTCAACGCGAGAGGTCTCTGTTAATCGCAAAATGGCCGATAAAAGGGTCAACAACATTGCAGTTGCGAAGTTTGATTGGCGCATGTTTTCTGATGTTTTCAATGTTAAACCAATCCGTGAAATGTTGTTCACCCTTTCGATGGTACCAGCAGAGGTCGCCTACTTTGTTTGATTTCGCGAATTGTTGAAAAGGGAATTTCTCCTTAGATAAAGTACTTTTTAACCTCTCAAAAGGGAATTCGAAGTCTAACGAGTTGGCAGCACTGACGTTCAGTGTCTCGACAGATTTCGGAGTGTAAAGGTCAGTGTTAGCTCAGGGTCAGCTTACACAAATAACGAAATTGTTGACACTACTCTAACGTACGGAGAATGTAGGTGCAATGCACGTGCTGTAGTGCGTAGATATCGGCGGCGGTATCCCCTGCGTCGTACACCGAATCGTCAAACAATTATTGCAATTGTGCAACGGGCAAGAGACCCTGCAAGATACATCAGCTTTAATAGGCGCTCGCTACTTAAGTACTATCAGCGGTCCTCAATAGTTGGCTCTTTTTGCATTTTTTCAAAATGTCCCGAAAATCCATCATGTCTATGTACTTTCTGATCCCATTTGACACCCTTAATCTACAGTTTTAATTTGTCCAAGCAATAACCTAACACCCTGTATATGCACAATTTCGATATTGCTTTTCCTCTCGTTAAGACAAAGAGAAATTACAAACGCGACAACAGTTGATATAAAAAACATCTCCTCTATGCTCAACAAGATGCACCAACTCGATAAAATTCTAAACGACGACTGGTATCATCAATGTTTTCTGAATTTTAAAGATATCTATAAGATCAAAATTGACACCATCGAATATTTCCCGCGAATGCTGGAAAATCGTCAACGAAAACCCCGCCAGTGCAGCAAACCGGGTTTGTCAAAAATTAGACCCAAAAAATAATACTGGGTACATTGAATGAGAAGGAAGTACCCGATGTCTTAAACTAATATTTAGTTGAGATTTATTGAGATCGAAACGAAGTTGAGAGGGTGATTCGAACTAAATGTGTTAAAAAATGTGTGGGCATTGCCGGTAATCCCGGGATTGTACTAAAAGCTACTGTAGATATACATAATAGCTGTTCCTTTGAGTCAGATAATCAATGAAACCTTTTCCCGCACGCGGTCAATATCCTTCTGAACTTTTAAAATATCAAAAGTGGTTCCTGTGTGATAAAGGAAGCCGATCAGAAGTTGCTAACTATCGCCCCATCGCCTTACAGTGTCAACTCGAAAAAGTGTTCGAAGAAATCTTTAACAGACATTTAACCAAAGTCAGCCAGAACTACATATAATATACGCTGATGGCACTACCTTCATCATCTCGGGGCCAAGTACCAAAGACGTGATTGCCAAGGCAAATACTACTCTATTAATAAAAGACATTCTCTAGATATTTGTAGCAAGTATAATTTAATGCTATAAGGTATTGGTCTGGCAACAATAATTTCTTACAGGTGATAGCTGATTACGACCGCGGTTTCGTCAGCAGAAGCTGACATTTTCAAGTGATCCTTCGGGAAAAAAGGATTAAACAATTTAACATAAAAGCACAAATTAAAAATATTGACTTACAAATTAAGATAAGTGCCGGAAGCACATGGTGTATCGATGACAAGTAACATGCGTTAACACGAGGACATAAATACCACATACAATATTTAGAACATAAGTTAAGTAGCCAAATATTTTTGATTTACAGAATGCGAAACACTGTTAATTTAGAAATTTTGTGGACGATGTATTTCAGCCTTGTTTATTATTTAATTTGTTTATTTAATGTTTTTCCGCAAAATCCTGAAACAAGTAAATTTTTAATTTTAAGAGGGCATCTTTTAGTGCAAAATTTTTTTCTCGATCGGCTGTGACGTCGTCATTAATTTTTTTAAATGACAACCCAAACTTTTCATGCAGATTTTGATCGTCCTTCTTGTCAGTTAAATAGTGATATAAAAAATACTTTTTCGAAAAAAAAAATAGACATGATTGACATTTTTGAAAAAATTATGTTGCAATGAAAATCTGAAAAATTGGTTCCTAGGAAACAGCTTCAATATTTTCGTTATTTTTTACTTGTTTTTGTTTTCAATTTCAAGATTAACATTAAAATAAAATAACATTGTACTTGTAAATTGTAATGTCTATCTTTTTCGAAAAATTCGTTGTGGAAAGTCACCATTTTGCTGACAAGGAATATCAAAATCTGCATGAAAAAGTTAGCGTTGCCATTTAAAAAAATATAATGATGACGTTACAGCGGAAAAACAAATGCCGATCCAGAAGATTTTTGCACTAAAAATTTACCTGTTTCAGGATTTTGCGAAAAAACAATAAAAAGCAAATTATGAGCTTGTTGCGGGACTTTATCACCACCGTATAACCGGGTGTCCACTTTGATTACGCACCATAGGGATTTCGATGCAATTTTTTATTAATTGTAATTTCCTACTCTCCTATCGAATATATCATAAAGCATTAAACGGTATAATATGTAGCTTTGTGTTATGTATTAGGTAAGACTACTTTTACTATGTTTTTCGAATAAATGGGCTTTAAAAATTAGAAAAGAAAAAAATTAAATAAACAGATATTTTTGTATTCCACAGTTTTGATCAAGCAGGCAAACCTTTAATTGACAAACTTTATTGATTTTTTAAATTTTGTAATGAAGAATAGAGACTTCAAACATAATTCGTATTGAAAAATATTTTTTCTACTTTGCGTTCACAATGAGCTCATTGTGACACCAAAAACAATTTCACAACGGAGCTCATTGTGAAACTGTTTTTGGTGAAATTTTAGTCAATTTTTAATTGAAGACCTTTAACAGAATTTATAAGATAATTCATTATTTATTTGTTATTTAACAGAATATTCACAATGAAGTTGGACAAGAAAAATTAATAATTTGTCAATTTGATTTTTGCTTAAAATGGAAGGTTGTCAGTGTTGCCACACATTACAACTAAAATTGTCCATATACTAAGGAGATATAATTTTTGACAGTATTTTTCATTCTGTCGTTCTGCTGGGACACTCCGAGCTCGCTTCGCTTCGCTCGTCGTACCCCAACCCCACTCGTGTTACAATAAGCCTTCTTGTGAAACTTCTAAAATAATATACTATATTTATAAATTAATAGGTACCACATCAAAAGTTCAAATAATTCGCCGTTTGCGGCCAACCTGCCCTAGAAACTACAAACACTGTTTAACATTCTAGAAGTAATAGTTGCCCATTCTTCCGTGATTCTACCTCTCAACTCATTCAAATCGCGGAAAGGAATCTGATTTTAAATAAGGCTACAAGAAGAAATCGTTTGGTATTAAATCCGGCGATCATGCAGACTATCGTGGATCAACAAGCCTGCATTCAGTATGGTACTATTTTTTAACAATAACTTCAAAAGGGAAGCAGGAATTTACAATTGTAAAAAATTGCATTGAAATTTTTATGGTGCGTAATCAAAGTGGGCACCCGGTATAGAAAGCAGTATTGTATGCCCGTTCAATTGAACGTTCTGTTGAAAGAAACAACTACTATCATAATGATCCTACAAGGAAGAATACTGATTATCAATTATCATATAACCGTCTAGTTATTGGTCAAAATGGACCCATTTACACGGGACTCACGTACTTAAACAAAATTAAAAGCTTACGGAATAATTTGATAAGTCATTATGATAATAGAGTAGTTTCAAAGTTAAATTTAAATTGTTATTAATACAAGAGGCCTTCTACCAGTGTTACCATTTCTTAAAAAGCGCAATTCCGTAATTTACGCGGCAAATTTCCGTATTTTAAAAATTAATTCCGTACGCAATATTTTTAATACATAGTAAAAGTAAAAGAAAAGGTACCTATCGTACCTACATAACTACTATGATAACTTTAATGAACATTAACTCCTATTTGGTGAAATAATTCTTTAACTTTAATTTTTAATCTTTTGTTTATTCCCATAGAAACAATTGCCTTTAAAATTGTATGCATGGGAATAAACCAAAGGTTAAAGTTAATCAGTGATGAAAGTACCGGTCCTTAGTCTTATTGCCGGTGACCATTTGCAAAATAAAAATGTATCTGTCTCCAACACCACTAAATTTTTCTTGCTATTTTTTCCTGACTGCTTTCTGCTCTAACATAAGAAATAGAATTATTGTCATGCCCAAGCAGTATGTAGAATCTTATCTGGAAAAAAATACCTTCATTCTTTGATCGGACAGCGTCAAGTTTCCAATTTAGATCGTCTCGTGTAAGGTCCCGACCACAACAAAATGTTTTGACCAAATTTTCAGAAAGAGTTCTGTAGGCCTTCTTAAGTTTCCTAATGTTTCTACTTGTACTTGTGCTGACAGAATTAAAAGTAATGCCTCCCCAATAAAATGTAAATGCGTAGACTTATCCATTCTGATCACCATAACAAGTAGTCGGTCAAGCAAACACCGACAAGAATTCGATGCGTGCTTGTCAGCCTACTTGTTATTATAGCGGTTAGAAGTGATTAGGCCGCAATTTAACTTTTTATTGGGGAGACATTACTTTTAATTCTGATTGTACATGTTGCATAATTTCTACGTATCGTTTTCGATACTAAGCAGAATTATTATTTTTGTCTAAATAAAATGTTTGTTTTTCTCTAAATAAAATTTCACAGTTTCAATATGTCAAGAAGCCCTTTAAAATTCTCCAGTATATTATCGGCATTATCGATCGACGTTCGAAGTTATTTTCGTATTTCACGAGTCCGAGCCAGAGATGTTTTTTTCTATCCAATAAAACTATAAAATATCGAGCTATATTTTCAAGAAATTGTACAGAAAAAATAAACCGCCGAAAATTATTGGGATAATTAGCGCGCTTTAATGTAACGTATTAGACAATATACATATAATGAAATTCTACTTATTTATATCACGTCGTTCCCAGCGGGTGCGGTGCTTTAAATTTATGTTTATCGTGTCAGCGCTGAAAGGCGCTTAAAACTGACACGATGTGATTTCGTAAATATTATTGCCAAAGTATTGCGGTATTGGGGAATTAGAAATTATTACTAATTGTTGTTGTACTGCTCTGTAGAACCACGTAATTCTCGTTTTTAAGTTAATGAGTTCGAAACTATTGGGAAACAAAAACTTCGTGCGTCTTAATTAGTTCTACATTTAAGTTTGGAAGTTGTTTGGCGACATAGTCGCAGAACATTCATTAAAACAAATAATTAATTGCTTGAGGGTTTCTTGAATGAAGGTCGTTATCGTTCGTAGTAATTTTTCTTTCAGCTTGAACAAGATGAGATCCCGTTGTGCACAGCGCCAACTCACATCCAACACCTTTATTAGTGTATAATTTAACCAAGTACAAAGTTAAATTACATTGCGCGGCTTCATTCATACCCGCGTAATAAATACGGTAGACGTAAATTCGCGTTTTGATTAAAGTGACGTGTGCACATTTAATTCCGTCGAATTCACGTGAAAACATTAAGTTTGGGTGTGTCTGCTTTCATAAGACATTTTAAAGTACTACAGGGTGATTCGTTAGCCTCTTTACAAACTTTGGCAAATGAAAGTAGACGTAATTTTATGAAAAACACATCCTAACAACATAGACCCGATTTGCTTTTGTTTAGAAGTTATAAAGATTTAAATGTATTTAAAAACAAAAAATTTAGTAGCCATTATTTAAAACTTTGGAAATAAAAGTTGTTAGAAGGTGTCAGGGTGCGTTATTATTTACTAAATCAGTATTTTTGCTCTTTGTTTATAATGCTTCCATTTTCTAACGAAGAAAATGTTGATATTATTTTTATCTATGGACCGTGCAATGGAAACGCTCGTCAAGTAGCGGCGAAAGACAGAGTTAGATTTCCTAATGGACATGAACCTGCACATAACTTTTGAACATTTGTTGTAATTTTATAATTTTAGCTTTGTATTATTTATTTACTTACAGTCTGTACTATTACAATATACTGTTACATTCAGGAGATTGTAATGTCTGTACTATTACAATATACTGTTACATTCAGGAGATATTTGAATGAACATTTTCCAAGTAAGTGGATTGGTCGCGGTGGACCTTTCCATTGGCCACTCCACTGGATTTTTTCTTGTGGGTTTGTCAGTGAAATTGTTTATCGAGAAATAACAGTCGACATCCAAGATTTAAAAAATCGTATCAAAGACGCATTTGCCACGATTAGTGTGGAGATGTTGGAAAATGTTCACAGATCCACTCAAGACAGGATACGGTTATGTGAAGAACACCAAGGGCAGCACTTTGAACATTTGCTAAATTAATTGTTTTGTTGTGTAAATTACGTTTTATTCATGTTCATATTTATTTTCATTATTATCTTGAATTAATTAATTTTGAATAAAATAATAGAGTACTGTAGATAAATAAATACCTATTATTAATTATTAACTAACGAAAACTTTAATAAGATGGCATACAACTTTTTAAAGTAATTTTAAGCTAAAATGAACTATTTGTAAGTGAAATAATACGGTGGGTGCCGAAAAAAGATGTGCATTAAACATTCATCTAATTTGAGGTCTTATTGTATGGAAATTCGAAGTGTAACGTATACCGAACCGCATATTACTGAAAAGCTTAATGAACAATGTATCAGAATCAGTAACAATATACAGGGTGTTGTTTAAAAAATCGGAGTAAAATAGGCATACGTGTTACGACTCACCCTGTAAAAATTAATAGGAATATTTTCAAAACAAACATTGCTTCCTGTAGCTAATAAGTCATGTAATACTCCTATAGAATTTTAAAATTAAATTTTAATAAACAACTTATCTACAGAGTATCAAAGGACACGGTATTTTTGCGTTTAAATGCCAATATCTCAAAAACTCTTAGATTTAGGTACATAATCATCTTATAAAAAAGTATTCCACTCTTAAAGACGAATCGGGTGAGACCATAATATATAGGGTGTTCCATTAAAAAAAAACATAACTTTGGTTTGGCACATCCAGACGAAACACCCTGTATAATTGTAACTAATTTTAAATCATGCAGCTCTGTCTCATCTAAGTCCTAGCGCACACGGATTTTAAGAATATGCAATAATAAAGTCCCTATCTTCCGAATACGCACAAATGACTCACCCTGTATATTTTGTGTGTGGACGGAGTGCTTTTCGAGAGTGATAAACCAGTTTGTTTGATAGGACAGATTGATTTATTTAAAGTGAAAGTTGTATCACTATGATCTGTTTTATAATTCGGAAGAGAGAATTGGAAATGTTCTTCACACAAAACGAAACTTCGATCAGCTGATGAAACAATATGGCTGATATGCTGCGAATTGCGATCGGCTGTGATTTTGCTAATGTGATTGTTACCGGATTGTTACCAATGATGAGCTCGTTTTTAGTGCCACAAAATTTCAAAATACTCCTCCGGATTAAAAAGCAGACTCTAGATGTGCGCAAGTGAAATCAAGACAATGATAATTGATAAGTATAATTTTCTTTTGGTAATTTAACAGACTAGACGAGTGTAACATTAATTTGTGTCTCTGCTTACAAAGCGTACATATACGCGGACATCCTCCAGCAAGCGCCCAATCACTTTTTCGGACGTGATTCATTTCATCGATTAAATTACATATAAATTTCGCGCGTTTTCTGTTCTCACTTGGAGGAAACGGCAATTATACCACTGAAATATGTCCAGCAACAATGAAGCGTGTACACATTGCGGAAAACTATTTCCAAATGCAAAGTCAGGAATTCAATGTACAGGATGTAATCTCTTATTTCATTAGAAAAAACTGACGTTTCAGAAAGAATTGAAAAAAACTTTTAGCAGTGGATCAGAAATTTCAGATGATTTCAAGGTAGAAATTCTTCAAACGAAAAAAGCTAACGACGAGGGAAAAATGTATGAATTAATAAATTATATTACACAAATAAAAAACGAACTTGCCTCCCTAAACCAAGAAATGAATGAAATCAAGCAACTTGTCTTAGTCCAATGCAATAATGCGAAACAAGAAGAGGTTACAGAAAAGTCGAAACCTACATATGCTGAAATTAGCAAATCTAGAAAGGAATCACAGTAAAGAACGTGAAAACAAAAATAAACTTAGTAATATAGAAATGGGTGTTTCGGTAATTAAACAAAAAGGCAATGAATTAGCAGTAATAACCTATGATACAAATGAGATAAAGAATCAAATTGGAGACACACTTGGTAATGAATATACCGTTGTCATTCCTAAATTAAAAAATCCAATGGTAAAAATTGTAGCAGTAATGAGTGCAGACGCAACGGATTATGATGATATGATAAATAAAATCATTAAACAAAATGGAATCGATATTAATATGGAAGACTTTGAAATGAAAATCAAGGAAAAAAATAGTCAATAAGAAATATAAAGATACTGGGTCTGATGAATAAAAATGAAACAATCGCTTAAAGTAAAAGGTAAAAGCAAAAGCATATGCTTTGGAGGAAAAGGTAGTACGAAAAGCATTTGTCTCGATTTGTATGAATAATCTTTTGCTTAGATTCTATAGCAAATGGTTCAGAACACTAGCTTTTGCTTCTTATTGAAAACAGGTTCACTATAATAGGCTATATAGAAAAACAAATACCTACTACATGCAAAAATATTTTTTTTCAGATAGAGGCATTCGTTAGTGAATTTTTTTCTTCTTTGCAACTTTTGATACGTGTTACAATTTTGGTCACAAATTAGAAAAAGCAGCCATTTGGATTTTTCTATTTTTTGACTAAACTATACCCAGTGGCAAAATTTGCAAAGACGCAAACACGTTCACTAAAAATAAAATAGCTATTAATATAATATATAGTATTTGTTCTTCGTGTATGGGCTACTTTTTTCAATAAGAGGCGCTGCAGCCACCTAGATTTTTCTATTTTGTGACTAAACCGTAAGAAGTATCAAAAATTACAAAGACGCAAAAAGTTTCCTAATGAACCCTTCTTTCTAAGAACTTATTAGCTAAAATTATCTTTATAACTTCAAAAAAGTTATTGTGAAATCTGTGCTGTGAAAGCGGGGGAAGGCACGTACGCATTTTTAAACAAAATCCATTTTACATTTTGCTTTACGCATTAGTGCGTAAAAAGTGACACTACAAACTAAAATTAACCTTTAAAATATCTATTTTACGCACGGTTGTAGAAAAAATAAGTTTTAATAAAGTAATATGAAAATTTATTTTTTTTAGCAAAAACATTATTATAAATCTTGTTGATTAAGAGCTTGCTAATTTTAAAATTTAATATAGCTTCAGGCTGCTATCGTCAAAAATAAAATATTAAAACTGAAAATTGCTATGATTGGAGAGAGAAAGAATACAGAAATTTTTGACCATAGCAGCCTGAAGAATATAAATTTATGAAAACTGGTCGCTACATTCAATTTTCAAAATTTGGAAGTATTCTTATTACCATTTTAATTATTATAAATTGTAGAACTATTCTCTTTCATGTTTTAAACAATGTGCTAAGCTAAATATTTATCAAATACTTTTTATATCTTAAAGTTTCCGGATTTAAATCATAACATTTCATAATTGACAATTACAGCACGATTGTTTTGTTGTTTTATTTTTTCTTCTTTTACTGAACATAGGAATATGTTGTATGTTTAGGGGATATAAAAAACTCATGGTATATCTGAGGAAATCTTTCATTTTTTGAATAGATATTAATGCACCTTTTCGTTTTTCATTATGGCCACCAATAAAGTGATCAGACAATCAACATTTCATTGAAATGAAAAAGCCGCCTGTAATCATTCGGTAATGCTTCACTACGCTTTTTGTATTGTTTTTCTACCCTCGGTTGATTTAATATTCCCATAATTTGCAAACCCTTTTGATTCGCACAATCCGAAGTTTAATACTGAGCTACCTTTACATTTTTGAATCAAATGCTTCAAGTGTTAGTATAAATGTTCAGTTTTATTCATGAAATGAGTTTTATTCATAATTATGAACCTTTTGCTCCAATCGAAGCAAATGCTTTTACTTAGAGCTTAAAGCAATTGCTTCAAAATATTATTCATGCATTTTGCTTCATAATTTTAAAGTAAAAGCATTTGCTACATTTTATTCATCAAACCCACTATGATCATACTACAGTCGAATCCAAAAACATAAAACAATAATAGATAAGGAAGAAATAGGCAATGGCTGGAAGAAATTCTGGGACTATGCGTAATAAAATGCTTCAACTATCAAGGCTTTGGCCACATGGCAAAGGAATGTAGGAAGAAAACGTATTGTCAGAATTGTGCCGAAGAACACAACGAGAAAGAATGTAAGAGCGAAACATCAAAATGCATTAATTGTCTAATCGCTATAGAAAAACTTGGACTGTATTTAGATAAAACACAAAGCCAGAGATCCTACAAGCGAAGTTAAGAAGTGCTGAAAAGAGGATAGCGTACGATATCATTATGCAGGGGGCAGAGAACTGGTACAACTCGAACGGGATGGTATTAAACAAAGCGAAAACTAGATCCCTAATATTCTCGCCTAACCCAGTGAAGAGTCACCGCAATACATTGTTTTAAACAGTTGCAAATTGGATATAAGAAAAAATGCTAAGTACCTGGGAATCCTTGTAGATGAAAATCCAATCTCTGCGTAAAAAACTAAGTACTGTGTACTTCGGTCTCAGAATATTAAAACAGCATACGAGTTTAGCCATTTTAAAGACAGTCTAATTCGCAAATTTTCATTGAATATGCCAATACGGAATAATTATACGGGGTGGTTGTCCGAATATCAACAAAGTTCTCATTGTCCAAAAAAGAGCTATCAGAATTATGTACAAGCTATCCTTCCGCGAATCGTGTTGTTCTGTGTTTAAGACTCATAACTTACTAACAGTGTACGGCCTATACATATACCAATGCGTGATACATTTAAATCAAAACAAACATATATTTACGACATACGAAAATAAGAATGTGAATTATTAGGAAATTAGAAGAAAGGACTTTTACTTGTATCCAATCCATAAATTGACAAAACACGGAACTAAATTACATGTGCATGAAACTATATAACTTTCTACCCTTGTATTTAAAGAAAATGCGGTGTAATAACAGTATCATTTTAAAACCGCAGTGCGTAAATTCTTAGTTTAGTCTGGAACCCTAAATTTAAAAGAATTTTACTGTAGTTAATCAGTGGATTTCTTTATATTTTCTTTCTTTTCTTCTCTTCCTTAATTTTTGATACTCTTCAAACTTCTGTTTGAAAGAAATAAATGTTTATATTATATTACAGTTGAAAGTTCTAGCAGGATAGCAGTTGACTACTATCCCTTAAGCTCGCAGTCGCGATCAGACGCCGATTTAATTTTAATTTTATATTATATTATATTATATTATATTATATTATATTATATTATATTATATTATTAATCCACATAATTTTTAGAAAAAATTGAATATGGGTTATTTGTGTAAAATAAATTTCAAAATTTATTTTCACACTAATTTATCACGGTAAGAATCCAGTATGAAATAAAATTTTGTATTTACCTCGAACTAAAAGTGTCTTCATAGGTATTCGCAAGTAATTTCTGCCTCGGCTGTAAACAACTTGCTCATACTTTAAAGCTCAACTTTTCGTTCTCCATAAATAAATAACTATCTCAATGTCTTACCTTTCATATACCGGAGTTTACGAGTTCGACCACGAAACCCAGGTAGCCGTATCCTTTGGTTGAGTTCGACCATCAAATTTCCTTCACCGGATTATCGCAAGTCGCCCACATGCGATAATGATTAAATTTTCATCAATTTGTAGACGTTTTAGTTAATTTTCAAAGTGAAATATATATTAAAATACATACGGCTAACAATTTTGTTAAAAAAATTAGACCGGATATTAAAAGAAAAATTGATTATTTGCAACAGGAAATTGATAAATGTTACATTCACAAATCTGTTACCAAAATGCAATTTGTTAAAAGTGTATCAATTAAAAATTTAGTACATTGATTTGTTTTTCAACATATGTTTGTTTTATTTCACCCTTCCTGTTTCTAATGCCTAGATTCAGATTACCTGTCAGGAGATGGTGGTGGTCGAACTCGTATTGCAGATAATCCGCAACCCTTGCCTCGTGCGGATTATTTCAGGTAAGATGGTCGAACTCGTCTACGCCCTCATATACGCCTTTATTATGTAATATTTTCGGAATAACAAGGATTCATCTTGAGTAGGTATGTTTGTACAATTCACTATAAAAAAATGTTGCCACGACGCAATATATTTGTGTGATTGATGACTTTACGGACCCACTTGCATAAAAATGCGGAACTGTCTTTTTAAAAGTGCCTATCTTAGTTTCATTATTTTCCTTTCTTCATTTTTAAAGTTAAAATTGGAATCTTACATAGCTTGATACGACTTGACATGATAATTAAATTGACAGTAGAGTGAATGATGAATTAATCTGAAACTTTTATGTATTTTTTTACTTATGAACAATTCCAACGTCCACTAGACAAAAATTAATATTGATCTTACGTTATTAGGTGCACGATAAATTACAATTATTTTCATTCGAACTAAACAACAGATTCTCTTTTTCTTGATTTTTCAGAACAAAATTGTAAACACTATTATATTTTTAGCCATTCGTAACATGTGCAATCTACTTCTATGAATAAAACATGCTTCCTATTAAAGCGCACATGTTGTTTAAAGTTTAAATAATGAATTTGCGAACTAGTTTTGTTTTGGAGTAGATATGATGTATGCGCAACGCAGGAATATAAATACTATTAAAGCTAGGCGGATAATATCAAAACTTTTGTTTGGAATTAATAACATGTAATACGAGTCTGCTTGCAGTAACAATGAGGGAGAAGTGAACATTAATGATGATGTATTTATTGAAGTAAAAAATAATTAGCAAAGTACTACTTCATGTTCGAAATATATTCGTTAGATGTTATCTTCCACTAACTGAAACACCATTATTGATTCAACAGCCTCCTCTTCTGAACAAATATAATCATGAGCGACGCCGCTCTGATCTGCAAGCGGCATCCCTACAGGTTACTTCACGTTATTGCGAGACGTCCCCGCATACGTAATATCACCTTCACCCACAACCCTTGGAAGTGCTCCCGCAGATTCATTGATCTAGCACCGTCCGACCACCTGTTTACACAAATTTTTCTCCCGAATTATCACCTCGCACGGTGTGTTTTTTATGTGCGATATAAAGCACGAACCTATTCTGTTTTGAAATCATTCAGGGCGAACACCATGATGGTCTTCAATGAGGTACGTGATCGGAAATTAATACTGGAGCTGTCATCGAGAGCTAAATGAATATTTTATCGCACGCACTTCCTCTCCGGCTAACTGCAAATCGAGCAAAATTCAATTTCTCTTTTTTTGCTGGTATGTAGTTTCATATTTCGCGTTTGTCAAACCTTTGTGTCAGAATCTGATTTGTATTTATGCGTAAAATTCCTCTAGATGGTCGCGTTATTTCTTCAATGTCAAACATAGCTATAGCATTTCGAATTAGCTGCTGTTCAAAAAAAATGAAGCGATTTTGTCGAGTTCGTGCGCTGTTTATCGGAGCTTTGGAATGAAGTTTCTTAACGCCTTTTCTTCCTAGATGTAAGTTTTTAGACATCGTTCAAATCAAGGTGTCATATTTCATGGAATAATGGGTAAGGCGATTAAAATTGAAATAAGGATTTACTTGCAAATAAAGTATTCCCTTTAGGCCCCATCCTTTCATCAGCTCCAGGTAACTTCATCTGTCGGTTTAATCCCATAGTAATGATTGTGATCACAATTGTTACTATGGGAATAAACCGACAGATAAAGTTAATTGACGAAAAGACTGGGCCTTAAAGTAGAAGCAAATACTGGATTATTACCTAAATGAATAAAACTAGGGCATTACTCGTAAAAGTTCACTTGATTAAATTGAAGGTTTATTTATTTTATTTATTAATAGTCGTATCTGGGAAATTGTGAATCCTAACCTTCTTCTGACTGTATTAGACTGCCCATAGAATTTAATATAAAATTAGAAAATTTTATGATTTTATCTCAATAAATAAACAAAATATTCAAGATTTTAGAAATTGAGAATTTTCAATTTTTTAAAGATATTTCAGAAATGAAATATAGACCCCAAAATACGGAGCAGATATATGTATTTCAAAAGAAACTTTTCAAATAAAATTAAATTGACTTCCAGTTACTTCCGGTTATACCGTAAGTCGCTATCAATTCGCTGGTTTTAAATGGGATGCTACATTTTTTGTTATGGTTTTGAATTCTACACGTAAAAATATGCATAGGCATATGCATATCTTTGAGATTAATTGCAATACGCCAAAGTGAGTCGGTTTTGCAGCTCACATCAAATTTATCAAAGTTAGAATGTTTCGCGTGTCTCTCATATGCAGTTTCAGTTTTAGAGAGCATGCGTCGTCAGCTATCATATGAGTGTTATTTGACGATTTAACCTATTTTATAATTATTTTATTTTAAGAGATGGATCAGAATATCGAAACAGTGTTCACCTTGCAGCGTCTGCAAGGTGAACCCGTAATTTGGGACCCAAAAAAAATCATAAAAATAGAAGGGCCGTGAATAACTCATAAGTTAGAATAAAAATAGCATATTGAATTACAAGTTTAGAAAAGTGACAGTTTTCCAGTGAGTGTAAACGTTTAAATTCACGAGCGAGCGTTAGCTCACGAGTGGATCAAATTTACACGAACATGGAAATCGTGTAGTTGACGAAAATAACGCTAAAATTATGAAAGTGTCGACGAATAATAATAATACATCAAGGTATGTCAAACATTTGTTGACATAGTAACAAAACATCAATCTGTGACATCAATCAATCAATCTTCGACCTCTGATACGTCAAAACGAACGAAGAAAAGTGTTGCTAACAAGACAAGTCCCACTTTTCTTCACGATTTATGATTAAACATTGTGTCACTTTTCTGTCAACTATACGAAAAAACATATTTTCTGTGTCATGTTCTATTGAGGAACTAAAGAAGAATTAATTTGTACAGTCACAATAATTAGTCATGACACAACCTTTACAGAAAAACTCATCGTGAATATTTTATTTGTGGTTTCTAAGCAAAAAAATAATTTATGATATCCCGACTCACTTTTAAATAGTAAGATTTGGATGCATTCGACGTTCATAGTTTTTAAGGAGATGGATACGATGTCCTGTAAGCTTTCTGTAAGCGTTATGATTAATTATTGTGATTGTACCTAGATATGCGCAGTCATAAACCAGTTTTCGCGCTAACATTTAGAAATTCTCTTGCTTGTGCAAAGTCGCGAACTTTAAAACGAATGTAAAGATGATAAGAAGCAAATAAGAACATAACCTTTGAAAGTGGAAGGGACAAGATAGTCTTCCACTGCCGCCTTTTGTTTTAGAAACAATAAAGACACAAACTTCTAGTTGTTGGAATTAAAGGTTTAATGCCCGATGTCTGGGAACGTTAACAGTCCGATAAATGTAACCCTTGCTATGGTTACCCATGTTAGAATTATAGGCATATTTATTTTTATCGGATAGTTAACTTTATCTAACGTTTCAGAAATCAGGCAATAATGAATCACACGTTGTAAAGTTAAGTTGGTATATCGTGAAATCGGTAGATTGCGCTCGCGCAAACCGTCAACTTTTAGAGAAACTTGTAGAAAATAGTGTTTGCTCCAGTTTTTCTATAAAAGTTTTCTTGTACAAGTAAACTTTTAAGGAAATAGTTGTTTCTTTCTAATGCATGCAAATATTAGAGAGAGAAAACTTTTAATGTCACTTGCAAAGAAAAACTTGTTCGTGTAAATCGCCCAAATTATACTGTTATTTTTCAATAATAGAGTGCCTTGAAAATTTATAATGCCTTGCCGGGAAATATTTTAAAATAACGCCGTAGGGCATTATTTCAATGATAACGGACATAAAACTGATCCATTATTCTGTTAAAATAGTCCTAAAAATAACTTTGTATTATTAAAAGCAAAAAAGGTTATAATAGCTAAATAAAACTGTAAGAATTAGATACAAGAAACCTACTGTGAGGGAATTGCGAGGCGAATATTTCGCAAGAATGTAGTTATTTTGTAAATATACGTGGCATTTTAATAAGTAACGTAAATTTGATTGTGTCACAAGGAGACGGCATAACATTGGATTAATTAGATGCCCATGAATTGGTTGTTAAGTAAAAAAATCAGCAAGCATGATTAAACATCATGTATTAGTTATTCGAGTGAGGACGTGATTATCATTTATTAAGCAAGCCATAATATGTATGTCGGTATATGGAATACATGGCAAATTTAGAATAACCAGCGAAAACAGTTTTCCCAAGTAGTTGGGATGTTAATAGAAACTTTAAAAGTAAAATTTGAATGCAGATTAACTAACCATAAGTTATTATCCTGATTATGATAACGTATTCTAATTATTATAAAGATAAACAAACACATTTCAAAAAAAGTGTTTGTTAGGTCTATTATACTCAAGTAGCAATTATAAATAATGCACTATAGTGTAATTTATTCCATATCATGCGTTATGACTTGTAATTCCACCTATCTAATTCTTTTATCTTTTAATAGCACATATTAACATTTTGTTGACTGAGTTGTTTATTAATCAATAAATATGGGAATCCATCAGAAAAATATTTACTGTTTTTTGGAAGAAATACCGGGTGATTTTTAATTTTTTAATCAATTTCTTCCCTGAAATTTAAAAAGTATTCCTTAGCTTAACTGAAAAATAAGTTATACCTACAATCTCCAAGCTTGCATTCATGAATTGCGTGATAAATGTCTGTAGTTGTAGATATTCAAAATTTACGTGTAACCAGCACTGTTGAGGGATTTACAAACACAGGCAGTGTTGAACGTAATAACAAGAAGTGGAAGACCTTCTCTCAGACTCAGAAGCGCAGAAACTGTTGAGGATGTAAGGCACCGTATGCAAAATCAACCTAGAAAATCCATACGTAATAAGCTTTCTCAAGAAATTGTAATATCTTACAGTACTTGCCAAAAAATTCTGAAGAAAGATTTTCATATGCAGCCATATAAAATGCAAGATTTCCGCGAACTTTTGCCAGCAGATATTTAGCATGGAAGAGATATTTGCCTTTAACTTTAAATTATTTTTTGTTTTTTAGGATTGAAGATCTTTTTGTTCATAGGAATAATTTAGTGAATGAAAGTTAGTAGTAGTTCTTCAGGGAAGAACTTTATACTGTCTTTGGTTTGTTCAACACCTGAAGGATGATGGATAATGATGATTTACTGAATCGGACATTTTATTGAAAACAGGCGTAAGCTTGCAGTGGTGACAACTAATGCGTCGATAAAATATAGTGGTATGTTAAAAAATTCCCAAAATGCTTTTTAATCTTTTTTGCAAAAATTATTTAGTTAAAAGTTACTTTAAATATGTTAGAATTTTTGTATCTTAAAAAGTTTTAAAATTTACTTCATATTATGGAAAAAAACAAAAATCTCGCAAAAATCTCAAAATCGAATTTTTTCACAATCAATAAATACATACATTCTCTATAGGTATGAAATATGGACGGTATGTCTAGCTTTACTGTAAAATAATACCAAGGAATGCAATGATTTATTTTTCAGTTAAGCTAAGACATGTCCAAATTTCATATTGTCCGTCTCAAAATCAAAAAAACCCACCAACCTCGCAATTTACCTCGTAGATACAATCGGCAACGATGTCGCATGCACCTACTAGTGACAAATTTAGGGGGTATAAAATTTTAACTGTGCAATTTAAAACAATTCTGCCTTTTCGCCCCATCATAAGATTTTATGCACTTGCACAACACTATACTTGTAGTGTTAATGTGACATATTCAATTTTGACGCTAAATTAATAACGCGCATAAATTGCAGTGACAACTTGAAGTGCCAACCAAAATATATCTGGGAATTTTGCTTTTTGGCAACATAATTCAACAGGTGGTGGTAGTTTAATTTTGAGACAGACAATAACAAAAGTTGATAGAAAATTTAAAAATTACCCGGTATAAAAATGATGTCTATTATATGATTTTTCATATAAAATTTAATAATTTTTAAAGGTGCACTCTTTAATACTTTAATGAACAAAATAGTTATTTGTACACCAAAGCCGCGAAATCAATCATTAACGTACCGGGAGAAAAATTGTCTCCCAGGCAGGATAACTTCGAGGACGTGAAAGGATTTCGCGGGCAAGGTTTACACAACATTTTTGGAATTAAAAAACCCGTACTTAATTTTCGTCGTAAATAGAATGACGGCTTTCATGTTACCATATAAATGAGATAAATTTTGTTCATTCAACATGTGGAAATATGCCATTTAGTTTAACGGTCGGTACTCGTTGTGTACGGTTACCCAAAAAATTATTTTTAGTGCACAAAGCAAATAAAACATTGCTCAATATAATATTTTTTATTTAAAATAGGTATACCTATAGACCGTCTAGAAAGTTTCCGGAATTTTTTTATTTGTATCAATACATATTGCTACGTTATTGATTGTTGTTAAATTAAATTTTGTTTTTATTTCATAACGTACATATTTGTCTGTAATCATGAAACTCTTAAGGTTTAGGGCGTAAAGGTGCGGTCTATCTTCAGCGACTATTCGAAACGAATAAACGCAGCGATTAATCGCATTAGTTGCTCATATGCATTCCGACTATTAAACGCAGCGTCTTTCTGCGACTTGTTGCTGAAGATAGACCAATCACGTATGCAATGCATATGAGCAACTAATGCGATTAATCGCTGCGTCCTTAAACGTTTTTCATTTGTTTAAATACGTAATCAGTTCAAAATGATCTTATTGATATCATTAAAAGCAAATTTAAATATTTATAAACGATTTGATTAATAGTATGTTCAATCTTACGATTTTATATACCTACATCAACTACAGTTTATTTACGCTTCACTTTGTATTATTAAAATGATCCGCGATGGCTTCACATAACATTTCGTGTCGCCCTTTACATTCAAATCGGGTATTTCAAGTAACTGTCCCCAAATTTAAAGTCAGTCCTATTTATAGACTCGCATTGAAAAAAAAAATGAATACGTCATACCGGTGGGTGGTGAAATGAAATCAACAATTTTTTGTGATAACGCGAGTTAAATTTCTTTATAAAAAACAAATTCCTTATTATTCAACTCTCGCATTCGTACTTAGTTTCAAATGAATCCCCATGTAATTCTGATTGCAGTTATGAAACAAATATAACCGTAGATTTTATAAAATCGGCTATATTGGACTTGCTCCTAGTCTGAGAGTCCTGCATCGGAGATGCCTTCAAAGAACTGCAAATCCTCCACGATGTTGTAACATCCGAACTGCTTTTAAACTGGTGTGTGTGTGTCACATTCTAATGATGACGATTGCCTTTTTTGATTGTTATCCTCAGTTTGTTTTTCTTAATAAAAATTTGTGTTTCAGTGTTAGCAACGTTTGAGTCGAAATACCTTGGGATCATAATTTTTCTTGATATACAAAATTTAATTGATGTATGATAAATCACGAACTAAATTACAATTAATACATCATAATAATAAATACAAAAACATTGTTACTACAATTTTCTAAACCTTAAAATTAAAATAACATAGCAATATGTATAAAAGTGAGCAAAAAAATCAGATTAGAATAGGCTGTGCAATGTCTGTGATTAAGTTAATTAATTATTGTAATACATTCATGGACTGTCAAGTTTATTGATTTTTATTTGATTACAGACATACATTTTCTTTACACCGCCTACTTTAATCTGATTATTATTTGCTCACCGTTTACTTATTGTCTAAATTAAATCGGCGTTTTCACATTGCATATTATACACTGAGAATCTTCTAAGACTGCACATAGTAATTACCAATGGAAGCTTTATTACATTATTATTTCCAAATTTATTTCATTCGCCATGGTTACCGTGCGTTATTAGTAATGACACTACTGATTTCGAATTGTCAGATTGAATTAAATTGTTCTTTTGATTTATTGTAAAATAATGTATACAAACGGCGAAAAAGTAGAAATGTACACATTATTCTCAAATGGAGCTTCATTGAGAGATCTCTGCATTATGTGCCGCTATATTTCATTAATGTAATGTAATGAAATAAAACTTCCTTAATACTTATGTGCATTTTTTAAATGATTCAGCATTGAAAATTGACTAGTAACCATAGCAACGTAATGTTAAAACCCCTATGTGCAATTTTATATGACTCAGAAATGTATTATCTGATCATGTAATTTTCGTCTATGTGCAGCGTTACAAGATTCTCACTGTATGTATTGCATTATATTTTCTATATCTTAGGAGCGCAGTATATAATAATAATATGTTTCAACTATCTAAAGAATCTAACTAAAAAGTGATCACAGATGTTAAATCTGAACAGTGTTAAACAAACTGAAAAAATTGTTTAATGTGTCAAACTTAAGAAAAGAGAAAACTGATGGAAAATATTTTAAATAGAGGGGTTCACAATTAACCTTTTCTTTCCAAAATAATTTTTAAATTAAAAAAAAATGAAAATTGCTATTGGGTGCCTAGAAATAAATTATAGTCCTAGGATAAAAAAGAATTTCTTTTTTCGCAATTTTATTTTTCAACAAAAGCATATGATGCCATTTGAAGTCAGTGGAAAGAAAGTACCTTGTTGAAAAAACTATTAAAAATAAAATACTAATAATAAGTTTTATGGCTTGTGAAAAGCAGTAAAACAATTTCTATTTTTAATAATGCGTAATGGCATTTTACACTTATCATAAGCCATTCTTGTGTAAATGTTTTCAATCGTTTCGACAAACAAATGTAAGAAAAAATAATTGCATCAGTTTTAAACGTATAAAGCAACAAAATGCATTCGGTTTGATTTCAGGTTCCCTAAACGCTTAATATAATTCTCAGGATTAAACAAAAATTACATAAACAAATAACTAGATTTTCCTTTATTGTTTCGTTCTAAATTCTAGTTTTAGCAAAAGAATTATTATATCACTGCAAATTTTGCAAATATTATCAGATTATCCTTCTGATTAAAGTATTAAACGTAAGTTACAGATTCTGAAACCCACACTGAGAAAAGTAATTCTTTGTAGTTAATGAATATGCTTTAATTTAAAGAAACTGTTTCTTTCAATAGTAGCAAAGATATATGTATTTCTTTCGGGATAAAATATTTTCTTTGGGGATAAAATATTAATTTCATGTGACTAAATAGTTTTTTTTTAACACAAATAAGATATATTTTAATGGAGTAATATTTATTTCACTGGAATACAAAATGTCAAAGGTACAAATTTCTTAAGTAGAAAGATTCCTTTTTCGCAGTGCATCATGGATGTGGAGATTTTCTTTGACTTGTGTGAGATTATTTTTACTAGCATGCAATACAAAACTATTTTTAATCTGAAAATAAATCAAAATAATAAATATTCTCAGATTAATGCTGTTGAAGGATTAAGTTATACCCGTACTTACAATTTAATTAACAATATCAAATAACTTTCATTACATATGTATAAAGAGAAAATTATTACTATTTTCATTGAACTTCGTGATTTTTATTGGTCTAAAATAATCAAACATCTTTAAGTAAAGAAATACACATTAATTGTATCAGCTTTGCTCAACCAATATATTTGGAATATTTGTTATCAAAATAAGGGAACATAGGTATACATATAATAAAAAATAAATCCTGAAAAACTTTATTTACGAAAAAGGAATTGGTAAAACTCTTCATTTGTGTTTGACTAAATATACTTGTTTTCTAAAACGTATTTATTTCTCTCCCAGATTTATACCTGGTATCTCGCATTAACACATTTTGTGACTTAGGCGTTAAACATCGGGCGATGAACGTTTCAAGCACGTTACACGTTTCTGTCTCAGACAAATACCGAGTGACTTTTAATGATTGAAGCAAATTTAGTATGTTGGGAACACTGAGGAATTGGCATTACCTGAAAGTTCGTTAATTTTGCGGGAATGCATAGCTATAGGTTAGAGTTGATGTTTCCATTGATGATGAAAACTGTTTCAACAGATTATTATTATTCAAAACCTGGAAATGTTAGCCCCCTTTGCGTAAGCATCACCGAATCCTTTGAGATAAGTTATTGAAGACATTATTGACGTTTTAGGTTGTCCGATATTTGCAATTGCCTCTTCAATTGCCAGCTGCACAAAGCACATTTCATCCAAATTATTTAATACGTATTCTGAACACCACATTATTGAAATGAGGAAATAAGAAGTCCAAATTTAATTGATTATTAGACCAAATCTTCAAGCCCCCTTTGTGTAAGCAGTACCGAATCCTTTGAGATATGTTATTGAAGATGATTAACGTTTTAGGTTATCCGATATTTGCAATTGCCTGCTGTAATTCTTCCAAATTGTTTAATACGTATTCCGAACACCAAATTATTGAAATAAGGAAGTAAGAAGTCCGGATTTAATTGAATATTAGAGCAATTAGGCCACCAACCAGCACTGATTAAACATCCTGTGAAAAACTCCTCTAAATAATTTATTGTGGTTCATGCTGTGTGGGCAGTGGCGGAATCTTGTTGGAAGTAGCCATTTGCTGATTCAGTGTCGTCTAACTGGTTTATAAATGGATCCAATATAAGTCTCTGATATCTATAGGCGTTGTTTCCCGGAAGAATATTGGTCCAATAATTCTTCTCCAAGACATTGCCACCCAAACACCAATTTTAAGTGGATGTAGTGCCTTTACATCAATCACATTAAAGGGATTTTGTTCTGACCAAGTCCTGAAATTTGTGTATTGATAAACCCAGAGAGATGAAACCAGGTTTTATCAGAAAAGAAAGTTGTATCTTGTTGGTCACTATTATTTAACAGATTATTGTTGTACCACTGACAAAACTGAATTTGTTGAAGAAAATCGAGTGGGTGAAGTTGTCGAAACATTAAAAATTTGTATGATCGAAAATTAAGGTGTTTTTTCAAGATCTTCCGAGTGGATCCGTATAGGAAACATTAGGATTCTGTTGTACAGTATCATTAACATTTTGTACAATATCGAGTGTTATTATAGTGGGGTGACCAGTGAATTTTCCTTTTTCTACATTACCGGTTTGCAAGAAACGTTCATTTATTAACCGATTTTGAAACCGATTTTGAACTGAACTGACTTTTAAAGTGAATAGAGAGACTCATAAAAGGAATGATGTTTTGGAACTAAAATTAACATAACCTCAAAATACGTATGAAATCACATGAAACTGATAACTGATTTAGAAAACCAGCGGTGTGCGGGAGGGGAAATTCAATCACTTATTCATCACTGGTCGCCAACTGAATAACTGTAAATGGAATACAATTAATGATTTTTAAGTTATTTGAATCGATTCGTGTTCGTTGTAAATGGAGGACGGCTGTTCTAAAACAGTGTTGTGAAAAAAGACGAAACTCAATTTGTTATTCAGGGTATATTTCAATGAAATCGTCTTAGGCATGCTGCTGTGAATAAATTCAATTACTATTGGGCTGATTCAGCAGACCATATCAGTAACAGTTCCTGCTCCAACAGTTGAGACTGAGCACTAATTTCTGCTGAATGAAGTTCACTCATCATAACATGTTCCAGTCAGGTAGCGGAGAAGTTACGCTACAAAAAATGGCGACCCCTTCAACTCATCAACTTATGAGAGGTCGCATTCAGCAGAAATTTGGTCAACAGTTGCACAACTTTCGGGTCTGCTGAATGTGCACATTTTCATTTTGTACTCCGCTTCGAAAATAAGCCATTACTAAAAATGTATTTTATTCTGTGCTCAAAACCATTTTCGTAATAAATTGTGATAATTAAATATCTTATTTATTTGGTTTTCTTGATTTGACAATAAACGAATTTATTTGAGTTTGACAATCTAGTGCACTAACCTAAATCTAATTTTGAATTTGAAAATCCAGTACACCAACATAAACATTGAAAAGTGTCGCCAATCTAATAAAATAATTTTCAATCATTAAAAGTCACTCGGTATTTCCTTATATTTATGGGTATTTCAATGAATGTATCATATGTAGCAGAGCGTATCCGTTCGGGCAGCAATCGTTTATGCAGCATTCAATCGTGAAAAAAAAATTGCCGGAACCGAAACGTAACGTGCTTGAAACGTTCATTGCCTGACAATGTGAATCCAGCTTTAGACTCACGTCATTTCGGTGCAATAAGGTCGAATTTCGCACAATTTTACTGATTTTCGTTCTCTTTATAGATAGTATCAGCGCTAATACATCGTTACAAATGAAAAATACATACGGAAGTACGATAATTAAAACGATTATCAAATGCATTGTGCTGGCGTTAAAACGGGCATTAAACGGGTTTAAATTACTTCCGGTCGGCAACAGTACGATGCCGGACTTGATACGCTCATCTTACGGTCATGACACAGTTCGGTATAGTGGGTGACAAGCTTAAAACGACATGAAACGGCTTTGCAATTTGCGCTTGTACTGCTCCACGCAGTTTTTTTCAGCCCTGTGCTGCGCTGTCCTGTGTTCCAATGTGCTTCCTGGCTAACAGGGACGCGCGTGGATGAGGAATTCGAAAACGGAACAGGTTCTATATTTTCGTGATTTTGTATTAATTTAAGATTTAAGATAATTTTAAAATTTCTCATCTATTAATAATTAAAATTAATTATTAAATAACATTCGTTCGTTTTGAGAATAGGTACCTACCTTTAAAGCCAGAAAATGGTCGTTCAACATCGCAGCTTATGAGAAGCGCTTTCTGTAAGTAGGTTTTTAATTTTTCAAATTCAGATCGTAAAGTGCGTTCAAAAAAAACCTTTATCAAGTAGGCTTATGTCAAATGCAAATTTTGCAAGGTCACGTCGTAACCGTGCGATTATTAGAAACATAACCTAACTTTTTATAAACATTTAATTACGATTTCTACAAAATGGATAATAAAACGTAATTAATGAAATAAAACATTTATTTTATTTCAAAAACTCCGAAGATGTAAACAAAACCTTTGACTGTTGACGCTGTTGACAGTTCGCAATTATTCAAGGTTGCAACATACGTACTAAGCTACGACGTGCCGTCATAAAATAAAAGCAAGTTCAGAGCCTTCTCGATAACGGTTTTTTTTGAACGCACGTTATTTTGGTCACTGGAAATGCTAATAATGTTTAGTGATAAAAGTAAACGAAAAATTTTAATAAATAAGTAATGCTATGTCCTATACAAACGAAACAAAAAAAAAACAGAAATTATGTGCACAGAAGAAAATAAAAACAAAGTTTCTCACTTTGGAAAATTTAAATAACTATGCTACATAAACTGAAAATAAAATGATCTTGATCCAAAATGGTGCCCTCAGCAAATTTTGAATTTAGGAGTAGTTGGTCGGTATAAGGAAAAAAATTGAATTGAACGAATTGATTTATTGTTCAATCAGCTGACAAGTTTCGAACACATTTGTGTTCTTCTTCAGAGCCTCTGAACTAAATTATTGTGACATGACAGTTTAACAAAGCAAAACGCAGAGGCTCTGAAGAAGAACACAAATGTGTTCGAAACTTGTCAGCTGATTGAACAATAAATCAATTCGTTCAATTCAATTTTTTGTCCTTATACCGACCAACTACTCCTAAATTGAAAATAAAATAACAGAAATAGGGCACAGACGATTAAAAACACAAAAATCTAAATTCAACAACGAAATATTATCTACAGATCATTTTTTACTGTATGCCGATTGTATAAATCTGAGTTAAGAAAATATACGACAAAAGGACGTGACATGACAAAATCCGGAAGGCTGTTTCGCGAAAGTTAGAAGGAGATAACTACATAAAAGTTCTTTGACTTATCGATCGATCGGCATATAGTAAAAAATGAACTGTAAATAAAATATTTATGGAAAGAACTGATGAATCAAATAAATGCCGAAACATAATTGAAAAAATCAATTCACCAAAGTCATTTTTTGGCGTTGCAGCGTTTTCAAACAGAATTAACAAATAATAAATGGTACACACAAGAATTACAAACAATGAAACAACAGATATCATTGCTGTCTGAATTAAAACATAATATTACAAATGATGCGAACTTAAAAATATCCCTTAAAGAATTACGTAAACAATATAAAGAAAAATTAATTACAGCTAAACAAAACTACTATTCAACAAAATTACAAACATCTAAAGGAAACCCTAAAGTTTATTGGAATCTAGTAAATAAAAATAGAAAAAATTCAAAACGCACAAATATGGATGTTTTGACTCGACTTAATTCTTATAGATAGCAGACCAAGTAGAAGTTGGTATTTTCTCATAAAAAACACAACACTAATTCACAAACTTTATTTACAAAATTATATACACTTTACAAAACTTTAATTATTAAATTACTGCGGCGATAACAATTTGTTTAATGAAAAATAAAGATTAATTTTGGTGACTGAATAAAATGCAATTATAATGGTTCAGCCACACTAACGGCAAATGTGCTGCCTAACGTCATTTTTAACGTCTAATTTGCCATTAATCAGTCGCTACACATACAATTATTGTCAAGTTAGACGTGAAAAATCACGTTAGGCAGCACATTAGACGCAGCGTGGCTCCGACAACGATAGTGTAGCGACGGATTATTGGCATATATGGCACTAATTTTGTAACGGCGTTGAGAATGGCATTGCGCGCTAGACGATAGCTCGGCTGGCGGTTTTTGATACACATCAAACGAATTGCCGGCGAACGTATCGCATAGTTGTTGCCTTAGATAAAGAAAGATATATGTGAGGAAGACAGAACATATATTTTTTGCACGAAAACAGCGACATCTCGTGTTTTTAGTCACGTACTATCTTAGTTTTGATTGCAGGTTTCTTTTATTATTTCAAGTACTAATTTAAAATATAATTTTTGAATGTTAGGAAACGGAAAATGCTAAAATATTTGAATAGAACTCCTGTGATATTTGACATTTAAGATAAAGTTGCCAATATTCAAGTAAAATACCACTGCTGCAGCCGCTTCGGAGCGAAATGTGGGACAAATAATGACCTTAACCACCAATGTAAAATTTAGCGCATTAATTTTCTCGCGTTAATTGTCGGGTTCTTGTCCGTTAGAATGCCGTTAGACGTTAACGCAGATGTGCCCGAAGCATAACAGATAGCAAATTCCTATTTCGTGGGTAGACATTAAGTAGTTTCAACGAAAACACTAAATTCGGCTATAAACGAACACCGAGGAGTTCTTGTAAATGTTTGCGTCGCAAGTGTTAAGAAACGCAAGTCTGCAGCTGCGGACCGTAGGCATGCAGAACTCTAGGATTTTAAATTTCACGGAAATTGTAAAATGCGGAGAGATTGCTCGTGGGAAAAGAAACTAAATATTTGAAAATTAATCTAAAATAAATCTACATTACAATTAAATCAAAAAATGAATCCTTAACGATGGACATGGACATAAATAGACTTAATGATTACCTAACTAACATATCAAAAAAGAGGCAGTTACCCCATTGGGAAAAATGACTCAAAAATTCTTAGCAAATAACAATTTTCCAGAATTTGAATTTAAGCCAGCTAGCTACAATGAAGTAAGGGACATTATAAATCGATTAAAAAATAAAAGAAGCTGTGACGGCTGGGATATGAATACTGAAATAATAAAGTTAATAAAAAACTTAATATTAGTACCACTAACAATACTTATAAATCAATGTATAGATACAGGTGTATTTCCTGAAGATTTAAAAATCTCGAGGGTAATCCCTGTGCACAAGGGGGGTGAGGTCACAGATTTCACTAGTTCCCATAATCTCTAAAATATTCGAGACTGCTTTAAAAGTACAAATAGTTAACCATTTTGAAAAACACAACTTATTTTATGCAAATCAATTTGGATTTCGAGTTAAAAGATCTACAACAGATGCAATAATATATTTAATAAATGAAATCATTAAAAAAGTTTTGCGCAAAGTCCAGGTTATTCGCCAACCTGGACAAGTCGGTTTGGTTTGCAGTGGAGTTCTCGAGCTACGGTTCTGCTGACGAAGGCCCAACTAGACCTGAAACAGCTGTACAGAGCCTGCTCGGGGAATCCGCTGTAATCGAAACCGATTTGCACAAAACTTTTTTAAAATTCTCATTATGCTTTGACAGCAAGCATGGCCGCCTTGCATGGGATGACTTATTATGTGGTGAACTAGCTTCAATTTGTCAATCCTACTGCAATGTCAGGTCAAAAAGCGATCAAAAGATGTCGCTACTTGAAATCATTAAAGGTAGGGAGCATGGGAAAGTGGTGGGAGTTGCCTTCTGTGACCTCAAGAAAACATTTGATTGCGTTGATCACAGCATTATGTTAAAGAAGTTAGAACATTATAAATTCAACACACAAAGTAGACAACTCTTACGTTCATACTTACAAAACAGAAAGCAATTTGTTTGTGTAAATGGACTTAAATCTAAAACAAGCATTGTATCTTCGGGAGTCCCACAGGGGTCAGTCCTTGGACCTATACTTTTCCTAATTTATTTAAATGACTTAATAAATGGAACTGATCAGGGAAAACTCATATCTTTTGCGGATGATACAACTCTTATAACAACTGACACACAGTATCAACATTGCTCATTACAAATAAGTAATATACAAAGCAAACTATGTCAATGGTTACAAGCTAACGGGCTTATCTTAAATAGGGATAAAACGTTAAAAATGTATTTTACAAATAAAAGCTTACAGGAACAAAATCCAACTAAAGTTAAATTTCTTGGGGTTTATATGGACCCAGGCCTTTCTTGGCAATGTCATATAAATTATGTCACAGGAAAAATTTCAAGTAACTTGTATGCTTTAAGGAACCTGGCAGATTTACTACCACCTTCATTATTGCTAAGAGCATATTTTGCACTTATCAATACTCATATTACCTATGCAATTATATGCTGGGGACATAAAAAAAGCCTGAGCAGAATATTTGCTTTACAAAGAAAAGCCACATGGGATAAAGAGAGGATGTGAGAAATAAATTTATAGAACTACAGAAGATGTTGACGGTATCTGCAACATACATATTTGAATGTCTATCTTATATTCAATTACATATGAAAATGTATGAAACATATACGGAAACCCATAATTATCCCACAATATATAATGAGAACATCCTGGCGGAATTCTGTAGGCCGGAATCTGATAGGTACGGACCAAACTATTACACAGTAAAATATGTTAATAGGCTGCCAAATAAAATCAGGGCCCTGCCACGAGACAGGTTCAGGAATGAACTAAAAATCTTGCTATTAAGATATCCATTGTATGATATCGATGAGTTTTTAAACTGTAATCTGTGTATGTAACATTTGAATCTTATTTTAATGTGTATTACAAGTTTTATGTGTGCTCCGAAATCTTAATCTATTTAAGATCAATATACAGTATGGTGATAAAGTAACGCACCAAGCGAAAAAACACCCTTAGCGATGACTTTCTCGAAAAACGCTCAGACAGGTCGATTTTATTTTTTAAAAAGACATCTTTTACAACCAATTTTAATTTTATGTCAATTACCACTTTTACGCCGTGACGTCATCGACATTTTTTTAAATGACAACCTATTTTTTTGAAAATGTCATTTGAAAGCAACCATTTTTCTGAGTACAAAAATGTTAATGAATCACTAATGCATAAGAAATTTTTGATGAAAAAATTATTGAAAAATGGAAATGTGATTTTTAATCTTAATAAAATTTCAACCTAAAATAATACTTTCTTGTAAAAACATAACAAAAAAACTTAATAAAATTACAATAAATATTGGAAATGTCCCCCACTAACCACTTGACAGTGACCAGCTCGTGTGTAAACATTGTTAATTACTTTTGCGATGGTTTCACGGCTAATGTTATTCATTTCCGTCCTAATTTTGTTTTGTAAATCTTCCAGATTTTGAGGTCTGTTCACGTAAACTCGACCTTTTAGATAACCCCATAAAAAAGTCTAGGGGAGTTAAGTCGGGTGAAATGAATAACATTAGCCGTGAAACTATCGCAAGAGTCATTAACAGCATTTACACACGAGCTGGTCACTGTCAAGTGGTGGGTGGAGGACATTTCCAATATTTATTGTAATTTTATTAAGTTGTTTTGTTATGTTTTTATAAGAAAGTATTATTTTAGGTTGAAATTTTATTAAGATTAAAAATCACATCTCCATTTTTCGATAATTTTTTTCTTCAAAATTTTCTTATGCTTTAGTGATTCATTAACATTTTTGTACTCAGAAAAATGGTTGCTTTCAAATGACATTTTCAAAAGAATAGGTTGTCATTTAAAAAAATTGTCGATGACGTCACGGCGCAAAAGTGGTAACTGACATAAAATTAAAATTGGTTCTAAAAGATGTCTTTTTTAAAAATAAAATGGACCTGTCCGAGCATTTTTCGAAAAAGTCAACGATAAGAGTGTTTCTCGCTTGGTGCGTTACTTTATCACCACACTGTATGTATTAACTATATGATCAATCATGTAAAATGATTTAACACATGAAATTGTACTGACAAGTGAATTACTGTTGTACGAGTAGAAAACACAATAAAGGACTTACTTACTTATTTTCCATTTCGAAATAATTTAGACAAGAACGTCATCAAATTTGTGTTCGCAAACAGTTGCTTTTAAAACAGACTTTTGATAGTTATGAAATGTCACTACAGCTTGTTTGTGAATTAACATATTTAAAGGTTTAATCGTTTATTGCACAGGAAAAAATATTTGGAACAAATTTCTACAATTGTAGAATTATATCCTACAAAAAATAATACAAATAGGGACAGAAATAGTTTGTAGTACAAATTTCAATAAAATTGTAGTTAAAAATTGTAAGTACATCTGATATAACTTTCAATAATGAATTTCACAATTTTATATGAGTAATGCACAGACAATTTGCTGTAAATTCCCATTTATTGTTGCCATTTCAAACAACATGTTTTGCTTAATTTACTATTCAGGCGTTTTATATCTTTTTGTTAAGTTTATTACTAAAAATTGTAGAACATTTCTTAAAATTTCCTGTAAACTTTACATCTTACTGCGGCGATTCCGGATTTATTGTGTCGTTTATTAATACATTTTTGTTTAATTTCGTAATTTCTTTATTTTTGACATTTCGAAAAAACGCTCGGACAGGTAAATTTTGTTTTTAAAAAGCACACATTTTCAAGTAAAAATCAATTTTTGACAGTCATTTATTTTCGAGTAATGACGTCATCGACATTTTTTTAAAATAGCAACCTCCAATTTTTTTTCTCGATTCTTATAGCTCATTGAATTCTCTATCCAACCACATCAAAAATTTATTGTTTTATGGGAAAAATTTTGAGAAAAAGATTATTGAAAATGAAATGAAATATTAATAATAATAATTTGATTTTCGGAAACATGACGAACCATGATTACTTGACTTGAAAAGACTTTGTTTAAATGACAAGAATGAGAAATTTTCTTTTATTGTAGGTATCATTTTGGTTTTGTTGAAAATATGTTGTAGGTAGTAGATGATTCATTCATTTTCAATAATTTTTTCTCAAAATTTTTCCCATAAAATATAATAAAGTTTTGATGTGGTTGGATAGAGAATTCAATGAGCTATCAGAATCAAGAGAAAAAAATGGGGGTTGCTATTTAAAAAAAAATGTCGATGACGTCATTACTCGAAAACAAATGACTATCAAAAATTGATTTTCACTTGAAGGTGTGTGCTTTTTAAAAACAAAATTTACCTGTCCGAGCGTTTTTTCAAAAGATCAAAAATAAAGAAATTACGAATTTTATTCCATACTTTAGAGGCTCACTGTATAAAGAAAATAATAGTATCACAAACCCTTTTCATCGGACAAGAACCAGCTTTAATTAAAGAAAATAATGATTGAAAACTGCCACAAAATACCAAATATAGTAAAACTTAATACCGCAAACATCGTAGATATTTTTGATTTTCTTACAAAATTTAGTATTCCACAAGATTTTTCAACATATTAGTGGTTTTTGTAATAATATCTTCTTAAAAACAAGTACAACAATAATTAATCACTTTTTCTTACAAAAATGTGAATAGAATTTAATAATTAGTAACATTTGGTCATACAAACTCGCTTCTACAACCCTGTTGAATTTTTTCCTTAACCGATTTTTTCCTGTGTGTAATTGCAGTGTTATGAGAAGAATAATCATATACTTTTTCTTGCAAATATAATAGGATCTGCAGGTAATTTTGAATGGAAGAAAAAGTAACGAGCGTCTAAATAAAAACCTGGTCAAGTGGGTTGTGATCGAGAATTTATCCATTGCATTTACATAGTAGAATTACTAAATGTAGCCTACTTGATCAGGTTTTTATTTAGACACGAGTTATATGATTCCATTTAAAATAATGAAGTCGACTTCCGGTACAACCGGAAGCTCAAATACTTTGAAAATATCTTCATTAAGAAGTGCACTAGTGGGAGAGTCCAAATGTTCAGAGAAAAATAATGAGGGCAAGTGCCTATACTTCTAATAAACGGTTTCCTTGAATCGCCCTGTATAAGCGTAGCTTACTGATATAGAGTTGGGCATGCAAAAGTATCTTAAATTATTGGCTATCGCTATCACCATTTCCACTTTAAGTCCATAATCGCTTAGTAAATTAACTAAGAAAAATACGTGCGGCATATTTAAGACAAACAAAAATATTCTCTAACGTCTGTCTTTTAAACCCTAGTTTGAGAAGTTCTGTTTCATTATGATGCGTGGCGTAGCGATCGCTGGCGCTAGCGGATAATCTCAGAGTTTATAAAATTACATTCACATGATCGAGGCGTCACAAAAGAAGCCTTGGTAAACTCTAAAACTCATTCCCGCTTTTTAACAATTTGATTACAAAAGTTCGGAAACTTGCCACTCTCGCTAATATTCAATTTTCGCACCTTCGCATTCATCTTTCTCAAATGTAAATTCCGCTGAGCAACGAGTTTTGTAAACTTATGCTGGCATCACCATGCTCTGACGTTTACATACTAATTTAATCATAAAGTTCGGCAGACAGGCTTGCAGCAACAATATCAGCAGTTATATGTGTTTTCTCGAGTTCTAAACGTTATTGCTTACCATCAGTTATTTGTGGATATCATTTATGCCCGGTTGCACCAACTTTTTAAGCAGAGCTTAAATTTAAGTTTTGTTTAGAAATTGACATTTACGTATGGTCAGTATAATGTCAAATACATTCTGATTGACATTTAAACTTCAACTTAAGTACACTGAGAAAAATGTATATTAAAAACCGTGTTGTAAAAAAAGTATCATTAATAATAAAATAAATTGTTTTAAAAGTAGCAAAATTGTTTAAGTAAAGCAAGTAAATTTTTCTCTTAAAAGAAATGACAATGCGATTATATTACATTAAGCATATGATTTTGTAACATTTATAAGTTCGGCCTGCAGATATGATGTTTACAACATAAAATTTGTAGGTCAAAAAGCGATCGAAAGATGTCACTACTTAAATTGTTCATTACTTTCACATCGCAATGGCATATAACCTAGGAGAAATCGGTTTGGTTTGCAGTGGAGTTCATAGACAACACAACATAACATAATATATTTATGTTTTCTATGGTGGAGTTCTGGAGCTACGGTTCTGTTGATGAAGGCCCAATGAGACCTTAAACAGCTGTACAGAGCATGCTCGAGGAATCCGCTGTAATCAAAACCGATTTGCACAATTTTTTTTTTATAAAATTTGTTTTTTAATATACGTTTCGTAGCTTCTTATCTGTGCGTAGATATAAATGTTAAAATATAAATATATTAAACGATATTATATTTTATATTTTAGCCATTTTAGAATATCTTTTTATAAATTTAAATATATAACAGTTAATATAAATATGTTTTTAAGTTAATAAAATGATTTTGCTGTCATATATAGTAATATAAATTTTTGTAAAAATTACTATATTTATATTTACTTTTACAACGTAATTCTCTCCGTGTATCAATTAGAATGTGACTAACATTTGTTAAATCTATAAATAATGTCATAGTTTAAACACCACTTAAATTTAAGCTCTGTTTAAAAAGTTGGTGCAACCGGGGCATTAGTGATGTAAAAATACGGTATTTTAAAATATTTTGTATAGCCCTGTATGTAATGAGTCTTCAATAAAAACCTACCTCGAGTTAGCCTTGGAAACAAAAGTACCTATTGTAGATTGAACTATACAGGTGTTGTGATTATCTCAAGAACTGTCAAAATATAAAATTTAGCTTATGCGAAGGGACTGATTTCAAACAATTTATTTTAATCTAATTTTTTAAGAACGAACATATTACATACCTACTTTTAAAATATCTTTTTGCATTGGCCACTTCCACCAACGAATATGTGTCGCCCAACATCTGAAATTAACAAGTTAGATCTTGTCCACATATCTACGAACGTTTTGTGTTTAATCGAATGTTTATCCATTTTTGACCTATAAAATATTGATTATGCAATTTTACAGTATTATTTCCTGATTTGATGAAGAAAAATTACTAGACCGAAAGGCTGGAAGTGGAAGAAAAGTGCAAAAAATAACGGAAAATAAGAAGAAATGCTTGGAAAATTAAGCTGTCGGGAAAATTGGGTAAATTTTTGAGGAAATTACGCAGACGGTCAAAATTTCGTACGTATATATCGTGCGTTCAATAACAAAAAACGGTCAAGTAGGCTATAACACGCTTTAATTTTTGTAAAAATTTTGTAAATTAGTAATAAACGTTTATTTTTGAATGTCTTCTTCTAACATCACTCCAACTCAAAAGAGACATTGCAAAAATAAATGTTTATTACTAATTTATTAAACTTTTTACAAAAATTACAGCCTACTTGACCGTTTTTTTTTATTGAACGCACGTTACATATACACAAGATTTTAAAACAAAGAGATATTTCCATCAGGAAGAGGAAGTCAACCTCAAATTAAACCGGTAAACAACTTGAAAAACAAAAAAAATTTATTGAGGAAACTTCGAGATATCAAACCTTCAAATGATGTTGATATTAGGTCTGTTTCTGCAGCGTTCTGGATTACTTTGAAACTGTCAAATATATTCGCCCGTCGAATTAATCACTGCTTTCAAGAGCTGGCTTTAAATGTGAAACTTTGATCGGCGCATGCTTCTGACAGTTTCGGACCAGTCAGAGCTGCTGCAGAAACAGACCTATTGTCATGGACGATGAATCATATTTTACACTTGATGGGAATGATTGTACCGGCAATAAAACATATTTTGTCAACAAGGATCAAAATGTTGATCCTGAAGTCAAATTTATGTAGCCCCCGTTTTAACTGAACTTTCGATTATCCGAAACCGGTCCGTCCCCATAATAATCGAAAGTCTACTGTACAACCAAAAGTGTATAGAAATGTCAAAAATATTTTTAATATTACTATTGCACTGCTTCTCACACGTTGGACAGTAATCTTTCTACATAGCAACGCATAATTATGTTAACATTTTCGTACTGTTTTTAGGGTATTTGAATATCATAGAATATTTGACCCCTTTAATCCGATGCATATTACGTTCGGCGACATAGAGTTCTAAGTAATAAAGCAAATCAAATGAGACCTTTCAAGCCGTGTGTGTGCAAGTGGCTAACTAGCCACGCATGTAGAGGAACATTTTCAGCTAATACATTAAGAGCGAAACAGGACATTTTATTCCGAAGAATTCAGTTTCAAACCCTAAATTTCGTATAATGGTGGTGTTTTCTATATAAAGACCGGTACTTTATGCGAGGTTGCGTCGAGAGAGTATTTACTGCACTTCGAAAGCACTCTACGATGCTCATAAAGTTCAAACTAATTTTCTAATAGCTCTACCGTCAAAGTAGTAGCTTTAATCTCACTTCTATACATAGCTAAATATACGAAAATAGTGCAATGCATTACAAATTTCTTTTGCACACTAAAAATCTTATGGTCTAAGAGCTCTTCTTGTATCCACGTTTTGTACTAGTTTTCTTTTTCGTTCCTTAACATATCTATATTTTGTTTATTTATTAACTGTTACCTACCTCGTATTTTCCTTTTTTCACCCATGCCGTTGTCAGCGGATTTAACCAACTCGGCTATGCAACTACGTACTTTCTTTCTGGTTTTCTTTTACTCCCTTTGTCTTAACACATTTTCCTTCGTATCCTCGGGGTTTCTTTTTACTTACTGAAGATTACATTCAGCTTCGAACTCAGTAATTTTCATGTCATTTGATTTTGCTGCACGTATGGCTGGTGCGTCTTTTAAATCTAGTTTAGCCTTTAATATGCTCGGATTAGTTCGATTCAACTTCCAACTTCTGTGTCGTTACAATGGAACACTTTGTCAAAGACTGCTACTTACCTTTATGATCTACCTAGTTGACCCTGTATAGCTGGGAGAAAATCGTTGATATTAAAGAAAATCTACTTGGAAATATGCCCAGCTCAGTGGAGACGGGGTGGGTTACATTTAGATTGTCGGTAGCTCGATACCTGGATATAAAAGGGGCGCCATCTAGCGAGAAATTGTCCAAGTACTACAGTAAAATACGCGGCACTGCTAGGACTACACATGTTGTTGCGCTCGAAATTCCCTCAGGCTTAAAACCGCAAAGCGCATGTGTTTGTTAGACACCCTGTATATTGACACAACCGTCGGTATATAGTATAGTGACAAAAAAAAATGAAACACGGAAAACGGTGGTACGTCGTTTATTAAATCATAAAAGAAATGTGGCCCAGAAGAGCGAAACGCTCAGAAATCGATTTCAGAAGAGGCCTTAATAAAACGCTCGGGTTACGTTACGTTAAGTAAATCAGTTAATTACATGGCGAAATTAACGCGAATTCACCGGGGAGGATAACCTGTTTGGTTTACAAAATAACGTACAATAAACTCTGTCTTTAGTACGGTAAACGTAACTTCACTTCAACAAAAATTTACAGTATCAAAAACGGCAGGCAAAAATCGGAATTCGGTGGTACAAAATAAGTACCCAAGAATTATCGAAAAGGTGTGCAAAATATACAGAAAGTTTTATACAATATCCGGTCGATTCACCCCAGTTCAATGTTGTGTTGGGCCTTGGAGGGCTGCGGTACAACGAAATGCGCCTCAACAGAACGGCAACTCCTATCAGGGTTCTGTACGGCGTACGGGAACGACGTAGTGGCAAACGTGGTGGCAAAGGGCTCTCCGAATCAAAGGTAACAGCGTCAAGGCTCGTTCGGAAACACCAAACGGGTACGATATAGCCTCAAAAGGGGGTTGATTCAACCCTCACTTGTTGCTCAACAAGCTATGAGCGTACTTGACGGAACACATGGCGTCTTGATTCAGAAAAATGCGAAATTAAATGCGATAACGCACTGGATTAACACTTCCAGATGTTTTCCACCAACAAAACTAAATCCCTCATTAACTCTGGGCGGTCACACTTTTCAACATACAGGCTTCAAAAGCACGAACGAAATTATGACCTTTGCGGATGGAACGCACTTTCCAGAATGCTCTTTAAGATGAACGCCAGTCGTTAACAAACGGACCTCGAAGCCACGCTCTACCGCTCCGAATTTTGGAAAATTAACAGTGTCCCCAACTGTAATAGAAAGAGACAAGAAACAACTTTCAAACAAATTCAACTCTGCAAAAAAGTGATTGCAACAAAGACATGAATTGCAATTAACATGCTTTTGTATCTTTTGCAGAGGAAATTTATTTCCTTCTTGGAGTTACTTTTATTCCTTAAATCTTTAACATCACTGTGTTTAACTACTTGTGTAAATGGACGTGAGGAAACAACCAAAAAGAGTAAAAACGGTGCTAAATCTAACTCCGCATTTTTATCTGTGTACCCTTATAAACACTATTGAGGGATTTAGAGACACAGGGAGTTTTGAACAAGAAATGGAAGTGGAAAGCCTTCTCTAAAAAATGTATAAACTGTTGAAGATGTAAGTAAGCGTATAGATGATGAAGATACAAAACCAATGCAATCAAAATCATAATAGGTTGATTATGTGTATCACGACCTACTAGATTTCACGAGACAGAGTTCTTAACTAGCCTGGGCAAAAAAGAAAAATGCTCAAGGAAACTATAAATTCCGTGAGCTTGACGTTAATTGAAAATGACGCTGTGGAATGACCTTTCGGATATAATTTGCTTCTGATTTTTTAGGTAAGTGATGCCCAAGGTCTCTCAAACTAATAGGTTGCCTAGTAACTTCTGCGGGGAAAACGGCAGAGGGGGACTGTGACATCATCTTTGTGCTCTCGTCATGTTTTGACGTTAGTTTCTGTATGTTATGCGGTTCTTTCATTCGCTTTTCGCTGATTTTTCGTTTATGTGAACTTTTTGTGAATTTCCGAGCTAGTATTGTTTTAAATTATTGTAGACTTTATTTTTAAACTATCTTTTGGAACATTAGAGTGTTTAGTTGTTAGAAGTTTCTAATAAAGGTTCTAATATCCATTCCTTATTCAATTTGAGAGTTAAAATACTCGACTAACGGCCATTTGCACCGCCTATAATTAACTTTTTAATTAACTAATCTTGAGTTATGTTTCATTAGTAGTTAAATATGTATATAAATTAAACGGCTTCATCCTTAATTATTTGACCTGTGCAAAGAAAGTTATAGTTAAATTTTTACTAGAACTTAACCACAAGCGGTGCAAATGGCCGTAAGTATAGCAAATAATTTTGAACGGTTTAATTTTATGAAGTACAACAATAATACCTATAACACAAATTGGATATAATAAACAGTTAATTTTAAATAATGTAGATATATTTACTGTACATAACCAACCTACTTTTTAACAGAAAAAATAAGATAAATATCTATAATTGTGTTATTCTATATAAGTGCGCCATTGACGATGTGCGTAGAAATTTAAATCTGCACAAAGATGACGTCAGAGGACTCGGGACCGTAGTTGCGAGGCAACCTATTAGTTTGATAGACTTTCGGCCGTATTCACCATTCAAAAATTAACAGTCACTTTACTAAGCTACCGTTAAAATTTAAATCTCTGTTAAGTCAAAAGTAAATTTAATTTAAATTAACTATATTTGTTGTGCTACACAAGTGTAATTATTTATAACAAAGCAATAAATTTTATTAACTGCCAAATAATGCATAATTAACTTAAAAGAGTGAGTTTGACACAACATTAGCTCTTAACAGTGGTTGGTGAATACAGCTTTTATATTTAACAGTCTGTTAACAGCTTAACTGACCTTTAAACATGTAACTGAGGAATGGTGAATACGGCCATATGAGTGATGCCAGCGGAGAAACACTTGAACTAATAAATTGCGCAGGCCGGATAAAGACACGCTGTCTTATAAAATCTAGTAGGTCGTGTATGAACAAATAAAATTTAATAAAATTATTAGTACATTAGCTTCATATGTATAGCTGTGTTCAAAAAAGTGTTGTACAGAATTTGTTCTGTGTAGACTTGTATGTGCATTAATGATGAGGTTCAAAAAATTGTTGTACAAGTTTTGTTAGATATACGGTTTCTGGCAATAATAATATTATTGAACACAAAAATAGAAAACCAATTGCCCCTCAAAAGCAAAAATATTTAAAACGTAGTTGTACAATACCTTTTTGAACACGTCTGTACATACTGCGGTGACATTTAGTTATCACATGAGCAACTTGTAAATAAATTGTAAATAAATTAAAAAAACAAAAAGAGAAACATTTGAAAATGAAAGTTACGATTCAGTTTTTACACAATATTTCAAAATTAGAGTCGAGCAATCAAAGTAAAAGTAAAAGTAAAATGCAGAATACCGAAGGTGAAATCCAGTTAAATGTGTCTTTCGAGGACAATAAATGGGTGGAAGACAAAATACATCAATCTTCGTGGAACGAGTTCTGCGACATGATGGATAAGCATCACACGAAGACAAAAGGGCCCCTCACGGCGAGATTTTGGCCTGTCAAGGAACAGACTTCCGAAAGGAGAAGATGTCTAGTGTACCTGCAGGACGGTCGTCGTGTGAGGTTGAATGCTGTGAAGGTGCAGGACGTTCAAGTTGACTACGAACATCTTTTGCGGCAACACCTGAAAACAGAAAAATGTTAGTGTAGTGAAAGACCAAGTGTTAGAAAGGCCTATTTAGTTAAAAAAGTGCAATGCGTCAAAAGAATTAATTTTAGTTAAGTTAAGAAGAATTTTTAGGTTAGGAATTTTTGTAATGTTAATTTTAAGTTTCACAAAGACAAATACTTACGTTGATGAATGTCGATCAAAGTACGAAAATGATTAAATTAAATTAAGCTACTTACCTGTTAAATTTGTTTGAAAAACAGTAAAGATTTTTCCAAATTTCATTAGCGCGAAGAAAGTAACATGATAGGCAGTCAGGCCAACGTAAGTATGTCAAACGCCCCAAACAAGGGACGGAAACCAGAGAAATTTATAACCAGAATTTTTAAGCGCGACGCACGCGTATTCCATTTTAAACATGTACGGACTCGATGAAAGAGAATATGGGGGGAGATGATTGTATTCCCACGAGAGAACGTTGAATTCTTACTCGAATCTCATCACGTACAGACGTTTAAGAATTCTTTTTGGCTTCTCCAACTCCTCAATAACACAGCAATAATTTTTGGCGCTCAACGTGGGGCCACACAACAAAAACTACCAACTCTTTCTACTCCTCCGCCACACAGCAATACGTTAAAGAATAACAGCGTTTTATGTACTATGTAAATTAAAATGTTAAAAAAGTTACATTTTTATTTCATCTAAGACAAGCATTCGAAATTCCATGGGTATCTCTAGTTCGGATTTTTTGCTCTCACGGAACTTCGGCCATTTTTATCATGTGGTCGACGGCCAAATTGAAGAAACTGCGTTTGGCCGCGGCTGCACATTAGAATATAGCACAAGTTGCTTCCGCAAGCGCCAGACTGATGTTGATGTAAAGGTGCTAATAAGTTTACACAAGTTGAGATTGAATGCCACCTCGGCCGTGGCCACCTATAAATGGGCATACACACGATCAAGTATGCCTTCGCGCCTAACCGAACGTTTTGAGGCTCGGAGGTAAGTGCGAATGTGTGAACGCTGAACTGATGGTGCGTTCCTGGCCTAAATGAATCTATCATACTTGCTCGCAGACTTGCCTCTCAAGCAAACACGAAGGCTTACCTAACCGTGTGTATGCCCATTAAGGGCCCCACACACCTCGTTGTGTCTTTTTTAACCATCGGTTAAAACGGATCGTTCAAAATTGCCACAAAACGGAAGAGTGTGGGTTTAAAACCGTCCGTTTAGAACGTCGTTCAAAATATCAGGCACGGTCTGATCTTCGTCAATTTTCGTTCCATCCGTTCGGGTAAACAGGAAAAGTGTGGACTCAACAATCCGACCGTTCAACGTTTTTTGCAGTGGCGTTCTGGTATTGGACGATATTTCTGTTAAGACTTATTTCCTCAGTGCAATTTATATATACGTATAGAAATTTTCCTTGCTTGTGGAAGGTTAAATCGACGAATTATATTCTTTTACGGCCAAAGCCGCCGCCATTGCCAAATAGCATCCACGGTTCATAGTGATAAACTGACGCGAAATAAAAACGATGTGTGTACGACCATCTGGCTTCGTTCATCGTTCCAACATTTTTATCCGACAGTTAAAAAGGACAAAAAACAACGAGGTGTGTGGGGCCCTTAAAAGGGATACAAAGCGAAGCGGCCGCGTGTGCGATCGCTTTAAGAAGGTTCGATCGATGGATAAGTCAAAAAACTTTTATATAGCTTTCTCCTTCTAATTTTCGTGAACCAGCTTTTGTCACGTTATAATCATTAGCATATAAACGTGCGTTCAAAAAAATCCGTTATCGAAAAGGCTCTGAACTTACTTTTATCTTATGACGGCACGTCCTAGTTTAGTAGAGTGAAATCAATTAGAGAAGAACCGATGTGTCATCCAAATTTGTTAGTTTTCACGTCAGCAACTGCTGATGGGACAAACTTTATAGTAAACAATGAAACTACATAATGATTACAATTCGCGTGCAGCAAGAAAAACCAAAACACCTGTTTCTTATCGCAAAGACTTGTACGAACGTATTACGTGTGAGGGTCTTCTCTATTTAATTTAACTCTACATATTGCTGTGATATTACCTGAATCACCATATGGTTCAAGTATTTTTCAAAAATAAAGGGAAGAACAACAAAGAAAGGAATCCAATTTTTCAAAAGTTTATTAATTTGACATCAACAACATAAACACCAAAAAACATCATCTGAAAATAAAAATATATTACAAAAGTCAAAGTTGAAATTAAAAAAAATAATAAAGTAAAAAATTCAGAGGGCAAATTTAGTTAAAAAATTCAAAAAGTCAAATCAACAATCTTCTAAAGAATGAACAACGAAGAAGAAATTACCATACACGTACCGGATGAAGAGGTTGCGTGGCTCCAGGACATCCAAAACAATCTGAACTGGATGGGGTTTTCTGAATTCCCGGATAAGGTTTAAGGGAAAATAAAACATCTTTTGACAGCAAGGAACTGGCCGGTGAACCCAAGAATAACGGAAAGGGGCGACTCCTGTACATGCCAGACGGAAGACGAGTAAGGATCAAGAGGTCAAAGGTAAAGGACGTCCAGGTGAATTACACGCAACTTCTGGAAAAACATTTAAAATTATAAATGTCAGATGAATGTGTTTAGGATTTTTTTTTATATGGCTTCGATATACAGTATGTCTCCGGATTGAGTTTACAATACGTATAATGGACCAAAAATGTTTGAATTAAGATTTCATGTTCTGCAGTTCAGGCCTGCTTGGCGTGAAATGAATTTGTGCCAAATTTGCCGCCGAAAGTCTTCAAGATGGCGGAATTAACATAAGAAGAAGTAAAATCAGTATAGGTAAAGTGGTCTTCCTTTTGAATTAAGGAGAAAAATTTAATAAGATAAAATGATTCTGATTTCAAATGAGGGAGATATGCTAAATTTCAACATCCTACAAAAAAAAATTGAATTACGGAAAATTACTAATTAAATTATAAATATTTCAGTAACGTTGTAAAATGTTAACACCATCTACATATTTATTGACCAAAAACAAATAAAATATGATTATTCAAATAATACTCTGTCCATATTAGCACCTGAGAGTGTTAAGTCTTACAATTGTACTGAAATCCTAATATTACGTAATTCAATTTTTTTTTCTAGGATGTTGGAATTTGGTATATCTCCCTAATTTGAAATGAGAATCATTTTATCTTACTAAATTTTTCTCCTAAATTCAAAAGGAAAACCACTTTACCTACACAGATTTTACTTCTTCTTGTGTTAATTCCGCCACCTTGAAGACTTTCGGCGTCAAATTTGACACAAATTCATTTCACGCCAAGCAGACCTGAACTGCAGAACATAAAATCTTAGTTCAAAAATTTTTGGTCCATTATACGTATTGTAAACTCAATCCGGGGACATACTGTATATCAAATAGCCAGTCTCAAAATTTTAAAATCAAGAAAGAACTTCAATTTCAAATGTTAATTTGAACTAATTATTAGATTCATTGTCATCAAAATTTGAATTAAAAAAATTATTTATTATACTTACGAAATGTATAGATTGTAAGGAAACTATTATTTTGTAACAAAAATAACATAATTTAAATTTTTGACTTTTACATAGATTCGTTCATTCATTCTTTCATTTCCTAATTAAGAATTTTGATTTCCATTTATAGTTATTCGTTTTCTTTGTTGCACAATTTTTTAATATAACAGTTATAAAGTTTTATTTGAAATTCAATTTGGATTTGGAGTAAGCCAAGGATATCACAGTAAGTAAAGGAAAGGATAATTTGTTAAAAGGTATATTTTGATATTCTGACAAGTATTTAACAAATACACTTGACATTCGATAAAAAGCTGCATCAATTAATGAATCCTTATTTAAAAACGATTTGCAAGGATCGTGGTTAAGGCATTTAAACCTATTGAACAGATTTTTATAAATTAAAAAAAAAATTATTTCAATCAAAGAATATTTTGGCGACGATTTGCAAGGATTGTAATCAAGGAATTTAAACCGATTGAAGGAAATTATAAAATTAATTAGAAAATATTCAATTAATGAATAAAATGTAGACGATTCGCAAAGATCGTAAACAATTTATTTAAATCTATTGATATTTTCAAAAATACACATACACTAAGAAGAAGATTAGGCTTTCTTAATTAAAAGAATTTACAACCCTGTCACAAACCTCAGAAAATCATATAAAATAAAAAAAAGGTAAATATTTCAACATTTCTGAAGTGGAATTTTTATATACAAAATAAAACACTACATACAAAATTGGCTTCCAACGTGTAAAAAACACTGCATATAAAAATTAGTTCCCAACGTTGGGCCACAACTGTAAAAATACTACAATATGTTGCAACCTTGAATAAATGTGAACTGTCAACAGCGTCAACAGTCAAAGGTTTTGTTTGCATCTTCGAGGTATTTGCAATAAAACAAATGTTTTATTTCATTAATTACGTTTTATTATTCATTTTGTAGAAAATCGTAATTAAATTAACTTTTTTACGATAGACATTTAGCCCGAGTACGTAGCCCGTTGAAACGCCACAACAACTCGATTTCTGATTGGCTAAATTCATAAGGTTGCCAAGCAAAATAGTCTTTAACGTAACGATATTTTTATCAAAGTTTTGTGTAAATCGGTTTCGATTACAGCGGATTCCCCGAGCAAGCTCTGTACAGCTGTTTCAGGCCTAGTTGGGCCTTCGTCAGCAGAACCGTAGCTCGAGAACTCCACTACAAACCAAACCGACTTGTCCAGGTTATTCGCCAATGCGATGTGAAAGTAATGAACATTTCAAGTAGCGACATCTTTTGATCGCTTTTTGACCTGACATTGCAGTAGGATTGACAAATTGAAGCTAGTTCGCCACATAATAAGCCATCCCATGCAAGGCGACCATGCTTGCTGTCAAAGCATAATGAGAATTTTAAAAAAGGTTTTGTGCAAATCGGTTTCGATTACAGCGAATTCCCCGAGCAGGCTCTGTACAGCTGTTTCAGGCCTAGTTGGGCCTTCGTCAGCAGAACCGTAGCTCGAGAACTCCACTGCAAACCAAACCTGCTCGGGGAATCCGCTGTAATCGAAACCGTTTTGCACAAAACTTTTTTTAAATTCTCATTATGCTTTGACAGCAAGCATGGCCGCTTTCCATGGGATGATTTATTATCTGGCGAACTAGCTTCAATTTGTCAATCCTAATGTTCATTACTTTCACAGCGCATTGGCGAATAACCTGGACAAGTCGGTTTGGTTTGCAGTGGAATTCTCCAGCTACGGTTCTGCTGACGAAGGCCCAACTAGGCCTGAAACAGCTGTACAGAGCCTGCTCGGGGAATCCGCTGTAATCGAAACCTATTTGCACAAAACTTTTTTGAAATTTTCATTATGCTTTGACAGCAAGCATGGCCGCCTTGCATGGGATGACTTATTATGTGGCGAACTAGCTTCAATTTGTCAATCCTACTGCAATGTCAGGTCAAAAAGCGATCAAAAGATGTCGCTACTTGAAATATTCGATATTTTTATCGTAAGGTATTGCAAAAAGTCTCTATTGCTGAGCAGCTCAGGCGTTAACGTATACGTCTTTCAAAAGAACGTTATGCAAGAACTCTCTAATAACGTACCGACCGCAGGATTTACGCAATAAAATTCATTGATGAGTCGTAGACCGCATGCAGGGCGTGAACTATTCCCTGAATAATAATTATTCGCCAAATATTCTTTAACACTCTTCTATATCTATGTCACGTTACTCCAAGAATAGTAGTTTATCCGACGATTGTCAAATCAGGCCGTAATGCTCAACCTCAATGCGAGAAGCCTAACAAACTGCGAAACATGAAGTTAAATCTAAATATTTTTCGCTTAATTTCAAAAGAGTTATTAATTATTTATAAATATAACAAAGACAGTTTTTAGCGATAATAAACAAACAAAAGCTTCACAAATAACCGTAACCTTAAATCTTAGAAATAAAGCGTACGAAAATGGCTACGGTGCCTGCAAGTTATCCTTGAATTTAATAGTCTGCCTGCAACGACAGGCTTAACTAAAGTTTTAAGTGGCATTTCTTGCAGTCGTTAAGAACATTATTTTGTACAGTTCATTTAAAGTTTAGAATGAAGTGTACGTCAGGTGACACTAAAGAAAATCCTTTTTACGAAGTTCGTTAAATAAGATCGCAAATTAAATTTGAAATTAATTCGGTCTTAATAATTAGGAAAACACTTGTACACTTACATGTTATATTTTTACACTCTGTTAAATGCCAATAGGATTCGAAAAACCCTAAATAGGTTTTGCTATTACGTCGTCTAACATAATAACTTATCACCATTTTGCTGACAAGGACTATTAAAGTCTGCACAAAAAAGTTAGGGTTGCCATTTAAAAAAAATAATGATGACATCGCAGCGGAAAAACAAATACCGATTGAGAAAAGATTTTTGCACTGAAAGGTGTCTTTTTAAAATTAAATATTTACCTGTTTCAGAATTTTGGGAAAAATAAACAAATTATAAATAAACAAATTATAAATAAACAAATTATAAGCTTGTTGCGGGACTTTATCACCACCTTATACAGGGTGTATCAGGTATAAGGGGCCATACGTCACCAGTGGGTCGATGACGCTCTATAAACAATACTTTGCCTACGATAAAATAGAGAAAGTGCCATAGTTTTCGAGTTATCGAATTATGAATTAGTGAGTACGGCCCTCATGTACGAAACTACGCTTAGCGCTGACGGCGCCAGAGCACAGTCAGATGTGCTGCAGTTAAGAATGGGCGAAAATGTTGTTTTATGCTTCGGGCACATCTGCGTTAACGTCTAACGGCATTCTAACGGACAAGAACCCGACAATTAACGCGAGAAAATTAATGCGCTAAATTTTACATTGGTGGTTAAGGTCATTATTTGTCCCACATTTCGCTCCGAAGCGGCTGCAGCAGTGGTATTTTATTTGAATATTGGCAACTTTATCTTAAATGTCAAATATCACAGGAGTTCTATTCAAATATTTTAGCATTTTCCATTTCCTAACATTCAAAAATTATATTTTAAATTAGTACTTGAAATAATGAAAGAAACCTGCAATCAAAACTAAGATAGTACGTGACTAAAAACACGAGATGTCACTGTTTTCGTGCAAAAAATGTATGTTCTGTCTTCCTCACATATATCTTTCTTTATCTATGGCACCAACTATGCGATACGTTCGCCGGCAATTCGTTTGATGTGTACACTGAGAAAACAAAATGCATTGATATAACAGTTTTCTTTTTGTTGTGAATAAAAATGTTGATTACACTAAAATTTTTGTTAAATAGGTATACATACACATGTTACTGTAACAAAAATATCATTTTAATTTTGTGTGGTTACTTTAAATAAAATTTATTATTACAGAAATTTACAACTAAATATTTGGTTTATTGTAAACAAAGTATTTGTGTAACATAACAGCAAGCTATTTGATTTATTTGTTTTGACATGGTAATCTGATTAGTACAAAATAAAATTAATGACATTTATATAAATGTTAAATTATAAAAAAAAAATGTTTGAACGTATTGAAACGAAATCTTTTGTTGGACAAACAGTTTTTTGGTTGGATTAACACATCTTGTTTTCTCAGTGTATCAAAAACCGCCAGCCGAGCTATCGTCTAGCGCGCAATGCCATTCTCAATGCCGTTACAAAATTAGTGCCGTATATGCCAATAATCCGTCGCTACACTATCGTTGTCGGAGCCACGCTGCGTCTAATGTGCTGCCTAACGTGATTTTTCACGTCTAACTTGACAATAATTGGATGTGTAGCGACTGATTAATGGCAAATTAGACGTTAAAAATGACGTTAGGCAGCACATTTGCCGTTAGTGTGGCTGAACCATTACAGGCATATCAATAAAAGAAATTTTACGATGAGAACGCTTCGAATAGGTAGGGTGCAATTATATACCGTGGAGGTAGTTACTCATTAAACCACCGCTAGCTCGGTTAGTATTCGCAGTAAAATGTTTTCATTTGAAGAACGTGCAAATATGGTTTTAATGTACGCCTTGATGAGGAAGCGTTCATATTATTTATTCCTTTATTTATTCAATAAATGCTAATTAGTTCGCACAAATACGACATCGTTTATGGTACATATCGTAAATGCTTTTCTAGCAACTTTTATTGTTATAGTGGGCCGCTTAAGTATTAAAATGTATTTGATAGTGTAACAGCCTTGTTTACACAATTGGTTCGCTTTTTTTATGACATCCTAGTTGTACGAGATGACCTTATCCGAAATATCGATATGTTTCCAGAAGCACAGGTCCGTATTCGGTGCAGAATTTTTTATAAAATTTTCATAAAAAATTATATCAGCAGAAATCATTTTGCAACGCTTTTTCGGACTGTACATGTAAGCCTCAGTTACGCCTATCACTATGGTCCCTTTAATACGCTACACCTGTATATAGATTTATAAACTTGCAAAATGATACATATATTTTCAGAATTTTTTAGCCCATTTAGAAGTACGGGTCCAAAATTAAACTATCTGATTCTGAAAGGTAACAATTTAGACTTTCTAATGTAAAAAATGAACAAAATTTAAGAAGGTATAACTTGGCCCTCAAAGATGCACAAAAATCCATACAAAACCGTTTTAAGCCAATTTGATGAATAACATTTCTTCCGATAAGAATCCACCAATCTTCCTCATATATGAGCATTTTACAACCAATGAAGTTGGCTTTCAGGTCTTGAAGTCTTACTTGGAATGGTTCAGATAATAAGAAATTAGGAGCGCTTAAAATTTCAGTTATTTAATATGCAACGAAATTTTTTGTCAAGTTTCAACAGGTTTAGTTGAAAGTAAAAGACACCAAGAAATTAGTAGTACTAAATTTTGATTCAACTTTAGTGATATAAGGTACTGTAGGTTTTATACTATCCATAAAAAACTAGGACAATTTTTAAATTCGGTAGCCATTATTATATTGAATATTATTTTGTTGTCAAGTCAGTAACTGCATTTTTGTTAACGCTGAAATTCGGAGCAATTTGTCTAACTGTGACACCCTTTTCTATGCAAGCAACTATCCGAGCTTTTAAAACAATATTTACTGCAGGCGTGATTGGCAATGAGTGGCCATTTAAAATAATTTAAATTTATGATCGGTAGCAGTTTTACACAGCTTAAAAAGTCTTGTCCTAGTTTTTTATTATAGCAAGTTATGAAGAGTACGATAATTCAAGCTGATAGCTTTGCAGCTTCTTTCACAATAGTATCACAGTATAGAAATTTACTTCGTATACAGTAGTGACAAAGACGTGTTTTATAGTGGGGAGGTAATTTCTGGGCGCTCTACTATCTACAAAATGGCAACTTTCCGTCAGCTGATGCTTGCTGGTTGCACGACAGCTTTGGATGTTGGATATTTCATTCATTCAACGTTTGCATTAAATTTTTTTCTAAACTTAGAAATAAAGATGTTTAATAGGCTGGCAATTTTCGTGTGGTTAGCCTCTACTATCTTTAATCTCTCTAATTGTTTTAAATATTCCGCCGATTATATATCCGCATTAATGGTGAAGGTCAAAACGATACGCCAACACCAAAGGTACCGACAGCTAATGTCATTACTGTGTGTGAAATAAGTTTATATACTGTGATAGTACTTTAAAGTTGGAACATTATCACATGAACACAGGTAGACACATTTACTTTGAGAGACCGTAAAAAATCAACCGCGCTAGATATAAAACTAAAATTTGGTACAATATCGTTTAAGATCCCACAAAGTCCACTTATAAAATTTTATGAAATTTGGAGATGGGCAAGTGGTGGACCCCTAGTCCACTTGACATGGAAGGATCCTTTTTAATTTAATCATGTTACTGTAGTCCACGTTAGATACATAAGGTTTGTTCGTTTGTACTGCACGAAGTTACACTGAAAACAGTTAGGTGTAGTTTTGCACAAAGTCACGTGATGTGCAGTGTAGTTTCGTGCAGAAAAACTTTAGAGACAAACGAACGCAATTTAAACATGCGTGACAGATGATCAGTGCAGTTAACCTTGCAAAATAATGGATCCTACAAAAATGTAGGTATAATTGTCTGTTCCATTTGACAGAATTTCAAGCTCTGAACCGTTCAGATCATGCGTAGTATGAAATTTATATCCAAATACGGTGACAGACGTTGATCCTGTGAATCAGTGCTATATTTTAAAATCACGCGAAAGTGAGTACTTTTAATATTTTTAGTGTGAACTATTTTTATATTAATAGGAGTAGTTATTTGTATACCAAGACCTAAATTTAATTTATCTGTCAGTTAGAATGTGTACATTCAACTTTAGTCACATTCCAACTGACAGGTAAGTTAACCTTATAGGCTAAACATCAGCCATTAGAAGTGAGATTTTTCAGGTTAGGATATACTGCACTTTCTTGTTCGCACTTTAAACACCGAGCTAGAAAGTGCAGTCTAGAGTAACTTGGAACAGATTGCACTGGACAAACGAACGCGATCAGTGCACTTGCACTGTGACAAACGAACGCATTTTTCTGCACTAGGGCACATGGTGTGCACTGGCACGCACTGGTGTGGACAAACGAACAAACCTATAGGCAAACAGTCAACATAGTTCATGTGACATTGACATAATTTTTTTTTCACGTCAAATTTTGACTTCTGTCAAAATGGACGTAAAGCTGCGTCCAGAGTTGAACAGGACGAACAGAACAGACAGAATGAACAGAACGCGCAGAGCAGAATTCGCCAAATGTTTTCCGAAGCTTGTCGGTAAATCGGAATTGCTCAAAAGGATTTATTGTTCGCCGAACAATTAAGAGGACGCTAATATGTATATATTTCAATGTAATAGAGAAAGAAAGAATTTGGCGAATATGCCCAACGCAATGAGCACTTGTTCAGACTATTCTGCTCTGCGCGTTCGGTTCGTTCTGCTCATTCTGTTTGTTCGCGTTAAAATGTTCTAGTGTGGACGCACTTTAACCTAAAAAAAATTGGCCCATCAGAGTGCAAAGAAATCGTGAATGGATAATACCGCGACATCAAAAATTATTTTGGTCGAGGGCCGTCATGGATCTTAGATCATCGTTTTCAAATAATACCCAGCGAAAACACGTACGTGTAAAAAACGTTGTAAAATAACATGTAACCAAACGTTGAATTCGTGTGGTATTGTTACGTTGAAACAACGAAAAAATGTCGCGGCAATCAATTTCTTTTAAACCTCTCTGTCCACGTGTAAGAAACGTTGTAGAGTAACAATTAATCAACGTTGAATTCGTGTGTTATTAATACGTTTTAACAACGCTCGAATCAACTTCTTTTAAACGTCTTTGTCCACGGTATTTCTACGTTAAATCCCAGTGCATACATACGTATAAAAAACGTTGTGGAATAACATGTAACAAACGTTGAATTCGTGTGTTATGGTTACGTTGAAACAACGAAAAAATGTCGCGGTAATGTCCACGTGTAACGCTGAATCAGACAATTACGACGTGTATTAAAGCTGGGTCTAAATCATTAGACTGAACAAACATACATGGCTAATGGTGGAACCCACGCCACGCCGCCGAGTGACACGGCTTTCCAAGTCGGCTAGGCTAGACGCCACTTGGACACCCCAGTTCCATGACTGACTCGTAAAGCGGGCAGAGGTAATAAAGCCGAACCGGGGACTTTAACTTACAATAACTACGCGCCGCCCTCACTCGTTCAATTTCCGAACTCTTTACTACCTACAGTTTCCTTCTAAGATCCATATTATCATAACATCATTAAATCAATTTTTCTAATTATTACAATCCTAAGCTTATTTTCTTTGTATATACATTTCAAAAATTCTAAATAATTTATTTATAATAAACATGTAATTCTAAATCGCCTATTTCTAAAAATATTTACACTAACTTAAAATATTCGACAAAACACATTTAATACAGTACTCTCAATTTACTTTATTATTTACAAAATTATTTCTTTATGAAAATTAAAAAAAAAATTACATATCGCTCTAAACACCGCAATATTGTCACGCTCTCTTCGCGCTTGCAATAAATTCACCTGTTGGGGTAAACGTAGTTCTCGGTAGATAGTTCCGTCCAGGTATGGGCTAAAGGCACTTGGGGGTAGTTTACCCGAATAACAAAGACTTGCTTACTTTGTCCCGGTTCTCGGCTCTAAAAAGGAAGGCCCTCTTCAGAAAAACCACCGCACCACTTTTAGGCTTTATTGAGTACCCTTCGCTATTGGGCCACCTTCCCGCTCGGTCCCCAATCACTGTCCCGCGCAATTAATCCATTATCCGTAGTTCAGCAAAGTGACTCCGTTAACAATTATACAGAGTGGAAAGTTTAACTGGAATAAATTCTGTAACTTAAAAAATTACCATTTGTAGCAAAATTCTTGGAACTGGTCAATTTTTATTTTTATGGCGCATATTATAAGTGGATTTCTTTAACTTTTCAATTATTTGGAAGGATGAAACAACCCCTAACTATTTTTTCTTTAATGGAAGGGTATGTTGAGTAATTTTTTTTCTTAAAGCTTGTTCAATTGGGAATACAGCTACGTTTTTATTTTTTAATTTTTCTTAAACAGTAAAAGGCGAAAAAATAAAAAATTAATTTTTCAAAATGCTCGCCACCTCTCACTTGACAATACCCTAATCGATTATAAATTGCATCCCTAACAGTTTGTAACATTTGCGGCGTTACTCTCCTAATTTCATGCAGAATTTGAAGTTCTGAAGTTCTGCTATGTCGTTTGGTTTAGTCACATAAACTTTACTTTTTAAATACCCCCATAAAAAAGTCTAAAGGGGTGAGATCTGGAGATCTTGTTGGCCACTCAATCGGTCATCGGTCCTCTTCTTCCTATCCACCTATTGGGAAAAACTTCAGTGAGGTAATTACGTACAATTAAAAATTTAGCGCATTGGCAGCGCCATCTATTGGCTGCACGCAACAATACGATACCATATGGAATGCTTATTTCTTCTTATCAAATAATAAAAAATGAAGTTCCTGAATTTTTGGCATTGAAAACGGTTTTAGTAAAAAAATTCTTTTTTTTGTTTTTTACCTTTTACTGCAAAAGAAAAATAAAAAAATAAAACGTAGCTGTATTCCCAATTTTTTCAACATATCCTTCCATTAAAAAAAACATAGTTAGAGGTAGTTTCACCCCTCCAAATAATTGAAAAGTTAAAAAAGTCCCTTTGTAATACGCGCCATTAAAAATAAAAATTGACCTGTTCCAAGAATTTTTTTCCAAATCGTAATCTTCTAAGTTACAGAATTTATTCCAGTTAAACTTTCCACTCTGTATACAGCTGTCCCCAATGAGTATTCGTGACAATATGTATGTATAATTGATTGACTATTGCGTTCTTTAGTATTTTTAATCACAGATTTTGGGCATCAAATTCAAACTAACTTAAAAAAATTTGACAGATTACGTCAACTTAAAAAGAGGTTATGGTTGACTCGTATGTCCAAGTTAGCAGTACTTTTCATACCTGTTTCGTTTCATTTCAAAGCTGCCAAGCATGGAGAAGAACCTCATATTTCATAGATTTTTAGTAAAATTAGAATTCAAAGGTGTGAAACACGATAGACAATCCCTGTAAAATTAAGTGTTTTCTAACGTCAACATCACGTTTTATAAAGCATATTTATTCGGTATACGTTAAAATAACGTTATAAAACGTGAGTTAAAAATTTAGTTGTAAATTATGATTTATCTAACGTATTAGTTTCGTTAATTTTTTTCTCATTTATTACGTAGAATAGTAGATGTTGAATTAACGTTGAAATGATGTGGTAATCAACGTACGGTAGATACATCGCATTTACTCATAGTATAAATCACGTCGTAAAAAGACAAAATTATTACGTATTTATTTCACGTTATAATTACGTCCATATTAAACTGATCGTTAAAAAACACGTCATACAAACGTGATATAATTATGGTTGCTAATTCAACCAAAAAACAACGTTGCATTTTTCAACGAATAACGTTATTTCCACCATAACAACGTGAAATTAACGTTGAATAAACGTACATGTTTTCGCTGGGTAACATGCAAATATCACCAAATGTCAGCGAATGTGTTGTAGTTCTAATTTCATTATTATTTTATCTCTAGAATTAATATTAACTAATTTGAAGAGTAAAATGGAAGAATTATAACATTTTTTCAACAAGAAAAAATAAATTAAAGTAACTGTGGGAACTGTCCTCCGCCTTGTTCAATGCATAAATTTACGCGCCTTCTCATGCTAGCAAAAGCATTTTGCAGTATTTCTGGCGTTATGGTTGCACATTCTTCAACAATCCTTTGTTCTAGTACTTGCAAATTTTCTATAGTAGTTTTGAAAATTCAATCTTTTAAGTAAGGAAACCCAAAATAGTCCATGACGGTCAACAAGGTGATCTCGGAAGAAACTCAACTTGTGTATGTAAAGTTATCAATCGGTCACTAAATTTCATCATGATGTAATTGTTGAACAAAATCCGTTAAAATATTGTTTCTGCATCTCTCGGTACTGACAGTAAAATTGAAGAAATGGGCTGTTATTCTTCTGCGAGAGACACCAATTTTCTGAGCATGTAATGGAGATTCAACAAAAAAAATGCGGATTATCAGTGCTCCACATTCGCGTATTTGTGTATTTTGATCAGGAAAATTACTTAAATACATCACATTTTTTAGTACAAGGTGTTATCATTAAAGATCTGCTGTTCAAAGATAAAACATACTGAACACTAATTTCTTTGATTTTGGCATTTTCGTGGGTCAATGATAAATGTGGTGCATTTTTTGGGCGACATTCCATTTACACCCTGTACATGGAATTAAAAAATTAAGTAATAAGATATAAAATAATTTTTAAAGTCTATAAAACATTGTTAACTGAAAGAACATTTGTGAAGAATTATTAACTTTTTCTAATTTTACCTTTGTTTTTAATTTAATTGAAAAATTTGCACTTTTACTTAGCTCGTTTGATGTGTTATTCATCTTACAATAAATTCTTGTTCCAGGTATATCTGCTTCACCACTTTCAACAAGAAAATAAATGTTCGCATATTCCGGTAAGTATTTGAACTTTTTTAGTTCTTAATTTTTAACTATTTTGATGACGTTCTATTATTACTTGATCTAGAAGAGATTGAGTGAATTTTAAATAAGCTAAAATAAGTTTAATTGAAATTCCTTTTTTTAATCTAACAGATTCATTAGCTAAGCATCTTATTTGTAGAACTGTGTAGATGATAAACATAATTGAATCACTGAAAACGATCCAATAAATAAGATTGCGTTAAAGTGGTTTTTTTTTCAAATTTTGATTGATACGTCTTTCTAAGAAATTGAAAGTAAGTGTACTAGTGCAGAACTTTCAGCTTGCTTCAGGATATACTATATGTACAAATAAATATTTGATAAAGGTAGGCCATGGAAGATAAATTATTACATTATTTACATTAAAATATTGTCTAGTTCTTGAGTAGTTAGATAAATAAAATTGAAGTTTAATTTACCACAATTTACAACTTGATGTGTCATAAACTTGAAAAACTGCTTGGTGTTGCAGACTAGACATACATTTACACTTCCATGACCTGCCTTTATAAAGAAAATTATTTAGACATATGGTATTAATTACAGGGTGGGCCAATAGTGCGTGGGCGGAAGATTGTGGCGTTACTACTGAATATTTTTAAAATTTGTGTACTCACTAAGACCGATATAGATTAGATGCACAATCTAAAATTATATAACCTCTACAGAGTGTCCCGTAAGAGTGTGTCAACTCTAATTTATATATTTTTTTAATGGAACATCCTATATATTATTACATGATTAGATAGCTCAATATGAGTGGACGAAAATAATATAGGGTTTTATTGATATAAGGTTTATGGTTCTCGAGTTATTGACAATTTATCGCTAAAAAATGGCAAAATTTGTTACTCTGTGAATAAGCTATTTTTAAATATTTGGCTTTGAATCTTGGTAAATACGTTATCTAACTATTGGGAAACAGAAAGGCATTCTCGGTCGGAAATTTCTTTTAAAACTTTATACAGGGTAATGCATAACGCATAAGACCATTTTTCTAAAAAAATTTAAATGGAACGCCCTGTATACAGGGTATCCACCGAGTGCCGCGGTCTTCTCTAGCGCCTATAGTATATAAGATACAAAAAAAAATCAAATGAGCTAAGGTGTAACTCAGTCAGCTCTACTTCATAAAATTATTTTTGGCTCTACAGAGTGTTCAGTAACTGAGAACCATACCAAAGTTATATTTTTTTAAATGGAACACCCAGTATATTTTTACATATTTTGAAAGTACGCATAACGAATAGGTAACAACCAAAAATTTAGGAAGTTTTACTTAAGAGTTTGTAAGATATTGATGTTTATGTGTAAAAAATTGCCATAATATGAGTGCTTATATCTTTGTTATTTATTTACATTTTTGTACGTACTCAATACAATATCTTTTCTACAGAAATTTCAAAACTGCTTCGGTCTATCTGTTATTATGTGTACAGGGTGTTGAGTTTTGCAAAAGATAATCTTTCTCAAAATTTTCAAATGGAACACCCAGTATATCTAGACTCTCGTGAAATACTGTTTTAATAAGCTTTCATAAAACGCCAAATATATTTGTCTAAACTGAAGAAGTCGTGAGACAAAAATTAATAATTTTTTTTCTTTCAATATTGACGTTATTTAACCTTTCCGACCGGTTCTTCTGTTTTGATTTGCTGATAAATCAATGAATATGTTTTATTTTTTGTTCAAAGTAATTGAATATGTTCCTGTTAAACTAATTCCTATTTTTCTTTATTTTGAAAATACATATTTAAATAACGTTATTTTAATAACATTTTTATTGTATTTAATGTTTCGTGGCGTTTCGAATCTTTCTTTCAATCTTTGAAAAACTCCATAATCCGGGTGTCCTCTCGTAGGATAATGCTGCGAATATAATCTTGATGCCAAAAGACAGTTTTGGTTGCCTTTTCCTAGTAGGTATGTCTTGTCACGTAACTCTTCATTATTAAAATGCATTTTGTTATCATAAAAAAATACAAAACTGTAACAGTAGTGTTATCTACTAATTTGAATAACTGTTCTGTCAATTAAAAATTTATAGCAACTGTTTTCCTATTTTCTAGCAAACGGCAACGTGATTATAAATTTAATTTTTTAAATTATTATTTTAATGTTATTTAGATATTTTCAAAGTAAAGAAAAATAAGAATTATTTTAACAGGAACATATTCAATTACTTTGAACAAAAAATAAAACATATTCATTGATTTATCAGCAAATCAAAACAGAAGAACCGGTCGGAAAGGCTAAATAACGTCAATATTGAATGAAAAAAAAAATTATTAATATTTATGTCACGACTTTTTCAGTTTAGACAAATACATTTAGCATTTTATGAAAGCTTATTAAAACAGTGTTTCACGAGAGTCTAGATATACTGAGTGTTCCATTTGAAAATTTTGAGAAAACTTATCTTTTGCAAAACTCAACACCCTGTACACATAATAACTGATAGACCGAAGCTGTTTTGAAATTTCTGTAGAAAAGATATTGTATTGAGTACCTACAAAAATTCAAGACGAAATGTAAATAAATAACAAAGATATAAGCACTCATATTATGGCAATTTTTTACACTTAAGCATCAATATCTTACAAACTCTTAAGTAAAACTTCCTAAATTTTTTGTCATTACCTATTCGTTAAGCATACTTTCGAAATATGTAAAAATATATTGGCTGTTCCATTTAAAAAGATATAACTTTGGTATGGTTCTCAGTTACTGAACACTCTGTATAGCCAAAAATAATTTTATGAAGTAGAGCTGACTGAGTTACACCTTAGCTCGTTTGATTTTTTTTTCTATCTTATATACTATAGGCGCTAGAGAAGACCGCGGCACTCGGTGGACACCCTGTATACTAACACGATCTTGAATATTTTTGTTGAAGTATCTAACGGCATAAATTTTTTTTTGATTGACTCTTAAACTTTAGATGTAGGAATTTTTTAAACTTGTTAATTTGAAATATATTAAAGACGCAAGATATGGTATATTATAAAGTTTTTACCTGCCATTTCATTTGGTTTTTTGACCGCTCAAATACGACTATAAACACCGACGCTATTCGCGGAGGCGTTTTTTTGAACTCAGTCTGCATACCACGTGTCCACTGAGTGTGGTTTTCTTTTGTGGCGTTTAAACGATTTAATATAGAAAAAATGTCAAACGCTCTCATCCTCTATTAAAAAAACTCTATAGGTACGTTAAATTTATTTGCAATTACACAAGGTGTTCATCTTACAAGTGTCAGCAAGCACCTTTAATATTTCAAATGGAATGCCCTGTATATTATTACGAATTTTGATAGATCTATCAATTTGGAAAATATTTTATTAACATATTTCTGTATCTAAACCTAGTAATTAACTTGCTTAATTGAAGAGTCTTCATTATCAGTTATTAGCGTGTTATCACACATACTTTAGGCTAAGTAACACTATATTAAACAAACGTGAAGACTACGCAGATTGTTGGTGGCTGGCAGTCTTTAACTAAGCTTTGCAGTAATATAAGGTTCAGGGCCCTATTCTCAGCCCGTTCGAAAAGATTCGCATGCGAAAATGACGTATTTTCCGAACGATTTGTATAGTTTTGTACGAGAGTCTACGTCATTTTGACGTTATTTTCGCATGCGAATCTTTTCGCATGCGAATCTTTTCGAACGAGTTGAGAATATGGCCCCAGTATGTATTACAACATCAAACTTACACACAGTAAGATGTCAAGTTCTAAAAACAGCATTTATTCCAGCTTTTAACGTTTGTTTTTGTTTATAATATCGTTGATTTTAATTAAAAAATCTGTACTTAGTCTGTTTGTAGTTATCAGTCTGTTAAAAGTTATACTCATTTTATTCGTGAAAACGGTATAGTTAATTTTTATTCAAGAAACACTGCCTGATTGTTTTTAAATAAGATTGCGTAACACAACACACACAACAATATCAAAAATAATAATAATAATAACAATAACAATTGATTCAATATTAATTAATATAGAAATGTTAGGAATCGAACTCTTCATCACAGAATATAATTTTGTAAAGAACGTCACGGCCAACGTTTACGACATATGCTAAATTAATTGTTTTTAATGTTAAATTAATTGTTTTTAATACTAAATCAATTGTTATTATTATTGTCAGTATTATTATTGATATTGGTGTGTGTGTTGTGTTACGTAATCTTATTTAAAACAATCGGGCAGTGTTGCTTAAATAAAAATAATTATGCCGTTTTTTATGTTACAAATCAAATGAGTATAATTTTTAGCAGACTAACAATTACAAACATACTGATTACAGAAATATACTAATTAAAGTCAACGATGTTATAAACAAAAAAACTTTGGAAGCTGGAATAAATGCTATTTTTAGAACTTGAGGTCTTACTTTGTGTAAGTTTGATATGTAACACATACTGAACCTTATATTCAGTATAATTATATATTAGTCAAAGGCGTATTAAATTCAATAATAAAATATAGGGGTTCTATTTAAAATAACCGAGTAAAATAAACACCGCGTCTTGAATTACCCTGTACAAAATAATTGGAATATTTTCAAAATGAATACTATTTTCTGATCCAGGCAGGTTGTATAATATTACTGTAAAGTTTAAAAATCTAATTATAATAAACATCTGACCTATTAAATACCAAAAAGTACCATTTTTTTTACATTTAAATGTCAGTATCTCAAAAACTATTACTTTTGCACCCTTATAATAAATTGATCTACTCTCAAAGACAAATTGATAATGGCCATAATATACAGTATGTTCCATTAAAAAAAAAACATAACTTTGGTTTGGCAGTCACACGAATCACCCTGCACAATTTTAACTAATTTTAAATCCTGCACCAATACCATACACAAGTAATGGCGATTTTAAAAATTTGCAATAATAAAGACGCTATCTTCCGAATACGCACTATAGGTTCACGGTGAATTGAATACTATCGGTGGCAGCATTTCGCTTGCGAGTTAGCGAACCTTTACGTCACCGCATACCCGCTTCTCCTTTTACACAATTATTAACCAATATTAACTGTCACGGTTGATAGTTGTATTGATAGTTGTTGTAATTAAGAAAATTCTTGCGTGAATAAAATGCTATCTAAAACACTTATACAATAAATAACTATTATATTTTGATTACAAAATCTTTGAAAACCAAAATGGTAATTATATTTATCTATGAAAATAGCGACAGCGCTTCTTGAGAGTGTTTTGATCGTTGTGGTGCCCTCAGGGTGTGACGTCATTCAATGTCGGCACTTTAGCAATCTACTAGTTTTAAGTCTTACTAAAGTCCCTAAATATTAAATTAGCCAATTAGCCTCCATTTTAGCGCTAAATTGGTGGCAACTTTTATAAAATCTGACTCTTTTCCGTTGACCTTAACCTTATTAGCAATTCGTGGACGTTTTTCTTAAATACTTGTATTTTATCGATCAGTTTCTTTTTACCTGTTCAGTTCAAACTGTTTTTTACAAAAATGAACTTGAAAACATTCATTTGAAAGCATTCCCTTCAAAAGTATGTTTAGAAAATCCATGTAATTTCCTTCGCAAATTTCAACTTGGGTGGGCAAAACTATTCCCCTAACCAAACTTACCCTTTTCAAATCAAAGATTTCATTTTAGTTTGGGTAGGGATTACAAGCATGTTAGGTTGAGGAGGGAGTTATAGAGTAGGGGGCTCCCTTCCACTCCTGCGACTAAATAAACGAGTTCCGGGCAGAACTCAAGCTAGTTCGTTGTTTAAGCGCGCTCGCGACCAGTACAATGTTCCGATTCCTTCCTTCACCGGTAAGCCGTTAGCAATGTCCTGCTTGTTCCACGCAAGTATCTAGTATACCCCATCCGATCCTCCCCCATTACGAGCGTCTCGTAGACTCCGTCCTTTGAGTGAGCGTCTCACTCTTACCCATTACGAGCGTCTCGTAGACTCCGTCCTTTGAGTGAGTGTCTCACTCTTACCTGACACGAGCGTCTCGTGTACTCCGTCCTTTGAGTGAGTGTCTCACTCTTACCTGACACGAGCGTTTCGTGTATTCCGTCCTTTGAGTGAGTGTCTCACTCTTACCTGACACGAGCGTCTCGTGTACTTCGTCCTTGGAGTGAGTGTCTCACTCTTGACACGAGCGTCTCGTGTATTTCGTCCTTTGAGTGAGTGTCTCACTCTTACCTTACACGAGTGTCTCGTGTACTCCGTCCATGGAGTGAGTGTATCACACTTACCTGACACGAGTGTCTCGTGTACTCCGACCTTTAAAGTGAGTGTCTCACTCTTACCCGAAGCGAGCGTCTCGCGTACTCCTTCCTGGGACACGTGCCCATCCCTAACCTAACACAAGCACCGCGTTTCATTTTGACCCGACGCGACGTTTGGTTGTTTAAATCTGTTCTCCGGACAAGCTTTTCCCATTTACGAATATTTGGATACTGTAGTGTAAATATTTTGACAGTATTTAAAATAAAGATTAGTTGAGTTATATCCTGTTTTATTTTGTGAACCTGGATACCGGCGAGCTTACACCTCGAATCCTTTCCGTATGTGGCTGAGCAAGCGAAGGACGTGACCGGAGAACAGGAGTTTGTTACAGTGAAATCTTTTTCAAAATAACTGGAGCAATTTGGGACGGCACAACTTAGCACTTTACTACATTAATTCAGTCACTTTGACTTTTTAAAATTGTATTCCTAGTCTTTAATTCACCATCTTAGCGCCATTACACAGGCTTAATAAATGGCGGTACTTTTATTATTATTTATTTATTAAAAGTCACTTTTATCACAGTATAAGTAAATACTCAGTAGGGATACTTAAACGTCAGTATCAAAAAAAAACGCCATTCTGTTTGTTACCCTTATTTATGCAAATGTAATGTAATTTGCAAATTAGTAGGTATCAAGCAAAATAGCAAATGTGTTATATTCAAGTGTTCCTACTGTGCACGGTGAATTGAATACTAACGGTGGCAGCATTGAAGTGAGATAGCGAACCGTTACGTCATCGCATGCCCGCTTCTCCCTCTAACACATTAATTGTCAACCAATCATTAACTGTTACGGTTAAAATAGCGTTCACAATGACTTAACGTAACAAAATTAACCTCTAAATACAGGTTTGAAGCGTTTTGTTTTAATGTAAATACTTAAAATTCTAAACTGAAACTAATTAATGTGTTTAATTATGAACAGTAAATCATTTAACTTTAGAATTACTTCATTTACATTAACAAGCAGTGCATTCAAATTATTAATTTACGTTACGTTAAGTGATTGCGAACGGGGTATAACTGTTAATCAAAGGTTAATTATGTAAAACGAGAAGCGGGTATGCGGGAACGGGTAACGGTTAGCTATCTCACTTGCGAGAATGCTGCCACCGTTAGTATTCAATTCACCGTGCCTACTGTGTAGATCCTTATACTGTGCTTTTATGGCCACTTGCACCAAACACTTAAGATGAGCTTAAATTTAAGTGGTGTTTATATGTGACATTTTAATCTTACACAGCATTGTGTAAGTCATATTCTAAGGCCCAGTTTCATAAAACGTAGTTAACCACTCGATCAAGTTAATTGTGTGATTAAGCAATATGCATGTGAAATTAGGAGTGCTGCAGACATACTCGCTAGCTTTGTCTAACACAGGCAAACAGAGAGCAAACAATACCTAGCGCATATCGGCAGCACTCCCATATTCGTATACACCAGCCGTCACTGCCTCCAATGATATTGCTTAATCACACAATTAACTTGATCGAGGGGTTAACTACGTTTTATGAAACTGGGCATAAGTGACGTTTAGAGTTAAGTTGAGCTTAAGTGTTTGGTGCAACTGGCCATAACTCTCACCGTCGATATGGTAGAATCACATCTTTTTTAATTAATCTATGGGCCTGTTTAACTTCAAGGTGTTGTTCGTATCTGGACAAAACTTAGCTTTTAATCGTTAATTTCAGATATTGGAAGACATTACTTTAAACATATGTTTAAGAAATAATCTTTTTTGTGACACAAATCATTTATACTGAATAAGAATACTTACATACTGTATTCTGTGAAAGATAACAGCTATTAAGAAGAATTAAGAAGAAAATAAAGTTTGAAATTGCAGTTATAAAAATTAAAAAGAAAGTTTTTATATAAGGTACAGTCGCGAGCAATAAATTTTGGTCTTCATTGCTGTCAAAGATTTATACCTGACTTATGTTTTATTGAAAATAAGGAGGTTGATGTCTTAATTTTGACTATTGAGAAAAATTTCTTAAAAATTTAATTTATTTTCCACACTTTTTCGGTAAAAGATAGGATATTTATCTCACATATTAATTTTAGAATTAAAACAGATGTTTTGATTGACAGTGACGACTAAAATTTAATGCCCGCGACTGTACATACCGGCAAGTACTTGAGACATCTCAAAACAGAATTTCATATTAATTGGTGGCAGTGGACATGCAAAAAGATATGTTAAGTGAAACATCATCTTTCTTAAAGGAATATATTAAAAGTGTCTGACTTCAGTTCCTTCGTATAATCTAAATTTCCGATTTTGACAGATCCGTACAGTTTTTTCTTTTTCTTATTTTATTGATTTTCCTCTCGGAGGCTCTTCTTTGATGATGAATTTTACAGTATAGACCTATTTCTTTGTTGTGGAGTGTATTTTATGTGATAATTTTTGGATGTAGATGGCACTCGCGAGCCTTCACATTAAAAGATATCTAATGTCAGAGTTGAAAAGAAATGTAAAAATCAGTTTAACTGTTACGGCTTATGTCTTATATTTTATGCAAATCCATTGTATACTGGCCTTTATTGTATCGCTTAAAATAATTAATTTTCACAAACTAATTATTAGCACAAAGTTCGGTTTGATTTTAGGTCGTTTTTTTTCGCAAAACTTTCCCATTAAAAATTTACTCACTTGTCTTCCGTACTATTCGTCCAGCAAGGTTCTGTTGCTTTCCTTTATCACATTCTATTATTGTGGCGTTAAATAAATTATCCTAATATTTAAACTTAATTCCTACGTATCTACACCTTAAAAAATCTAAATAATTTATTTACAATAAATAGTTAAATTGATTACTTCTAAAAATATTTACTTAAAATTAAGATATTTGGAAAAACAAACTTGAATTAAAGAATTTCTTAAACAAAACAATATTCTAAAATACGTTTAATACACTATCCTTTAATTTATTTTATTATTTTCAAAATTTTCTTCTTATGTTAAAGAAATTTAAAAATAAATACGGTTAATTAACACCGCAATGTGTTCATTTGAATTTGTGGTTTAGTGAGCGTTGATGACTATTTATGTATGTCGTAGCGTATGCCACATAGAATTACAGCAAGAATTGAAGAAATAAATAATACACCTCGCATGCTAGAAAATGTTTTTAATTCGCTTAGACGTAGACTGTTAACATGTATTGAGGAAAACGGTGGATATATTCAACATCTTTTATAAATAGAAATAACTTTTAATAAATGTGTGTATTATTTTACGCAAATGTCAAATTAAAAGTTAAATCGTATGATTTCATTCACGACGTGACTTTAACAGTTCCAACGGTCACTAGACCACAAATTCAGTTGAACACACGTCGAACACATGGTATTTTACCGCGAATAAAATATCGTCCTGCAGTTTAGGATCCGAAATATTTGATAATATCCACGAAAGTGCAGTGCGGAATTAAAAATAAAATTCCCATTACATAACCACCTGTAGCACAGCGTTTTAATGTACGATACGCACGAGAATACTTGCAATTTGAGCGCACAAAGCTTCCGCCCTTCTGTGATATTTCCTATCTGCACGCAATCCGTATCCGCTAGAGGGTAATTAGTCGCTCTCAATTCTATTGCCAGTTTTGTTCGACCCCTTTCATTACGCCAATTCTAAATAAAGCTACAGTTCTGCTCCTGCTGTACCTCGTAAATCAAGATATGTAATTAAAAACTTTTAATTATTCATTCCATCATTTATTTTTAATACGAACATGTGTATGTTACGTCGGTGATTGTAGAAAATACTTCTTTAAAAAGAATCTAAAATTATTGAATACAACTATATAGGAGAACACTAAGTTGTGACGGTCTTGATTATTCTGCGTTCTAAAATGCTCTAAAAATTTACGAAGTTTAATTTATGTACGGTATGATACAAAAACTATGACAATTTGAATGATACAGTTAGTTTACTTTCGATTCGTGATTGGATGGCAGAATTACAAAAGCTGTATTTACTTTAACGCGACAGTTTGGCAAACACCCTCAGATACTGATTCTGAAAAGCAGTAGCACCATTGACGTAATAATACAGGGAAGGGCAAAAGAATGGAAACCTGCTTAACGTTTCGGAAACTGTTTGATGTATCTGAACGAAATTTGGTATGTGCTTTAGAGTCAATAAGACCTACTTTGTTACTTTATATCATTTGTTTATCTCCCTTTATTTTTGAGATCCGAAGCCAACTTGTGTTTTTTAAAATGATAATCTGCTATTTTTCCCCTTTATTTAGTAGTCCATTTTTTTATCTAAACGGTCATATAAAAGTTTTGATACGCTACATAAGAAAATTTTTGAGAAAATAACAGTTGAATGTGAAAAAATTAAATTACAATAAATCTGCAAAAATTCAATAAAAATGTTCTCATATGCTGCTATTTACCATTTGTCTTAAAACTGAAACAAAATAATAGTATATTTTGTAAAAAAATAACAAAACTTGACAAAACGAAAATGAACACTCAAAAAATAACAAATATGGTACAGTTCTTACTTGTGATGTTATAATTTGGAAAGAAAATAAATTTATATCGAGTGAAAGCATATTTAAAGTACTTTCTTGCGTTTCGCGAATTTGATAGGTCGCCTTTGTCAAAAGTGACTCACCTTTGACAAATCGAAGTGATATTATACTATCACGAGTAAGAGCTGCGCCATTCTCGTTATTTTTTCGTTATTGTTCATTTTTCATTTTGTCAAGTTTTATTATCTTTTTTACAAAATATAATATTATTTTGTTCCAGTTTTAAGACAAATGGTAAATAGCAGCGTATGAAGACATTTTTATTGAATTTTGACAGAAAAAAAAAGAAAATAGGAGGTTGTCATTTAAAAAACACATGTTGGCCTTGGATCTCAAAAATAAAGCGAGATGAACAGATGACATAAGTTAATAATGCTGGTATTATTGACTCTAAAGCACATACCAAGTTTCATTAAGATACGTCAAACAGTTTTCGAAATATTAAACCGGTACCATACTTTTGCCCTTCTCTGTATACCTAGATTGATTACACAGTGCGACAAAAAAATTCAGAATTCAGATTTCTCTTATTGTAATAATTAAAACCATAACAACGAGTTTTTCTAAGAATTATTATGCTTTTGCTCTTAATAATGTATTTAAAGAAATTTCCTTATTCACCAGTGCCGCTGGGATTGGGACAGAATACAAAAAAAATACACATTAAATTTGTTTTTGAGCAAAAACAAAGCCTTCAATCATATATTCAGTACATGTAAATACCGAGGTTCTGTTTTCAGCCACACTTCCGAAAACACAAACAAACCGAATGGAGGATTAAAATTCATTACTTACTAAAAATAACTGCTGATTACGGCAATGTGGCACATGTTATCAAAATTATTAAAAATAATGTCAGAATTAAAAATGTTTGATATGATATAAGAAAAGTTGTAGTTAACAGAAGGTAACTTTGTAGTTAACAGAAGATATAACTTTGGAATCAAATCAAAAGCAATTTATTTGATGTAGGCACTAGTTTAATAAATATTACTCTAAACAATCCTCGACTGCCGCCGACTGGTCCAAAATTATATTCAGTGATGAAGCAAGGTTTGATGTTTGCGTCGGAGACCTAAGGAAAAGAATAATTCCCAGCGAAAACACGTACGTGTAAAAAACGTTGTAAAATAACATGTAACCAAACGTTGAATTCGTGTGGTATTGTTACGTTGAAACAACGAAAAAATGTCGCGGCAATCAATTTCTTTTAAACGTCTCACGTCTTTTAAACGTGTAAGAAACGTTGTAGAATAACAATTAATCAACGTTGAATTCGTGTGTTATTAATACTTTTTAACAACGCTCGAATCAACTTCTTTTAAACGTCTTTGTCCACGGTATTTCTACGTTAAATCCCAGTGCATACATACGCATAAAAACGTTGTGGAATAACATGTAACAAACGTTGAATTCGTGTGTTATGGTTACGTTGAAACAACGAAAAAATGTCGCGGCAATGTCCACGTGTAACGTTGAATCAGACAATTACGACGTGTATTAAAGCTGGGTCTAAATCATTAGACTGAACAAACACACATGGTTAATGGTGGAATTCGAACCCACGCCGCCGAGTGACACGACTTTCCAAGTCGGCTAGACTAGATCGCTAAGCCACTTGGAGATCCCAGTTCCGTATCGCTTCCGTGACTGATTCGTAAAGCGGAAGGAGGCAGTAGTAATAAAGCCGAACCGGGGACTTTAACTTACAATAGCTACGCGCCGCCCTCACTCGTTCAATTTCCGAACTCTTTACTACCTACAGTTTCCTTCTAACATCCATATTATCATAACATCATTAAATCAATTTTTCTAATTATTACAATCCTAAGCTTATTTTCTTTGTATATACATTTCAAAAATTCTAAATTATTTATTTATAATAAACATGTAATTCTAAATCGCCTATTTCTAAAAATATTTACACTAACATAAAATATTCGACAAAACACATTTAATACAGTACTCTCAATTTACTTTATTATTTACAAAATTATTTCTTTATGAAAATTTTAAAAAAATTACATGCTGCTCATAAACACCGCAGTGGAGCGGAAAGTTTAACTGGAATAAATTCTGTAACTTAGAAAATTGCCATTTGTAGCAAAATTCTTGGAACAGGTCAATTTTTATTTTTATGGCGCATATTATAAATGGATTTCTTTAACTTTTCAATTATTTGGAAGGATGAAACAACCCCTAACTATTTTTTTTTTTAATGGAAGGGTATGTTGAGTAATTTTTTTTCTTAAAGCTTGTTCAATTGGGAATACAGCTACGTTTTTATTTTTTAATTTTTCTTAAACAGTAAAAGGCGAAAAAATTAAAAATAAATTTTTGACTAGAACGATTTTAACGCATCAGATGTTCAAAATGCTCGCCACCTCTCACTTGACAATACCCTAATCGATTATAAATTCCATCCCTAACAGTTTGTAACATTTCCGGCGTTACTCTCCTAATTTCATGCAGAATTTGAAGTTCTGAAGTTCTGCTATGTCGTTTGGTTTAGTCACATAAACTTTACATTTTAAATACTCCCATAAAAAAGTCTAAAGGGGTGAGATCTGGAGATCTTGTTGCCCACTCAATCGGTCAACTTCTTCCTATCCACCTATTGGGAAAAACTTCAGTGAGGTAATTACGTACAATTAAAAATTTAGCGCATTAGCAGCGCCATCTATTGGCTGCACGCAACAATACGATACCATATGGAATGCTTATTTCTTCTTATCAAATAATAAAAAATGGAGTTCCTGAATTTTTGGCATTAAAAACGGTTTTAGTAAAAAAATTCTTTTTTTTGTTTTTTACCTTTTACTGCTAAAGAAAAATAAAAAAATAAAACGTAGCTGTATTCCCAATTTTTTCAACATATCCTTCCATTAAGATAAACATAGTTAGGGGTCGTTTCACCCCTCCAAATAATTGAAAAGTTAAAAAAGTCCCTTTGTAATATGCGCCATTAAAAATAAAAATTGACCTGTTCCAAGAATTTTTTTACAAATCGTAATCTTCTAAGTTACAGAATTTATTCCAGTTAAACTTTACACTCTGTATACAGCTGTCCCCAATGAGTATTCTTGACAATATGTATGTATAATTGATTGACTATTGCGTTCTTTAGTATTTTTAATCACAGATTTTGGGCATCAAATTCAAACTAACTTAAAAAAATTTGACAGATTACGTCAACTTAAAAAGGGGTTATGGTTGACTCGTAAGTCCAAATTAGCAGTACTTTTCATACCATTTCAAAGCTGCCAAGCATGGAGAAGAACCTCATATTTCATAGATTTTTAGTAAAATTAGAATTCAAAGGTGTGAAACACGATAGACAATCACCGTAAAATTAAGTGTTTTCTAACGTCAACATCACGTTTTGTAACGCATATTTATTCGGTATATGTTAAAATAACGTTATAAAACGTGGGTTAAAAATTTAGTTGTAAATTATGATTTATCTAACGTATTAGTTTCGTTAATTTTTTTCTCATTTATTACGTAGAATAGTAGATGTTGAATTAACGTTGAAATGATGTGGTAATCAACGTACGGTAGATACATCGCATTTACTCATAGTATAAATCACGTCGTAAAAAGACAAAATTGTTACGTATTTATTTCACGTTATAATTACGTCCATATTAAACTGATCGTTAAAAAACACGTCATACAAACGTGATATAATTATGGTTACTAATTCAACCAAAAAACAACGTTGCATTTTTCAACGAATAACGTTATTTCCACCATAACAACGTGAAATTAACGTTGAATAAACGTACATGTTTTCGCTGGGTTAGAACAAAAACGGAGGCGTTTCACAAAACGCCTAAAACGAACTGTCAAGTTCCCTAAAGGAGTAAATGGTGTGGGGTTGTGTGTCAGTGAAGGGTGTGGGAAAAATGCAGTTCGTAGATGGAACCATAAATGCTGCGAAATACCAAGAGATACTGCAAAATAACTTGAAACCAGTTATGAATGAGTTGAAAAATGCGAATCCGGATGCAAATTTTGCCTTTCAGCAGGACGGGGCATCCTGTCACACGGCGAAAATAATTAAGAATTGGTTTGGGGAACATAACATCTCCGTGCTTTCGTAGCCCTCCAATAACCCAGATTTAAATATAATCGAAAACATGTGGCATGAAATGAAAAACCATTTGAGAAATAATCCTCAAAGAACTTTGCCTGTTCTTTAGGAGAAAATCTTACAAATCTAGACGAATATACCAGTAGAATATTTCCAAAAACTGGTGGCTTCAATGCCAGACAGAATTAAGGCCTTGATAAAAGCAAAAGGAGATGTGACATATTATTGGATAGTAATAGCACAGAAGACTAATCTAAACAGAAGCGTCACTTGAAAAGGAGCTTCATAATTAGAAAGTGTAAGAATAGCACTACCAGTTTAAAGGTCTTTCGTGTCCACTCGGCAACACTCGCGCGTTTCCTTCGACGCCTTGCTTGAAGACGTAACGCGAGAGAGAAAAAAGAATGCGTTACCCTCGAGTTAACACAGGATGGATAAATTTGCCTATGCAGAAGCATGGCGGAGTAAAATTTCGTAACGAGAACTGCCCAAGTGCGACGTAAGAATCGAGAGAAAAGTTTGATAATAATTATAACCGAATAACATTTACAGTAAAAATGTCTGAAATGAGCGATAAATGTGTAGCAAAGAAAAGTAAATGGGGTACCGCTTGTGCTTACAAGGGTTGTGAGTACAAATTTTATTCGAAAAAGATGGAATATGTTTTATTAGGTACAAGAAAATAGATCTGTTTCTGCAGCGTTCCCGACTAGTTTGAAACTGTTAAATATATTCGCCCGTCGAATTAATTACTGCTTTTAAGAGCTGCGTTAAATGTGAGGCTTTGTATGGCGCATGGTTCTGGCCACGTTCTGGCAGTTTCGGATCAGTCAGGGACTGCTGCCGAAACAGAGCTAAAGATATTCTGAGTGTGCACCAATGCCACAAGTGGAACTCGCTTTAAAATTAATAGAGTAGATTATAATCCCATTTCCACCTCATCTCTAAATATTTTCAAAGCACGCACGCATCTCTACTGCACTACCGATTTAAATGGCCAAGGTCATCGGCAGATTGTGCGGAAGATCAAAGGTGCCGCCTCGAGTGATGCTTCTGTATAGATTAGTATTCTGTGGTAATAGTCCAAACATTTGGTTGCCAATAGTTTCTCATAAATATAACATTTATGTCTTGTTCTTGTAGAAGGCAAGCAATTGTTCAAAATACGTAATAAACGTTTAAAAATACATATGGTTTCTTAATTTGTCACAGAAAGAAATCCAACACATCCATGGATAATTTGATAATTTAATAACGAAACAATTCTGGCCGTCCAAACATTAAGTTGTTAGGGCTCGTATTAGTTGATATATTCCTGACTTATTATTCCTGTCTATTTTACTATTTTTTATGTACTTCCCTAGTGTATTATTTGTTTTGAAAGCAACGTTGATATTTAATTTAGTGCGATATTTTTTGATGTTTTCGCTAGGTTTGCCTATGTATGTAATAACTTTATAATTGTTGTCTTTTTCTTCGATTAGGCTGCGATATATCAAATCTATTGTTTTCTTAAAGAGTTTTTTATTTAAAATGTTGTCAATAATTTGTGGCATGTATCCATTATTTACTGCAGTTTGTTTTATTTTATTTAGTTCTTTTTGAAAATTTAATTTGTTTAAAGGTATTGTTAATCTGTATTATTGTATCATGCTGTGGAAAGTTGCTAATTTATGTTGTATGGAGTGATCTAATGTATCATGTATTGTTGTATCGGTATGGTAACAATACATAATACATCAGATTACCCCAAATTTCGGTATATACTTCCACTTTATGTATATAAAAATCGAGTATGTGAAGCTTAACTACTTACGGCGTTAGTGTGGTGGAATTTTTCATTTCCTCGGAGTCAAATAATTCCACTTTAATTTTAACTATTTCTTTTAAAGAATTTTGTTGCAAGTCGGTTTTGATTGCAGAGGATTCCTCGAGCAGCGCTATTTCAGGCCTAATTGGGCTTCGTCAGCTCGAGAATTCCACCGCAAACCAGACCAACCTGTCCCATTTATTTGCAATTGCGATGTAATAGTAATGAAAAGTTTAGATCACAACATCCTGTGATCACAGGATGTCGTGATCTAAATTTTTAACTACCTCCAAAAAATGTAGAATTATGTAGAATCCCAAAAAGTGAAAAATACATTAATTTTTAGTTAGAACTAACAAAAAAACAGATACTAATTGCAAATTATGGAGGATATGAATTTAACTTCCTAAAATTTTTCTCTCTATATATTTGTCGATACAATTTTTATAATTCAGATGTAAATAAAAAAGTAGCGATAAATTTGTGTGTAGTAGGTAGTTTATAAACAGATATATTACATAACTGCATTCAACTGATAATGTACAGAAGACACAATTAGATTATTTATCATAGATTGTGCGTTTAAGAAAGTTACGCCATTTTTGTTGATGGCATCATTGATCATTCATTTCTTAGGCCAAACTCTAATATCGATGATTCAATGTCTTTAATATTAAATCATTGATTCTACAATACCTGTTTTATTAATTAATAAGTTATATAATAAGTTAATAATACTTTAAAACATACATGTCACATTTTGTAAAAAGAAGTTTTAATTCGATTTTTTTTTGTTTCGAATTATTTCTATCGCTTTTCTAAATAAAGCTGAAACAATCTGTGTAAGAAGTAATCCACTTCCCTAAATTACGGTTTGTAAGCACTGAATCTTTTCGTGGGTATGTTTACTTCGAATTTCTGAAATTTTGTAAACCCAAATTGCGGGATAAGCCAGCAGCGATTCTCTAATTTCACGCCGGACTTTAATAACTGAAGGGTCAAAGGCGAGGCGGTTATGTGAGGCAAGTAATTTTATAACCACGGATAAGATGAGCCTGTAATTTAATATAATGGTAGATCGTGTGCGGTGCGAGATAATTGTACTGGAAATTATTTAAAATGATTGCGGTTTGTTTAACGCAGGTCTAAATATGGAGCTAAAGAATTCGTAATTTCATTTTCATTCGTAATTCATTAATTTCAGCAGTTTCAGCACACAAAAGTTAAGAAAATGTCAGATACAGTTACAGCAAAACGAAGGTGTTTAACTTCGAACATGTCGTCTTGTTCCCTCATTAAATTCACCCATGATTGGTTTGGAGAATTTATTCGGGAAATCGACTCTCTTGCTCGTGTAAATACTAGTGGCGAAATTGCGGTCTAACTAATTTCATTGGGTTTGGGTATTTTAACTTATTTACCTATGTACGACATAATGAAATTATGGAAATAATGTGAAGTAATGTCGGCTCTAAAGATTATATAACCTCCACGATTAAAGCACAGATTTTCTCATGTAAATTTCGCAGTCAGCGCATGTACAATTTAGATTGAAAAACTTTTCGATTGATTTTTAGGCCGGAAAATAATCGTTAAATTTTTTTCAGTTCAGTTGCGATAAGAAGTTCAACATTCAACTTAGAGTTAGAAATGAATTTCGATTCAATTTTTCAATTTGAATTAAATAGGCTATGAATAAAGTTTTGAAAAACACACAAGCGATATACCGAGTGAGCATTTTCAATCCGGGACATAGGAAGTTAGCATGACTACCCTTAATAATGACATATATGATTAAAATCATATTAAAAATTATTAAATTTAAGTATTATGATTTTATTACAAACTAAAGATTAAAAACAAATTGAATTTTTTCCTATAAATTACAGCAAAAATTCAAATAACCATTTTGCGCCAAACAGTACCTTAACCTATTATAAAATCCATTAATCTCAGTCGTTAGTGTCTCAGCGTTAATGTCATTAAAAATGTCATTATTAAAGGTAGTCATGCTTATCTCCTATGTCCCGGATTGAAAATGCTCACTCGGTATAAGCTAATAAATTGATGTTATTACACAAATTCGAGTAGATATTCATCAATATTGCTCCGTGCTGTTTGTAGGTAGTAAGTAGATTCAATAAATGTGACAAGTCTTTTACCGCAAATGTTATTTCTTTTCCTTTTTCTAGACCGGTGTCGTCTTAATGCGTCATCATCGTGTAGAACATTATTGTATTAAACAATATCACAATATCTTCAAACATTTTTAGGTGTTAGTATAATTTTGTATATAATGTTTGTACCGTCATTTACAAAAATATTTATTATACAGGGTGTCCTTCAATTTCATACAAAAAAATTAATTGGTAAAGTTATTCTCACGAATGCACCAAAATTAAAACGAAAAAAAATCAAACCGACATCCGGTAATTCCTTGTGAAATGTTTAGAACCGCTAGACGCAACGGACGGTGACCTTCGCTCACAATAAGTGTTCGAAGTCCCCCCCTGCGCGAGACGTAAACATACCGATTAAAGTGCCGTTTAACATACCTGCCCACAGATTTTCTTCTGCCCACACATGCATGTTGTGAAAATTAAACATACCATCCCTTGTAAACATTGATTCGTCGGTGAAAAGAATATTATTAACAAAGTTCGGTTTGTCCGTTTGTTTCCGGAGTAACCACCGTCAAAATTGCTTGCGTTGCACAGTGGTCATTTTACTCATTCTAGGAAATAATAATTCCAAAAATCTACAATCACCAATATCATTATTTTTCATATTTCTTAAAAGAGAAATAGTTAAATAATATCTGCAAAAAAGAAAAAAAGAAAATCGTAAATATTTCATGTAGTAATTACGTAATCAACACTTGACAGATTAAGGTTCACTTGTTCATTTATTTCAGTCAAGATTTCTGCGTCCTACAATTAACGGCTAATGGGAGCGTTTGAAACATATTTTCTTGGTTTCTTCTGTTACATATTTATTTTGAAGATTTGTACTTTAATTGTAAATAATTACTAGTTTTATTTTCAAACAAGATTTAAAGAAAAACGCTATTGAATATCATAATTTCAATTGAGTTATTTTCTTTGCTTTAATACAAACTAATTGGACTTGCAATACTAATATTCGTGTTTGTTCGTAGTGATATATGGTTTTCTAATTAGGTATTTTCATTAGCTTTAAGGTACGCTTAAAATTAGCTGCCAAGAAGTGCCAAGGATTGAGCTATTTCGTTTGTTTAGGAAGAATGTCGGTATATGGGAAACTTTTTTATTACTGATTTCTCAGAAAAATTTATTCTTTACGAAAGCTCCTGCATCTTCCTTAACTTAAAATGCACATACAAAAATCTGAATACCTCTTATCGTATACCGAGGAGATATATATATATATATTTGAATAATATTTGAAATCGGCATAAGAGTAAAGTACCTTTATTTTTCAAGATACGCGAAAATATTATTTGAAAAAATTATTTAGAATTTTTCTGAGATTCCAAATATGAAATCATGGCTGTCTAGGATGAAAAAAAAATTTTTGGACAAAAGTGAAATTTTAGTTGGTAGTAGCGAAAAACAAATCTCAGAGTCACACCTGAAGAAGCGTCCAGTTCTACATATTTAAAGTTCTACAATATATACGTTGGTACGAGAAAAAAATATATATATTCTAGGAATTAATAATACCAAAAATCTACAGTCACCAACATCATTACTTTTCATTTAAAGAAGAAAAAAATCGTGAAGGCGTTGTTTAGTAATTACGTAATAAACTTTTGACAAATGAAGGTTCACTTGTTTATTTATTTCAGTCAAGATTTATGCGTCCAATTAATGGTTAATAGGAGCGTTTCAAGCATATTTTCTTGGTTTCTTCTGGTATATATTTATTTTGAAGGTTTGTACTTTAATTGTAAATAATTACTAGTTTTGTTTTTTTAACAAAATTTAAAGAAAAACGCCATTGAGTATCATAGTTCCGAGTTATTTTCTTTGTTTCAATACAAACTAATTGGACTTGCAATACTTGTGTTCGTGTTTGTTCGTAGTGATATATAATTTTCTAATTAGGTATTTTCTTTATCTTTAAATTAAACTTAAAATTAGCTGCCAAAACTGCCAAGGACTGAACTATTTCGTTTGTTTAGGAACAATGTCTATATCGAAGAAAGAACTGTTCGACATTTGGCGTCAAGAAAGTTCACTAAAACTTAAGAACTCCTCCGTTTTGACCTATGTTTTGAATAAACTTGATTTAGAAGAACGAAAATGACGACAAATATTCCAATACTAAAATAATCCTGGATAATTTTAATAGTAAAGTCACTAAAATGTGGAAGGACTATAAACGTACGTTAAAAGTATTTGAGACGAGACATCACCAATGGCTTGATCAAAACATAGTATTGATTGAAGAAAATAACTCTGCTTACACATTCGGAGAAACTTCAAAGTGCTAAACGAGGTCGACCGCATAAAGATTTTAGTGAACTCAGTAACCAGAGTAAAGACAAAAAAGTCGCACATTTGTTAGAAAATTATTCGCAAGAAGAGTTGACTTTTGCGGCCCGTAAAAGCCTTGAAAATGCTGGTCGACGAGATGCTGCTAAAATGGTACAAGAAATTTCAGACTATTCACCTACTAGAGCAACTAAGATAAAAAAGCATCACAACGACCAAGTTTACTGCCTATTAAATACACTCCAGAAGAGGCCCTGGCATTGTATGTTGATGGTCAATATACCAAAACTCATATACATTAATGCAGTCTGGAGCTAAAGCTAGAAAAGCAAATATTTATCCTAACTACAATATTCTGTTAGAGACAAAGAAGGAATGTTATCCAGCGGAAGAACATATTTTGTGTCAGATATATCAGCAAGTTAAATTACAAGCACTCGTTGATCATACGACAAACAGAATTATAAAAAGTGCAAAAAGACATATTTGCTCTAGGAATGCCAGAGTTGTCACAAGTTAATACTCTTCTTTATAAATGGGGATGTGACGGTAGTGCTGGTCAGTCCACTTACAAACAAAAGATTTAGCAGTGAGGACAGTCAGTTTAAAAGTGATACAAATTTGTTTGCTATATGTATTGTTCGCTGCAACTTCGCACAGAGAATGGACATATATTATGGCAAAACCCCACGTCCATCATCCACAAGGTACTGCAGACCCATTAAGCTGATTTTTGAAAAAGAAACCACAGAATTAGTAAAAAAAGAAATTCAAAATATTGAAAACCAAATAAAGAATCTCCAGACGACAAACTGTGTTTTACTAAACAGCGAGATAATTGTCAAACATGAATTAAAGATGACTATGATTGATGGAAAGACATATGGAGTTGTAAGTAACGCTACACAAACATGTGGTATTTATTGGAGCAACTCCGAAAGATAATGAATCAGCTTGACAATATTTGGAGTCTTCAACCTGAATCTCGTTTGTTTAATTATGGAATTTCTATTCTGCATGCATGGATTAGGTGCCTAGAATGCTGCTTGCATATTTCTTATCGACTCGATGTAAAAAATTGGCAGGTTCGCGATATGAATGAAAAACAAGAGGTCAAGAAAAGGAAGGCGAAATCATTAATAGATTAAAAACCGAAATGAATGTCACCTGATTGATATCCCTAAGCCTGGTTATGGAACGACTAATGATGGCAACACTGCACGAGATTTTTCGCGAGTTTTCTCTTGCTTCTTCTATAACAGGCCTTAATGAAGATTTCTTGAAACATCTATATGTCATATTGGTAACAATATCATGTGGGTATACGATCAACACGGAAGCATTCAGCGATTACGCAAAATATACAGCTGAAATGTATGTACGGCTTTACCCGTGGTACTATATGCCTTCAAGCATCCACCGCATACTAATCCACGGTTCTGATATAATTAAGGCAGCGGCTCTTCTATTGGAATGTTTTCAGAAGAGGCATTAGAATCTCAAAACAAACATTTCAGACAATACCGCAAATCACACACTAGGAAGTTTTCTCGGGAGCAAACTATGCGAGATTTACTAAATACACTTTTATTTTCATCGGATCCTCTTATATCCTCATTGTCTCAATGTACTGGAAAATCTTCATTCAAGAAACCGTTAATGAAAGAAGTTTTACAGTTGCTACAAGAGCCACAATTAGTGAGTGATTCGTTACCGACCACTGATGATATTTAATAATTATAACTATTGTTATCGTTTTTCGTTAAGAATTTATTGTTCATGTTATTAATTTATTATTTTACATATATACTGAGTGTCTCATAACATACGGAGAAGACTAAAAAGGTAGCTAGGGAAGATCAAAGTAAAGCTTTTTTCTTAATAATCTTTTAATAAAAACTCAATAACCAGAAAGTTACAGCAAGTTAAAATTAACTTAATTAACAAGTAATTGTTACCAACTAGTAATAAATTACGTTTTAAATTCAAATTTACCTAAGAGTTAGTTGAATAATGTTTGGTTAAAAAAAATCGTAAAAATTAGTAACATAAAAGTTACGGTTATGTAATTTTTAATTTTTTAATTTACATTAATAATTAATTAATAATAATTTTTTTATTGTCCATTAATTAAGTATTAATAATTATTTTTTTAATGCGCATTAATTAATTATCAATGAGTATTAAAAAAATTTAAAAAAAAGTAAGAAAAAAAACTTTATTTTGATGGAGGGGAGTAGCTACCCTTTTGAGCGTCTCCATACATTATGAGACACACTGTATAATCAGTAAGGTCCCCATCTTAAATTAGTTACTAGTTCAACTTGAAAAAATTTAGTTTGAAGTAAAACAATGACAATGCTATTTATTATTTTCTAGAATAATTAAAATGACCACTGTGCGTTGGAGGTAATCTGCGGGCATCAGAGCCTGTACTCTTTGAAAATGTAACGGGTAATTGTTTCTCACGAATAATTCGCTAAACAACAAACTGCACAACTGACACAACGAATCTGCTATTTGGCAAAGGGTGATCTGGGTAACGCTGTGCATACAAACGTCTTGCAGCCAACGCATCTTGACCACATTCGCCGTAAATTAAAATCATGTCCACAATAACACTATTGAAAAATTCTGCTATGTTTTCAACGCTGTTATCTGCGACGAAGTACGGTTGAGAACTGACCCTGTGACCCACCTAAACAACCGATGCTGACATACTTCCCCGATTACGTAATTACATAATAAAAATAAGCCAGGGACTATCAAACTGCTTCATCGTTCGCCGAAGACGTTTATTACCTCTAATATTTATTAATCAATTGTTATACAAAAACTGCTTCACTCTATCACTTTTAATGTCAACTTTCACTGGTTTCATTTTTTGTATGAAGTTAAAAAACAGCCTGTCTACAAAATTTGAAGAGATATGATACCATTCTGCAACATCTATCAATTCTTATATTTGTATAACTCTGTAAGCTACAAAAGTTTTTCACTTACTAGAAATCCAAGAAAGCGCAATTCTTGAATCTGTCCATAAGAAAGTTTCTGAAATTTTAATTTTCATGTTATTTTTCAGAGTATTTACAAGTTGAGCTTATGAATTTACTCAGGCAGATAATATAAACTAATTTCTGTTTTCCAATATTAAATCCCTATATCTTATTGTCAAATTTACAAACGGTGCATTGACGCCACTGAAGGCGTTACATTAAAAAAAAGTTGAAATACGATATATTAAATGATATTTTAAGTACTGATTTGGGAGTATAGACAGATAGGATGATAAACAGTTTATAATAATAAAAAAGCTACATGGAACAATGCAGAAAACCTACTATAGAATTGAAGAGGGAAAGAGAAAATAACATGCATGCCTAGTGTGGCTTTACCGGTAAAATTGGTAATTTTACCAATTGGTAATTTTAACTGTAACGGCTAACTCCTGGAGATAGGGGGGATCGTACGGAACCCCAAAAGTACAAGGGCAAATGAATTAATAAAAATAAAATTCCCCAGTACGTACGGCACTATTGTCTTTAGGTTGTTGTTAGCCGAGTGGTTGAGTCAGCTGGCAACGGACTTGACGCTTGGCCGGGCAACTATCAGGTGTGGGTTCGAATTCCCTCCTGGTGCATATGGACTCTATGTGCGAGTTAGAGTACTTATGTATCAGATTGTCTTTCGGATTCATACCGGCTCCTTTGAACTGGGTTTTCTGCGTTTCCCCAGTTTGTAAGGCGAATGCCGAAGGAGAAATTAACATCTAAATCGGTCGCAGCCGCTACCCCATCCCGACAAGCGCCGAACTTGGGGTATAAGGTGAAGAAAAAATAATAATAATTAAAAAGTACCAACAAATGAAACCAAAAATCTCAAAATTAAAATAAATGAACGCAAACAAAACGCAACGAGGTTGTCAAACAAAAGGCCTTTTCGAAAACTTAAATTGCTTGATCGGGTTTCTTAGGTCTTATTAAAGAACCGTTCGGAAACAACCCGATCGAATGACTTGTGTTCGAAAACTAATAGTTAATTTTTCGGATCTCTTCAGGTTCGCAATCGGGTTTACGTTTTAATAACTCTGCTATTTAGTAGGGTTAAAATATCGGGTTATTGAATATTTGCTGAATATAACCTCAAATTGTCACGTTTTGACATTGCGTCAAGTACGGCAAGAAAGATCAAAAGAATGCAAGGTAAATATTTACATATTTTTACTTATTTATATTATTATTTTTGTTTATATTATTTTCTGACACTTGCAAGGTCATTCAATGTCAATGTCTGTCAGTCCCGAGCGGTTCTGTTATAGAATAGGTTAACCTCATCAGGTAACTATTTAAATCCGATCTGCAACCCGATCATAGTTTCCGCAAAGGCCTGAAATCTAAATCCGAAAACTCGGTACCGACATTACGTTACAAAAGTCAAAACAAAGTTAACTAACCTCGGCACCAAACGGTTGCTTAATTTATAAAAGTATTTAGAAGCGTGCGTTATCGCAATTCAAATTAAAATACTCCGACCTCGGACAAGCGTTTGACCGGAGAAAATATACTACCTCACGAACACTACAGATATGGCCAAGGTATTGCGAACGTTTTTTGAATGTGGTTTGATGCGGTATTGCAATATTACTAACAGTTTTTCTTTTATGAAGTTGTAATAATTTGCTTTCTTATTATATGAAAAAGAAGCAGATTATTATCGAGTAAATAGTATATTTAGGGTGCGTTTCGTTTGCGCCCTCACATGCTTTGAGCGCTCATAAGTAGTGCTTAAACCATTCCCTTTGGCCTTGCAACCGCTCACAAAGCGCTAGATGACGAAGCAGCAACGTCATTATGACGTCATAGTCTTCGCTCACGACCGCTTATCCCATCGAGGGGTGCGTTTCGTTTGCGCATTTACACGCTTTAAGCGCTGTTTTCTGTTGTTTCGTTTGGCGTTTAGTCGCTTAAGCCGTTATACGCAAAGGTGTTTCTTTTGACTTTTATTTGCACCGAATTCATAACCTCAGAAATATAACTTCAATAGTGAAATTAATCCAATCACAGCTGCCGCAGCTGTTTCTAAAGAATAACATTCTTTATAACCTGGGTTATCTTTTCCTGACTACGAGCAGCTGATCTCATACGTTCCGTTTGGAACATAAGCGCTTACGCTTTCGCTGCCCTACCTCGAGTGCGTTTCATTTGCGCGCTCACATGCTTTGAGCGCTGATAAGCATTATGTCATTATGACGTCATAGCCTTCACTCATTCCATCGAGGTAGGGTATAACTTGAATAGTGAAATTGATTCAATCAAGTGTGTTTCTGAAGTGTAATGTTTGTTTATAACCTGACTATGAGTAGCTGATCTCCTCATACGTTCCGTTGGAACATAAGTGCTTACGCTTTTGCTGCCCTACCTCGATGGAATGAGTGAAGGCTATGACGTCATAATGACATAATGCTTATCAGCGCCCAAAGCATGTGAGCGCTCAAATGAAACGCACTCGACGTAGGGCAGCGAAAGCGTAAGCGCTTATGTTCCAAACGGAACGTATGAGTAGATCAGCTGATCATAGTCAGGAAAAGATAACCCAGGTTATAAAGATAACAATCTGTTTCTTTTTCATATAATACCTATCGCGAGTAAGAACTGCATCAAACTTACTTTCTTTTTGTGTGATAGTTTGAAGTTATTAAAGTAGATTCTTATCCAATGAAAATTTGTAAGATAAATTCCTTTTAACCTTTTAAGGTTTCACTATCTTTTGATAGTTTCGTCAGGAGTGAAAAATAAATTTAAAAAAGTTGTCAACGGGAACTAAACAGAGAAACGTAAAGGTGATACGACCTTTCTTAAATCTAAAAATTATTTTTAATAAGTAATTACAATTTTTTTTTATTTATAAAAGATCGTAACACCTATCTTTACGTTTCTGTTTTTAGTTTCTCTTGACAACTTTGTTTATTTATTTTTCTCTCCTGACGAAGCTATCAACCGATAGTGAAACATTGAGCGATTGTGGGATTACTAGTGTCCATTAAAAGATTAAAAATAATTTTTACAGAAATAGCCGTAGCTACTTAATTTTAACATAGAAATACTAACTATACAAAACTTCAATTAACATAAATATTTTATATTAGTAATTATTCTTCCTGTTATTAGAGCTGACTGACATGAACATACACGTATTAACTTGTAAAGATTGTGAAGAAGAATTTGTAAATAAAACGGCTTTACTTTTCCGTGTATGATAGGTTGCAGTGATTACTTCCATTCATATAATTATTTTTGTCTGACATTGATTCAAGGTTTAGATTGAAAAAATGCTCCATAAATCTTTTCGCGTTAATAAATGAACACACTGCATTTCATTATTTATAACAGAATTAACATATCTTATCCAAAATTTGCCCAAAAGATATTTTTAGGGCTAACTTTCGTGCAATACTTTCCCTTTCATCGCTGATAGTTAATCGCCCAAGTTCCAGTTTTGATGACCCATGTGTACTTGCGTACCAGTGTACAGCTGAATTAAAAAAAAAAACGGGAAATGAAATTTAAAGTAGACAGCACACATGGGAAAGTAAAGCCCCTTTATTTACAAGTTTTGTTTCATAGTCGTTACAATTAATTCGTTTGTGTTCATGTCAGTCAGCTCTAATAGAAAAAATAATTATCAAAAAGTAAATGATGGCAATTAAAAAAAAAAAACTGTAAAGTAAAATTGCAGTATCACATCAAACCATATTCAAAAAACGTTCCCAACGTCTGTCATATCAACAAGCGTTCGCAATATCTCGGTCATATTCGCAGGAGTTCGTGGGGTAGTATATTTTCTCTGATCAGACGCTTGTCGACCTTGGTTACATCCTCGCGCCTCCAGCGACAGGTGTCGTCGTAAACGCCCGTATAGTATCGAATCCGGGGGAGAACCACTGAAGCCAAGACACGGCGTCTCACAATTTCCAGCGACATCTCACGACGCAACTCATCAACAGCGGTTGGATGAGTTCAAGTCCGGACAGACAGGGAAGTAATGGCGGTAAATGTAACCGTTATCGCACTTGCGGTAACTTAAAGATGGAGGGTCCCACGAAATCAACCTCAACGGTCCGGTCCGGGTAGCCACAGAAAGGATGTTCGTAGTAATCGTAAAAGTTCGAAAGGTAAAAGAAAGAGCTACATACAGCAAAACGTACAGCCAATGCAGATAGAAACGAAAGAAACCCTAAAAGAAAAGAACACCTGCATTACACTTTGCACCACGCCCTAGAACGCGCCATAATTACCTAGTCTCGAACTGCCGGGACTAATCTTGGATAAGCATTAAACAATGCTTACAAGTGTAGGGGTGACGATTTGTAAAATCCGGTAGAGTACCGTAGACATTCCTTTCTAGGCGATTTCAACCAAATGAATTAATTCGCAAAGCACACTCAAGGCAATAACACGTTTACACACCACAATGAGCCACGAAAGATTGGCTAACGTGCAAACGTATTCAGCGCATGTAAGATATCAAGAGGGGGGGGGGTTGATAGAAGAAGAGAAGTAACTCATTTCAGGACAGAGGGAGATGGCAACAATTCCGTATTGCGTATTGCAGGCATCGTTTAGTCGGCGTACAAATGAAATGCGCATGGCAGAATAACGAAATGTTCCTGTTATTTCACAATATAGTGTGTCTGATAGTACTAAAATGATTTCAACAGGATTTTCACCTTTAACAAGTGGTAGGCCCAGAAGTTGGTTACCTAAAATTATTGTGTATTTTGTTATTTTATTTTATTTTGTTTCTCAGGGTTGTAAAGTTCGTAGGAGGATTGACCTCACTGTTTCTTTTTCCTCTTTCTTTATTTTATTGATTATTAATTTTTATTCAGACCATCAAAGAAAATCCAAAAGTTTAGTTTTTCTTTGCACTGATATAAACCAGTAATCTTCAACTTAATGAAATATTACATAAAGTTTACATCGAATAAATGTTTCTATTTTTTTTATTATTTATTGCCAGGTACATGAAAGGTTTGCAAAGACCCGCCCTGACCACACTAAATATTCAAGAATTTAATTTATTTAATTTTTATATATTTTATGTTTTAAATTAATTTAATTTTATTTTTTAATTAATTAATTAATAAAACACTAAAGACTTTTCATCGATTTATTGCGTGCAATCGCTCTCATCCGCTTGTGTTTTGAACAAGCATTTCCACATTTTTTCCAATCTTTTTAAATTTCCGATTATCAAAATTCAGTATACGTGATGTGGAAATACTTATCTTATAATTTTCTTTATCTGTATTTAGCCACTAAGTATTTTATTTTGTTTCATGCAATAAATTTCTCCACATAACCATATATGATAACCTAACTTCCTAACATTTATATTCAAAATCAATTTGAATTATATTGTTCCTAAATAAATTGTGAATATAAATGAAAATCTGTCCTAATTAAAAATTTTCCTATGTTTTTGCTAACTTTTAAAACTTTTATAATTTCATTTCATAAAATTTTCCCGCTTAACGAAATAAATTCTTCATCATTTTTTTTAACTAAAATTTTATTATAAAATTAACTTATCTGCATCATTTCCTTCGGATCCCGTTTTGGCCCCTCTGTTTAACATATAATTTTTGCTGGATGACTGTTTCCTGGTACCTTTTAATTTTCTCTACAGCTTTTTCTTTTTCTTAGATGGATATCACAGCAATATGATAGCTAAGAACGTTTGTTTATCATCTATTCTATTATTAACAGTAACTTATTTTAGTACATAATCGCAATACATTTTAGTTCGTAAGATAAACTGTGTTATTTATGAAATTTAACGAAAGTAATTCTTCATCCTTTGAAGTAAAACTAAAAGTAAAAACATTTTCTGCTGCGTCTTTGTTTTACGGAATTTTTTCATTCATTACAACAATCGTTTCTAAGCTTTGGCCCTGCCATAAAAAACTGTTTAGTAAACTATTAAGCTATGGATCCAACACAAGCAGCTGCTGTATTGATTGGAATACGTACCGAATATTTAAAATTTTAAAGTATTTACACTTATTCTAATTTTATAACTTTACGTTCTTTAAAATTGGCAATAATAAAAAGATTATGACATTCCCATAGGTAAAAAAACACACAATTGCAAGATGAAGATTCTGTTTATGTTATTTGCACTTGAATGGATGCAGCAATGAAGGATGAAGCAACAAAGGAGGCGAGAAAGGAAGAGACACAATATGAAGCAAGGTGTTGCGAAACAATAGGCGATAAGAATATCGGAATTAAGTTATGCAGATGATTTGATCTTCATTGCTAAAGATTAAAAAATAATATAATATAAAAAATCTAGAAATTTGTATAGAAAAACGGTGGAAAAAATGAACATGAAGATCAGTACCTATAAAATAAAAACGACGATCGGAGAGGAAACGACATATGTATATGTAATAGAAATTGGAAGAGAAAGTATGGAACTGCAACAAGCGGAGAAATTTAGGTACTTAGGTACACCAGCTCGAAGACGATTTAATGCCATTAAAACACGATCTTGGGAGAAAAGGAATTCCGATAGAGACGAGATTTAAAAAAAAAATTCAACCTATTTTGATGGACGATTTACAATCATGCGCCTGCACATGAGCAAAAAAAAAACACAGAAGTCGTAAATTGAAACAATAAAGACGATATATCTAAGAAAGATAGAAGATAAAACCCTCATGAACAGGATAAAAATGATAATTTTAAAGAGGAACTGAATACGAAGGCAAACAGTTAAGTAGTGGAGAGAAGTCAATTGAGCCAATTGGACATGTAAAAAAAATTAAGGAGGAGACGATAACAAGAGTATATTTGGTAAGACCAAAAGAGATACAGACGCAGACCGAGAAGAAGAGACACAGAGAGAAAGTGGGAAGGCGGAGTAAATGACAGAAATAAGCGTTGACAGTTATGCAGCATAGGAAGCGATGAAAGGAATTTCGGCTCATATTCAAAAAGATAGAACAGGCAAGAAGGATTATTTAAAGTACATTGTAGCGTTTTCGATAAGACTATGATAAACTTTGAAATTCGCACTGACATTAACAGCAATTCATTTGAAATCGCATAAAACAAGCTTTTTGTGAAACCAAATACTAAAGGGTACAAAATTTTTTCAAGGAAAAGAAAGAAATAAGAAAACGAGAAAGAATATGTCAGTGATGTCGAAGATGAGAATTGAGGCGGTTAGAAGCAAAGGGGGTGTAAGTGACTTTTTCATACAAATCGAATTATGGAATTTTTATAAACAGTCATAAAATGATAGGATATTAGAAAGTAAAGTATTTTTATCTCATTAATTAATTTTTTTATAGAACTTTAATTTTGAACCTCTTGTTCTCAAAATCACAAAAGTTGTATTTACACCCCCTTTGCTTCTGACCGCCTCAATTATTATTGATATTATTGATAACAGAACAAAATTTTTAGAACAAAAACATAGCCTAAGTAAGAAAACGAAAAAGAATATGTCAGTGCCGAAGATGAGAAATGTTATTGATATTTTTTTCTTTCACCCACTTTTACCCTAAGCTCAGAGCTTGTCGGGGAGGGGTGGCGGCTGCGACCGACTTAGATGTTAATTTTGCCTTCGGCATTCGCCTTACAACTGGGGAAACGCAGACAACAGTTCGAAGGAGCCGGTATGAATCCGAAACACAATCCGACACATAAGTACTCTATCTCTCACATAGAGCCCATATCCACCAAGAGGGGAATCGAACCCACACCTAATAGTTGCCCGGCCAAGCGTAAGCCCGTTGCCAGCGGACCAACCACTCGGCTAACAACTACTATAGTTTGTTTTTAAACTAGGAGGAGTAACAGTTGTCAGCCTGTTGAAGGTAGATTGACACTATAATACTAAATCAGAAATTAATTTGCCTCGATTAGGAAGTTTACAAAGTATTCAAATAACCAGTTTTAGCAACAGATTTGCTCACAAGTATAAAACTGACTGAAATTGTCACATGAATTATGAAAGATATTAATTTTTGGGTTTAAATTGAAGGCTTGTGTAAAACTGGCTGTCAAACAGCCAATAACTTTGCGAGTTTTTGGCGGGCAAAATTGAAACTACTCCTCCTAGTTTGAAAACAAACTATAATAACTTTTGATTGTATAAATAAATTTAAAAAATCTTTTTTTTTTCTGAAATTTCTCATAATTTTGTTAAATATATATTTTTTATTTTAAAAAGAAAACCCAAAATTACACTTCGTTTCAGTTTTTTTTTGGCGGACTCCCGTAACATTTAGCGTCCATTAAAGGTGGGGCCCATTAACGAACCCGTAGATAAAACAAGACAAAACAAGAAAACGAAATTCTGAGGACGTTCCTCAGTGGCGCCCAACGACAATTCTGGCATCTTTAACGGAACATGTATAAAAATTTATGTTATGAACAAGAAATATCAACGAACCGACTGATGTTTCCGCTTGACGTTAAGTTCACCGCTAACAAGTTTTTACAGATTAACACTCAAAATTTACATTATTTTTCAAGAGATGTTAATTTTGCCTTCGGCATTCGCCTTACAACTGGGGAAACGCAGAAAACAGTTCGAAGGAGCCGGTATGAATCCGAAACACAATCCGACACATAAGTACTCTATCTCTCACATAGAGCCCATATCCACCAGGAGGGGAATCGAACCCACACCTAATAGTTGCCCGGCCAAGCGTAAGCCCGTTGCCAGCGGACCAACCACTCGGCTAACAACTACTAATAACTTTTGATTGTATAAATAAATTTAAAAAATCTTTTTTTTTTCTGAAATTTCTCATAATTTTGTTAAATATGTATTTTTTATTTTAAAAAGAAAACCCAAAACTACACTTCGTTTCAGTCTTTTTTTTTGCGGACTCCCGTAACATTTAGCGTCCATTAAAGTTGGGGCCCATTAACAAACCCATAGATAAAACAAGAAAACGAAATTCTGAGGACGTTCCTCAATGGCGCCCAATGACAATATGGAATATGGTGAGTCTACTTTGTCGACATCTTTAATGGAACATGTATAAAAATTAATGTTATGAACAAGAAATATCAACGAACCGACTGATGTTTTCGCTTGACGTGTTTCCGCTAACACGTTTTTACAGATTAACACTCAAAATTTACATTATTTTTCAAGAGATCAGAAGTACGAAGTTGTTGATTACACTTAATTTTATCTGAATGCATCGATCTAAAAGAAAAATATTAACAACTTTCGAATTATCGCAATTATTAATTTTCAAGAATTTCTATTCTAAATGATTGGTTGGGTGGAATTGTGTTGTTTTTTGTTTTCATTGATGCACGAACTAACTATGCTAATTTTTTTTGCGCAGAAATCAATAACAAATTTTTTTCTCATTTGTTACCAAGTTTATAAAAGTCACTGTACATATAAAATGATTCATAACTTTACTTAATGATATAGTCAGTCATATTGCACTTTTGACCATAAATTAATTTAATTTAATATTATAATTTGCTTATTTACGTTTTGCAGCTTCTTCAAGTTAAATTTTTTAACTAAGATAATAATATATTATACATGATGCTATAATGAATGCTGTTATTACCGAGGATAATTTGGAACACGAGCGAGCGTAGCCAGCGGGTTTTGCAATTATCCGAGGTAATAATAGCTATTATAGCGAGTCGTATACTATACTTTGTCCATGACTACAAATATCTTATCTAATCGTTCAAATACAGGGCTCCTATAAATGATTCTAACATCGCATTACCTCTGATAAACAAATGAACATGTACCACTAACCACCGATACTGAACACAGTCACTGGTAACGTAACCTGACTTACTAGTAATAATGGTTTATTACTTGGAGTAAAACACTTTCATTGTGACGTCTGTTCAAAATTATTTATTACTGACATAAAAAGCAGGTATTGTAAATTTCATAACATTAAATAATGTAAGTAAATTTTTAGTTTTTTAATTTTGTGTAAACGAAGTTTTAGTAATTCATGTCATAACCTAAAAGTTTCAGGTTTATGACACTGACATTTCTCGGATAGTAGAATGCACATTCAAAAGGAGGTGGAATGTCCAACGCAATATTCAATACCTACTTTGATGTTAGAATCATTTATAGAAGCCCTGTATAAAGATTAATGTCAATGTAAATAAATAAGTAATTGTATTAATTTTGAGATTCGAGGCGTTTGCACAAAGGTTTATTTTAAAAAACTGTTGGTTATTCCGTACATAAAATGTTATGAAACTGCATTTCTTCTATAAATGACGGTTCATAACCTACCTATCTACCTATACCTTCAGTATACACCTTAAGCAGTGATAGTTACCATGACACTGTGAATAATGATTATTCACTGCTGGTAGTGAATTATGGATAGCGCATTATCCTTGACCAAGCACAGAAAATATTGATATATTATTGAGTAGTCGTGGATAATAAGTATATTATGCAACAAGTTTTATAAACGGCATTTTAGTCACGAGTTTTAATTAGGCACAAGCGAAGCGTAGCGGAGCGAGTGTTTAATAGACAAGTGTCTAGAGAATTACATACTATGCTTTTTCTACGTCCAACATAAAAATACTAAAATTCGGAAATTGTGCCGTGACGCCGTGACTAAAAGGCACAAAGTCACAGCTTGTCAATGTGTATTTAAAAGATCACTTAGCAACGTGGAAACGATAATACGATAATTTGTGTTTTAAAGATGGGAGTAGAAAAAAATTACACTAAATAGCGAAATCTTTATTATAGATGATATTCGACGACTACCCGGTATCCGGCCACATTTTTATCCGGTCGGATACTGGATACTAACATCCGGTCACGATATTTATCGTGGGGTATGATAATGTAAAAAGTAAGTTTCAGTAATAAATCAGAAGTTTTATTTCAATTTTTTATAATTAAATAAAATTTATAGTTTAAATTAATAGGATATCAATCCAAAAGTTAAAAGGTACCTGTACCTACTAATTGGGTGATATGCATAAAGCGAAATAGATGCCTAATACTTCTCAAATTAGTATTTTCTTCGGAGTATCTTCTATTACATAAAGTATCGAGTGGCAACTGAATTTTACCTCGCAGTTGGTTATGACTTGAAAACGTAAGATAATTACATTCTCTTAAGTCTGTTTTGACATTTAGATTATCAGCAATGTGATTTTCTAAATTTTGGAGCAGGATTGAATTGAATTAAAATGGAATTTACGATAGTCCAAAAGGCTTTCACGATAAAAGTTACTTTCGAAATGGACGGAAAGTAGATGGTGTTTGAACTTATTCAATAATTCATGATTGCACTGCAGAATTTCAAGAACAGCATCTAGAATTTCCCTTTCTCTACGATCAGTTTCGTCATTCCATATTAAACAAGAACAACTGTAAACATTAAACATTGTTGCTAAATTTCGCAATACTGGTAGCGTTGATAGAAAAAAAAAGAAGTCGAAATCCGCCGGTGCGTACTGAAGAAATAATTTAACAAGCTCGAGAACTAATAAAAAATGAATCTTCAACTTCGGTTAGACGCTTATTTTATCTCAACAATGAGATTTATCTTATGGATCGTGCCGCACCATTTTGAGAAAGGATTTACACAAATATCCATATAGAGTTACAACAATGCATTCATTTTACCGAATGATCGTCCCCAGCGAACAAATTTTTGTCACTGGTTTTTAAACATTTTTGAGCACCAAGAAGAAGCATTCGAGAAGCTTTTTTTTACAGATGAAGCTTGATTCCACTAATGGGTTTACATAAATTCGCACAATACGCGAATGCGGAGCAATGAAAACCCCCATGAAAATATAAATTTTCTGAGTTTTTCGGCGATAGAATGCTAGTATTAATGTAACTAACTTCACATTGTCGAACACGCACGTGTGCGACGTCATACATGTACGTTCTCTGTAATTTTAGTTTTAAGTTCGTTAATTTGTTTTTATCCTCCTGTAGCTGTTACACTTGATAATGTCTACTTAGACGAAACCGGTCGTGTAAAATTATGCAGATCGACTATTTGTTTTTGTAATAATTTTTCTAATAGAATGATTAGTCGAAACACACCACACATTTGGCCGCCGAGATCTTGCGATATGACTCCATGTGACTTTTTCTTAAGGCCCCACATAAAAAATTCAATTATTTATACAACACCAGTGGAAAATTTAGCTGAACTTCAGCAAAAAATATTGATCATGATAAACAACATCAATAACTCGGCGGATCTTCTTACAAACGTAAAGATAGTTAAAAGAAGAGTTAGAAAATATTTAGACGCAGATGGTGGTCATATTTCGCACATTTTATGAATACTATGTACACTTTAAAGATTTTATATACAATTTGGCAACAACGTGTTGTGTATTTATTTATTATAACATGATAGTTTAGTAACCACGGTAAGATATTGATTCTGAAAAACAGCAGCACTAATCACAGACAACAAGTTTTACCTTCAAAGTCCACTAGAGGTAAAATTCAGTTGCTTACTCGTTAAATACTACAGCCTTGAAGCGTATACTATGAAAGCGAAGTTTATACTACAGCACGGAGTAAAATACTACGTTGTAGTAGTACTTACTATTAAAATTAAGTATCTACTACAGACGTGACTGAGAAAAGCAAGTGATTTGTTCGCTCTTTTGTTAAACACGAATACGGTTTGTTCAATATCTGTCATATCTGTCTGTATTTTTGCAGCAATCTATTGGTGCATTAGTTAACCACTTTATAATTATTACAAATTATGTGACTTTTACCTAAATAACTCGCATATACAACATCGATATACTTCCTTATTTTGCATTTTAGAAAGAATAGTCATTCTTCATAAAAAGTTTTGCTTCTTCTAGGAAGTCCTTAGACTACCAAAAACATACAGAGTGGTTAGAAAACGAGACAACGTGAAATTTGGTTAAGGGCCGTTTTCATAATAGAACTTTAAATTTAAAATGACTTTGGGCCGTTTTCATAATAGAACTTTAAATTTAAAGCGACTTTAACCTATAAAAATACATTAGTTTTCCTATGCTTAAAGTGACTTTAAATTAAAGTCTACTTTAGCAGTATTATGAAAACGGCCCTTTAACCTATAAAAACACATTACTTTTCCTATGCTTAAAGTGACTTAAAATTAAAATCTCCTTTAGCACTATTATGAAAACGGCCCTAAGAGTAAAGTACCTTTCATTTGAAAGGAAAGTAAAAGTATTACTGGAAAAAATATTTGTAATATCAATAGAAGCTCGAAATCTAATCTGAAAGTTGTATCTTAGAGTTGATTTTTTTATCTCCTTCATTATGATGAAAGTAATAACAACATTATTCAAACGTTGACTAACAATTTATTGCCACGAAATCAATCATTTGAATTAAATCTCAGTTGGGTTTGTTGTCATAATTATCTGCGATAATCACGTTGGCTAAATTTATACCTATTATTAATCATAATGAAGACAAAAAAATCAACTTTACTGTATAACGTTCAAAGTAGATATTTGTATGTTAATTCGAAATTTTGGCAGTGGCTCAGGACTTGTTAGAAGAAGCAAAACTTTTTATAAGGAATGATTGTTCTTCCTAAAATGCGAAATAAGGAAGTTTACAAGTGTAGTTAGGTCCATCCGGGGACACACTGTATATTCTCCTTTCTGTATATACTTTCCGGGTATACATACACATAAAACAAGCGATAATATTTTATTATAATTCTTACCGCGTGTCGGAAAACTTTAGTAGTAATTTATAAATAGTTTTGTTTTTGACAGTTTGATGTTAATTTGAAATTCAGAAAAGCTTTAATTGTCATTTTACTGATTTTTTGACTTTCTGTCGTCAATCACTGATGATCAAAATACCTATACTGGCCATAAACTTGGTTATACGAGTATTTACTCGTATATTTATAAAAGCGTTTCAGTTCAAATAACGTCAAACGTCAAATTTGAGTGTGAGTTGGGTATGAGAGAATTTGACCCTAAATCATGTAATTTGACAAGCTCTTTGAAAACTCATATAGCGAAATTTGTTACAGAGTGTTAGGTGTAACATTCTAAAAAGTTAAAAGAGTGAGCTTTGAAAATTATTAATATTAATTTAATTACATTGACATGTAACTTCTTAATAAGTTAGTTAAAACTAAAGAATCTACAGATACAAAAATTGGCGACGAGGATAAAAATCTAACTCTAAACTCTAAGGCCCGGCGGTATTTCAGTTACAGTTTAACTTTAATCTTCAGTTTATTTCCATAGGAACATTTGTTCCTATAATTGTTACTATGGAAATAAACTGAAGATTAAAGTTAAACTGTTACTGAAATACTGGGCCTAAGAGAGTTATAAAAATGTTTCGGAAAAGAAGCAAGAAGAAAAAAGATTCGGAAAGTGAACCTACGAATTCAACTTCAGCAATGCTTAAGGCTTTATTGGAAGCTATGATGGCAGAAAGACAAGAACGTGCGATTGAAAGACGCGAGCGTGAAGAAAGAGAACATCGAATGTGGACTCATATCGAAACTCGAAATTCAAAGCCGGTATTGAATACAGGTCCTAATATGGTACATCAGTCAGTGATTGTCAACGTCCCTGCGTTTGCTTCATATAATACCTCAGAATTATGGGAGTCGTATCTATTAAGACTCAACCAATATTTTATGGCAAACCATGTAGTGAACGACGATCAGAAGAGAGCATATTTTCTGGCATGGGTTGGAGAAGCAACGTTCGATCTTCTACGGAAGCTTAATGACCAAAAGGATATAACTCAAATGACCTTTTATGATTTGACAGAAGCTATAACACGTCACTATAAAGAAAAGACACATGTTGTGTCCGACCGCTACAAATTTCATAAACGCACAATGAAACCCAAAGAAAAATATGCAGATTGGATAGCTGACCTCAGAGGATTGGCACGCACTTGTGAATTTTTTGCAGTAATCCTGAATGTAAGCGTTCTTATACAGAAAACAATATTCGAGACATGATAATTGTCCATACACCACATGAACGCGTTAGAATAGCAGCCCTTCAATTACAACATCCTACACGGGATGACATCGTAAATATAACAAATACTTACGAAATTACAGAATCAGCAAAATTACTTTTTAAAAACACTACAGAGAGAGTTAATGACGTTGATGTCAATGTCATATCTGATCAGTAGGGCACATTTCAGAATTAACCGGTTACTCCACCGGTAGACATTTTAAAATTCTGAAATCCACTGTAAAGCTATAATATGTTATTTTAGCTAGAATAAGTTATTAACTTATTATAACTGTATTATTATTATATGCTTATTATAGCTATAATAACATGTTATAGCTTTACAGTGAATTTTAGAATTTTAAAATGTCTACCGGTGGAGTAACCGGTTAATTCTGAAAAGTGCCCAATCGTACAGTTGCGGACAGAAAATTTCGGATGTCACTGTCATTCCACTGACGTAAAAGTTAAGAAATTCCTATATTTTACGTCAGATGAGTGACACTGACATCCGAAATTTTTTGTCCGTAACCGTACAAGAAGAAAATCAAATAATAATTATTTAAACTCAAATCACTCAATTTTCAAGAAACAATTTTCTTTCACATCAAAATAAGCGTCATTTAATACGCGACTCTGACCGTCTAAAATCTTGTCAATATTGTGGTGATTCACACACACATGCAGAATGTAAATTTCGAAATGCAAGATGCAATACTTGCGGAAAACAAGGTCATATTTCCCTGGTTTGCATGAAAAGAAATTTAACAAATACCCACAGAGACACCGATGTCGAACAGTATAATAATAATGCGGTAAATAAAAAAGAAGAGAAAAAGTTCAAGAATTCTAACCCGACAGTTAATAATGTAAGTGAAATTAACTCACATTACACCACATTGTATAATATTAAGGTCGACATTAATGGCACCCCCTTGAAATTCCTGATTGATACAGGAGCTACTGCATCTATCATTGGTAGAAATGCATATGAAGCAGTTGGATCACCCCCGCTACACGTGGCAAGTAATCAAAAACGTACATATTGCAGTACAAATGTACCAATTAAAGGATGGTTTACTTGTACAGCTCAAATTGGTTCAAATTCTCGACATGTTCGTCCGTCTGCTTGTTGTAGATTCAACAGAAGTAGAAAATATTTTTGGTCTATCTTGGTTCAAAGCATTTGGTTATCGAATAAGCAGCGGTCCAGTAGATCTTGAATTTGCTAACGCAATTGAAATTACAAATAAAGTACCGAATTCAATAAGTAATGCTGTAAATGAACTACGCCAGAAATATAAACTTATTTTTTAAGAAGGCCTAGGTACGTGCACGCTATTCAAAGCTAAATTATATTTGAAATCGAATGTTCGACCAAAATTTTTTAAACCTAGGCCAATTCCATTCACTCAGCAAAAGAACGTTAAAAAAGAATTAGATCGTCTCGAAGCAACTGGCATCATGAAACCTGTGAAATTTAGTCAATGGGCAGCATCTATAGTTGTAGTTCCCAAACTTAATGGTTCCATAGAATTTGTGGTGATTACAAGAGCACATTGAATCCTCAGTTACAAATCGAACAATTTCCCATTCCTAGAGCAGAAATTTTCACTCGATTGTCAAAAAGAAAGTATTTTTCAAAATTGATCTTACAGATGCTTACCTACAAATACAACTTGACGAATCTTCGAAGGAATTAACGCTTATTAATACACCATTTGATTTATACGAATATTAACGTTTACCTTTCGGAATAGCTAGCTCATCTGCTATTTTCCAACGTTTTATTGAACAAGTTACTGCGGGATTACCAAATTGTACAGGGTGGATCAATTTCGATGTCTCTTATGGGCATCTCTGTAACTATAAGAGATAGAAAAAAACTAGTGACCAAGTCTCGATCTCTTTTTTAGAGATAAAGTCAATAGACTAAACAAGAATTGGCTATCTTCTTTTGTTTTCGAGTTATAGGCCAAAATTGACATTTTCGATTTTTCGTCAATCGCGCATAGCTCGTTTATTTTTACAGATATTGAAAAACTGTTTTGTCATTATTAGGACACTTTTTTGAATACAATTCAGTGGTGTAGTTGGTTTCTTGATATTTAATAAAATGTTCGAGTTATAACATAAAGTTATATTTTTGTAAATGGAAATCATAGTAGACAATGCCACCGTTAAATAGAGATTTTTTTTCTGTTTTCAAAAATATATACTTTGTTGGATTTATTTGTTACAATTAATAGAATAAAACGCCTTTTTTATTATTTTGGCTGCATTCTATTCTTAGTAGGCTGATTTCAACAAAGACAGACAATTTTTTTGTTTGTTTTTATTAAATATCAACTCTTGTTCAAATATTTTGACAGTTGCAGCCGCTTAAAGAGAAATAAAGATAGGACGAGCATCCTCTAAGAGTCACAAAGATTACAACAATACCGATACCATGTGGTTTGGGTCAAATTCGAAATTATGTAACTTCATTTAATATTTAAGTTTAAAACGCATTTTTTTCGATCAAATATGCATTTCATGGGATAATGAACTAAATTGTATGTATAAATTAAAAACATCTTAAAAATAAGAAATTATTGCAGAAAAAGTTAAAGAATATTGAAATGTAAGTAGATAATAAACACAACTCTTGAAATATCAGAATAAATAACTTAAACCCCAGAAAATAATATCAAAATAAAATCACAATTTAAACACTGTTGCGCTAAAATACGCAGCCAACTCATGTTGTAACCCAACCCAGCTCTATCGGCGCTAGCTTTCTATCTCTTATGTTCATCGCAATACCTCTCACTCTTGTGCTACCCAATCATCAAATCTTTATTAATATTTAATAAAAACAAAAGAAAATTGTCGGCTTTTGTTGAAACTAGCCTACTAAGAAAAGAATGCACCAAAAATAATAAAAAAAGGCATTTTATTCTATTAACTGTAAGAAATAAATCCAACAAAGTATATATTTTTGAAAACAGAAAAAAAAATTCTATTTAATATTGACATTGCCTACTATGATTTCCATTAAAAAAATATAACTTTATGCTATAACTCGAAAATTTAATTAAATATCAAAAAAACAACTACACCACTGAATTGTATTCCAAAAAGTGTCCTAATAATGTCAAAACAGTTTTTTAATATCTGCAAAAATAAACGAGATATGACTGATTGATGAAAAGTCGAAAATCTCAATTCTGGCTTATAACTCGAAAACAAAAGAAGATAGCCAATTTTTGTTTATTCTATTGACTTTATCTCTAAAAAAGAGATCGAGACTTGGCCACTAGTTTTTTTCTATCTCTTATAATTACAGAGATGCCCATGAGAGACATTGAAATTGATCCACCCTGTACAAGTCATCTCGATGATATTGTAGTCACTGGTTCAACTGATGCAGAACATCTTGCTACACTTGAAGAATTATTTAGGCGCATGGAAAATTTTGCTTTATGATGCAATTTTAAAAAAATGCAATTTTTTTAGAGAAGAAATCGAATATTTAGGTAACATAATATCAGACGAGGGTTTACGTCCATCGGAATCTGGAATTGCAGCTGTAAAAAAATTACCTCTGCCAAAAAATCTATTCGAATTACAATCTTTTATTGGTAAAGTAAATAATTATTATTATTATATAGATTTATCCCACATTTTTCGGAACTGACGGGATTATTAAACGCTCTGAGAAAGAAAGACGCTAAATTTATCTGGAAAGCTGAACAATAGTTAGTTTTTGAGAAACTGAAAGAAAGCATTATTAACGCAACAACACTTATCCATTATGAACCGGATTCACCATTAATTCTGGCAACCGATGCATCTTCTTATGGAATTGGGGCCGTGTTATTGCGTCGTGATATAAATGGTATAGAACACCCAATTGCTTTTGCATTTAAAATTTTGAATAAGCATGAACTGAACTATAGTCAAATAGAAAAAGAAGCTTTATCAATTATATTTGGAATAAAGAAGTTTCATCAAATCTTATACGGACGTTCGTTCGAATTGTTAACTGACCACAAACCACTAGTGAGTCTTTTCAATCCTGAAAAACAACTGCCAGTAGCTACTTTACAACGTCTACAACGTTAGGCTCTTTTCATGATGAATTACAATTATCGCATTCGATATCATCCTACGAATAAGCTTTCAAATACTGATGCGCTGTCGCGTTTACCTGTTGGCCCTGATTTAGTATTCGACAATTCTGAAGAATCGTGTAACTTTCTTTTCGAAATTAAGGAAAATGAATATTTAAATTTTTTCATAAATTTAAGCAAAATTGATAAAGAAATTGCTTCCGATCCACTTCTTTCGAAAATACCAAAAATTTGTTCCATTTTGAACAAATTTTCCATTTTGAACAAATTTTCATATTTTCGAAAGAAGTGGATCGGGAGCAATTTCGGAAGTAAATAAGCAAGTTGCACTTGAAAAACTATTATTGACATATCGAACAATGCCAAATCCTTACATTGAAGAAACTCCTGCTGAGCTTTTGCATGGTCGTGAATTTCGACCTCAGTTTTCGTTAATGACTTCAATATCAGATACGACATCAGAATATTCAACAAAATTCTCTAAGAAAACGATATAGTCTACATAAAAATGTATCATCACAAGACGTCCTACTGGATAAAGGGTAGAATAATACGTTGTCTGGGTCAAATGCTGTATCTTGTCGAGTGTCCAAAAGGTTGTCATCGTCGACATCAAAATCAAATGAGGAAAATAGGAATTTCACATAATGAGAACGAACAACAACCTAAGTGAAACATTAAGAAAAGTTATCATTCTGAACCGGAAGAAACAAAACTGCCCACGACTCTTGAATTTACGTCGAAGAGACGAAGATCACAAAAGAAAGGGCGTTCACCGCTAAGTTTTGTGCCGAACTTGTGAAATTTGGAAGGGAGGAAGTTGTAACATTCTAAAAAATTAAAAGAGTGAGCTTTGAAAATTATTAATATTAACTTAATTACATTGACAAGTAACTTCTTAATAAGTTAGTTAAAAATAAAGAATCTACAGATACAAAATTAGGAACTTTATAATTTGTACATAAATGAAAAAAATAAACAGAAATAATACTGAATTATATCACTGATTTCATTTTGCAATTATAAACTTAGGTTTAACGACAAGAGCTTTGTTTTAAGTAAAACTATCCATAACAAAGCACCGGGGCATCTTTATCACTTACCGAATGTCTGACTAAATTTACGGAGTTGACCGGTTAGAGGCGGATTTCCTCTCTGTGGGTCAAACTATCGAGGGATTTGAAACAGATTTAATCAACGTAAGTATATGCGATATCAGCAGCGCACCGCACCTGAATACATTCGAGAACAACATGCTACCAAATTCAAACTTGGTTTTGAGATCCGTTTAATTACAGAACCAATTATTCCGCAAGTTTCATTTCAAAATGCAAACAGTGGTATTTTAGTATTGCTTATTACAGTTTGATTGATACAGAAGATCTTTTTTTACAATACTCTAATACAATAACATTAATTGCTTCTGTTAGTACCAAGATTTTTTGGGACCGTAGACAATTTACACCAGACAGACGCAAGTTAATTAACTTTAAATCGGTGTCTTAGGGTTCGTAACAATTTGTATTTTAAGCTAGCGCACAGCTTCTTCCATTAATTACGACGGCACAAAGAACTGATTATTATTATCTCTTGGATGGCATTAATTGTTTAATTTATTTAATTTCCTAGAGCGCGTCTAATTAGTTAATTAAGTCAGCTCACATACAAACTTTAAAGTGTATTTCAGTAATTGAACTTAGATATCTTGTAAGCACGTTGAACTTTATATTCAAATGACGCGCGCACTTTGCATCTGATTTCCTATACAAAACAAAAAAACCTGGGACATTTAAAAAAATACCAGAATAGTATGTTTTACAATAATTCGACTTACAGTTATACACAATACGTCACAGAGTTAGTTAGAGGTAGTGCGAAAATGGCACTTTATGTACGTTTTAGCAAAATACTTTATTAACAACAGTTGTGCAGTTTCGCGTTCTGTGTTATTCCAAATTTTTTACTATACAAGATATTTCTTTATCAAGTTATACACTGAACTTATGTCTTTTTTCAATGGTACGCTATATTTTATTGCATAACATATGTCCCAATAGTTTTGGCACAAAATTTAAGGGTCTAAAAATAGGTTGTAATGATAAAATATCAAAATAGCTTTAAAAACAAAAAATTGTTTATTTTCTTGACATTACCAGAGAGAAAGTTTGAGAGGTGTAACTAGACCAGAAAATTTATTCGTTTTTAACATTTAGTTTCGTCTTTTTCTCTCACATACAGTTAGGAATTTATTATCTCAAGGCTAACCAAATGTAGAGGCACCACGATCGCTTCAACTTTAATGTTGGTAATTTGCGGTTGGCAATTCAGAAAGTCCTAGGAAATTTAGTTTTGGCAGGTTTTACATTCTTACAACAAGTGACACGATATTCAAATTCAAAATGTCAATAGTAGCTGCATTCGATTCGCAGCTGAAATCAATTCAATTTTATCAGTGAAACCTGCACTAATCGAACGAGTCGATTCTTTTTGAACCTATTTAAATCGGCGAATCGAATGCAGCTAGAGATATCAACAAAAATGTATATCTGTTTGGTCTGTGGGTGCAACGAAGAAGAAACGGAAAATTTTTAAGTTAATACATCAGGTACATAAATATTTTTTATATGCATTTAATAAACAATTTAATTCTTAATTATTTGCATCAGATGAACAGATCATTCCACAATGTGAAACTGAAAGGATAAGTTCTTCGGAAAATATACATGATACACCAAAAAAGAAGTCTGTCTACAAAGGAGTGCCAGGTTTGTCTAAGCTTGATCTTACGCCTAAAAAGAAACATCTAATATGTCGGCTGGAAAGCAGAGAAGCTCAGATACGACAATTGAAAAGAATGTGCCGTAGAAAGAAGGATGATATTAAAGCTATTTCTGATTTAAGTGAGAGTGGTGTCCGCAAATTATATATTATATTATATTTTATAATTTGATAGAATTAATTAACAACAACACATAAACCCCTTCCTTTTTTTCATTTCCAACTTGTGAAGTAAGAAATTTGATTATCTTTGCAGTGTGTTTCCTTTTAATGTTAAATATTTGCCTTTACAATCATGAAGAATGGGAAAATTTGAAATTCTATATCATGGAAGAACTTTCTGATTTTCCATCGTATTTATGTAGTAAGGTAAGGACTAATCTTTAACATTTATTGGAAAAAACTGTTGCGTAGTTAAGATGTAATTTAATTTCACGTTGCTGCTACATTCAAATTTCGCGCCGCTGTTTTCAGTGACATCTACGTTCGGTTACATTACAGTTGACCAGTAAAGTTGTGCGAATAAAAATTTTACATTGAGTTGTACCTCTCAACGTTCTCTCTGACATTACTTAGACAAGTCGTTTTTTTTATGTCAGTTGCATTAAAAATGTCTTATAAGTTAGAAAATTAGAAATACGAAAAAGCATTTATAATTTGGTTGGACGGATCCCTAAGCCTGAAATAGTTCACATTTTTCAAAACCAAAATATTTCGCGCAGAAGCGTTTACCGTGCTATAGCCGAATGTGAAGAAGGAATACCATGTCTAAATCTCCCAAAAAGTGGAAAACCAAGAATTTTTACACGAGAAAGAGCAGAAAGATTGACAAGAAAAGCAAAAGACAAAGTCGGGGTTTCCATAAGAAAATTAACGCGTGAATTCCGTACTTCAAAGAATACCGTATCGCGGGAATTAGCAACAAATAATCAAAGATATCGAAAAAGACGAAAGTGTCCTAAATATACCCCAAATCAATTAGCACGGATACCAAGATGCTGTCGTCAACTAAGGCGGATATATTTTGCGAATGAGAGAGTCATTATTATGGACGATAAAAAATACTTCACACTTACAAAACTCCGAAATCAAAGGAAACGATGATTTTTATACGGAGAATATAGAAAAGCTAAATTCGCTGGTAAAGTTCTGGTCTGGTGTGCGATTTTGACTAAAGGGATATCTAGACCTTATGTGGGTCGAGTAAGGGGGGAAGCTGTAGATTCTGAAAGTTATATTAACAACTGCCTCACTAAATTAGTTGATTTTGTACACCAACATCACGTTGAAGACGATATAATGTTTTGGCTCGACTTAGCTTCCTGCCATTATGCAAGAGCAACTCAAAATTGGCTTCGCCGAAACAACATACCTTTTGTACCAAAACAAGATAACCCTCCTAATTTACCTCAGGCCCGTGTAATTGAAGATTTTTGGGCACTTTTAACTCGCAAAGTGTATGATGGAGGGTGGCAAGCCGAAAATGACGAACCACTACGGCGTAGAATTTTTAGAAAGATACGCGAAATAGATGTTCAAGTCGTCCAGAACCTGATGAGAGATGTTCGCAGAAGATTGTGCCTAGTTGAGGAGCACGGGCCCCTTCACTTAGATTAAGTTAATAATTTTGATAGTTACTAAGCCGCTAATTATAGCAAATAATAAAAGTTTAAATAAAGTTACCTATTACAAAAATGTATGGTTAAATATTTTGTGCCAAAACTATTGAGACATACTGCAGTGATAATTACCTGAGTACAATAAAATAAAAAGAAATAATCATCGTAATAATAAAAATCAGAAAAGAGCACCAAGTTCCACGTCGATTGTACAAGACGAACCATGATGAGCGAAGGACCACCAGAGCGGAGAAAGCACCTCTACGTTTACACAAAAAGATTCCTTGGAAGAGTGTTCAGCATACCAGAGTGAAGGAGACCATCGTCCACAGCTATATATTATCGTAAGCAGAAACCGTCACATCGTGCAAAAGTCTCTTCATTCTACAAACAAATCACATTAAACAAATCGGAATGCAACAAATAACATTCCAATACCACAACAAGTACGATCCACTTCATTTGGGGGAACAACGAGAGAGCGATGCTGATTTTCCTGCAAGCCATCGACGTAGGTGTCAGGTCCAAGCATTCGTATCCATTTGGACGAGATCCTGAGGATTTTGTGAACCATCAACGCTTGTGCATGAACAATTACGGTGAACCAGTGCTATACTTTTCAATTTTGTGTTGTTTTTCGTTTATTTTGTTTAATAATTTGAATTTTCTAAAAACAAGATTATGTCATTTGAGGTTATGTTACAGTTTAGGTGTCTATTTTGTAATTATCTTTATTTAGTCAAATGAAATGTTACTTACCAGATGAGGAATAATTCACTTAATGTTGTAAATGTTAATTTAAACCATTTTATTGTAAATTATGTAAAAAATTGCGTATTTTCGAATTTCGTAAACAAACCAACTGTCATTGGCAAAATGCGTTTTGGGTCCGAGGCTATTTCGAGAGTACCGAGCAGGTTTGTTGACGGTTGCCATGGTTACCGTGACTGTCCACAAACCAACGGCTATAAAAGGGCGTGCGCGTCGCTTCAGGACACTGCTGCCAGGTCTAGGGAAATTTCCCTAGATCTGGGGATATTTGCACCACAGCAGGGAAAAGGGGAGAAATTTAAAATTTTGTCTCAAATCTAGGGAAATCCAAGAACTGACGTCTGAAATATTATTATCCAACTTTTCAGTACTTTTTTCTTTGAAAATAAAATTTTAATATAACATTGCAGATAAATTTTGTTTAAAATTACCACTTATAAATGTGTATTCCCATTTTTTGCGCGCGAAAGTTTTCTGTATAGCTGATTTTTGATGATCGATTACGCTGCCCTCTGGTAGTGATTAGGACAATTAAACTTCTAGCTGAAAATCATTGAAATATTGCTTGTGTAACAATTTTGGTTAAGTACATAATTAATTTCACATTTAATAGTCAAGATATTCCTATAAATTTCCATTTTTGTACTTAATTAATTGGTGACTTAAGTATTCTTTCTTTTTTCACTAGTTCAGATTTATTAGTTCAGATTATTGTGCCGACTTTGTTAATACAAAATTGCAATATTCGAGTGTTTTTATTTACCTAGGTAGGTAGTTTTCGAGTTTTCAACAAATTTAAAGACAGGGTAGAGAAAAAAGTCTAGGGAAAATCTAGGGAATTTTTAGTGAGAATTCTAGGGAAAAGGAACACATCGCATCTGGCAGCATTGCTTCAGGAGCATATTAGTATTGTCTATGATTCTTCGTTTAGTTTTCGAACAAGTAACATGTAAAAGCATTCTTCGTAAAAGGATTCTTCGTTTAGTTTTCGAACAAGCAACATGTAAAAGCATTCTTCGTAAAAGGATTCTTGGTTTAGATTTCAACCGAGCAACATCTAAATTAAATCCGCGAACTGGAAATTTGAAATTAATCCCGCGAAAATTCGAACTGACTGAAATTAAATTTTTTTCTTCGCGACAATTTGCCTTTGTTTGACACTGGAAGTAAAATAAATTGGATTTTTAAGAAATTTTACAATTTATTCTAATAAAGAAAAAAGCCTACCAGAAGAGAATTTTCTAACATTTCTTGTATCCTTTAAACCGATCACAAATTTTACAGAGGGAGAAAGAAAAGGGACAAATAAGAAAGACGAAACAAAGTAAGTCAGATTACACATCATCATTACACACACACACACATTTACACGAAACACAAAATCAACGTATAGGAGGAGGATTATTGTTCAGTATTGAACGCAATTTCTGCTGAATACGATCTGACCTTTGATACGAAGGTTTGACCATCCACGCACACTAACAAATATTTCAGGTATCATAGAGGGATTATTGTTCAGTATTGAACGCAATTTCTGCTGAATACGATCCGATACATCTGTGATACAGGAGTGTTTGCCCCACAGACACACGAACACCCCTCACACACACCACTCACACAATTTCTCACATCCTTTCCATTTCGACAGTCTGACTGAAAGTAAAGTCCACAAAAATTCGAAGAATCCACCCTGAAAAGAAGAGCCACACGAGATACAAAACAGTACGTTCAACCTACAGAGAAAATTTTAGAAAGGAAAAGTAAAAGCAAAAAGCAAAGACAAGTACCCCATACACAAATCATTACATTATTGGCTTGTCAACGTAGGAGCTCGAACACATCATTACATAATTAACACCCATGGTGCAGCTCGACTGCACAAATCAGTACAATACGTTATTTGGATAGTACTTGAAGAGCTGATTAAAATGATATAATAACCTGAGTTTTGAAATTTCTGACAGTCTTAAAAATTATATGATTTTTGCGAAGATGCGGCAAACCAATGCAGGCGTTAATTCTAATAAAATACACGATCGTGGTTGAATTTTTGCCGACTTTTATAAATACTAGTATCAATTACCAGATAACGATTACAAGAAAAAAATGACTAAAATGCAGACCAGCGGAAGTGATGCCCCCAATTAATCGAAATATATTTGAATTGGCTTCCGGTTGGAACCGCGTCACGTTAACTTCTTCTACTGCCGACGTTTCGTTCTCCATTGCAGAAGAACTTCCTCAGGGCTGCTGCTGCTGGTGGTGTTGCTGCTGCTTCTTGTTTGTCGTTGAGACTCAACGACAAACAAGAAGCAGCAGCAACACCACCAGCAGCAGCAGCCCTGAGGAAGTTCTTCTGCAATGGAGAACGAAACGTCGGCAGTAGAAGAAGTCAACGTGACGCGGTTCCAACCGGAAGCCAATTCAAACATGGACGACGGCCGCGGAAGCCTTCAAGTTAAATCGAAATATACTTAACACATTGCAGTGCGATTGTTTTAATCTTCAGCGCAAAAAAGAAATGAGTTCACAGCAGGCTCCATGAGCGGTCTCACGGGGAAATACTACATCGGTTTACATTTTAAGATAAATTAATTCATTGGTATATTATCGTATCTTTTGTATTCAAATTTATTATAAAAGAGAGCTATTATGGGAAAGCAATAATATTAATACTGTGTATGCGTTAAATAGAAAATTAAAGCTGTGTTCCAACCACGCTTTCTGACCGTTTAAGAAACCGATATAATCAGTAGGGTGGGTCATTTTTGTATGGAGAAAAACGAATATTGCGCTTTTGATTTTTAATAGCAAAATTATGTTGCCTTTACATGAAAACAGTGTAATGCTAGAATTTAAAGTAAATAGCACCTCATCTTCAGGTTGCGCTTTGCCTTGGAAATACGAATAACTTGAATATATTCTGGTAGTCGTATAAAATAAATGTCTCAAGGAAAATAGGGTTTTTAGAATAAAATAAACATTTATTAATAATAAAAAAAATAATACAACAGAAAAATTAATGAAAATCATTCAATATTGAAGTCTTTCTTGCTATCGAATTTAGGCATCGCTGTGAGATTCGAGTTTTAATTTTATACACCTTTTCTTGTCCTTTTAGTATACAGTTTTGATGATAACTCTGTTGTTATTATTATTACAAGTACGAATTTTTCATGGCATACTATATGGCCTTTCTTGTATAATTTCAAAAATTCAAACGTAAAGCGCACCCTCTAAATATTAACTAAATTCAAAAATATTTCGTAGGTGTCATAATATCACTAAAAGACAACATAATTTTGCTATTAGGTAAGATTATCTCAAAGTTTGGTTTTTCGAGCCACCCTAATAATCAGTTGCCCAGCGAAATAATGATCGATGTTGACAATTTTGTCAAGTGTAAAACTTTGATGAGTGCATGCTTTTTTTCGAAACGTCACAAAGCATGGTTGGAACAGACCTAATATGCAATATACCAGTTACAAAATTCATAAAATATAGAACGCTGATGCCCGTCCGAAATGTACCGACCTTTAATAATAACATATTGGGTGGTATGCATAAAAAGAAGTAGATGCTAATACTTCTCAAATTAGTATATTCTTCGAAGTATCTTCTATTACATAAAGTACCTACTGCAGCTCTGAAGCATATACTATGAAAGCAAAGTTTATACTATAGCACGTAGTAAATACTACGTTGCAGTAGTATTTACTATTAAAATGAATCTGAGGCTTTGAAGTAGATACTACAGTAGGTGTTTCTACAGCGAAGTAAACACTTCTATGTGCTCTTGTGCTGTAGTATCTACTAGATCGCATAGTAAATACTACGTTACTATAGTTGGTACTTCACTTTCGAAGTAGGTGCTTCAAGTATTAGCATGTACTACGTTTTATGCATACGACCCATTAACTTATTTTCAGTAGTTTTCAAGTTATTTCACCCTGTACATTTGAATAGCTATGAATAATTTTTTTATTATTATGCGATGGGATGAATTAAAAATACAACGCGACCTCCGACTGCAAGCGGCAAAACAGTTTGACGAAAGTTAAACGGAGATAGCTGTATAAAAGTTCTTAAACTTCAATCAGTCAATCAATTGATTGATCGTTATATATTAGGTTGTTCGAAAAAAAATGTCGTATCCTTTTTAATTCAGAATGTTTACATACATAAGTATATAAATTTTGATTAAACTATATAATCACCATTTGCATCAGTGACCTTTTGCCATCTTTCTGCTAGCAGTTGTATTCCACGATGATATCACCCTACTTTTCTGGAATCAAAAAATTCTAGACATAAAATGGGCGCGTTTTATTGGCACCATTCTGATTCCGGAATGATCACTCTATGCGTTTTATTGTGAAATTCTGCACCCTTCACTCCAGATTTCCACTCCTTCCCTAATGGTGGAGTGAAAAGTAGAGTCAAAAAATATTTGGTTAGTTTCAAACAGTCATAAAAGTGACAAATACCGGTGAAATGAAAAGTGTTTCTTAATATTGTCATCAATTGGTACCAGCTCCTCCCCATCATCCAGAATATATCTGCTACAATAAATTTGTTAAAGGTTGTCACGGGCAGGGGTATTTTTTTCTGTCCTTTTGCAAAATCTAAATTTCAGCGCCAACTTGTCTCGTCATATCCACTCTTATCCAGCAAGACGTTTTATTGGTTAAACGATTCTAACTTGTTCTAGATCGAGTAGGACATTTGCAATAAAACACACCCAATACGACATCTTTTTCCGAACAACCTAATATTTAAAAAAATGAGCTGAAATGAGGTTCAAATCTGAGTACATAGTGGTGCTGCAAACGAAAGGACTAAACGTAAAGTGACGTTTCGCATTAATCTAATTCAAAACCTGCTTCACAATGTCATGAAAAATTCAAAAGCTATTTGAAGAACTTTTCAATTGAGCACCTAATATTTGTTTATTTAAGAAATGTTTTAAATAAAAAAACAAGGAGCCAAATGAATAAAACGAAGCCAGTGCCTTTTACTTCTGTTATAAGTTTTTTTAAAGATTAAATACGTGGAAAAATTTCAAATACAAATCATTATACGATTCTATTTATTAAAATTTTTACTATGTTACAGGCAGAATTATTTAGAATTTCATTTTTTTTCAAATATTTGCAGTTTTCATTGAAAATTTTGAAGTAATAGCATATGCCTCGTTTTATTCATCTGGCCCAACAATTCAAAAAATTTTCACTCCCAGGTGCCTACGGAATGCGAAAAGTATGTCTTTGCTTTTTTGATAAAGTTGGCATATCAAACAGAACGTCACTTAAGCTACGTTATAGCTGATTTAAATCAAAATTATGTAAAATATTTACACTGATCTTAGACTAACACATGTTTTTATAGGAGACATAAAAGCATATTTCGACTACCTCTCTTTGGTAAAGAAAGAGACAGTTAATTAGTTACTCAGTGGTAGATTACTTTTCGAGAATAATAATAATAAATAAACTTAAATTTACATAATTTTAAATAAAATTTTGATATTTAAATTCTAATAATGATTTTATTTTCAAGAACAGCTACACCAGCTAGGCGAATACTTTTGACGCAGGGCTCGTAATTGTAGAACTTGAACCAAATCTCGAACAAGAAATAGAGTAATGTAAAACGGTCTTTACCGTCTTTCTTAATTTCTTGAAAAACTTTAGTGGCAACAAAATTTATAATTACATAGCTTCTTCTAATTTTGAGTACACTGTTCAGCTGGTCCATTAGATGTGGCTAAATAATGACTTGAAGTTTGATCTTCAAATTGTCAAGCCATCTTATTCTATTCTTCCACTTACAGAGAAGGTAGATCTTTGCTTAAATTCAGATTTGTTACTACTAACAATACTCATTAATTTGGACTTAAATTTGATGCTGCTTGAAACCACGGACCTCTTCGGAGATATCTTATCGCAAAATAGTTTTTCTCGGGATATCTAATTTCTTTGCACAAATTGTGTACTTATGTGTGTATTGTTTAATTATGTTCTTTTTCATATTAGACAAGTAGAGAAAATATCTCACTGACTAGCTGAAGGATTTTTTGTATTCCTTTGCGTTTCAAATGACTGCAATATAGCGATACCGTACTGTTTGAAACGAAAACTTTATTTTAGTGCAACATTTTAAGCGACATAGGGCGAAAGCGAAAGTTGTGAAATCAACTAAAACAAGTATGTACTACTTTACAAATGGCCTGACAGGCCCATATTTTTTCTTCTATTGTGGCACTTTACGTGTTAAGTTAGTTTAATTCTTTAATTTAATAAAATTTTGTTGAATGGCATTTTTTGCTAGTCTTTCAAGACCACAGATTGATTCATTTTGGTGCTTTAATACTTTTGTAAAAATAAGTAAAATATCTACCATTTAAAGAAAAACACAAATTATTGCATAAAATTACACAAAGTTAAAAATATTTTAGAATGTGTCTATTTGCACCCACTGTAGGTACATACGAATAATTGGCTATTTGCACCTACTATAAGTACAGTCGCAGCATAAAGTAATGAAAGAGTAGCAGGGGTAAACGACCACCCGAATTCGCCCGACTAACAAAATCGCTCACACTTAAAGCAGAACAAACAATTCGACACATCCTCTTTAATCAACTCGAGGTCAATGAAAATCCAGTAAAGAGATCAAAGTGCCGACAAGCGAGTTGCGCTGCTGTATTCTTTATGCTGTGGTAATAGGGACCAAACACCAGTGGTCGACCAATTTGAGTGACAATTAATTATAACGCACGCACGCATTATTCGTGGATTTTAAATAAGGTTTGTCCATTCCATGAACAGAACTGCGGTAGATAATTATAAAATGTAATTGGCCGACATCGATGACCTTCTTATTAGCAAAAAGTATTATGCATTCTAAATGTTATTAATGAAAATATCTATATTATTCATAATTAATCTTTAGGAAATAATAATTATTTGATGCTCTTTCATTAAACGAAATAAAGTTATAATAAAATATAATAGTTATTGCGGAACAAAATTATTAAATCTAACTGACGCAGAAAGAAAAGACTTTTAATAAACAAATGTTGTAATTACTAATTAAAATAGAAAACAATAACGACGAGATAAAAAATCGTTGCCTGTCAATAAATATCCACTTCAGATTTGAAATATTAAATTTTAAAGTTATTACAAAAGTTTACGTAATTTAACTAGAATTATGTGAAAATTATTGAGAAAATGAAAAAATTCAAGGCGTTTCTAAGAAATTTGAATGGAATCTATACCGTATAATTGTAAAAAATTTACATATAAAAGGAGGGTGTGGAAAGGAAATCATGTAACGTAAATTAACTCGTGGAGCTACATAATGCAAAAATATGTTTAAATTATGAACACCTTTTGAAGTTTTGTAAATGTCATTTCTGCCTGAATTGCTCTAGAGCGCTTTGCAGTAGATGATGATGTTAGCTTAGCTGCCGAAATACGTGTTTATATGTTTTTTAAATTGCGTGTGGCCTAGAGAGATTTTTTTTTGCTCTCTGATATTGTAATATTTCAAAAATTTGAAGCTACACGTTTATATTTAAATATTAATCGATTAGTATGTTTTAAAATATCTAATACAAAAAATCTCGCTACAACTACTTAAATGCAATACACTGAAAAGAAAAATTGGGGGTGAAAATAGAGTAATTTATTAAAAATAATACATACAAAAAAAGTGCAATGAGAATATATTGAAGGTGTCCCGGTGTTCATCGTGTATCGTAGGCGGTCAACAGAAAACCTAAAACATACGAAACTAAAAGCTGAAATAAAAGATTAGTTGCTGAAAGAAAAAAAATTATTAAAAACTCTTACAATAAATCTCAAACAGAAAATAAAAGTGCTAAAAAAAAGTAATTAAGGGCCGTTTTCATAATAGAACTTTAAATTTAAAGTGACTTTAACCTATAAAAACACATTAGTTTTCCTATGCTTAAAGTGACTTTAAATTAAAGTCTCCTTTAGCACTATTATGAAAACGGCCCTTATTTCTGAAAAATAAATGATATGAGAAAAAAGAAAAAAAAAGGAAGATAAAATGTTAATACTTTGTGTAATACCCGTTACTTTCAACACATTCTCTTAACCTGTTTGGCATTGAATTTACCGAATTTTCACAAAAATTTGTGCCTCTAAACCTTTCCCAAACTCGGAAAACATGTTGTGTCAATTGTTCAACGGTTCTTTCACGAACACCGTGTCCAGCGATATCCTCCCAATTCCTTACCATCGCTCCCCACATATTTTCTATTGGGTTGAGGTCTGGAGATCTTGCAGGCCACGGTAATACCTCAATATCGTTCTGATCTGTAAACCAGGCTGTTACATTGGCAGCTTTGTGTATGGGACTGTTGTCTTGCACAATGGTTATTACTTCCACCTCGTCCTCGGGATAAACTAATCTTACTGATGGCAGCATGACTTCTTCCAAAATTTTTATATACCTTGCAGATGTAAACCTTGAGGTGAAACGGGAACTAATGCACCGGGACCTGCACTCGAAATCCAACCCCAATATCCAACTGATATGCGTCCACTTGTTGCATTTGGTCTTACGACTGAGGAATCCTGCGATGTAGAAAATGTTTTCTCGTCTGTAAATATCACATTTTCCCGATTCATATTTTCCTCACACAGACGCAATCTGGCAGCAGCATTCTCGGGCGAAAGAAAAATTTTCTTGGCTGGTTTTCTGCTGTGAATACCTGCACTCCTTAACCTTTTCCTTACTGTCGTAAAACAGCATTGCAAATTTAGTTGTTCCCTGATCCTTCCTGCAGTTGTAAACGGATTCACTTCGACAGTGGCAACTATTGCCTGGTCTTCGTCATTAGTTGTTACTCTGGGATGACCTGATTTCGGTGCTGTTCTTAGGGAAGCGTCTTCTTGTTTTCTATTGATCCATTTTCGAATTTGACTTTCTGACATATCAACTTGTTGAGAGATGTTTCTTATGGACATTCCTGTTTCTGCTAAACCGCAAATATATCCTCTTGTAGCCACGGATGATTCTCGTTGTCCCATTCTTCTTCCCATTTTGCTAAGAAAAAAGTCGCGATTCCTACAAGGAGAACTAATCACAGATGCAAGACCTTTAAAAACAAATTGAGAACAAGAAAGATAAATGGCGAAAAAAAATTAAATAAATCCTAAAATAAAAAAAATTACATAAAAAATATGAAAATAAGACCTCAACAAAAATTATAATTTGCTGAAAGAAAAGTAAAGTAATTAATTACTGAAAAAAAAAAATTAAAACAGAAAAGAAACAAATGCTAACATAAAAATTAAACAAAATACATAAAAGAAATATGAAAATTAAACCCCAACAAAAAAAATAATTTGCTCAAAACAATATTAAAAAAAAATTAAATCAAAGCTTAAATAAAAGATGAAAATATTAAAAACTATTACAATAAAATCCAAACAGAAAACTAAAAATGCTGATAGAAAAAGTAATTAAATTCTGAAAAATAAATGATTATTTGCTGAAAGAAGAAAAAAAAAATTGTTAAAAACAAAAAACAAATAAATGGTAAAATAAAAAAAATCCACAAAAAAAACAAAATTCCACGAAAAAATACCAAAACCCCAACAGAAAAGTATAATTTGCTGAAAAAAAAATAATTAATTAACAATATTAAAACAAAAATTTAACCAAAGCTTAAATAAAAAATAATAATAATAATAAAAACTATTGCAATACAACTCAAACAGAAAATCAAAATGCTAAAAGATATTAATTTCTGGAAAATAAATGATTGTTTGCTGAAAGAACAAAAAATAAGTAATTAATAAAAAAAAACTGACACTAAAAGTCACTTGCTGCTCGTTCAATACAAATAATTGGTTATTTGCACTTACTGTAGGCACCAATAATTGGCTATTTGCACCTACTATAGGTACTAATAATAGACTATTTGCATCTACTGTATGATTATATTATATCACAAACTCTTTTAAACGGACACTAAATGGCGCACAAACACTTAACGTTTCGCAGTCGTTCAACAACTTCGTCAGAAGTGAAAAATATAAACATGTCAAAATAAACAAGGTTGTCAACGGAAACTGAAAAAGTAACTTGATTTTTTTTTTTAATCTAAAAATAATTTGAACATTATAAATGTTAAAAAAATGACAGATCTATATTCTATTTAAGGAATCGAGAAAACTACAAAATGTATCGTTTAAATTGGCAAAATCAGTACGTTTATTAATAGAATTCCACGACATTTTTATTTTACACATTTCTATAAAACGTCTTTTGAAAATATTAGACTCGTAATATAAAATATTAGTATTTTCAAAATCAAAATTATGGTCATTTTCTAATGAATGTTCTACAAGCATTGAATGATTTTGATTATTTTTTTGGATATGATATTTATGTTGGTCTAGACGTTTTCTTAAATTTTGGCTTGTTTCTCCAATATAACATGAATTACAATTTAAACATTTAATTTGATAAACTACGTTAGGGTGTTTTAGTTTTGGTGTTTTGGTTTTTAAATTTGAGAAAATACTATTTAAATTATTTACAGATTTGCTAGCTAAAATTAAATTGTGTTTTTTGAATATGTGTTTAAATATGTCATATAGTGGTTCAATGTAAGGTAATGATATGTATTTTTTGTTTGAAGTTTGTTTTGTGTTATTGTGGATTTTTGAATTTTGTAAATATTTAACACGATTTTTTATTACTGATTCTATTTACAGATTTATTGGATAAGAATTTTGAACAAGAGTCTTCTTTATTAAATTTAAATTATCATAAATGAAAAGTTTATCTGAAAGTAAAACAGCTCGATCTGTTAAAGAAATAATTGTTGCAATTTTATAGTTTTTAGATGTATACAAATGAAAATTAATATATCTACCTGACCACGTAAGTTTATGAAACCAATTCGTTATTAATTTGTTATTACGTCTGATGATATTTACATCTAGAAAACTTAGTGAATTGTTAATTTCTTTTTCTACTGTAAATTGTAATCTATTATGAAAAGAGTTAAATCTACTTGAAACAAAGTCTACTTTATCTGAAGGCAAAATCAATAAAATATCATCGACGTAACGAAAATATAAAGTTAAATTGAAAGGTAATGAGTTATTGACACTTTTTTCTAGTTCCTGCATGACAATTTCAGCTAAAGCAAGCGATACAGGAGAACCCATTGCTGTACCGAAAATCTGTTTATAAAATTTATCATTGAAAGCGAAATAAGATGTTTCAAATCATAAAGTAACAATTTCTAAAAAAATTTCTTTGGAAATGTCTGTAAAATCTTAAATTTCTATCCACCTATCATTAATGCTTTTTAAAGTTAACTCTTTTGGAATGTTAGTAAACAAAGAAACAACATCTAAGGAAATTATAATACAGTTATTTGGTATATCTCTGTTTTTCAATTTATCTACAAGTTCATAAGAATTTTTTATAAAGTATTCTGATTTACTAGTAACTTGAGTAAGAATTTTTGAAACAAATTTTGATAAGAAATATAGAGAAGAACCTATAGTAGAAACTATTGGCCGAAGAGGTGTGTTAGGTTTGTGAATTTTTGGAATGCAGTATAATATAGGAAATGTGGGATGCTGTACTTTAAGAGATTTAGCAATATTATTACTAATTTCAACAGATTTTTCTAACTTATTAATAATATTGAAAGTTTTACGTTGGAAATTTTCTGTGGGATCGTTATTTAATAATACATACGTAGAAAAAGATTGAAAAAGGAACATCTTTATACGAATGTTTGTAAAGTAAAACTTACAATTTATTACTTGGCACTTGGCTTGAAAGTATTGATGTGTTTCACACAGATAAAATCAATGACGTGCGTAAAAAGATCCATTTAACAAACTGTAGCCAAATAATTAATTATAAATAATTAAAGCAGGTTCTTGTCCGATGAAAATTGTATCACAAATTCTTTAAAACGGATACTGAAAATGCGCACTACCATTTAACGTTTCGCTATCGTTTGACAGCTTCGTCAGAGTGTAGCCAAATAGGAAACATATGTGTAAGATTGGTACTTAAAATATAGATATTTTTATTGCAATTCGCAATTATATTGGGCATACTGTGTCAAGTGATCTATGCAAAGAACTTTAATTGTGGTTAAGTTTTAACTATAACTTAACGGCAAGCGGTGCAAATGGCCCTTAGTGATACAATTGTAATAATCCGTATATCGAGTGTTACTTTAATGCGACATACGTAGCCTGAAATCCCTCCAATTTATTTTTTCATATTTTGCCTCTGATTTCATTTTACCTTAAAAATTAACTTATACACGGTGATTCAGAATTGTCTCCCTATATCTTCAGAGTGAATAGAACATTAAAAAATAAGGTCACCTTTTAATATACATTTTTTTCCAAAAGTGAATAATAAGGGAATTATAAGCCTTGAAAGGAGGGTGAAAAACGTTGTTTCATTGGCAATATCTTCTGGATCTTTTAAGTTATTGAACTAATATTTTAAACTCAAGTATAAGGCACCTAACTGCGCATTTGCAACGTATTTGTTAGCTCCTCCCTCCTTTTTAAAGGGTAGTTTTGGGGGGTGACTTTTCGGTATTTTATCCCTAATTTCTTATTCTTTACATATTTCATCAAAAATTTACGAAGAGAATATTCTTTAGATTATTTGGCACAAAAAGGCTCTCTTGTTGCATTTCGATAAACCGAACCGTTTCCGAGTAATTGAGGTTTAAAAGTTAGCATACACCTATTGCATTACGTTACTATACAGGGTGTTAATAAAAAAACTGTACACCGTTTGGCAGGTGATAGTAGAGGTCCAAACAAGAAAAAAATTCTAATAAATCCATATCCAATTCTCAATACAGGGTGTCCACGCCATGTGTTCACTCTTCTAGAATTTTTATTTTTTACTTAAAATTCGGGAGCGATAAATTAAATAAAAAGCTGAATTTTCCGACATACCACTCGCCCCCGCAGGACTTCCGGTTTCTCCGGAAGTGTTATCAACTTTCTTATTTTAAATGGAATGCCCTGTATATTTTTACATATTTGGAATCTACAGATCATTGTGAGTCCGAATACGTATCACCTGGTAATTTTGGTTTCCATGACAACGAAAAAAAAATTTTTTTTTGTTTTTCAGTATGCAAAGCTATGTATCGTGTATTTTCGTTCTACCAAGTAATGCGACCAAGTAATTCGACAAAGTAACTTCTTTGGTTGCACTTTGGTGCACTTCTTGCGTTTTTTAGCGTAGTTTAATAAAACATTTTTTTTATTATTATTTATTATTATTTTTTGTTCTTGAAAAGGTGCTTGCGAATGTGCAATTTAAATATAGGTAACGAGAACTGCTTAAAATTAATACTAAGACCGCTGTTTGACGATATGGTTGTAAAATTTCGTTCAAAGAGATTCGTTTTATGAGCTGGTGGAGTAAGGAGATCTCTAAATCGGATATGTACGTTATGTACATCTATCCAAAATGTTATTTTAGTATGTAGATATTGACGAGTTTATGTAGTTATGATTTAACCACCTAAGATCTTGCAATTTGTGCGATACATGCTGCCCTTTCCTTATACCATAAATTAACCTAATACAGCTGTTTTGAATTAATTTAATTCTATGAGCGGCAGCAGAATCTAAACAATGATGGTAAACTACATCAGCGAAGTTAAAGAGAGGTAAGACCAATGCATCTGTGAGTAACATTTTAGCTTTTCTATTCAAGAAAGACCTACTACCGTACAACAATTTTAATATTCCATAGAATTTACGGATACAAGAGTTAATGTGTTCCTTGAATCTAAGATTGTGATCCAAATATAAACCTAGATTATATTTCGCTTCAACCAAAGGAAGAACGGTATTTTTTATATGAATTTTTAAGTTTTGAATTGTGTTATTTCTGGTTTTAGACATTACTGCGGACAACATTGATAAGGGCATTTAAATCGTTATTCGGTATATCACAAGCATTCTTGACACCATCAACGTTAAACGAATAATACAGCTGCGTAATTATGAAGCTTACAGTGTGTTGCCGACGAGTTCAAATTAGCGATATACAGTGCGAATAATTGTCGCGACTTTCTTAATCTGTGTGTATACATGAATGCGTCGCCACCGGGTCTAATTTCTCGGGAGCACAGGGCAATGGGTCTCATAATAATAATAATAATAATAATAATATTTATTGCCTATTTGCTGCATAACGCTAGGTTTAGTCAAAACAGTATATGTAAGTATACAAAGAATAGGTATGATACAATATGTGTTCAATAACTGTCTTTGTCCTCTAGGAAGTCTTTAATGGAATAGTAACATTTTTCTATAATATATGCCTTTACTTCAGATTTAAACTTAGACATATTTAAGGATCTTAATTCTTCAGGCACCTTATTGTAGAGTTGCAGGTCCAAACGCAGAGATGCAGTGCTTTGAAGCCTGTGTTGATTTATATGTAATAATTGCTTAGTAGGCAAATTTAGCCCATGTTTTTCAGCTCTAGTTACATAAGAAACACAGTTTTGTTTTATCCGCAGCACTTGTCGGTATATGTATAAACCAAGAGCAGTAAGAAACTTATTTTTTATGATAAGTGGTTTACAATGCGTATCTTAAGAGACGCCCTCTAAAATCCTTATTACTTTCTTTTGTATGATTAAAACTTTATTCATATGTGCAGAATGGCCCCAGATTTCAATGGCATATGACATTTTGGAGTAAAATAAAGCGTAATATGCTGTTACCGCGGTTGTCCTATCGGTTATAGACTGTATTCTTCTTATGGCATAAATTGATTTTGAAAGATTACTGCACAGGATATCAATGTGTTGTTGCCAAGTTAAGTGTGTATCTATTTCAATACCGAGGAACTTTGTAGTCTTTATTTCTATTTGTCTGTGGGAGGTAAAAGTCATTTCAACCGTTTTCTCCATGTTTATAGCTAGTTTATTAGCACTGAACCAGTTTTCTACTAAGTGTCTTAGTTGTATGGAGTTGGGGTTCGTCTTTTCATACTTTTCTGCTAGTGTTATATCATCTGCGTATAATGTAGTATGACATGGTAAACAAAGAGGTAAGTCGTTTATGAAAATTAGGAACAATAGTGGTCCCAGTATAGATCCTTGAGGGACACCTTCATCTATATTTACAATTTTGCTTTTTTCCGTTTTGAGTTCAACATATTGCTTTCGGTTTATATGATAGGAAGCTATTAATTTATGCGCAATGCCTCTGAATCCATAATATTCAAGTTTTTCTAAAAGTAACTCGTGTGAAATACAGTCAAAAGCCTTAGTTAAGTCGTAAAATGCAGTTTTTGTGATTTTATTATCTTCCATATTCTCCATGATAAAGTTTACGAGAGATTTTATAGCATCGCATGTACTTAGATTTTGTCGAAAACCAAATTGTCTATTTGTAAAGTAATCATTATCTTCGAAGAAGGAGACTATTTGTTTTGCAATAATTTTTTCAAATATTTTTGAAAATGCTGGAAGTATTGCTATTAGTCTGTACTTGCTGCAATTAGTGGAATCTCCTTTTTTTACGATGGGTATTATTTTAGAAATTTTGAGACATTCTGGGTATATACCTGTACAGAACATAGAATTTATTACATCTGACAGCGGTTCAGCAATAATGTCTGAGGATTCCTTCATTAATTTGGTACTTATCTCGTAACAATCCAGCGTGTTTTTTGTTCTAATATTTCTTATTATGTATTTTACTTCTTCCGTTGTAGTTGGTTGAAAAACATGCTTTTACTATTTACTTGAATATTATTTAAATAAGCACTAGATGGTTTGTTTAAGTTCGGCGTTGCTAAGGTAATGGTTTTTACAGAGTTTTTAAAATAGTTATTTAACTTTTCACTGGATGGTATATTCACTGGGGTAGGTTTATTTCTTTAAACTTCAGATTTAATAATGTCCCATATGGTTTTAATTTTATTGTCAGAATTATTTATGGTGTACATGTTTTTACATTGTCTTTCTGCACTAGTCGCGTCATTAAATTTTAGTTTAAGTTTTTGAAAAATCTGTTTTATATCCTCATTCCTGTGGTGTCCTTTGAAAAAGTTTAATATAAATAGTAATGTTGTCATAGCAATGACACAAAATAAGGCTACGAACATGTATGTAGTTTAGTGAGTCTTATTAGCATTTTCATTGTAATACTCTATTAAATATTAATAAAGTCTATAATAAGAAGAATAGATTGATTGGTTGGTCTTCGTGGAACATAACATTTGGCGACGAGGATAAAGTATCAAATAAGAATAGGACAAGTAAAAATAGTGAACGACCTCAACGTCAGAAATATTTAAAAAAATTAAACAAAGTCATTGGTCACTGGACAAGATTAATTTGTGGTGAAACTTCATCATTTAATCAAGAAAATGGCTCAAAATCTGCAATGCATCGGTAGTATTGAACCGTTTGACATAAAAGGAGACTTTAAGCAGTATTTACAACATTTGGAGCAATTTTTTGTATTGAATAATACGAATATAACATTCTCTCCAATTTAGTAACCCCATCAGAACCTACTGATAAAACTTTCGAAGAAATAAAGCAAGTTTTACTTGATTATTTTGTACCGAAGAAAGTTATAATTGCGGAGCGATTCAAATTAAACAAACGAAATCAAGCTGCAGAAGAAAGTGTTACAGATTATGTCATTGTATTAAAAAAACTTGCATCAACATGTGAGTACGGTGCTTTTCTGAATGAAGCTATCAGAGATAAATTTGTCGCAGGATTAAAGTCAGAAGCCATTCAACAGAAATTATTAACAATGCAAAACTTGACTTTGGAAACGGCGATTCAAACTGCTAAGGCAATGGAGTTAGCTAACATGGAATTAAAAGAAATTCAACCAGACAGTATGAATAAGGTGTCTTATATGAAGTCGAAACTTAATCAAAAACAGAACCTGTCAAAAGGAAAGTATCAAGAAAAGTCGAACTTCGAAAGATGTTTTAGATGTGGAAGAGGACATAATGAAAGTTCGTGTCCAGCTGTTGATTGGATTTGCTTCAAATGTCAAAAAAAAGGACACACTTCAAGGGTATGCCGAGGTAAAACAGTGATAAAGCAATGTCAACGGATTGGCGGCAGTACCGGAGCTACAGGTCGCAAATTTGTGAAAGCTGTTGAAGACTTTGAAGATCGTGACCAAAATGAAGAGTCATCGAGTGAAGAGAACTCTAGCGCATGGATGGAAGACAGATATTATGTAAATCAAGTTAAGTCCGTCAGATCAACAATTCAAGACTGTATTAACTTGAATTTGAATTGTTGTTCAGGTCAAACAAACGAGGTATCAATATGTAAAGTTTCTGGTGCAGTAATGGTAAAAGTAAATATTGAAAATAAGTCAATTGATATGGAGATTGACACAGGGGCTAGTATTTCAATAATGACTGTTTATATGTTTAATTGCCAATTTTCACATTTAAAATTACAAACTTGTTGTTTATCTATAAGTACCCCTAATGGAAAATTACATGTCGTAGGTCAAGTTCATGTTCATGTCAGTTATGAGAGCAAAAATTTTAATTTACCATTGGTCGTAGTAAAATCAGAGTATAGTATAATGCCTTTATTAGGAAGGTCATGGTTAGATAAATTAATACACGAATGGAGGACTTTATTCCTCGAAAAGAAAAGTATATCACATCATGTTAATCATAATGTAGTAGATTTAAAAGAGCAATTATTTAAAGATTTTCCAAAAATCTTTGATGGAAAAACAAATGAGGCTATAAAAGATTTTAGAGCTCAAATTACATTGAAAGACAATGCTGTTTTAAGTGTGATGAAGTCTTACTCTCTTTCTTATGCGTTGAAACAACCAGTTCAGAAAGAAATCGAAAAATTAGTAGATACTGGAATTTTGGAGCCAGTAAAAACTTGTGAAGTTGCTAGTCCTATAGTGGTAGTTAAAAAAAAGACAGGTGGATTACGCTTGTGTGTAGATTTAAAAAAAACTATAAATAAAGTAATTAAACCTGAACAATATCCACTTCCGTTGATAGATGAGATTTTTCAAGTTGTTAGTGGAAGTAAAATATTTGCCGTAATAGATTTGTCTAATGCTTTTAACCAAATGATGGTAGCAGACCAATGCAAACATTTACTAACTATCAATACTCATATTGGCATGTTTCAATTTAATCGTCTTCCTTTTGGCATAACATCTGCTCCAGCTATTTTTCAAGGAATGATGGATCAAATATTGAAAGGTTTAACTAAAGTAGCCGCATGCATAGATGATGTCATAATAGCCGGAGAAAACGAAAAAGATTTAGATTATAACATTAGAGAAGTATTAAAACGTTTACAGTATTATAATATAAAAATAAATAAAGAAAAAAGTAAATTCTTTCTGAGTGAGGTCGAGTTTTTAGGGTACAAACTAAATGCTGAAGGCATTCATCCTTTAGAATCAAAAATAAAAGCCATCAAGGAAGCACCAATACCTAAAAACGTAACTCAACTAAAAGAATTTTTAGGACTTTTAAACTTCTATGGTAAATTTATTAAAAATTTATCTAGTATTGCGAAACCATTGTATCAATTACTTGAAAAGAATACACCTTTTCATTGGACAAAGAATTAAGAAAACTCTTAAAGCAAAGAATTTCTTATGCCTATAAACTTTATGTCAGATCTGTGGAACAAAGTTTATCTACACTTGATATATCGAAATTTTGGGATTACATTAAAAACAAAAAAACAAACCAAACTACTGTTACTGAGTATGTAGACCCAGATGGTGAGGAATTAGTTAATAATTTAGAAGTAGCCAACGGCTTTTCTAAGTTTTTTAGTTCAGTGTATTCCACATCTGAGACTACATATGACATAAATTATGAGTTAATAGATCAACATAGTTATATAGACTTTTTTACATTGGACATAATAAGTGTAAAAGATATTGAAAATGCTATACGAAAATTGAAGCCTAAGAGATCCGCAGGTTTTGATGGTATACCTCCTTATGTCGTTAAGGCATGCGGAGAATTGTTTATTTATCCATTGCTTATCATCTTCAACATGGCTTTAAAAACGAACACTTTTCCAGATTCATGGAAAATTGCCCGAGTAATACCGATACATAAAACTGGAAATTCAAAATTACTTAGCAACTATAGACCAATCTCAATTTTATCCAGTTTTGCTAAAATTTTTGAACAAATTCTGCATACTAAAATATACAATTATGTAAAAAATAAGATTTGTGACCAGCAACATGGTTTCATGGTGAAAAGGAGCATAGAAAGTAATTTGCTTGAATTTATGCATGATGTAGCAATTGCTGTTGAAGATGGCGGACAGGTGGATGTGGTATACACAGATTTCGCTAAGGCATTTGATAAAGTGCATCATGATATTCTTCTAAGTAAGCTTTGTATGTTTGGATTTTCTAAACCTCTATTAAACTTTTTTAAAACTTACTTATGCAATAGACAACAGTTTGTATCCTTTAATAACACAAACTCTGCAAGTTACTTGGCGAAATCTGGTATACCTCAGGGTTCAAATCTTGGTCCATTATTATTTGTAATATTTATAAATGATTTGCCCGCGAGTCTCTCACACAGTAAATGCTTGCTCTTTGCAGACGATTTGAAAATATATTGTAATATTGAATCTATTAATGATTGTGAACTCCTGCAAGATGATATTTATTCAGTATTAGGTTGGAGTATACGTAATAAATTACATTTCAATATCAAAAAATGTGGAATTGTCAGGTATACCAGGAAAAGAGAACATGTCCAATACGTATATAAAATGACTGGAGAACACTTAACTAAGCTAACTGAAGTGAGAGACTTAGGAGTATATTTCCAAGAAAATTTAACTTTTAATAAGCACATAGAGATGATAAGAAATCAGGCTTTAAGGTCACTTGGCTTTGTGATGAGGAACACGTCAGAATTTGTTACAACGAGGAGTCTAATACTGTTGTATAACTCGTTAGTCCGTTCAAAGTTAGAATTTGCGACATGTATATGGAGTCCTGATACAGAATATCAAAATGTTCTGATTGAACGGGTGCAAAATAAGTTCATAAAATATTTATACTTTAAGGCCTTTGGAAGAAATCCAGCCTATGAATCTTATGAACATATCAGGCGCCACTTTGGTATATATAAACTGAAATACAGGCGTGAAATAGCAATGCTGATGTTATTGTATAAGGTTTTCAACAACTACATTGATAATGCACGACTTCTTTCCCTTTTTAAACTACATGTTCCTTATTATAGCATAAGACCGGGACCGCCTATGTACGTGTATCGATCTCGTCTGTCACCAATCTCCAGAATGTCAAAGCTATTTAATAAGGTACATTTGGATTTACCATTGGGTATTTTCAATGTAAACATAACACAAGCACGTAAATCAATATTATCTCTATACCCCTAAAATTATTTGAATATATGTGTTCAGCATTTAGATTTATTTATTGTAATTTATATTTATCAAAGTTAAATTTATATTATATGTTGCATTTAGTTCATATTATATCATGCATTTAGCTTCGTATGTTAATTTATGATAAGTTTAGAATAGTTTAGAAAGAAAAACATTCAACTGTAAACTTCTAGGTAAAACCTATCATTCTTTAACTTCTACAAATTCAGGTCAGAAATTTTAAACCCCTATCTAAGTGTATTTCTTCGTAATCATTCAATAGCCGGCCGGGCTGAAAAGTCCCTAATGCAATTCGCTGGAAGCCAGGCCACCTGCATAATCGTGCGTTTCTTATTATTGATATATATCGAATTAGGAACACCAAAAAATTCCTTGTATTAAACGCAGAAAACACATTTATCTAAAGTACTTCTAGTTAAAATAGATTTAGTTTTACTCAACCCTCGTTCAGAGAATTTTTTATATCTGGAACGTTGTCGGTTTCCAATTCTAGACCAACCCTTAATTAAGTCCATAACCAACGAAATCATGGCATTTATATTTCAGCCAATACAATCCTTTTCCCCTGCTTCAATTTTCTAATCTGTGCATTTTATTTAAGGCCTTGTTTTCATAATTTAAGCGAGAGATTAACACGGGTCTCCATCAAGCTAGTTTCAAACTGTCGAGAGCAGTTTAACTACGCGTACAGTAACGGTTTCAAATTGTTTTTAAGCAGTTTAATCAGTACTTTATTATTTCAACCTTTTATGTTAATACATTCAACTCAAATTGTATCAAATTGTAAATATTTTTGTAAATAAAACCTTTAGAAGCAGTGCTAGTGTTCTCACTTTAAAATAGACAATTAGTGCATCTTTAGTATCGCTTCCACGGATCATAGAATTCCTGAGCCACAAAGAGCGCCACTAAACATTGGTCCTTCGAGCCGGATATCCGTCAAGAATATCACGCAATAATAACATCCTGAAGTAAGAACACTGCTGCCCAAAAGGAACGGAAGACAACAAGGAAGTATCCAGGGCAGAGACAACAAACAAAGGGTGAGTCTCCAATTGATATTCCTCTTTCACGTCGTATTTTCCTATCACAAATTTTCCTTTTGATACAATCATAATTCAACCACAATGGACACGTTAAAAAATCTAAAACACAAACGCGGACAATTGAAGGCAGCCGTAACTCGATTCGTCACATTCATGAAGTCCGACGCTGCCCAAGCAAATATATTTCAAGTCAAAGAACGCAAGGAAAACATAAAGAATCTGTTGTCAGATTTTAATACGCTTCAATCAGAAATTGAAATTCTAGATGAAATAGAAGTAGACAACACGGAACGAGAAGAATTTGAAAATAACTTTTATAATGCGTTAAGTTTGGCCGAGACATTGTTAAAGGTACGCGACTCAAATTTGCATGCCAATAAAGCCAATAACCACAACGATAATCAGCAGCCTAATGCGCAGATTCGTTTGCCAAAAATCGACCTTCCTGCCTTTTATGGAAAATATGAGGAATGGTATCCTTTTCACGATACCTTTCACTCTTTGATACACTCAAACACAAGCATATCAGACATCCAAAAGTTTCATTATTTAAAATCGTCCGTGAAAGGTGAAGCGGCGTCTTGTTTAGAATCATTAGAAATAAAGTCCGAGAATTACGACGACGCTTGGAATATTTTGAAAGAACGGTATGACAATAAAAGATTAATCGTTCAGAAACACATCAGGGCCATTTTAGAATTACCGATCGCCCCTAAAGAAAGCTTTAGAGACTTGCGACACATTTTAGATGGAGTTTTAAAGCACATGCGTGCATTAAATTCACTAAAACGTCCTACTGATGAATGGGATGACCTAATCGTGTACATCATAACATCCAAGCTAGATCCATTATCCGCAAAGGACTGGGAGGACACCTTAACTACCACTGACATGCCGACTTTTAAACAGATGACCGACTTCTTAAAAAAGAAATGTCAAACACTCGAGGCGTTAATTAAAAACACTAAAATTAACGACATTCCGAGACATGTCAATTCACAAAAATTTCAACCGAAATTCAAGACATCTTCGCACATCATCACAAACAAAGTAAAATGTACCGTTTGCGAAGAAAATCATCCGATTTACCAATGCAAGACATTATCCACGTCAGTAGATCGTCGATGGAATGAAATAAAAGCGAAAAAGTTATGTATCAATTGCCTAAAACCAAATCACATGGCAGCACAATGCACCTCGGGCTCCTGCAAGATATGCCAGAAGAAGCATAATACGTTATTGCACCGATCGCTTGAAGCAGCATCAATTCCAACGAAATTTGAACAAGAACCACACGCATCAACAACGGTTTCAAATCACAGTGCTATTAGTCACGCAACAAATCAAGTATTGTTGTCAACCGCAATTGTCGATGTTTTAGATATTAACGGACAGGTTCAATGCTGCCGAGCGCTATTAGACTCAGGATCGCAATCCAATTTAATATCTGAAAATTTAGCAAAGCTTCTTGGACTGCAACAAAGAAAAACGCATGTAACAGTAGCAGGGGTAAATCAAAAGAGCGCCATAGTAACGCATAGTATCGAAGTAAAAATACGATCTAGAAATAGCAAGTTTTCAACATTGTTAAATTGTCTAATATTGAACAAAATATCTGAACAAATACCGCTCGTCCCAATATCGCGAACTAATATTCAAATTCCGGCAAATATATCTCTGGCAGATCCGGAATTCAATCAGCCTAAAAACATTGATTTACTAATAGGCGCGGAATTATTCTTTAAATTATTATGTATTGGACAAATCAATTTAGGCAAAAATCAACCCTATCTGCAGAAGACATTATTAGGATGGGTAATATCAGGAAAATTGACCGTGAATCAAGAGACAGCATGTTCTCGATCAATTTGCAACATTTCAACGTGCACAAACTCAGATGACTTGCTCGTTAAATTTTGGGAATTGGAGGGATATTCGCAGCACTCTAAATTAACTCCAGATGAAAATCACTGCGAAGAATATTTCATCAAAACCGTCAAAAGAAACGAAGAAGGACGATTCATTGTCTCTCTTCCATTTAGAGAAAATGCATTTAAATTAGGTGAGTCTCGTGAACAAGCATTAAAAAGATTTTATTCTCTAGAGAAAAAATTAGGTAAAGATTCACAATTAAAAACAGAATATAGAACATTCATTCACGAATATTTAAATTTGGGGCACATGAAGGAAGTTCCACATGCAAATGACGAAGTGCCGCATTGCTATCTACCTCACCATGCTGTTGTAAAAGAAAAAAGCCTCACTACAAAATTAAGGGTAGTTTTCGATGGTTCAGCCAAGACATCGACTGGCGTAGCATTAAACGAAGTTCTACTGGTAGGTGCAAAATTACAACAAGATTTATTTGACATCATTACTCGTTTCCGCACATTTAAATATGTATTGACTGCCGATATAACAAAAATGTACCGCCAGGTTAATATGCATGAAAATCACACGCCTTTTCAACGTATACTGTGGCGCGACAATGAACAAGAAGCCATAAAAACCTTCGAGTTAACCACAGTCACGTATGGAACCGCATCGGCGTCCTTTTTAGCCATTAGAGCACTACAAGAGTTAGCTGCGCAAGAGAGTCATAATTATCCGATTGGCTCAGAAATCATTCTACGAGATTTTTATGTCGATGATCTTTTGACAGGAGCCGATAATTTAGCAGAAGCCAAACAAATCAGAAATGAAGTAATAGCGATTTTAGCAAAAGGCGGATTCGAGCTCCGGAAATGGAGTTCAAACGCAAAATATTTGTTAGAAGATATTTTGAACTCGTCGACTGAAAACACCGTCTTAGACATGGACAAAAGTGAGGAAGTTAATACTTTAGGTCTACAATGGAATTCAAACGCTGATGTCCTGCAATACTCATTTCAAACGCAAAACTCCCTAGCAAAATCACCAAGCGTCACATACTTTCATCAATAGCGAAGATTTTCGACCCATTGGGATTAATTGGCCCAGTTGTAATGACAGCAAAGGTACTGATCCAAAAATTGTGGGAATTGAAATTGGACTGGGACGAGTGTATTCCCATGAACTTACAGTGTATATGGTTTGAATATGCACAGAACATTAAATTTATAAATGAAATAAAAATTCCTCGATATATCATCGAAGTTCATGATCCAAAATATTTTGAATTGCATGGTTTTTGCGACGCCAGTGAGCAAGGTTATGGTGCATGCTTATACTTAAGGGCAATTAATGAAAAGGGTGAAATTTCGTCTAACTTATTAGGTTCTAAATCAAGGGTAGCGCCTTTAAAAATTATATCTCTACCAAGACTTGAACTTTGTGGAGCTTTGATTTTGGCCCAATTAATGAATAAAGTCAGGCAAGCGTTAAACATGCAAATCAATAAAATTTATTATTGGACTGATTCTAAAATCGTACTGAATTGGATAAAGGCACCATCAAAAACATGGAAGACCTTCGTTGCAAATAGAGTAAGCGAAATACATGAACTAACAGACGGTTACAATTGGCATCACGTAAGCACGGGTGATAATCCCGCAGACATTATCTCCAGAGGTGCTTCGCCACAAGGAATAATCGAATCGCAGTTCTGGTGGAAGGGTCCTCTATGGTTACAACAAACGAATAACGAACTACCGGATTTCGATGATGATATCAGCATTGATGAAACTCCTGAAAGGCGACAATTAACACATACGGTAGTGAATGTTGAGGATTTTGATTTGTTCAACAGATACTCGTCATTGTCTCGACTAAAACGAATAGTCGCTTATTGTCTGAGGTTCAAGGCCAATACAATTTCACGCAATTTAGGTACCGATCAGCACAGGAGTGGTTCTCTTAAAGCAGCCGAGTTAAATGCAGCCATGAATCTACTGGTGAAAATCGCTCAAGATCAAACTTTTAAAAGGGAATTGGATCAGCTGGAAAGGAAAAAACAGCTGCATTCCACGAGCAACTTGTTAAGTTTGAACCCTTTCATCGATGAAAGTGGAATCCTTAGAGTGGGAGGTCGTCTGAAACATGCAAACATATCCGATCAACAGAAACATCAGATACTGCTCCCCGGAAACCATCCACTAATGAAATTAATAATAATGCACGAACACATTAGATGTTTACATGCTGGAGTACAGTCAACTTTAGCAGCTGTTCGAGATAAATACTGGCCAGTTTCTGGAAAAACTGCAGTGAAGAGTGTCATTCATAAATGCGTCACGTGTTTTAAGGCAAACCCAAAGGGAATAGAACACTTAATGGGAAATCTTCCCTCAACTAGGGTAACACCATCCAGACCATTTGAAAATGTTGGAATTGATTACTTCGGACCTCTTCATATACGTGAAGGCAGGAGGCGAAATAGCAAAACAACGAAAAGTTATGGAGCTGTATTTGTTTGTTTTGTTACAAAGGCAGTTCATCTAGAGTTAGTTGGAAATCTGACTTCTGAATCATTTTTGGCAGCATTAAGAAGATTTATGGGTCGACGAGGTAAACCAGCTAACATCTATTCAGACAACGGCACACAATTCGTCGGTGCTAACCGAGAACTCATTGAGTTAAAAGAATTTTTCGTTTCCGAAAGAGATAAGGAAATCATACAAACGGCTTTGGCAAACGAAGGTATAGAGTGGCATTTTATTCCGCCTAGATCACCCCATTTTGGAGGAATCTGGGAAGCAGCTGTCAAATCAGCAAAACACCACCTAACACGAATGTTAGGAAAAACGTCGTTGAACTTCGAAGAAATGAACACCCTATTAATTCAAATAGAAGCAATCCTGAATTCTAGACCCATTACCCCCTTATCCAACGACCCGAACGATTTTACCTTTCTTAGTCCATCACATTTTCTAATTGGAGGCTCACTTATGTCAAATGCGGAGCCTAGTCTAACACATCTCAAGGTAAATCAGTTATCCAGGTGGCAGTACATACAACAGACCCGCCAACATTTCTGGAATCGGTGGTCAAAGGAATATCTAAATCAGCTCCAAACTCGCACTAAATGGAAAAGCAATGCAACTCAACAATTAAAACCTGGAACTCTGACTCTCATACGTGATGAGAACACTCATCCATTGAACTGGCAGATTGGTCGTGTCATTGAAGTCTTTCCTGGTGATGATGGCGTCGTTCGCATCGCATCAATCAAGACGCCCAATGGCGTGTTCAAAAGAGCTGCTACTCGACTCAGCGTGCTTCCCATCGAACAATAAATAATCTATTTTTTTGTTTTGTTGAAAGGTGAATCTTTCAAGACGGGGAGTATGTTCAGCATTTAGATTTATTTATTGTAATTTATATTTATCAAAGTTAAATTTATATTATATGTTGCATTTAGTTCATATTATATCATGCATTTAGCTTCGTATGTTAATTTATGATAAGTTTAGAATAGTTTAGAAAGAAAAACATTCAACTGTAAACTTCTAGGTAAAACCTATCATTCTTTAACTTCTACAAATTCAGGTCAGAAATTTTAAACCCCTATCTAAGTGTATTTCTTCGTAATCATTCAATAGCCGGCCGGGCTGAAAAGTCCCTAATGCAATTCGCTGGAAGCCAGGCCACCTGCATAATCGTGCGTTTCTTATTATTGATATACATCGAATTAGGAACACCAAAAATTCCTTGTATTAAACGCAGAAAACACATTTATCTAAAGTACTTCTAGTTAAAATAGATTTAGTTTTACTCAACCCTCGTTCAGAGAATTTTTTATATCTGGAACGTTGTCGGTTTCCAATTCTAGACCAACCCTTAATTAAGTCCATAACCAACGAAATCATGGCATTTATATTTCAGCCAATACAATCCTTTTCCCCTGCTTCAATTTTCTAATCTGTGCATTTTATTTAAGGCCTTGTTTTCATAATTTAAGCGAGAGATTAACACGGGTCTCCATCAAGCTAGTTTCAAACTGTCGAGAGCAGTTTAACTACGCGTACAGTAACGGTTTCAAATTGTTTTTAAGCAGTTTAACCAGTACTTTATTATTTCAACCTTTTATGTTAATACATTCAACTCAAATTGTATCAAATTGTAAATATTTTTGTAAATAAAACCTTTAGAAGCAGTGCTAGTGTTCTCACTTTAAAATAGACAATTAGTGCATCTTTAGTATCGCTTCCACGGATCATAGAATTCCTGAGCCACAAAGAGCGCCACTAAACAATATGTATGTAAAAGTATAAACGCAACCCTCACTAAAAGTATGTATCTATGATTCACTTGTTTTTTTTTTTTTATGTATAATCAGGCCAATATTCAGTTCCTTTACCTTTTTCATTTATTTTTTCATTTGCATTTACTATTTACTTTTTGTTAATATTATTACCGCAGGACTTATATTTAGTTTAGTAGAACATGTAATTAGGTTAATAATTAACCTGTATGTTCTAAATAAATAAATAAATAAATAAATAAACAAAGAAACATTTTAATTCTTTTATTGAATGCAAAAATCAACTTAGTAGTGATTCTATTTTAACATTATATAATCCGAAGAACGACATTATATTAACAACTGATGCTTCGGCATATGGAGTTGGCGCTGTGCTTAGTCAAGTTGATAATGGAATAGAAAGACCAGTCATGTTTGCTTCGTCTACTCTAAATAAAGCTGAACAGAATTATGCTCAGATTCAAAAAGAAGCTTTAGCTATAATTTTTGGTGTAAAAAAATTTCATAAGTTTAATCAGATAATAAAACTGAAAATATACCAGACTTAAGAAGATCTCAGAGAAATAGAAAACCAGTCATTAGATTGAAATATTGAAAACATAATTATTACATATTATTATTACGTATTATTACTTTTACATTACTCCCATAACTTTGCATTACTCTTCATAGTTAGTGGAGAGGAGTGTAGTGTCCTTTGAAAAAGTTTAATATAAATAGTAATGTTGTCATAGCAATGACACAAAATAAGGCTACGAACATGTATGCAGTTTAGTGAGTCTTATTAGCATTTTCATTGTAATACTCTATTAAATATGAATAAAGTCTATAATAGGAAGAATAGATTGATTGGTTGGTCTTCGTGGAACATAAATTCCCTGTAACTTTATAAGCACTATAAACTAGTTCCAAAGTTTCTTTTTCTGCACGTAGTTTCGGTGAAAGAATATCGCGTTTGGTAGTGTTGTGGCATGGTCGTAAAGGAAAACACATATTGAAATAATGTAGAACAGTGGTCATAAAAATATTCATTTTATTGTTGGTACCTTCTGTTAATTGCAGATCTGTCCATGACTCTAGTTTCATAACATTTGCAAACTTTTCCTTGTTAGTTACTGAAAAGGATCGTACGTTAACTGAATTTTGAATATTTACAGTTTGTTCTTGTCCGATGAAATTTATATCACAAAATCTTTTAAGCGGACACTAAATCGCGCACTATACATACACTTTACGTTTCACCGTCGTTCGACAGCTTCGTCAGAAGTGAAACGTAAGTGTATGTATACAGGGTGTTTCAGTGATGATGCACCAAACTTCGGGGAAACGTTTCTGACATTATTTCAAACAAAATATTTTAATACAATTTTGCAATCGGAGCAACTTGAAATTTGCATAATTTTGAATCAATGTTTTCATAAATACCGTAGCGATTTAAATTTCTGCGGCCGTGAAACAAGACGAGCGATTTAAATTGTTTTATGAATGGCACGCGGCTGAAAGAAGACAATAAATATCTATCGTAAACGAGAAAATTTATGAGAGGCTTTTAACTCTGTCCTTGACCGCAATTCGTGTTAAAGGTGAACACTTTGAAAGAATGTGCATTTAGCGTGCGTTTTCGTCGTATTAACATTTATGCAAACCATAATTACATCGAATTTGTTCCTTACTCCTTGTTCAGGTAAAAAAGAGCCTGTGTCGCATAGTCGCTGAGCTACCCTGACAAACATGCGCGTTTCCCCGACATTCCCCGTATAACAAATGCATATCCGCGTACTTTTGAAACGTAAAATCGCCCATCGCAAACGCACCAACACATACACAAACATACACTAATAAACTTAAAAAAATGAAAAGTATAAAGTACACCGGTTAATAACCTACTCTTCCGTACAACGCGAACGAGAACGGAGTAAATGTGTTTCATCATAGCATCTGAGACGCGACAGTTTATGGGGTAATAAAGCAATTACACGAACGTTAAGGCAGATTAAGAATTCGGGCCGCTCTCATCTATTGTACGTTTTAAAAATATACTATTCTCATTTGCCTTCGATTATCTCAAAACTTATTCATTTAAAAAAAAAATATTATAGGAAACTTTTATTTCTTTTCACGATATCTACCAACATACCGAGTTTGGTGCATCTTCACTGAAACACCCGGTAGTGCGCGATTTAGTGTCCGCTTAAAAGATTTTGTGATATGAATTTTGAATGTTGACTTCAACATCAATTTTTATAATTAGTGCTTCATGATCTGATATGCCTGCGGAATGGACGCAAGCTTCTTCAACATTAAAGTTACAAAAAATATTATCTAAACAAGTACCAGTTTGGCATGAAATCCTTGTTGGTTCATAAATAGTTTGATGTAGACCATAAGATTCTAACATATTAACAATTTGTAACAATGTCCACTGGTATTTTTTTGCAATCTCTCGCCATATGATTAAATCCGCAGCAGCGGTAGCACCGAATGATATTGAGATGTTCATATATTGTACAGGCTGAGAACTTTACAAAAATTACACCATTGTGCATTATTTTATAGTAAGTTTTTAGATCACATTCCATGATAGCGAAAAACTTTGTCTTCATTTTTTTTAAGTACAATTATTTCTACATGGGCATCATCATCTATGCATTTATTTTGTTTCAATACAGGGTGTTTCATTGAAGATGCACCAAACTTAAGGGACACGTTTCTGACATTATTTCAAACAAAATATCTTAATAAAATTTTTTAATCGGTGCAATTTGAAATTTGCATAAATTGGAGCCGATGTTTTTAGAAATACCGTAGCGATTTAAATTTCTGCAGCCGTGAAACAAGACGAGCGATTTAAATTGTTTTATGAATGGCACGCGCCTGCAAGAAGACAGTAAATAACTATCGTAAACGAAAAAATTTATGAGAGGCTTTTAAGTTTGGCCTTGACCGCAAGACATGTTAAAGACGAACACTTTGAAAAAAACATTTATGCAAACCGTAATTACATCAAATTTGCCGAGTCTTAATAATGTACGATAAATAATTAACGCTTGTAACGTTTTTATTTGTTTCTGTATCCAACAATTACTACAATTATGTACAATTAATAAATTGGAATTGTTGAACAGAATTGTTGCTTCCGCCACGCCGGTCTGTTAAATTATTTGCCTATCAGACTGAACTTGATCACATGAGGAAGAAACAATTTCGGAAGCGGGCGAATTACGCAAATGACAATTACCTTACAACATGTGTTCGAATAATCTGCGTATTCTCGAAATGTGTAATTGCCCATCGCACCACCAACACACCCACACACACACTTACATAATAAACTTAAAAATGAAAAGTATAAACTACACCAACTAATTACTCGCCACTACAACGTTAGTGAACGAACGGAGTGAACGAACTAAATAGGTGCGTTTTATTGCAACGTTCGCGTCAGCCGGTAGAAGTAAAACGTCGTTTTATTGTGCTGCTGGTGTCCACTGGTGGCAACTTTCTCTACCGTCGTTCAAGACGGTAGAACACGGTAGAGAGGGTGGGGATATGTCATTTCAGTTTGAATCCATCAATTCGTCTTCAATGACTCTTTGCTGTTGTAAAAATCGAGCTATTATCGGAAACGGTATTTCACCGTTTTCCATTATTCCGTTAAATCAAGACGAAATAGTACCACTTTGACAGCTGAAGGTTAAAGCGTAACTATTACCGTTTTATTGTAACGCATCTACTGGCGTATACTTTTGCCACCGGTAGTGCACAATAAAACGCAGCAAATGTGTTTCATCATATCATCTGAGGCGCGACAGTTTATGAGGTAATAAAGTAAAAAACCGAACGTTAAGGTAGGTTAAGAATTCGAGCCGCTCTCATCTATTGTACGTTTTAAAAATATACGATTCTCCTTTCCCTTCGATTATCTCAAAACTTATTCATTAAAAAAAAATATTATACGAGAGGAAACTTTTATTTCTTTTCACGATATCTACCAACATACCGAGTTTGGTGCATCTTCACTGAAACACCCGGTATACATTCTTTTAGTCTTTCGGGTGTCATGTCTTCTTCGATTCCGACAATTTTTATTTTCGGTTTTTTCAATTGAGACACTACAGCATTAATACGATTTCCCATCATCTTCCGTGTTTCTTCTACGAGTTTTTCAGCTTCTGTTTTATCTTCACAGAAAACGGCAACACCATTTTGCATTTCACGAATTCTAGAAATCGATGCTCCAATCTCAACCGGATTAAGATTTATTTTAATATCCTTTTTGGTAATCTTTTTTCCAACTTCATTTGACTTGATTATAATAATAATAAAAAATTGAAATTCAAATAATTTGAGCGCCACCAAATCTTTAAATTTATATAAATAAGGGGAGATTTGGAAACCTGGTAAGTATTTAAAGTAAATGATAGCCTTTCAGCGTTGAAGTTGATATATTGAGAAATCTCAACAATTTGTAATTCCTTAATATATAACGAAAACTCTCTCAGCATTTGAGAAAATTAATGACATCAAAATAAAAAAATGTGTACCATCAGGAAGCTTTGTTACGGTTTACAAGGTCATCACAATCAGTTCAATTATTTTAATTCAGATACAATATTAGAATAAACTCAATGAATTTAATTATTTATAATATTATTGTAAATAATTGTAAATATGTATATACAAAAAATAAATATGAATCAAATAATGAAAGTGATTAATTATTGGTTATTCCTTTTTTTTTAGTCAAAAATGTATTTACGCAGATTCAAAAATTATTAAACTCGTAATTAAATGAGAAGAGAAGTAAGCGATAAAATTAAATATTAAAAATCAGCAAAAGAAAAACCTGGTTGCTTCCGGATATCACTGTGGCCACCGAACCGCTGCGAATGCTGGCATCCGGATATCGGCTTCCGAATGGAAGTTGTTCCAATTGATGATGAAATGGACCAACTAGCCTTCAGGTTAATAAGCCGTGAGAATGGGGAATCAACAAGATTAAAAATGAACTCGTTACAGCATCGGTTCTTTTTTGTGGACTGTTACTCAACAAACAGGTGTCGAGTTTTGTTAGCGGACACAAATAACGATCAGTATAAAAAAAAACGCTACAAAGAGAAGCGAAAATCGGAACACATTTCAAATATAAAAAAAGAAAATAGGAAATAGCTATGAAATTTGCAAAATCTTACCTTAATTTATGTATTAAGGGTTTCCTTTTTTAAATTAATGAATTTTAATGAATATCGAATGATTGGATGTCGTGTCAGCCATCGCTCGGATCAGGCGAATGTCGGAACACGAGCACCCTTCCTTCGATAAATCCATCGCCGGAAATTTCATCAATACCTAATCAATAAGAGGGAAATTTGAAAATGAGCCAAAGAGAGTTTACCGTATAAAATTAACATTAACAACACAATCAACCTCGCCTCCAACTAACAGAGTGCGCTAGCATGCCCAAAAATGCCAAAAGGAAATTAACTTAACTTGAAGTGTAAATTTAACTGTTAGTTAATATATCATTTATTATGTGACGAAGTGCTGTAGTGCAACTATAGCCAGGCCTTAACCCAGATTGATTTTTCGGAAATAAGTCGTACGCTTTTAAGTTTTCCCGAATCTATTTATCCATTATCTTTTCAAGTTATATAAACAGAAACTAATCAAATGTGTTAGATAAGGCAATAGAACGGAACAACCGAGATCCAGCAATTTTAAATTAATAACATCAACACCTGTCGCCTGTGCGGTTAAACTTTTTAATGTCTTATATACAATATCTTCCGTAACCTCTTGGAATTTGAAACGTTCGATAACATATAGGTGTAGGGTGTAAAGAGCTGTTATAAAATTGTCTTGATCTACATCAACCACACCATGTGTACCATTGACAAAATAATTATTAATTTCGTCAACAGTATCTAATTCCTCGAGCTGTGACAGAATACCCAAAATCTAGCATATTTACATTAGTATCGCCCATACACACTACAAAATCCGACTCAGGTACCACCAAAGATAAAAGTCTCTTCAACAATACGTAAAAAATCTTACGTAGATCTATTAGGTGGTCTGTAAATAACGACACTAATTTTTGTTGATCACAGTTTATATACAACCATAGTTTCTCGAGTAGGTTTGCCTTCATGAGACGGACAATAAATTTTAGTTTAAATTTAATAACTAAACATAGGCCTCCATCTCATGTATTTCTATCAACTCTTACCAGACTGTATCCTTCCAACTCCACCAATTCATTGTCAATTCTATTATCCAGCCATGTTTCAATAACAGCAAAGATGTCAAAATCAAGCGGAAGAACGAAAGTTTTGAATTCTAAAAACTTAGGGATTAAAGATCTGGCATTAATGTACAATACGTAATGCAGACATTTAATTTATGCTGTAGTAATTATTGCAAGTAATACATATCACAACATAATTTCGATCATTTGGAAAAATTATAAATTATAAGTCATAAAGTAAATGTGTTTTGTTATTTAACCCAATTATATTATCAACGAAATAAACGAAATTATTATCTACTCATAATCAGTGACGGACGAAATAGTTATACAGGATGTCCCAACAGTGTGTTCTCGGGCCATATCTCCATAACTATTGAAGATACAAAAACATTTTCAACACAATTTCTTTTTTAATTTAAGAGATCTACAACACAAAATTATTTTCATCTATACAGAGTGAATCAAAACAGTAATGCCGGACACAACTTTTTTATTTCAAATGGCATGCCCTATATATGAAATCAAATTTGGATTGCCCATAAAATTGTAAACATTTTCTGTATACCATTGCCTATATCTAAACCTAACTGTTCTTGAGATATTTAACATATTGTCTAAAAACCGCCATTTGCAGCCACTATTTTATTTATTTATGTTTTATTTATTTTTAACCCTAAGAAAGAGATTTTTGGTACAGATGTAGTTAATACATAAGCTTATCATAAGCCATTATTAAATATACTTTTATCGCTATAGGGTGGTCATGGTAATAAACGAAATCTCAGAAATTTCAAAATGACAGAACTCAATTTTCTTAAATAGCATGCCCTGTATTTTTCTATCCTAAATTCTTCGTTTAATAAAGTACTTTCATTTTTGTTAAGTATGTCTTATACCTATCTAAGATATTTTCTGAGATTTTTAGATTTATTTGAATTATTTCTTTTAAAACGAGTTATTGTCTAAGGTGGCCGTGGAAAACGGCAAACAAATGAACCTGTTGACTTTAATAATTAATTTTCAAGCGACAATAATGTACAGGCATTAGTTAGTTCTAGTACGTGACTCCTTTAAACAGTTATAATTTTTTTTTGTACTCACGTCATACATGCCCCAAGCTCTCTATGAGCTTGTCAGGAATGCGTTAAGCTGGCTACTGTAATATTGCCCGCTGCGGCTGCGACCGACCTACTAGGTGTTTTCCATCGGCATTCGTCTTACAAACCGGGAAAACGCAGAAAACCTAGTTCGAAGGGGCCGAAATGAATCCTGAACACAATCCGACACACAAGTGTTCCATTTGTCACATAGGACCCATATGTACCAGGAGGGGATTCGAACACACACCTATAATTGTCCGACCAAGCGTCAAGCCCGTTGCCAGCGGATCCAACCAACTTTCGCTATGCAACCATTTAGTAAAGAAATAATTTAATAAATCTAATAATTCATGTCTTAACAAGTACCCAACAGTCTAACACTTTGAAAAATAATTATTAATGTCAACCGGTTCATTGTTTGCCGGTTTTCCACAGCCATCTTAGACAAGTGTTCGTTTTAAAAGATATAATTCAAATAGATCTGAAAATCTCAAAAAATATCGCAGATAGGTATACTTAAGAAAAATGAAAGTACTTTATTAAACGAAGAATTTAGGATAGAAAAATATAGGGCATGCTATTTAAGAAAATTGTGTTTTGCCATTTTGAAATTTCTAAGATTTCGTTTATTACCATGACCACCCTGTAGCGATAAAAGTACTTTTAATAACGGCTTATGATAAGCTTATGTATCAATTACATCTGTATCAAAAATCTTTTTCTTAGAGTTAAAATTAAATGAAATATCAATAAATAAAATAGTGGCTGCAAGTGGCAGTTTTTAGACAAAATGTTAAATATCTCAAGAACAGTTAGGTTTAGATATAGGCAATGGTATACAGAAAATGTTTACAATTTTATGGGCAATCCAAATTTGATTTCATATATAGGGCATGCCATTTGAAATAAAAAAGTTGTGTCCGGCATTACTGTTTTGATTCACTCTGTATAGATGAAAATAATTTCGTGTTGTAGATCTCTTAAATTAAAAAAGAAATTGTATTGAAATTTTTTTTCTATCTTCAGTACTTATGGAGATATGGCCCGAGAACACACTGTTGGGACACCCTGTATAATAGCATAATTTAATTATTATAAATAATTAAATTATTAATTCCCAAAATTCCTTTATATTAAGCCCGAATGCTTTTCGAAAATGTCTGTACAGTTACTGATATTAATGAGGGGTCCAGAGCAATAACCAGTCAAGTCCATTTTTGATAATTGTACTGGAGAGCAGAATAACGTTTTGTTTGAAAAATATAAAATACTGGATATTAGTAAGAATTATACAGTATTCGTTCGGTTACAGGGTCCTTAGTAGTAATTTCTTTTGCCAATGTCATTACATGTTCAAATTTGTTCTTTTTAAGTAACCCCGACCCGAAAATAACTTTCAGTCAATTTTAGATAAAATCACCAAAATACGTGTGTTTTACTTATTTTTAAAGTTAGGGACCTCGTTCTTGCACAGGACGAAAGAGAAATTTTATATTGCATTAAGACGAATTCTTAATTCAATTTGCTCAAAAAATGGACTTGATCGGTTATTGCACTGGCCCCCCCTTTAATACATTAAATTGTCCAATTCTTTCTGGCGGGTTGCAGTATTTACAACATTGTCCGCCTTTACAATAATTCTTCCGCCACTTGTCCAGACGTTTTTACTTCCGAATTTCCTCCTGCAGTTTTCACGAGCAACAATCTTCTTTGCGACAGATCTCCCTTTATAATCATTTTTGTTGATTTTAAATTCTTTTTGGTATCGTAAACAAGTTTCCTTTTTTGATAATTTAGGAATTTCACGATTATCGGTCTGTCGCCAGATTTACTGTTTCTTACGGCCTCCTTATCTGTTTGTACGGTGAGCTCGCTCGATGTCCTCTCCGGTAATTTTTACCTTAAGTTTAATATTAAAAAAAAATATCCAGTAAAATATCATACATTCTCATTTGACGTTCCTTTTATGCCTATAATGCGTAAGCAGTTACGCCTGGAATATTGTTCTTGTTGATCAGATGTACATAGTTTCTAATGCGCAAGTTTTTATTTTCGTCCTCTAAATTCACGATTTTATTTTCTAGTAATCGTATTTCCTTGTCTATAATTTCACGTACGGTTTTGATAATTTCGATGAGAGAAACTCCATAAAATCATCACTTTGTAACATTCTTGTTATGAACATTTTAAGTAGCGACATCTTTTGATCGCTTTTTGACCTGACATTGCAGTAGGATTGACAAATTGAAGCCAGTTCGCTACATAATAAGTCATCCCATGCAAGGCGGCCATGCTGTAATCAAAACCGATTTGCACAAAATTTTTTAAAATACTCGTTATGCTTAATAATTTCTTGGATGTCTTCTGTTTGATCTCATATGAAAGGCATGTTTAAAAATGTGTTTCCAAATTACCTGGTTATCAATTTTCTGCACACTACACATGAATATTTTATTAACTGCACAGACAACTTTCGCACGTCTAAATTGCTAAAAGCGCACACACTCATCTCTATTATCTTTTACTAAATTCTTCAATACTATCAGAGATTTTAATAAATAACTAAGTCCAAATACTCACGAACCAATACAATGACCTGCGCGAATTCCGGTTAAAGCTGCCAGTGGTAGTGGTATTAGTAAATAAATTGTAATACAAAAGAATGTACAAACACGTACGAAGCCAGACACGCCCCTTCAGAAGCACTTTTGTGGGCTTATTTGCCCCTGAGACGAATTTATGTTTCTGCGCATTGTGTTAATTCGAAAGTATTTGGACTCTAGATACCTAAGCAGCGGCTCAGAGTGAAGCCTGCGGCAGCCATTTGTCACTCGGGAAAGTTTGAATTTAACGCCCACGGGAAATATTACTTCTCGTACGTAAAAAAATCTGTTAAATGATTTAATGATTTAAATGTATTTTGTACTTTGTAGTTTTAATTTTTTAGCATATTGAGCGAAATTCCTGCGGTCGCGCGCATTTCGTTTCTTATACAGGCTGTTACAAATTCGAGGCTCACCATTGGGATCTCGGAAACGGTAAGAGATACGAAGTCGGTTAAATTGGGGCAAAGTTGCGTATTTTGGTGCTGAACAATAATTCGTTCTGAAAAATCTTCTACGTTTTGTAGTTTTTGAAATATTTCAAAAAAACAAGAAAACGTAATTTTCTTTTTTATTTTTTCCTGAAGTTATTATTGCAGGGATCATAACAAAATTAATACATTTTACAGGCACTTTTTTAAGCTCTTTATGATGATATCATTACATTTTACTTAAAACGTTTCGTCTCGTTCTGACCATCATCAACTTCATTTTTTCTTATGGGCGCTACATTGGGTTTTAATACCATTGAATAGATCTATTTTTTCTGATGCTTTTCCATATATCACACATCCCTATTTAATAATTGGAAACTGCTGGAAATGCAAGAAATTGTTGACAATAACACTGCAAAGAAAAACATGGTATGCAGTGAAAACAAAAACCAAAAAAGTTTGATATACCTTCGGAGTTTTATTTCATATATCACAAAAGCTGATAGTAAAAGTTTTAGATCTAAAATTGAATGTTATGAATCTAAGAATGACGTAAATTTAAAAATTTATTGTGGTCTTAACAACAACAATTCAGTAATAACGAGCGAAATTTCCTTCCAACAATATCCAGAAAGCTAACTACAAAACAATAGTTGATTAGATTTGTAAGTAAATTATACATTATTATTAAAGCAAGAAAATATCAAATTAAATTATGTATGTCTTTAGAAAACTAGTATCTTAAAAGATATTACTACTCGAGGAAACATTCTTTCTTGGAGTCTTATAATTTTATACATTTTATAAATAACTATTAATTACCTCTTCTAATAATTTTTCATTCTCATCGTCATTAAGGCGATCTCGATACGCACTTCGAGTTTTATGAAAATATCCATAAAGTGCAATGTTTCTATCTAACTTAATAACATTGTTCTGTATTGAAACGGTCGCGAATTTGTTTATAAAACAAAAAGCATGTTTGATGTAATTTTGATTGTAAGAGAACAAACAAGCGGAGGCAATTTCGTCACGGCAGGGCGGTCCTCACGACGGTCGGTCAAGTGCAATATAACGAGGGGATGTCATAAATTCTTGTAACACTGTGGGACTTTAAAATTTTTCTTGAGTGAAATCATATAAATCTGTCATACGAGTTTCTAAGGTTCATCTGTTGTTCTTTAGAAATGATACAATTTGACACGTTTAAGTTTCTGTAAAAGGATACTTCTATTGAAAACTAAAATTATCACCGGGGTGTAACGGGAAATAACATGCGGATTTTCAAGTGCGTCTAAACAAAAAGCAGTCGAATTTCTCCTATCAGCGGAAGACATAAAGATGTCATAGAGTACTTGTAGTTAAGAAGTTTGTTGTGAATTTTGGAAAGCCAGCACATGTGGTCTGCTCACGGGGGGTCGTTAAAAGCTTAGAGAAAAAAAATACATTCTTGGAATCGGATGGGCGTTATCTTTCCGAACGCAAAACACAGCTCTATTGGTCAGGGGGTGTTTGAATTTAGTTTCTAATAGGAGGAAGGGAAATTAATTTTGTTCAGCCGAAAAATGAAAATTAAAATGACAGAGAGATAGCTCCGAGCTTTTAAAACGATCAGTCGTATTTATTTGGGCCTGACGAAATTGCTTTGCACTTGGTTCTCTGATTTAGATTTCACAATAGAGTTAAATCAGTTTATATCGGGACGTCTAAAATTCTAGTGTTTGAGAGGCGATCTAATCAAATTTAAAACTAGCCGGTCGCGTACGGTAAATTAACCGCGAGTGTATTTAAAAACTTCATTGTAGTGAGTGTATCGGATCTTAACTTCGCGGGCGCGGACTTAGGTAAACATTTGTTTATATTTCTTCTTCACATATTTGGTGGTTTCAAAGTGGTTTCAGAATTATTTTAATTGATTCCTTAATTTTGTATTAACGTAATCACATTTGTAAAATTTGTAATTTAGTTGTTGTATAATTTCTTAGATCGGTTTGCGTATTGAATAAGTATATGTACAGGGTGTGTCATTCAGTTCGCGTGATTGCACGGTTCTGCACATTAACCAACCAACTCAATTTAACTATTTTATATCTATTTAGAAATTCTGATTACAGTGTATTTTTGTGAAATATAATTCTACCTGTCGAGATATTCTTTGTCAAGTTGGGAACACGTTAAACGGTGTATTCCGGCTTGCTCAGGAAATCTCCGTTTACACCACGAGTCAGAGGCATTAATATCTGCCGATAAATCACGAGTGCATAGCACCATCCAATTACAGAAATCAAGGCCAATTTATTGTCTTTACGAATCTCGTAAAATTACGAGGCCGAACAACTCTGAATCACATTCATAGCCATCTTCTTAACTGAGCTTCTCTCACACCTGTGTGTGGACCGAAGTGTAGTCCTTGTCAGGAGATTTGCGGGTTAATTAGAAGTAATTCGCTGAGAGACCGAAAGATCATAACTACGCGTAGTAGAGTATCAAATAAAACGGTCAATTCTGCCATCGCGCATAGGTTTATTATCGTCGAAAACAACGCAATCAGAGGTTAACAAATGAAGTGAGAGTCACTGTACCTCCACCTCTTAGCGATAGGAACGGTTGAGAATCTCCCTCTTCGCTGCGTTATTAGGTTAGAAACAAATCGGGTCCGACGCCTACTCAGTAGGGTCACCTTCCCCTGAAAAACTAGCGATTACTATTAATCCTCTCGCAAATTGATCGCCTGGGCGACATTTTGTATCACGTACTTCCCCAAATATCTGGTTAATTAATTACGATCATTAATTAAGTACACGGTAGACACACGGTCACGCTGTACGTTGGTTGATTGAGCAGAGCGTGTCTTAGGGTACGATCTGAAGTGACAAACACTAGTACCAAGACCGATCTAAATTGAACACAATTAATTGTTAATTAATTGAGGAACAGAGTTTTCCAAACACTAATTGCTGAGTGCATAAACAAAGCCACCAACTGTGTGATTTTGAAGTCAGTACGCCGCTACGAAATTCGGAAGTGTATACTTTTAAGCGGACCCCACTGTACTTCTCGTATTGTTTATTTGTGTCTGTAATTGTTTAAACGACAAGGTTTTTCCGCTCATTTTTCTAGACTGCAGTGCGGCTAGAAATCGGAGTTTTTTACCTTGCTTACAATAAATAATTGATTAAATTTAAATTCCGTATTTTAATTATCAGTAGTTAATCCCTAAAACTCTCTCACGTTATATTTCACCGTCTCACCAAAAAGGACTGAGTTAGATAACAACGTAGGACAGGTAAAACAAGGCAAGCTAATTAGAGTGATCACGCGCTAAATCAAATATTACTAGATATCAAAGTATTTCTGAGAAGTCTCGCCGGCGGCGTAGTATTATTACATTTAGGTCATTGACGCATCTGTAGCTAGCAGGTACTTAGTCCCTTCGTCGGGGTAGATTAACTTGCATGTTGTAGGAGGGCAATAAAACTAATAGCGATTCGTCTCAGGAATACTGGCCGACCAAACTGTACAGTAATTACGAGTTAAAATCCTTCAGATAATAAACTTTCGGTCCAGTTAATTATATTGTCAAATTAATTCAAATTGTTTAATTGTTTGGACATTTTATTAGTTGTTTAGTTGTCCGAAAGTAGTAAACAAAAACAGTAGCACGTCGGCGTGTTACAGTATGGATGGCATCTTTCTGAGTGTTATTGGAAGCAAATTTCTCTTGCTATTGCTAAATTGTTGTTAGCACAATACATTTTTTAATTTACAAGAATGAAACATTTTTAAAGACATAATTTCTTGTAATACTTTCTTTAAACATAAAAATGTATAATTTAATTACGAAACTAATTAAATACTGCGTTATCGTTATTGTTGGAAGTACATTTCTCTTGCTATTACTAAATTGTTGTTGTTAGCACAATACGTTTTAAAAATCTACGTCTTTCTTGGATTCACATCAATCATTTTTATATCTACAAATTTTTGAAAAATCTGCTTTTATGATAAACGAAATAAAATTCCGAAGGTACATCAAACTTTTTTTGGTTTTTGTTTTCACTGCATACTATGTTTTTCTTTACAGTGTTATTTTCAACAATTTCTTGCATTTCCAGCTGTTTCAGATTATTAAATAGGGATGTGTGATATATGGAAAAGCATCAGAAAAAATAGATCTATTCAATGGTATTAAAACCCAATGTAGCGCCCATAAGAAAAAATGAAGTTGATGATGGTCAGAACGAGACGAAACGTTTTAAGTAAAATGTAATGATATCATCGTAAAGAGCTTAAAAAAGTGCCTGTAAAATGTATTAATTTTGTTAAGATCCCTGCAATAATAACTTCAGGAAAAAATATAAAAGAAAATTACGTTTTCTTGTTTTTTGCAAATATTTCAAAAACTACAAATTGTAGAAGATTTTTCAGAACGGATTATTATTCAGCAACAAAATACGCAACTTTGCCCCAATTTAACCGACTTCGTATCTCTTACCGTTTCCGAGATCCCAATGGTGAGCCTCGAATTTGTAACAGCCTGTATTTTTGTATAAAATTCCGACTTTTCGAACTATTTTATTTATTGTGTTTTGAAGAAGCATATTTCTATAACTTTATCACTTATTTCCGGTGATCTCAAATATAAGGCGCACAAGCATTTGTTACCAATTCTTCTATACAATTTTTAGAAAATACACAGTTTTGTCCATGGTGAACTATTTATTTACTTTGAAGGATAACCGTCATGTGTTTTGTACACATGTGTATAACTAGAATAGTTATTTTTATATTAAGTATGTAAAGCAAAGGTTTTTTTGAGCTTGAGAATGTTAAAAATACATTCGAAAGCTAAAAAAACTGGCTTTGCGTACGTAATATAAACAACTTTTTTTCTACAATTGCACAGATTTAAACAGCAAGTTTATTATTAAAAAATATTGAAGTCATAAAAAACGGCAAAATTATTTTTTTAAGTTACTGTTGCACGGGTTTCCGTAGTTACTAATGTAAATAAAAATTGAAAATAAATTCTGTGGTGTCGCTTTCCAAGTGTTTTCTATAAATTCTCTGAAAATGGACGCCAGCATACTCATGGAAGATTCCGGTGATTCTGAATATGATGTAGAAGCAGTAGCTAATGAAGCGATTGCGAGTATTTTGACGAAGAAGTCAAGACCGCAGTATTTAGAATTTTAGAAATGTCAATTTTAGAAATGTCAGAAATTCGCAGTGCGTCAAATTTTTTTTTAACGACTGCAAAACGTATAGTGCGCGATTTAGTGTCCGCTTTAAGGGTTCCACAAACCGAAGCGGCCGCGGTGGCGGCCACGGTAGCGGCCGCGGCCGCGGATGCGAACGCGAAAGAAGGCCCACAAACTGTAGCGGTCGCGGTGGCGGCCTCAGCGCAAACCATACCCGTTCGTTATTAACTATTTTGCTAACATGGATGTTGAAAATGATGTTATAGAAGAAGGATTACTTTTAGCAGCTTTGTTGGAAGAAGATGTACAGAAAAGGCAGGTAGTTCAATTTGTATTATCAACATGTCATTTTTTGAAAAACAAACAATGTCATTTTTTGGTTAAACAACCAAATTAAAAGCCTTCTTTAATAATTCACTCCGTTATTGACGTCATTTTTACCATGCGATCAACGGCCAAACTGAGCAATCTGCGTTTAGCCGCGGCCGCACATTAGAACGCTGCACAGGCCGCGTTTGTGAGCGTCAAACCGCGTCGATGTGGAAGCTGTCATAAACATGCTGTTGCCGCGTTTGAACGCCACCGCGGCCGCTACCGTAGCCGCCACCGCGGCCGCTTCGGTTTGTGGAACCCTTAAAAGATTTTGTGATACAAATTTCATCGGACAAGAACCAACTGTAAATATAAAATTTCAGTTTTTCAAATGTAATTTATTTATTTATTGTGTTTGACATATACAAAAACTATGTTTGCTCGTTGTATCCTGCAAAAAATGATTTTTTAGAGAGCACTTTTCTTGACTTTATCACTCATTTCCGCTGGTCTAAAATATAAGGCGTGCAAACATTTTGATACCAGATATTTTTTGTTATATTTAAAAGCAGTTTTATCGAATAATACTCAATTTATTATAATCCTTTACAGAAATTTATTTGTAGGAAAATAATAAAAATTTTGTTTTATTGTTCCCGTCATGGAATAGGTATGTAGGTAGTAGGTGCATACATATATATATATACGTAAATATCTCCTTTATTTTACAGCGTATTCGAACTTATGTAAACATTTATTTGAATAAGGGCCACTTTCATAATAAACTTAAAGGAGACTTTAAAATTAAAGTCACATTCAGATGTGTAAATAAATGTGTTTTCATATTTGTTTTGACGTCTGAAAGTGACATTAAATTTAAAGTCTCCTTTAAATTCCATTATGAAACTGGTCCTAAGTGTAACATGTAATTTTTTTTAGCAATGTTAAGCACATAAAGTACAACAGCAGCAAATCCAATAAATTATTGGATTTGCTGCTGCTGTACTTTCTGTGCATAATATTACTAAAAATATTTGTCTAATAATCCACATTACAAATATTTATTAACATACAAATTCTCTCAAGACCACATAGGACTTCTTTTTCTTTTTTAAACAATTTAAAACAGTCATTCAACAAATTATTGGATTTGCTGCCGCTGTACTTTCTATGCAATAATAAATATTTTTTTCTACAATTGCTCAAAAAAATGGGTGTTTACGCATTAATTTCAGATATAAGAAATGAAATGAGCGTGTCCGCACGAATTTCGCTCAATATACTTCTTCTTGGCTAAAAAATTAAAGTTACTAGGTAAAAGATATTTGACAGGATATAGAATGGAACCTGCAATACCATTAATTCATTTCGCAGATTTTTTAAGTATGTACTAAAATTGATGTTTTTGTCGGGCATTAAATTCAAACTTAACCTGACCAACAAATGGCTGCTGCGCGACCTTGAGACTTTACTCTTGCGCTGAAAATGTGTAACTGCTATACACTGTGAGAAGTTTTTTAAAACCTTTAAAATCTGTACAATTTTTGTTGGGGTTAGGTAATATATTGAAAATTTTGCAACCGTTATAATAGGGCGCTGGTTTAAATTTACTTAATTTAAAGTATTCAATGTGGAGGTCACGTCTGTTTCTTATAGAATAGTTATGTACAACCTCAATCAAAAGTAATGAAACGCTCAAAACCGAAACGCTGTAGTCAGAGAGAGAAGATACTGAGTGAGATGAAGCTTTATGGCGAACGAATGTTTCCGAAGTCCTTCGGAACCCCACAACACGTTGCGCTCTCTCTTAACTCGGCACCGTTGCACTCTGACTGCAGCGTTTCGGTTTTAAAAGTTTCATTACTTTTGATTGAGGCTGTACATCTCTATTTAATCTTAAATTAGGCTTGTTGAGGAATGTGAAGATAAAAATTTAGTAAATGTATAAGCTTGTGACAGATAGAATTCGGTACAGGGTAAAGTAGAGTCGACATGACGATCGTAAACGTACATCAAACATAATATGCATTATTCGATTCTGTAAAATTAGCACTCTCATGAAATCCGCAGCTCTTCCCCAAATGCACTAGGTTTAGTAGGCTGTTAAAAGTGTAGAGGTGTTGACATCATCTTTCAGATTTCTCATGGTGAAACAGGCTGCACTTAACTTTGAACAAATTATTTGAAAATTCTTCAATAGATGGCGCTGCTAATTCTTTATTGCTAAGGTTACTGTATTGAGAAGGTAGCGCCAATTTTCTATCTCTTTTAATTTGGGGTTAATCAAATTCATTCATAAGATCAATAGCAACAGTAACTTGTTATGTATCTATTATTTTTCTTCTTAGCGTTTCATCGCGTTCTTTTTAATTTGAGGGACGAAAGCCTATATAAGAAGGGATATGAAATCTATATACGTACTCCATGTTAGATATTAATCGATTTTTATTCCTAGGAAATTGCCTTCACTAGCACTCAGAATGTTACAATTACCTACTCGAATAGCTATATTATCACTATCAGTATTTACTTTGTTATATTGCTACTAAGCCGCAATTTAATTAAGGCAGTTTTTGGTACTTTTTAGGTTTTCCAAGTTATTTGCGACAACAAATATTGAGGAATCATCAGCTTAGATGTATAGTTTTCCATTTTTTATGAATAAAGGCAGATCATTAACAAATAGCAGGAAGAAAAGAGGACCAAAAACTGTCTTTTAAGGTACACCAATATTGAAACCTTTTGTAGAAGATTCCATGTTCTTTGTTATTGCGTAAAATTGTCGGTGTTCTAAAGATATTTAATTTTCCTCTTATACCTATGCTATTCAGTTTGTCCAGTAAAAAATGGTGGTCAATGCTATCAAACGCGGATGATAAATCAAACATTAGAATAGCCGCATGTTTGCCCTGGTCATAGACATCTTGTACGAAACTGATGGTGCCAGTTTCTGTGGAGACTCGTGGACGAAATCCATGTTGATTATTTGCGAGGATATCAATTTTCAATAAACGTAAATATTCTCTTACATATGTATAATTTTTCCAAACATTTTTAAGAAATTATCAAACAGACTAATGGGTCTGTAATTGTCAATAGAATTTGTGTCATTTTTCTTGTGGACGGGTAGTATAGTTGATACACTGCTCAAAAAAATTAGCGGATCGAGATTTCAATTGGTTATTGTTTTTGTCACAATTGATAAATTATAATTTTCATAGTATTTTCCAGATTTTCATTTTCAAATATCAAAACAGAACTTTTATCATTATTCGACCCATTTCTTTTAAATGCTTTCACTCACTGAAGTTCAAGCAACGAGGGTCGTTGCTTTGTTTCAAGGTAGACGTCGTATGCCCTATACGTACCAAATGAGCTCCAAGTCAGTCCATTCGGTATCTGCACACTTTGACATAGGTACCAAACAACAGATAGCTACTCCGGGAGGGCTGGACCAGGTCGTAAATGAAAAACAACTTGTGAGGATGACAGGTATATCCTAACATTATCCTTTCGCAAACGCACTGCCATTGCTTCAAAGATACAAAACCTTCTTCGAAGTGCAACTGGCATGGACATTTGTGATTTGATGGTTAGAGATCGATTGAGAGGAGCTAACTTAACACCACGTAGACCTGTGCTAGGCCCTCGTTTAACCAGGGATCATGAAATTGCCCGCCTAGGTTTTGCTTGTGAACATGTGCAATAGCAACTTCAACACTGGAGGTCCGTGCTCCTTACTGAGGAGTCGCGGTTTAGCCTTACTCATTGCGATGATTGGGTACGAATATACAATGGTCCTGGAGAGCGTTACAGTGAATCTACTTCACAGGAAGTCGATAGATTCGAACGCGGCTCAGTAATGATTAGGGGTGGCATATTGCTGTGATATGCTCTTAATTTGGGTGACAATTTTAATTGCTGTGTTATCTCAGGATATTTTGGACAATTTTTTGTTTTTTATTATTTTACTTTCTTTCTTACTTTATCGATTTTTTTCTCGTAGGCTCTTCTTCGATGATGAATTTTGCAGTGTATCTCGTAGACCAATTTCTTTGTTGTGGAGTGTATTTTATAAGATAATTTTTGGATGTAGATGGCACTCGCGAGCCTTCACGTTTAAAAATATCTAATGTCGGAATTGAGTGTGTGTATGTGGGTGCACAATAAAGAATGTCGTAGAAAAAAACGTAAAACACAGTTTATTGTAACACTTAAAATAATTAATTTTCACAAACTAATTATTCACATGAAGAAGTTCGGTTTTTTTAAATAGTCATTTACGTGTCAAGCTTTGTAAATTAATCTTTACGGGCGAGCTGGAAGTTCATGGTGAGCCTAGCAAAGATTAATTACAAAGCGTGTTGCGTACAAACTTTTATTTCCACCTTCACATGGCGATTTTTAATTAATTTACTTTAAAAATTTTTTTAAAACGTTTTTTATCGAAGACGTTATTTCTAGCTAGACGTAGTTATGGTGATATAAACAGACAACCAAGTCTGTAAAATTTTGCAGGTCTTTTATACCAGCCCGTAAAATATTATAGGTCTGTTCTAGGGAATCCAATCCCGGGATCCCGAGATCGGAAATCCCGAGATTTGATTTCGGGATCCCGAAATCCCGAAAAAATCCCGAAATAATCTTGACTTATTAGCATTGTGTTTAAATGGTTTAAATGCAGTATGTAGTTTTGAAATTCTTTCAAATCAAACGATTTTAGGTACATAAATGCATGATCCAATCATTACTCTTTATAAAGTATTAATTTATAAAGTATACACGTAGGTTTTCTCCAACATGAGTTTTGCAATATAAACAAACGATGCGTAATTTTTATATCCATGCTGTAAAATGTCTTTACGAATGCCAATATGTGCATTAATGGTTGTTAACTCTCATCTGCGGCGCCGAAAAAAAAAACATATATGTATTTGCGTATACGACTGAATTGATGATTCAAATCACTTTGTGTTTAAATTAGTTCCAAAAATCGAATGCTGTTTTATAATTATTGCTTATTTTTCCTCATTTCGACTTTGATGTTGCGTTGAGACGGATCGTTTTTCAATATTCTGATGATGAATTTCACCAACGCGGATTGACACTAGCACTTGGATTAAGTGTTTATAATGTGACATTTGAGGTTAGACAACGTAGTGGTAAGTCATATTCTAAGTGTTGACACTAGATTTAATCCGCAATCCGCGTTGGTGAAATCGGGCATGAGTGTCTTTGTCCAAGTGAGTCACTACATTTTTATTATTTTTTCGATTAAATGAAAATAACTTTTACAGTTTTCTTCAAATGGCCGAGGACGAATATATTATTCATCCCAAAAGGAATGAATGTAAGAATTCAATGTGGCCTTATTTCTTCATTTCGAAAAATAAACAGACTGCTAAATGTAAAACATGTAATAAAATAATCAAAGTTACTGGAGGTTCAACCAAAGGTTTGCATATTCATTTCAAAACAATACATTCCAAATCTACTTTACTATCAACACAATTGTCTACTTATTCCCCATCAACTTTACCATCAACGTCGTTTTCATTATCTAACAACCAAAAAACATTGCTGGATTGTTGTATTTTATCTGATGAAAGTTCATTAGACGCTGTGTTGGCCCGAATGACCTCATTAGATGGGTTACCATTTCGAATATTTGTAACATCTATTGATTTGATAAAAGCACTACAAGCTAGAGGGTTTTATGACATACCGACTTCTGCCTCCACTATTTGCAAAAGAGTTGTGGCGTACAGCGCAAAAGTTATCAAATATTATATACAAGAATTCGAAACAAGAAAACAAAAGTCTAATTACTTCAGCCTTACTCTTGATGAGTGGACTTCCACCGCAAACAGAAGATTCCTGAATGTCAATGTACATGGTTTGGATTCAGATTTAAACTGTAAAGTGTGGAATCTCGGTTTAATTCGAATAAAAGGCTCATTGCCAGCCGAAGACTGTGTTAACTTATTAAAACAGCGATGTTGTTTGCGTTACCACAGATGGAGCAAACGTTATGAAAAAATTTGGAAGACTAATAAAGCCTTGGCAGCAACTATGTTTTGCGCATGCTATTCACCTAGCCGTAATGGATATATTATATACGGAAACACCTACATTAGATGAAGACGAAGCCTTTTATCATGATGACCATAACGATACTGTAGAAGATGAAGGATTAGATTTTGTGGAATCTATGGAACAAACTTCACTAACTGAAAATTTTAATATTAATAGTTTAGTGCAAAAAGTTCGGAAGGTAGTTAAACTGTTTCGACGGTCTCCAACAAAAAACGCTATATTATAACATTATGTAATTTCTAAACACGAGAAAGAGCTTTCATTAATTTTAGATTGTAAGACCAGATGGAATACCCTTTTGGCTATGTTAGAACGATTTGTTTTTCTAAAAGATTGTATCCAGAAGGCCACCATTGATTTAGAGAGCACAATTGTTATTACTGATCAGGAATTTCAGTTTCTGGGAACAATCGTAACGTGTCTGCAACCTATAAAATTAGCCGTGGAAGCAATTTGCAGGAGAGATGCAAATCTTTGCAGTGCCGATGCTACCTTCAATTTCTTATTCCAACAACTTGCCAATTTAAAGACGACTGTAAGTAACGAATTGCTGACAGCAATCAGGTCACGCCTTAATGAACGCAGAACTGTTATGTCAGGGGTTTTGAATTACCTTCAAAATCCCCAGCATGCATATCCAGATGAATTTTTCAAGAGACCATCGTTCGACATCATTGCAAATGTTATAAAAGATGTTTCAGACCGTGTTGCGAATGACCAAGGGGCAGAAGAAATGGTACCAAATGAGGAGGAGGAGGACTTCATACCCCTTTTTCGTTTATGCCAAACGAAAGAAAGCAAATCCTTAAAGCAAATGTTGGACGAAGCTATAGAAGGAGCCTTAAAACCGCAAAACAATATAGTTCATACGAAAACAATAGATACCATCAAGAAAGAAATGTCTTTATATGAAAATGGAGGATCACGAGGATTACATTTACAAAGGTGTTTCGAACAACTGCGTACTATTCCACCAACTAGTGTGGAAGCAGAGAGGGCCTTCTCGTTAGCAGGATCTCTGGTTACAAAAATTAGATCGCGCCTGACAGATGAAACTGTAGACACTCTCGTATTATTAAGATCATTTTTTATCCAAAATAAAAACTATTCACAATACTATTCTTGAATTTCCTTTTTTATAATTTTTTTGTTACTATACTATACATGTGAACTTTAAATTTTATTTTAAAATGAAATCTGGAGAAGATAAATTTAAACATAGAAAGGAATTTTTTTGACGTACAACAATCATCACAGAACTTTCATGGTATTACCTTTGTTGTTCTAAATGCAATACCCTGTATGTTTACCCATATTTGGAATCTGCAGATCATTACGAGTCCAAATATGTCATTTGATAAGTATGTTTTCCATCACATTGACAAAGAACATTTTTGTTTTTCAACCATGATTCATGTAATGAACGCTGTCATGCGATGGAGTAAATCGACAAAATAATTATTTTGCTTTTTAATATTTTTACAGCATTTCAAATTTCATGAGGACGTAACTTATTTCTTTTAATGGAACCTCATGTGTTTCCTGGTCTACCTCACTTTTCTCCCGAATACGCTAATAATAAATATTGCACTATTTTTTTAAAATCATTTAAAATAAATGTTTTATTATTTCGTGCTCGTTTAATTATGTTTCAAATATATTTTTCCGTTGTCATGGAAAGCAAAATTAACAAATGAAGCATATTCGGACTCGCAACGATCAGTAGATTCAAAACATATTAAAATATATAGAATACCTATTCTATATAAAAATAAGAAAGTTGATTATTGCTTCCGGCGAAACCCGAAGTCCTACCATAATCAATGGAACGTTAGAAAATTCATTATTACGTATAATTTATATTTTCTAAATTTCATTTGAATCTATTAAAAACAGACGGCGTGAGACATCCGGTATTTGTTATTATTTTGTTAATAAATATCGATTAATTTTACTACATACATATTTGCAATATATTTTGTAAAAATATGAAACTGTTCGGAGGAACAATGAATCCCGGGATTTATTTCGGGATCCCGGGATTATCAGTTTCGGGATCCCGATCTCGAAACGGGATCCCGATCCCGAAAATTGGATTCCCTATCTGTTCCTGTAATGTATCGTTTACTTGGTTACCATAAAAGGTGGAAATACGTACCTATTTACACTTTAAAAAATCTAATTAATTTATCTATAATAAATGGTTAATTTTAAATATTTATAATTTAATTAAATAATTATTTGTAAAAATATTTACTTAAAATTAAAAGATCTGAAAAAACAAACTTGAATTAAAGAATTCGTTAAAGTTAAACAAATCTTCTAAAATACATTTAACACGCTATCCTTTAGTTTATTTTAGTATTTTCAAAATTATTTCTTATGAAATTTTCAAAGAAATGTGTACTGTTCATAAACACCGCAATATGTACAGATGGCCGCACCGATTTGGTCGTGGTTCCCCAACGTCTAAATGCACGAATTTATATAGATGCCATCTTGCAAGAGCATGTTTTACCGTTTGCCAAGAATTTCGGAGATGGATTTATTCTCCAACAGGACAATTGTAGAATCCACGCGGCAAATCATACACTAAACTTCCCTTGGGAACACGAGATTCAGATAATGGAGTAGCCCGGGATTTCAAACCAATTGAACACGCCTGGGATATGCTTGTCAGAAAGAAATCATCCTTTTGCACCTCACACCCTACACTAGTTAGCTGAAGCTCTTAATGAAGGATGGAAAAACTTCCACAAGATATGGGAAGACATCTTGTTCGAAGCATGCCTAGACGATGTCAGGCTGTAGTTGATACTCGTGGGAGTGATGCACGTTATTAGGGTGCAATATTCCTACTGAAAACTGAATTTTCGTAATGCTGTAAGTGATTAGAGCACTTTGTTTTGTTGTTTTGTACTGTTGATACTATTGAATTAGGTTTTAACTTTTCGTTGATTGTTGTTAAATAATGAACAAGGAATAATTTCCAGCCATAAACATTTCAGTCTGTTATTTAATGAGACACTAAGAAACATGCAAAATCTCGTTCCGCTAATTTTTTTGAGGAGTGTAGTTTTAACTGTTTTGGAAAAACTTCTGAGTTGAGTGAGTCGTTAATAATAAAGCATAGAGGTTCTAGAAAAGACGCTCTGCAGTGATTATTACTTTTACAGGTACACAATCAGGTCCAGTAAATTTTTTGTTTCCTAGGTTAGGAAGAAATTCTTCCGGTGTAATAGTGTCGATATTTAGCGTAGTTTCTAGAGCAGGCTTTACAATGTAAATAAAGTATTCCCAAAGTGTGATTCCAGTGTTTTTAAAACAACATTTGCATAATGGTCTACAAACTACGCGTTGATCTCTAATTGTGGCATTATCTTTCGTTAATTCAATGGTTTTTCTTACGTTGTCTTCCTAATTTGTCATTTATAATTTTCCAAACGGTTCTAATTTTATTGTCAGAATTTTGTGTTTTTTCAGAATTTATTGTTTATTTGTAAACGTCTATTTCTCTTTTAAGAGCAAACTTGGCATTTTTGTATGATAGAATTAATTTTTTTAATGAAAGACATTCTCTTGATATTTGTAGCAAGTATAATTGAAAACGAAAGTACTGGTCTGGCTACAATAGTTTCTTACAATAGTTTCTTACAGGTGGTTGCTTACGACCGCGGTTTCGTCAGCTAAGCTGACATTTTCAAGTTATCCTTCTGAGAAAAAAGGAATTAAACAATTTAACATGAAAGTACAAATTACAGATTAAGATAAGTGCCGGAAGCACATGGTGCGTCAGTGACAAGTGACAAGCGTTTACACGAGGACAAAGTAGTTCTAGTGTGCGGTAGGTTAAACTCAGGGTTACATGAACTACAGATGCGACAAGTAAGTCTATAAATAAAATGAAAATAAGAACAAATTAAAAAGAATTAAAAAAGCAAAGTACAAGCAACAATAAAGCAAAATAGAACAAACTCCTCATTGTCTACTTAGCAGGAAAAGGCTGCAGAAGGTCCCACTTAATAGATTTGAAAAATTATTCCGTTTCAAAAAAGGTTTGATCATATTTACAATGTATTTTTTTTAAAATGCCATAAAGGTTGGTCATGAAAATTAAAACTCATGTCGTAGCTTGGCATCTAACACATGCTAAATCTGAAAATTTAAAGTAAATGAATGGAGCTAAGACATGAATTTTCTTTTCCACAGCCACCCCTTATGGCATTTTTGAAAAAACAGATAGTATAATATCAGTAGGAAGTAATATGTTATGGAAGAAAATTTCCAAGTTTTCTGCTAAATTAAATTTGTTACATTTCGGGAGATTATGTAATAGACATGAATTAACAGAAGGGTCGAAAGTGTGATTAAATTCCAAAAGGTGCTGGGCAAAGGTGGAATCTGATTTTTTTTATTTCCAAGATCTTAAATGTTCCTTAATTGTAGCACGTAGGCTCCGACCTTTTTGTCCAATATATTTAGCTTGGCAAGAGCCACAAGTGAGGGCGTAAACACCACTACGGGACATGAAATCAACGGGGTCTTTGGTGTGGGAGAGCAGAGACTTAAGGTTGGTATCGGTGTTGAAAGATACTCTAAGCCCAAATGATTTAAGAAATTGTTTTAATTTTACAGACAAGGTGCCTACATTTGGTAAAGAACAGAATTTGGAGCGTGGAGTTGAGCTCTGAGAATCAATAGTGGGGTAAATGATTTTATTAACGAGTTTATTTCTAATACGGCAAAATAAATTGGAAATGATTTTTATAGGAAAATCGTTTAGGTATGCTACTTGAACGATAATACTGATTTCATCTCTTCTTTTGTCACTTGTTACTGACGCACCATGTGCTTCCGGCACTTATCTTAATTTGTAAGTCCTTATTTTAATTTGTACTTTCATGTTAAATTGTTTGATTCCTTTTTTCTCAGAAGGATAATTTGAAAATGTCAGCTTAGCTGATGAAACCGCGGTTGTAAGCAACCACCTGAAAAGAAACTATTTTAGCCAGACCAGTACTTTCGTTTTCAATAGAATTAATTGTTGTAGGCTGATTGCTTTTTGTAGTAATTTAAGAATTTTGAATTTTCAGATTTTTCTCTAATGTGTTCAACAGAAATTTTATTCCTATGTTTTTTAAGCTGCTTATTTGTTGCTACACGAATTTCCGGTCATGTTTTGTTGAGACACCATCTAATATACACTCTCCCGATATCTTTAGGGTGAATAGAACATTAAAAAATAAGGTCACCTTTTTTTCTAAAAGTGAAAAATAAGGGAGCCCTGAAAGAGGGGTGAAAGACGTTGTTTTATTGGCAATATCTTCTGGATCCTTTAAGTTATCAAACTAATATTTAACCTCATGTCTAAGACACCTAACTGTGCATTTACAACGTACTTGTTAGATCCTCTCTCCTTTTAAAGAGTAGTCTTAGGAGGGTGACTCTTCAGTATTTTATTTCTAATTTATTATTTTTTACATATTGCATCAAAAATTTGCGAGGGCAATATTCTTTAGATTATGTATTTGGCACAAAAAGGTTCTCTCGTTGCATCTTGATAAACCGAATCGTTTTCGAGTAATTGAGGTTTAAAAGTTAGCATACACGTTGCATTTTGTTACTACGAAGTACCGAAAGTCACCCCCTCAAACTACACCTTAAAAAGGAGGAAGGATCTGACAAATTCGTTGTAAATGCCCAGTTAGGTACCTTATACGTGAGTATCAAATAATAGTTTGATAACTTAAAGAATGCAGAAGACATTGCCAAAAGAACAATGCGTTTCACCCCTCTTTAAGAGGATTATAAATCCCTTATTATTCATTTTTGGAAAACAAATTATATAAAAAGGTGACCTTATTTTTTGAAGTTCCTGAAAATATCGGGAGACAATTTTGACAACTCTTCTATCAATCCGAGTTGAATGTTTAACTAAATTCTTCATTAGAAATGAATTAAAGATGTCTTCTAAGTCATTGGGCTTTTTATCTTCTGCGATTTTTTGAAAACAGGCCAGAGTTGGCTTTGGAATCTCCAAACATTTGTCTTAAATAAATTTACTTATGACAATTAATATCCAGATTTGTCAACGAACATATATCAAAATATTCTTAAAATTGTGAGCAGAATGCTTCCTAATGAACAAAAATAGTTTTTTATATAAAGTTCAAATTTAAAAAGAATAATGCAATTATGTTTTGCAAGTGAAAGACAACATTTCGAACGTTTATTGTGATGTTTTGACATCAAAATAGGTTGAATTATTGTGACGTTTGTCTTAAAATAATCTTATCTAAGGCGTAAGTTTGCACGTTTCATGGCCCACTCTGGCCTGTTTTCAATAAATCGCATGGTATTTGTTGTAAGCGATATATTAAGTTCTGAGTTGTATTATTTACATTCAGGAAGAGCTTTACACTTATATTTTATGCTGTCAAAACAGTATATCGCGCGTCCACCATGTGATGAGATCTTTCTACAAGAATTAGCTAGGATACTATACCTTTGTATTTGTGTTACTTTACTTTGAATTTCACTCATCCAGTGTTCAGTGAGACATATAAATAATGAGGAAAGCTTTTGAGTTGCTAGGTTAGGTATCGTAGGTATCTTTCGAGCAAATTTATCTTGCTGGGTACGTGTTGAATATTTAGATGTGTGAGATTCCTGTGGTTTAACCCTTATTGGTATTCTATTGAAAATTTTGATGTACCTGTTTGTTTATTGCAAAGTCCGAAATAAAATCGTCGAAAACCCACTCCGGATGGCCAGAAATCTGACTCATATACAGGGCGATTCTATATGTGTGCGAAAAACTTTAAGGACTTATTCTCCGAGTAATGTACAGGGTGTCCCATTTTCGATAATAATGGAAATAGAAAAAAACCGAGCACGCAATATTGGGTCAACTTTTTATGCTAATTTGAATGGCCAACTTAAAACTTTGCTGTTCCTTGCCATTTTCGCGGTACAGTTGAAAAACGAAAAATTCATCAAATTTTCAAATGCGCATATTTTTTTTATTTTTAAAGATATCGAAAAATGATAAAGGCATTTTTTATTCGGCTTTTAACGTAGATCATGATTCTTTAATCAAATCGCACCAAAAGTTCATAATAACCGAGATATAACCACAACTAATGTTTTTTTTTTTAATGGAAGCCATAGTTGGCTTTGACATCATTAAAAAGGGTATTTTTTCTGCTTGAATCATGATCTATGTTAAAAGTCGAATAAAAAATGCCTTTATCATTTTTCGATATCTTTAAAAATAAAAAAAATATGCGCATTTGAAAATTTGATGTATTTTTCGTTTTTCAACTGTACCGCGAAAATGGTAAGGAACAGCAAAGTTTTAAGTCGGCAATTCAAATTAGCATAAAAAGTTGGCCCAATATTGCGTGCTCGGTTTTTTTCTATTTCCATTATTAACGAAGATACCTATGGAATACCATCGAAAATGGGACACCCTGTACATCAAAAAAGTTCATAAGAACATAAACAGGGTGGGTCCAAAAAAACGCCTACGCGAATAGCGTCGATGTTTAATGTTGTATTTGAGTGATCAAAAAATCAAATGAAATGGCAGAAAAAACTCTACAATATACCATACCTTGCGTCTTTAATGCATTTAAAACAGCTGCATGACAGCTGTCAACTTTTGTTTTTTAAATGTAATGGTATAATTACCGTAATAAATTTCGAAATAACTTTTTTTTCTGCGTTCTGAAACAGATATCATTTATTGTTCAGCAACTGTTTATTACGTCATTTCATGTTAATAATTTATTAATTTCTTTTTATTTTTTTCTGTTGTTTTGAAAAATAAGTGTTTATTGCAGCACATCATTGAACACAGAAAAAAAAGTTCTTTCGAAATTTATTACAGTAATTATACCATTACATTTAAAAAACAAAAGTTGACAGCTGTCATGCAGCTGTTTTAAATGCATCAAAGACGCAAGGTATGGTATATTGTAGAGTTTTTTCTGCTGTTTCATTTGATTTTTTGATTACTCAAATACGACAGTGAACACCGATGCTATTCACGTAGGCGTTTCTTTGGACTCAGCCTGCATACAGGGTGTGGCATTTAACCGGATTTCTTCATTAACGCTGTTCCTGTTGAATATATGGAAAAATGTTATATACAAAAGTATCATCCTTTCAAGTTTCGCATAATTTAAAATTATTTTGGAATATACAGGGTGTCTCAATTTCGGTGTACGATAGGTAACTTCTTTATTTTAAACGGAATACTATAACGATTTTGAGTTTTTGAGGTTATTTTAGGGTAAGCTTGGTAAGGATTCCCCGCACCTAAATCCTACGGTTTTTAAGATATTAGGCTTTATTTATGATTTTCGGAAAATACAGATGTAATTTTTATAATTATTATCTCACAAACGATGAAAGTTAGAAAGCAGATATTGTGATACTGTTACAAGCTGTGTAAGTGGAAGGTATCTGCCGCACTAGCAAAGTTTAGTTTAATTTTTTCCTGTTTACGCAAGATTTTATGCGTGAGAGGCAGAGTTGCATAAGCGGCGAAACCGGTGAATATTTTGTTTATGAATTTTTCTTCATGGTATTAGTTCTTAAGTACCTGTTTAACACCGTTTTATTGAATTTACTTTTATTTAAAGATCACCACCCGCTTACGTCCGATTTTCAGAAATAAAATTTTAGAAACTCTTTACATTTACGGCACAGCATCCTATGTTAACAATTTTAACAGTTTGTGACATAAATATAAATTAATAAGCTCTTATTATAGGGTAAGTTTCACAAGGCCGTAAATATAAACCTAAATCTGACACCAGAATTTAAAATATACCTTGCATGTTTTAAACGAAGTAAATATTACGCGAAAGAGTTTAATTCTGCTTTATTGGAAAGTATCTCTAGTAAATCTGGGATAAACAAACTTTAAACTGCTTACTGTTCGTCGAGTTGAGTTTACATTGAAGTCCTAGCGAAGCTTAGTAAGCTCTCTCGCAATTTGTGTGATCTGAGCCAACAATCTCCAATACGTTGACACAGGCGATCTCCACTGTGTCTTATGTAAATGTATATAAACATAAACACGAAGTAACTGCAGATTAAACTGTTACTTGTAGGACGACGTTCTCACGGCTAAATTCGTTGTATAATTTTGTTGTTCCAAGGACAGTAAACGTTCCAGAACTATTTAAGAAAATATACTTTTCAAGTTTAAGAGGTTATATATCAGAAACGATAAACTTTTGAATATAGATAAATTAAGTTAAATTGTAATATTGTGATGTCCTTAATACATGGAATTATTGACAATAAATTCGATGACATCCTCTAGAAGCGCTGTCAGTTAGTGAAAACTGTATTTGCTTAAATAAATTAAGAGACATTTTACTTTTTTTCAATATACAGTAAGAATTTTTTAGCTTAGAACATACAGTGTGGAAATAAAGTAAGGAACAAATTCGATGAAAAATAAACTGACTTTTAACAAAAATTCAAAAACAGGTCAATTTTTGTTTTAAATTATACACTTTTTGACATTGAGTTTATATATACAGGGCAATACATGCAAAAGTTATGATGTCATCGACATTTTTTTGTAAATGAGAATCCCGTATTTCTTGTTGATATTTTAGGTCATGTACTTGTCAAAATTGCCGTGTAAAAATGTTTACCTCTTGCATAAAAATGTTTACCTCTTGCATGTATTGTTATTTCTAATGAAATTCAAAAAAGAAAAAACTTTTTGAGCATTTACTCTTTTATTTTTGCATTTTGAGCAGTTATTATAATTTTGATTTATCAAAATTTTATATAGCAATTTTGACAGATACATAACCTACTAAAATATCAATAAAAAATACGGGGTTCTCGTTTAAAAAAAATGTCGATGACATTATAACTTTTGCATGTATCGCCCTGTATATTTAAGTTTGTGGCTTCTTTGATATTTAATAAAACGAAGTACCACTAAATATTATTTTATTCCATTAAATAATGATAAGATAATTTATTGTTGGATAAGCTGACCAGGAAGGAAGTTGGAAAAAATACTAATGTTATTCAAATTGTTTTTCCGTTGTCAAGTTGTATATTTTATATGTATCTATGATATTTATTAAGAATAAATGTGTAATAAAAAAATGTAAGTATTCATATAAGAACCCGCTACAAGTTCAATATCAAAACGTCTATAATTTAAAACAAAAATCAATCAATCAATCAAATCAATTTTTGTTAAAAATCAACAGTTTATTTTATATCGAATTTGTTCCTTAGTTTTTTTCCACACGTTCTTGCTACGATATTGAAGGTTAGTTTTTTAAAATCGAACATAGGCTTAATTTGTATGTGGGCTTCGTTACTAGGAAATCATTCGTATTTGTTTGTCTAGCACTAAAGCTCTTTTTTTCGAAATAGATAAAAATAATTAGGCAGTTTTCTGTAAGTTTGAGAACGTATCCCAAACGATCATAAGAACTGTTAATTGCCTTAAACTGGACCCTATTCGATACCTGTTGTAGATTTGTATCCTTTCATTCGTTGAGCTGCATTGTCAAATGTGTGAAAGAAAAATTATGACAATTAAAGTTAACCATATCCATAGTTGCCACGTATTTTTCAGCCAATGTTCAATTTAAAAAAAAATCAGTAGTATTTATTAATACATTTTGTACGTTCTACGTTAAAAAGTCTCACTGTATACGTTTTAATAAGAAAACTCTAACGCTGTCCGAATAAATAAGGAAACCCTCGTCTGGATGATATTCGCCGAACAAAAGCTAATGGAGCTGAAGACTGACTTGTATCGAAGTTTCACGATCGTTTTGCCAGAATCTGTGAGGAGTGATACATAAAAGTTTTGACGTTAATGTATTCCGCAGTTAGACGTTGAAAAGTTCCGCGTACGGAATTACGAAAGAAAGATTTTCATAAGAAAGTGTTTACAATAATAAACGCTTCACTTCACTATACATATATCGCAAACTAAACCTGAATGTGCAAAAAAAACGTACAAATCAAAATTTCAATCCTAGAGACATTATTTGTTTCAAGCAAATTTGATAAAACTGTTTTTTGTAGACAACTTTTAAAAGGACTTTCAATACGCGTGGCAGCTTCCTTAGGATAAGTAACAGACATAAAGCGAAAACATAAATATTTCAAGCAATTTTAAAAGATTTATTTAGATGAATAATTTCTTTTATAAATTTCAACGCAGGTGAAACTACTTTAAATTATTACTTAAGTTAAGATATGACGCAACACTACTATAAGTCCTGTTCAACTGAGTAATATTATTTATAAAATCTCACAAATTACGAAGCCTATCGTATGTAACTTACAGACATTAGTATATACAGTGATCGCCAGATAAGTCGGGCCATATGGGAATTTTTTTTATTATTGTATCTCAGAAAAATTTATTTTTTATGAAAGTCCCTCAACATACACTTATCAAAATTTGAATATATGTTGTCATATACCGAGGAGATCAAAATATTTGAAATCGACATAAGAGTAAAGTACCTTTATTTTTCAAAATACGCGGAAATATTATTTGAAAAAGTTATTAAGAATTGTTCTGAGATCTTAAATATGAAATCTCGGTTGTCTAGGAAGAAAAAAAAATGTGGACAAAAAGTTAAAGATTTAAGGTATGAATGTTATTGATCATAATTTCTAGTTGGTAGAAGAACGAAAAAGAAATTCCAGAATATATTAATATCACACCTGAAGAAACGTCCATCTTTACACTTTCAAAGTTTTACGATACACACGTTGATACGAGCAAAATTGAAAAATGTGGAAAATTTCTTTTTTCAGCGTAGGCCGCCATGATTTCATATTTGAGATCTCATAACATTTCTGAATAGCTTTTCCAAATAATATTTTCGCGTATTTTGAAATAATAAAATAAAGTACTTTACTCTTATGTCGATTTCAAATATTTTGATCTCCTCGGTATATGACAACAGGTATTCAAATTTTGATATGTATATGTTGAGTTTGGGAAGATGCAGGGACTTTCACAAAGAATAAATTTTTCTGAGAAATCAATAATAAAAAAATTTCTCATATGGCCCGACTTATCTGGGGATCTCTGTATATGCAAGGTGTAAATATAATGTAGTACCAACGGTGTAAGGTGCTAATCTTTGGAGTATACAGAGTGATTGAAATTCGAGAGCCGGCATGGGGATCTCGCTTATTAGAAGAGATAGGGAATCGATTAAAGGAAGGCAAAATTGCCAAACTTCATGCTGATTAATAAATAATCTATTAAGAAATTTGAAATATCTCGAACAGTTTCTTCACAATCGGAGAAAAACTAAAAATTGCGATTTTCGAAAATCGAACATAACTTCTTTATTTATGATTTTTTCCTTTATCTGTAAAAACATTTCTGAAGCAACTTTCTACGTTTGATTGAATGACGAACGTGCTTTATTTCTGGAGCGATTCGTTTTTGTTTTTCTCACGATTTTTGTCGTTTCGACGGGTAGAGAGCACGTTTCTTTCTGAATTCTCTGCTATGCCACACTTGCTATTTTATTTTAATTTTCAATAAGAAATTTTGAAAAAACTTAAATTAGATTCATGTGCATGTATTAAATTAGCTTCGATTCAGTTGTATGCTGCAAGGCCAAGGAAACGTATACATTTGTTTAATTGGTCCGTCATTAAATACAGAATGGCGCATTCACATAAAGAAAAACGTGATATACTGCGTATTTTTATTTGTCACGACGAAATTCCATTACAAGTGCTCAGCGGTATTTAGAAACTTATTCGGAGAGAATTCAACCAAGTATTAAACATTTACATTTACTTTACAAAATGGTACAACGGTTTTGTATTGCGGAAAATGGAAATATCTCCGAATATATGCTCTGATTTTCTTTCTGTATTATATTTCTGTACATTCTCTTCGACGTTTCAAATGTACCATTTGAAGTCAAATTGTTATCCAACTTGAAAAAATAATTTAATATTTGGTTGAATTCCCTCCGGAGAAGTTTCTAAATACCGTTGAGAGATTGTAATGGAATTTCGTAGTGACAAATGAAAAATATGCAACATATCACGATCAACGGTGACGAAAGAACGAAGACTGATCGGAACGATGACTGATCGACCACGAGCCTACTATGCTTAAAATCGTCAACATGCTAGAACTACCGTAAGTGTAAAGAATTTCGGATTTTATTTCTGTAATTCGGATGCAAACGGGTGGTGATCTATAAGTAAAAGTATATTCGATAAAACGCTCTTAAACAGGAACTTAAGACTAATACTATGAAGAAAAATTCATAAGCACAATATTCGACGGCTTCGCCGTCTATTATAAGCTATTAAACAACACTTAATGCTGCATATAATTAATTGACATCCTTAAAACGTTTCGGTTCTTGACCTACAAACTGTACGGATATCCTTAAATTTATGTTTCACGAAATTTATGTTCACGGCACGTTAGCGTGGTTCGCCGTAAATTGTCACTGTCACTTCCATCCGACGGGACGAGCTTTATATCTCCATAGTAATTCTGGAATCCTCTGGCGAGTGCTCGGACGTTTGCCAAGATTCCCATGAGGGTAATGTCACTCGTTTCGTCATTCCGTCACAATATTGTTGCTTGGCTCTTCGCTCGCTTTCGGTCTCGCTTTATTAATGTCAGACCAATTAAAAGAAGGTATACTTTTCCTTCGCTACGCAGTGTACAATTGAACCTAAGCTACTTAGGCCTGATTTTACAATCGTTGGGTAAACTGAGAAGAAGTATTCTTGGAATAATGTGATGTAGATATGGAGGAAGGCTGAAGAATATTCGGAGAATACTTATTCTGTCCTTATCACTACACAATCAAAATTAAAACAAAATAGCAAATGTTGCATACCAATGAATTCAGAAAGAAGTGTGCTGTCTGCTAGTCAAAACAACAAAAATCGCGACCATAAGAAAAATGAATCTGGCACTGAAAAACAAAAATGAATCGCTCTAGAAAATAAGTACATTCGGCATTCAATCAAGCGAAAAAAGTTGCTTCAGGAAAATTTTCTCAGAATAAAAAAATCATAATAAAATTAAAGAAGTTCGATTTTCAAAAATCTTTGTTTTCTTCCGATTGCGAAAAACCGTTCTAGATATTTCAAATTTCGTAACATATTATTAATCAATATGAAATCTGATTGAAATTCGAGGGCTAGCATGGAGATCTCGCTTATTATAAGATATCGAGAATCGGCTAAATGGAGCCAAAGTTGTCCAATTTCATTAATTAATAATCTGTTAATTAATAATCTGTTCAGAAATTTGAAATATCTCCAACGGTTTCTTCGCAATCATAGAAAAACTAAAAATTGGGACTTCCGAAAAGCAAACATCACTTTTTTATTTATGATTTTTTTCGAAAGTATCCATGATGAACATATGCCCTTTCTGCATTGACCGATTCATGCGTTGAACGATGCTGAACACAGTGAACACTCGAAAATTCTCCAACTTGAAAAATAGTCGATGACGTTATCACTTTGCACTTGTGGAAAAAAATGGGTGCTACTATGAGAAGGAAGCACGATAAAGTAAGCAACCCCATATATGTACCTTTCTTATTTTGAAAAATATTTATTTTCAGTAAGATATTAGAGAAGGCAGAGGAAAAAGGACTTTATTTCTTGATAAAGTGTCCAGAACACAGCAATGCGAAATCATTCTTATTATTACCTCTGTTGTAATCTCCGATGATTGTCTAAATTTGATTTATGTGATCATGCAATTGATTCTAATTTATAAAGTAGTTTCTCATGCGGATATGTTGGTTCTTAGAATTATTTCCTTTTATCTAACGTTTATCTGTGTCACTTAATGTAGTTCTAGCGTTCGCGTCACGTAACTACATTTTTAGTTTTAACTCATCTTTCGCTTCATTGCAGAAATTAATTAAAATAAGTTCTGAGCTTTGTTTTATTGAGTCATACGTAACTTCGTTAATCTAAATTATTAAAACTACTTTCCATATGAGAAACTGAGAGTTGTGCAATATCGGGAGGACAGAGCCTAACCAACCAGACAAAAGTACTGTTGGGGTTGACAATTTGATTAACCATTGCAATATGTAATACACCAGATTGCAACAATAAATATTTTATTAACAAAAAAGAACAGTTTGTTTAAACTATCAAAGTTTACAACACCTCTTTCATTGAAGAGACGCGAAGTATACATCATTTTCAACGTTTCTTTTCTAAAAATGTTTCTCACAAAACCATAAATTTTTGATGTGGTTAGGTAGAGAATTCAGTGAGCTATTAGAATCAAGAAAAAAAAATGGGGTTGCTATTTAAAAAAAATATCAATGACATCTTTACTCGAAAACAACGATTTTCACATAAAAATATGCATTTTTAAAAACAAAATTCACCTATCCGAACATTTCCTTGAAATATCAAAAATAAAGAAATTACGAATTTTATTCCAGACATTTGAGGCTCCCTGGGGGACCTCGCTTATTATAAAAGATAGAGAATGGAGCAAAGTTGCCAGATTTCATACTGATTAATAAAATCTGTTATGAAATTTGAAATATCTCAAGCCGTTTCTTCGCAATCGGAGGAACACTAAAAATTGCGACTTTCTGTATGTAATTGTCAGAGCAAAAAAGGATTGTTTATAAAAATAGCATATGTGTCATGCGTAACATTTCCATTACTTAATTATTAATTTCTTTTTCATGTTTCCCCAAGCTTGACAGTCTGTCTTGAAGGTGTGTTATAGGGCCCATACACGATCAAACAATTTGCGCAAACTTCTGTTGTACAACACTGTGTTGTGAACTTTACTTTGTTCATACACGATACGACAGTTTGTGTAAACGTACAATACAAAAACACTGAAATTTCGTCCGCCAAACAAAGCACTTATGTGAGTTTGTTGTAAAACGTCTTCCAATATCCACATACACGTTCCAATCTGTTGCGCAACCGCGCCCGTTGCACAAATAATTTCAAACAGATTTGAATGTACTCAAACTGTTGCACAACAACTCAAACACGAACATACACCATCAAAATGTTTGCAAAACACCTTTTGGTGCGCGAATTGTTTGATCGTGTATGTGGCCTATTTAGTTATTCATATATTGCCGACCAGATGTTTATTATCTCTCCTTCGGCATTCCCCTTACAAACTGAATAATCGCAGAAAACTCATGTCGAAGGAACCGGTAAGAATCATAATACGATCCGAGCCGTGAAAATTCTGTCTCTCACATTAGCGATGTGTCGTTCATGAACGAATCATTCAGATGACCTGTGATCGATTTAATCACTCTCTTTGATCCTATCGTTCTTATGACCCTAGTTTAGAATGCATCTGTATGATGGGCGCCCGATGAACTGATTGAAATTGAACGGAATGTATTAGTTGGCCACAGAAGGACGTTCTTTCCTGCCCGATTAGCATGAAGAATAATCTTGCACGATTAGGACGCCTTATTTTTAGCGCGACTTAGTCCACAAATACACGAATTTTTATGTACATTTATCTCATTCGTGCCAAGCTGCTAGGAAATTATTGTTTGTTAGTGGATAATACCATCGTCTTTTCTCAAAACTTACTAATATAGAAATTAACCAACACTCTTTCCTTCGAGTTTGGAACGACCCATTCCAAACGCGAACGGAAAGAACGTACGTCTATGGCCACCTAATGCGTCGATTCACGACTGGATAAGTCAATAACTATCAACAAAAAAGAAGAAACAAATGATTCACTACCGACGATCGGAAAACATGAAACTGAAACAATTGAATAATAATAATCCGAAATGAAACCGAAAAGACTTCAATCTTTTCCGTATCGTGAATCACGAATCGTGATTCGAGAGTCGAGTCGAGCCGTTAATTATCATCATCTCGTTCATACATATAAACGAATCTTCGGGAACGGGTCATATGAATGAGTGACCTGGTGTGACCTGGTTCATCAAAAAGAGCCGGGTCTTACCATCACTATCTCATATAGATCCCACACGCATTAGGAGTGGATTTGAACCCACACCAAATAGTTGCCTGACCAAGCGTCAAAAGTCCGTTGCCAGCAAACTCACTCATCTTGGCTATGCAACTAAAGTTCATTTTCTCTTTATGTACCGATCATTTAGATCTGAGTTAAGAAAATATACGACGAAATGACATGACGTTACAAAAGCTGCAAGGCTGTTTCGCGAAAGTTAGAAGGAGATAGCTATATAGAAGTTCTTTGACTTATCGATCGATCGGCATATAGTAAAAAATGACCTGTACTTACTAATTCCTAAGGATCATTTTGAAAAAGAAAGGCAATAATTACTTGTGTCGCACATTAGTCGAATATTTATATAAAATGAACACCACGAGCCAAACCGCACTTAAAACGATATGCACAAAGTAAAACTAACTGGATATGACAAAATTGGAGCAAATGGGCTCTTTAGATTAACAATTAACGGTAATTAACACTTTCATGTCCAGTCAAAGCGGGGCTCGAAGAGGAGGAGAGCGTGTCGCACACTGAGAAAAATGAGACAAAATAATAGTTTATTTGGTCTGATTTTGTTAATGGATAAATTACTGGTAAACTGCCAACAATTAACTGTTTATCTCGAACAAATAAATGCGTATCTTTGGTAGGAGTCTTTAACTTTTATGTACCAATATGTTTACGTATGGCAAAAATTTAATTGTAACAAATAAATGCTTACACTAAGAACAATATATTAACAGAAATAGAAAGACTTTTTACTGAAAATATTCATGTTATAATAACTAATATTCAAATCATTTAGTGTTATGAGCACAAATATATAATTTTTCTCTTATATTAGCAAATGCAAGTTTATTTGTAGCTAATAAATCTTTAATAAAGAAGCTTTGTCACCAGATGCATGCAAGACTGCTTCGTTTTCATTCGGATTTTTTTATAAAGAACATTTAGTTGCACAGTCGGCATTTTTTACGATTTGCGTCTTTTCGTGTTCCGATGACATCATTTTTACGCAGCATTGTAAGGAAAGTTAAATGAAATAATCTTTTAGACGTAAATACATTCAGACATCTTATCCAGATATCCGTCTTCTTGCCGATATAAGTATCTTTCTATAATAATAAATAAAGTGATTCAGAATAAACGTTTTATTAGTTGTAAGAAAACAGTTATTTTGTCCCTCATTTTATAGAAATTTTTCATAATAGAGAGATATCGGTAAAGCGTATAACGCTTACGTTCGTAAATTACGCAAAGCAGTATTGTGTAAACGTATTGCAGTATTTACTTCCTAATTTACAGTTATCGGAACATTGAATACCGCGATACACAAATATATCTTATAAGTTTTAACTTAACTTTTTATATTTGTGCGAAATAAAAATTTAATTAAATTTTCAAAAACGGAAGCCTTTTTGTCAAAAACTAAGTGGTAAACAAATGTAAACAAAAGCCTGCCGTCAAAAGTTACAACAGTGCGCATGCAGGACTTATACGTTATGCAAGTAACGCTCGGAATTATTTGCTCGTAAATTACTCCATGCGGTAACGGTATTAACGTTTTCGTCGTTAAGAATCGAATCGCGCATGTCTCAAATGTCAAATTAGCGCAGCGTAAATACTGCATAACGTTATTCGCTTTACCGATATCTCTCTAATGTTTATGGAAATTTTCATAAAGAACAGTGAATATTTTTCTCAGTGCATAAGTGAACTACGTATCAAACCGGTACAATCAGGAAGGAGTGACAATGTTGCCACACTATCGAAAATGAAAAATTTAATTAATGAGAAGAATACTATAAACGGCAATCGTAACACCTACTCATGCGGAAATAATTTTTAAAAATTATTTTGTCTACAAATTCAAGAAATTTTGGTATGAGATGTGGAAAAATTATTCATTTTAATTAATATAAATTCAAAGGTAATTGCTAAAGATGACGCTTTGTTTCATCTATTTGTTGTTTAAATGCGCGTTTGATAGATGTCGTTTGTGAGTTATCTAGGAAACTTGATTTTATACGTGAACATTGTCTATTTATTTGAAAACGATTTTTTTTAATTATACCGTTATTTTTTAAGCAAATTTAGGAAATTTTAATATCCCTGTAAGGAGAAAGAAAATCTCTACCCATTGAAATACAAAAATTGCTACATTGCTATTTAAAAAAAAATACGGCTGTACAAATATTTTGACAACTAGCAGTGCAATTGTTTTTTTTTTTTATTAAAAATTCATGAAAATTAGAGAGTCTGCTAATTTAACCGAATTCTTATCTTAAAAATGAAAAAGATAGTAACGGTAAACGGTTCAAACTGAATAGCCTGTATATTCATTTTCTCTGTTATTTCTTTCCACTTTGCCACCTATTATTCTTTCATAATAATTCTCTATTTGGCATCTTCTTTTTTTGTATTTAATGATATTTGTATTTTGTTGAACCTTCTAAGTATAATTATTTCTGTTTGCTTGTAATTGTTTTCCTTTTTTGTCCCGTCTGGATTGTATGTTACCTACACAACCACTGAAAATCTTATTGTGATAGGATCGAACAAATTTATTAAACTAAACTACGGTCTACCGTAACAAACGAATTTCGTTTTGAGTGCAAATGACCCGGCAATATCCACAAGATAATCAATGAACCACATAAAGGACAACTCCATAAGTTAAAACCGTGTGATTTAGGTGTATGTGTAAAAACACAGCGAAGGCAAAGTTGGTTAGAAAAATTATCTCTACACTGAGAAAAATGTATATTAAAAACCGTGTTGTAAAAAAAGTATCATTAATAATAAAATAAATTGTTTTAAAAGTAGCAAAATTGTTTAAGTAAAGCAAGTAAATTTTTCTCTTAAAAGAAATGACAATGCGATTATATTACATTAAGCATATGATTTTGTAACATTTATGAGTTCGGCCTGCAGATATGATGTTTACAACATAAAATTTGTACACGGAGAGAATTACGTTGTAAAAGTAAATATAAATATAGTAATTTTTACAAAAATTTATATTACTATATGTGACAGCAAAATCATTTTATTAACTTAAAAACGTATTTGTATTAACTGTTATATATTTAAATTTATAAAAAGATATTCTAAAATGGCTAAAATATAAAATATAATATCGTTTAATATATTTATATTTTAACATTTATATCTACGCACAGATAAGAAGCTACGGGATTCACACGATCACCAACCTTTGCAGCTGCACCAAAAAAAAATAAGTACTCGATTTAAGAAAAAACGTATATTAAATTACAAATGTTATAAAAAAAAAATTGTGCAAATCGGTTTTGATTACAGCGGATTCCTCGAGCTTGCTCTGTACAGCTGTTTAAGGCCTCACTGGGCCTTCATCAACAGAACCGTAGCTCCAGAAATCCACCATAGAAAACATAAATATATTATGTTATGTTGTGTTGTCTATGAACTCCACTGCAAACCAAACCGATTTCTCCTAGGTTATATGCCATTGCGATGTGAAAGTAATGAACAATTTAAGTAGTGACATCTTTCGATCGCTTTTTGACCTACAAATTTTATGTTGTAAACATTATATCTGCAGGACGAACTCATAAATGTTACAAAATCATATGCTTAATGTAATATAATCGCATTTACTTGCTTTACTTAAACAATTTTGCTACTTTTAAAACAATTTATTTTATTATTAATGATACTTTTTTTACAACACGGTTTTTAATATACATTTTTCTCAGTGTAGGTCAAAAAGCGATCGAAAGATGTCACTACTTAAATTGTTCATTACTTTCACATCGCAATGGCATATAACCTAGGAGAGATCGGTTTGGTTTGCAGTGGAGTTCATAGACAACACAACATAACATAATATATTTATGTTGTGACATATCCATTAATTAGGTATTGTAATGTTGAAGTGTTTGAAAATAATACGTCCTAATTTTCAGTATTCTTTTATTCTATTGGCTACCGGTTTCGGTCTGAGACCATCATTAGGCCAATAACGTCAAAAACGAAATTGTATTAATTAAATTCATAAATCATTTATGTTTTCTATGGTGGAGTTCTGGAGCTACGGTTCTGTTGATGAAGGCTCAATGAGGCCTTAAACTGTTCAGAGCAAGCTCGAGGAATCCGCTGTAATCAAAATCGATTTGCACAATTTTTTTTATAACATTTGTAATTTAATATACGTTTTCTCTTAAATCGAGTACTTTTTTTTTTGGTGCAGCTGCAGAGGTTGGTGATCGTGTGAATCCCGTAGCTTCTTATTTGTGCGTAGATATAAATGTTAAAATATAAATATATTAAACGATATTATATTTTATATTTTAGCCATTTTAGAATATCTTTTTATAAATTTAAATATATAACAGTTAATATAAATATGTTTTTAAGTTAATAAAATGATTTTGCTGTCACATATAGTAATATAAATTTTAGTAAAAATTACTATATTTATATTTACTTTTACAACGTAATTCTCTCCGTGTATGTTTTATATTTTTTGCTAAACAGAGAATAACAAAAAAGAAAGATTGTGTAATCTTGTTCTTCATTACTGCACAACTTTTAATAATAATTAACCATTATAGAATTACTTACATAATTTCCGTTAGTTAATAATCTCTTTACCATCAAGTCTTGTGCAATAAGCAAAGCTGTTCTGTAGCTTCCTGAACTATTACGAGACAAGGGTTAATGAAGATCGATAGTGCATTTAACGTGTCACCTCAATCCTCCGGCTTCGTGAGAATAGCTCACGTTTGCTTTAATTCACGATTGAGGTTCGTTGAGGTTCACTAGATGACGTACAACATTGCTTGAAATCACGCCTTTTAGCTTTGAGTAAATGCATATGTTCCTGTTGACATATAATAATTCACAAATGTGTGTTATTGCTACTAAAATAACTTTATGAATTCCTTCGAGCGTAGACAACTCTGTCTTCGTGATCTAGAAGTTTCCTAAATTCAATTTCGACATTCCTTACATCATTACTACAAAATTTGAGCGCTAACTTACACCTTACATAAGAAGAATAGCAAACAAAATCATTATGATGGAAACGTACAATAAACTGATTTAAATGTAATCTTATATGTATTAATGTCTTTCGTGCTTTCGGAGAACTAAATACCTTTTAAAAAAATATGATTGACAAAAGTATGCTAGTCGCGAGATTCTGAGAAAATCATACAGTAAAGTAACTGAAACATCCTTTTTCATATGCAACTTTAAGATAGAAGCAGATAGTAATAGTCACAAAAGTAAAGATTTTCATTGATTAACTAATGCTAACTTATCGTAATTCGTAAAATGTAATTTCATTGATTGTCCTTGTTATGTCATATCTAGAGTTTTGTTCAAGTTTTAGTTTCTATTCCGACGAATATTTTTCAACCAGTTACGACTTTCGCCATTTTCAAGAAACACTCAAACAAAATGTTAATTCCGTGTTTAATAAAAACTACCAAATTACTCAATTCGTAGTTGTAATTCATAAAACTCTTCTTTCTTTTTGCAGCACGACATGCATAATTTATTCCAAATTGAATTTAGCCAGAACAGGGTAAATACTACATTCAGAGCACCGCTCAGCAACCATTTACATGAAGAACGCGCACTGTGAGTTTCCTAAACGCAGTTTTAAATTCCCATCATATTTACTATAAGCACGAAAGCATTCCCCTTCCATTCTCCTTCCTATATAAAGCCTTGCATACATGAATATTAATATTTAATTTCATGGATTCTGCCGTGCTATAGAGGCCAAGATTTTTTGATGCGTTACTTCAATTCAAACTGTGTGTATAAAAGCATCGGTATAAAATTATAAAATAAACTCACGTCAGTCTTTTGTAATATAAATGCATTGAAATGAGATGAATGAAATGTAATGACGAGAGGTCCTGCATGCCGTTACTAGCTAAGCTTTTGGGTTATTGAAAATCCGTGTCAGCTAGTATAAATATTTATTAAGAATTACACGACCGATTTCGCCCAGTGGGGCATTATCAAGTGTAGCTAATTCTGACGTTGCATTGTGAAACCGGTCGTGTAATTCTTAATAAATATATTGCGGGTAGCAGACAAGTTGTCTGCTACCCGCAATATATTTATTAAGAATTACACGACCGGTTTCGCCCAGTGGGGTATTATCAAGTGTAGCTAATTCCGACGTTCCATTGCGGATAGCAGACAACTTGTCTTAATAAATATTTATATGTACGTACTAGCTGACACGGATTTTCAATAACCGAATGAAATGTACTACTCAAGTAATTTTAACTAATACGATGTACAAGAAATTTCAAGAACTTTGCTTTTTAAGCATAAGGCACAAGAAATGATTAAGGGCTTTTGTGTTATTACTTCTTACACATATGGGAAACTTTTTTATTATTGATTTCTCAGAAAAATTTATTCTTTATGAAAGCTCTTCCCAAACTCAAAATGCACATATCAAAATTTGAATACCGAGGAAATAAAATTATTTGAGATCGACTTAAGAGTAAAATACATTTATTTTTTAAGATACGCAGAAATATTGTTTGGAAATGTTATTCAGTATTATTATGAGGTACTCCTATCAAATATGATTGCTTACGATAAAAAAATTAATTTAACATATATCTCAATTTTTCTCACTTGCCATTAACTTGCTTATTTTAAATGGCATGCTACATTGTTGTTACTTTTGAATTCTACATGTAAAAATATGTAAAATTGGAATACATTTCCCCATCTTTAAATGGCGTCATTTTTTGAGATATGTATTTTGAGTTTTCTTAAAAAATCTGGATTCTCCTTTCAAAAAATTGTACTATAGCTATTATTGAAGCAATTTGTATTTGCTGATATTGCAGCCGAGGCTTGAAGGTTCTTGAAAATTCCATAAGCAAAATCTATGAAGCTGCAGGGTGTCTAAAATATATCACTCCAATCGAAGATATTCAAACACAGAAAAATACTTTTTTTTTTCAAATGGAACGACCAACATTTTAATATACGATCGTATGTGGAATTAAATGCTGCATCGATCTACGTGCCTTTCATAAAATTCGTAACAAATGGTAAAACATTTTATTACTGATTTTTGCGAAAATTTTTTATTAGTTATTTCGTGCATCAATCAAAATAAAAAAAAAACAACGTAATTCCATCCAAATAGTCATTTAAAATATGACAAAAAATAGAAAGTTTCGAAAATTAAAAATTGCGTGTAATTCAAAAGTTATTAATCTTTTCCTTCTAGAGTCGCACTCAGATAAAATTAAGTGTAATCAACAACCTACAGTGTCTAAATTTTGACCAAAAATTCATTTTTTAGAATTCTGCTATATGTGGTTTTAAAATTAATGCTGTTTAACAAATATTATCTCGTTCTTTGATCTGTGTTTACTAAATTACTACCGAAAGAGAGGAAAAAGAGGTCTTTTAGGTGGGTCAGACTAGCCTCAACAGTTGCTTGAACACTCGAATACAATATATTTAGTTCTATCGATTTTAAAAACGTGTTTCTTCAATTAACCGAAATGAATTCTAAAGTAAACGTGGTTGTACTTAAAATAAAAATGTACATAATAAACGTGACTTAAGATACCTATACCTAAGTATAACAAAAGAATACATTTTTCTCTTCTTCCATAATTTTGTATATTGCCCAAAGTTTAATTCAGAAAGTAATTTCGAAGCATTTTTTCCGTGGAGTTACATTTTAATAAAAGCCAAAGTATTTGATTGCTTCCTCCGGCGACGACGGCGAAGAAGAAGTAAATAGCGACTGCGAAGGGCTTCCTCCAAATAGCGATCAAATTTAGATTGCAATTTGTTCGAGTCAATAATGGTTATTAACACGAGAACGCAGCGGGTTTATTAAGGTTTCCTGGGCAACGTCCGACTTTATTAATTCCTAATTAGCCGAAGACGGTAGTCACGGCGAGTAAATCACGCGTGCAATCAACTTCGATTTCTATACGCAAATTATGTATTCACGTTTACAATGCACCTGTTGATTCTGTCGGATTTTATTGCCTAATTTCATTTTGTTAAGTCAATCAATCAAGCGGTGAATGTAGTAGCAAAAATAAATTCATGCCACCAAATTCGCATTACAGCGGTCAAAAATGATTAGGCCGCAATTTAACTTTTTATTGGAGAGACGTTATTTTTAATTCTGACGGCACAAACACATAGCATCATCTTCCCCTAAAAAGGAAAGATCGATCTGATCAGCTTTACTAACAATAAGTACTATCGATATCATAAAAAACTAGGACAACTTTTAAATCTAGTAGCCATGCGTTTCCATTATTTTATTATATTGAATCTTACTTTGTTGTCAAGTCAGTAACTGTATTTTTGTTAACGCTGAAATTCTGAGCAATTTGTCTAACTGTGATACTCTTTGCTGTGCAAGCAGCTATCCTAGCTTTTTAAACAATATGTATTTACTGTAGGTATGATTGATAATGAGTGACCCTGATCATTTCAAATAATTTTAAATTTATGGTCGATAGCAGTTTTATACAGCTTAAGAAATCTAGTTTTTTATGGTAGCAGTAGTACGTATGCACTATCGCTCATAATATTGTCTTTATCAAAATTCCATAGGATGTTCAATTTGAACGATTCACCATTGCAAACTTTTTTATTTTTAAAGATAGTATTCGGTTAAATTTGCAAAGATTCGGTGATTTTTATGCACATTCTGAATTTCTAATCAATTGCGCTGCCAGTTGTCAAAATATTCGGTTAAATTTGCAAATATTTAGTGATTTTCATGCTCATTATGAATTTCTAATAATTTGCGCTACTAGTTGTCAAAATACATTTGTACACACACATTTTTTTAAATAGCAATGTATTATTTTGTGATCCATTCGACAGAGAATTTATTTCTCTTTACAGCGATTCCAAAATTTCTTAAGTTTGTTTAGAGAAAAATAAACGTCGTGGCTCATAATGCAGTTTGAGTTAAAACGAAGATGGAATTGAAATTCTCTATTGTAATTACAATGTGTGTTTCAATTTCCTCTTCGTTTTAAATTTGTTTACCAAATAATGAAGTTATTAAAAAAATCATTTTTAGATGACAAGGTCCACGGTGAATTGAATACTACGGTGGCAGCATTGAAGTGAAATAGCGAACCGTTACGTCACGGTATACCCGCTTCTCCCTCTAAAACATTAACTGTCAACCAACCGTCACGAAGTTCGCATTCGCAGCGTAGATCTGCGAGGGGTGACGTTTATGCTGCCACCGTTAGTATTCAATTCACCGTGGACAAGGCCAAGTTTAGGTATAAAAATAAAGTTGTCTAAATAATTGACAAATTATATCTATCTAATGTGCACGTAAACAACAAATAATTGAAAGCGTTGACATTTAGCAATTGCTAAATGTCAACGTTTTGACATTGTAATGAAATTTCATTACATTTTTTTTTTCTCTTTACGATGAGTATAAATTATTAAAGTTATTAAAGAAAAAGAATGCAAATGAAAAAATATGAGAAAAAATAGGTAGTTTCCAAATGAGTAAGCGAAAGCCCAGTATTTAAGTCACAGTTTAACTTTAATCTTCAGTTTATTCCCATTATTATACAGGATTATTCACTAGGGTGGGTCGAAAAACCAAACTTTGAGATAATCTTACCTAATAGCAAAATTATGTTGTCTTTTAGTGATATTATGACACCTACGAAATATTTTTAAATTTAATTAATATTTAGAGGGTGCGCCTTACGTTTGAATTTTTGAAATTATACGAGAAAGGCCATATAGTATGCCATGAAAAGTTCGTATTTGCAATAATAATAATAACAGAGTTATGATCAAAACTGTATACTAAAAGGGCAAGAGAAGGTGGATAAAATTAAAACTCGAATCTCGCAGCAACGCCTAAATTCGATAGCAAGAAAGATTTCAATATTAAATGATTTTCATTAATTTTTCTGTTGTATTATTTTTTTAATTATTAATAAATGATTATTTTATTCTAAAAACCCTCTTTTCCTTGAGACATTTATGTTATATGACTACCAGAATATATTCAAGTTATTCGTATTTCCAAGGCAAAGCGCAACCTGAAGATGAGGTGCTATTTACTTTAAATTTTAGCATTACACTGTTTTCATGTAAAGGCAATATAATTTTGCTATTAAAAATCAAAAGCGCAATATTCGTTTTTTTCCATACAAAAATGACCCACCCTATTATTCACGTTCCCGTTCGTTAAAAGTTTTCAAGGGATAGATTTAGATAGAAATCTGAAATTTATAGAGCAAAAATATATTTCAAAGGGAACTTTTTAAATAATACATATTTGACTTCCAGTTACTTACGGTTATACCGGAAGTCGCTATCAATTCGTTTATTTTAAATGGGATGCTAAATTTTTGGTTACGTTTTTGAATTCTACATGTAAAAATATGCAAAATTACAATACATTTTCTTATCTCTAAATTACATCATTTTTTTAGATGTTTTGAGTTTTCTTCAAAATCTGGATTCTGCTATCAGATTTTCAAAAAATTGTGTCACAGCTCTTATTGAAGCAATTTTATTTGCAATAACTGATATTGTAGTTGAGGCTTTAAGGTTCTCAAAAATTTCATAAGCGTAATCTATTAAACTACAGGCTGTCTAAAATATACTACTCCACTCGAAGAAATTCAAACACAGAAAAGTACTTTTTTTCAAATGGAACGGCCAATATTTTAATACACCATCGTATGTGAAATTAAATGCTGCATCGATCTGTATTAGCATTCCCTATATCTATCTTTAACAGTTTTTGACTTGAATATTTTTGATTTAATTCTTAAAAAAATCTAAAACGGAATCTCAATTAAAGAGCGATTCGAAATACTTCTGGCAGTACGTGCAACATAAGAAGGGAAGTTCTCGAATTCCATCCTTGATGCACGATGATGATAATCAGTACAACAATCCAATTGATATAGTGAATACTTTCGCCAAAGTGTTCTCTAGTGTTTATTTACCGGTCACAAATATTACTATGGACGACGCTTCATACGTCGGGATATATAACGACACCCTTTCTATCTCTTTTATTACGAATGAAGACATCTTGCGGAGCATATCAAGAATGAAAAACAAGCAAATTACTGGCTGTGGCCAAATACCGTTGTTTATGATAAAAGACTGTCGTCAAGTCCTTATTGAACCCTAAATGTAATATTTAATTTAGCGCTGAAGAACAACACTCTTCCTTCTATTTGGAAAATAGCCAGCATCACCCCAGTGTTTAAAAAGGAGATGTCTCTGATGTGCGTATCGCGCAATTTCTATCCTGTGTAATTTTTCCAAGATCTTTGAACAAGTTATTTACTATAAATTGTACGATGCTGTGCACCCAAAACTATACAATTCAACACGGTTTCATGAAGAGGAGGTCAACAGTCACGAATTTAGCTTGTACTACACAGGACATTAGCACAGCCTTAGATAATTCCGCACAAATGGATGTTATTTAAACCGACTTCTCTAAAGCGTTTAACAGAATAGATCATAGTATTCTGTTAGTGAAGCTAAAATTTTTTGGTTTGAGTCCTAATTTCTTACATTTTATGCAATCCTATAATCCCAATAATCAGGGATGTAAAAAGTAACCGAAACCATTCCACAGTTCCAGCTGCACTCAAAGCGCAAAAGAATCGATCCAAGGAACCGAATTTATATTATGTCTTGCATCCCTAGTAATAATAATCACAAGTTCACGAGAGATTAAGAATAAATTGAAAATAACACAGACCTGCGGGTGTATTTCCTTTCAAAAACTAATAACTGGATTTAGCATATTTGCGTCAGCTAATTATGACTAAAATATTTATAAAATTCCATCCAGAAAACAGATTGCTCTCTGGAGGTCGACTTTTATTGGTAATACTTTAAATGTTTTCAGTTATTCTTTTTCTAATTAAGTTTTTGATGCATCTTTATTCTTCTTAAGTACTTTGTTTATCCAATCGAAATCCTATTACAATTAATGCATCTGCTTACTTAACAAAAATATTGAGCTTTTTTTAGAACAAATACATTTAAGCTAAAGGCGTGTCCTTCGTTCCCTTTATCTGGTACTCGTTGCAAAAGCAAATGACTGGCGTTTAACATTGGTTTCAAGAGAGCGTATTAATTCTCCAGACAACTTTTGCAATAAATGCGAGCTATGCAAATGGTCAACTTAGAAAATGTTGGACTTAGAAAATTGATGCAAGGTGACATATTTGAAATAACTTTGAATGAAACTGAAAAACGATCCTGGAAATCCCTTAAGGAAATAGTAAAAAAATTTTGGGAATCCGTAAGATCCCCATTTATACTTCAAATTTTAGTTGAAGATATGCTCAATAATTTTCAATTGTTTGCAACATGAGTCTTAAGTTGTATTTTCAGCAGTCGCACGTTGACTACTTTCCCGAAAATCTTGGTGCTCTCAGCGAAGAGCAGAGTGAAGGTACTAAAGTGCAGGTACTAAACCAGGGGGAATATAAATATGTTGGTAGACTATTGTTGGATGTAAAAAAGAGATGAACCTAAAAAGTTCCATAAGAGAAAAGGTCTGAATACGAGAATCGAAGAAAAAAGACAGAAATAGGTACTAGGTACTTTGATATTTTAAACTCTATGTATACACTTACAAAACATTAGGGCCCAGTTTCATAAAACGTTCAAGTTAACCGTGTGATTAAGCAATATCATTGGAGGAAAGTTTAAATTTCCTCCAATGATATTGCTTGATCACATGACTAACTTGATCGAGTGGTTAACTACATTTTATGAAATTGGGCCTAAACTTTATAACCCATTTAAAAAAAAAAGTAAAAAACTCAACCATATCCCTTCAATGCAAAAAATTAAATCTTCTAATAATATTGCGCATAGAGAAATGCTTTCGGTCCCTTTCGAAGAGAGCGATCGGGGTTTATCTAAAACGGAAAAACAAATTCACTGTCTGAAAAAAAAATAACAACTACATGCTGGGAGAAATACGATCGTTGTTAAAATGTCTCTCTCTGGAGACCGGAATTAAATAAGCTACATTTTCGAGATGATTCTCTGAAAACCGGATCAAGTAAACAAAGAGCACGGCACACAGAAACGCTAGCGAGAAATACGAGTTTAATGACAAAAAAGACTGCAATTCGAATTTTACAGAATACATCTTCAAGTAACATGTGATAGTCACAAAAGTAAATGTTTGTACTTATATTTTGACGTGTGTTTGCTAAAAATGACCCTGAATTTCAAAGAGAAATACTAACTTACCTAAATTTCTATAAGTATAAAGAAATACAAACACTAACATGCTTTTTTTTTTCTCTTTCAGGAAGTCCAGCATCCGAATTCGTTTAGCAGCAACACTTGAAACGAGTAATTAATGAAAATGTTGGCCTACGTGTACGTTGTAATTTACATGTATCAAGTATTAGTAATGACGCTTAATTTTTATAATTTCAATCTTAATTAGATGTAGCTAAATACTTCATAGAATACAACCTGTATGAAAACGGAATTTTAATTTAATCTTATATATGTAGTTATGTATACGTCGCGTATCGTCGGCTAAGAGTGTAATACTACAAAGTCCAATTTTGAAAATTTTATAGGTGAACTTAAAAAATTAAGAAACCTGTCAAATTCACTTGGGACTTAGCAGTTGTACGCTATCAGTTTGTTGTTACTAGGACAACAAAATGTGAAGTATTTTACAATACAATTGTTCAAAATATCCAAAACCTGTAAAAAGTGGATTTAGCAGTACACTCTTAACTGACGATGTGACACAGAGACACTTGTTGTATTTGGTCCCAGAGCTTTCAACAACGTATGCATGTACTTATAGGTAACAGTGGTATACGTGTTTAAGTGTAAAAAGATATTTACTTACATAATGTATATGTATATGCGTGTTTGCCTGTATTAGAAATGCTGTAGAGATAATTTTTTCGGAAATTCAGAGTTTAAAGGAAGAATCATTTGTGCGTAAAACGAAACGCAGCGAGGAGAATTAATGAGCCCCTTAAACTGTAATTCGAGTTTACGGTAGCAGTTTAAAAAAGGATCTCCTGGCCGCGTTTTTGGCGTCAGTAATTAAGCTCTGATCAGAAAATAGTAGATGAACTCCGTAATGATGGCATAATTTAAGATATAATTACGAAAGATACTTAGTTGAAGTATCCAATGTGGCTCTAAAAATAATATACAATCTTAAACGTAATGTAATATTGATGTAAGAAATAAAATTGTTATCAAGAAGTTACTTTAATTGCTTTTACCGATCCATGTAAATTTTTTCACCGATAAGGATATTTAAATATTTATGGGTAAGTATTTGCAAGCTGACAGCTAAATAATACTTAAATAAAAATAAGAAGAAACGAAGAAAATAAATTGATGAAGCATAGTCAACTGAGTGGAAAATTTATACCATGAGTTTTTTATACCTATCTCAGAACATACATCGTAAATATTCCTATTCAGTGATCAGTTATTGTTATTTACGTGTCAAGCTTTGTAAATTGATCTTTACGGGCGCGCTGAAAGTTTGAGTCCAGTAAAGATTAATTGCAAAGCGTGTCGCGTACAAACTTTTATTTCCACCTTCACATGGCGATTTTTAAGTAAAATTTAATTATGAAAACTTTTTTTTTTAATCGAAGGCGTTAGTTCTAGCCAGACGTAATCATGGTGATGTAAACATTCTACAAGCCTGTAAAGCTTTACAAGTCTTTTATACAAGCCATTAAAGTATTACAGGTCTGTTCCCAGAATGTATCGTTTACTTGGTTACCATAAACATCAAAATGAACCTGTAAAGTGTCATTTACTAAGAAGGTGGAAATAAAAAAATAGACAAGTCAGTGCTTTGCAGGATACACAAGCAAGCTTGAACAAAACAAATGTGCTGTCAGTGTCAATTATGAAATGTCATGATTTAAATCCAGAAAGTTTAATGGCCGGTTGCACCAATATTTTAAGCAGAGTTTAAATTTAAAACGTGCTTAGATTGTAACACTTTTTGCAAGTTTAACAAAATGTCAGTCACATTTTAACTGATACTTAAATTGAAGTTTAAATGCCAGTCAGAATGTGATTGACATTATATTGATCATGCATAAATGTCATATTCTAAACACAACTTAAATTTAAGCTTTGCTTAAAAAGTTGGTGCAATCAGATATAAGAAATACTTTGTAAGAATTTGATAATTTCTTAGCACATTGTTTAAAACATGAAGGAGGACTTTTACAACATTTATTATAAAATTTCTGTTTAAAAAATAAATCTTAATATTACTTTACTGAAACTCGTTTTGTTTCATCACAGGTAGTTGTTATACCTTGCAATACATCGACTCGTTCTTTTTAAAATTGAACATAGTGATATAATTAGATACGAACGGTCACGTCAACTCGACCATGAAAAAAAAAGAGTGTTCTTAATTGATATATTTGGATTTATTTACAGTTGGTTCTTGTCCGATGAAATTTGTATCACAAAATCTTCTAAGCGGACACTAAATCGCACAACTATACACTTTACGTTTCGCAGTCGTTCTGACGAAGCAGTCGAACGACTGCGAAACGTAAAGTGTATAGTTGCGCGATTTAGTGTCCGCTTAGAAGATTTTGTGATACAGATATATTTGGAGTACAAAAGATTTTGTAATTTTTCTTGAATTAATAAAAAGAACCTAAAATAGTTTATAATCCATCAATTGGCGGCCCAAACGTGGGTGCTATTTGTACATTTCATATACATATTATATTAGTGAGCTATGCATCAGTAACTAAGATTTGTTAGATATATAAAAAAAAACTGAATTGACACTTTTCTAGTGCTAAAAATATAATCCTAATTTTCATTGATATTTCTAATACTATATATTACAACTGGCAACGAGATAAATTGGAAGAAAAGTTAAAATGCCGCGAAATAAGGTAATGGTCAATCAAATGCTGCAGGTACGACGATTCATATAGTGGGAAATATTGAGCCCTTTGATGCAAATAATGATAATTGGCTACTATACGAGAAAAGGCTCGATAAATACTTCGATGCAAATGATATTTCAAGTCATAATAAGAAAAAGTCAATTTTTTTGACAATGATAGGTAAGGATACCTATGCCTTACTACATAGTCTGCTTACGCCTGAAGTGCCCAAATTAAAGACGTATAATGAACTAGTTGCTACCCTAAAGAAACACTTTAATCCAACGCCGAACGTAACAACAGAGAGATACAGATTCACAAGAGGGGTTCAACAAAATAATGAGAATTTCGCTGATTATTTAACTGATTTAAGAAGATGTTACAGTTGAAAAATTCATTTAAATTATTCCATAATAATTGGTAGCCACCATGTATGTGTAACTTCCGCATGCGTACGTGACTTTGCCCCATGTTTCACAATGTTTCATAACCAAATCATACGTTGTTATTTAGACCTACTGTATATCTCTATTTCATCTCTCGCCCGGCTAAAATCTGATCTCAGTCGTAACCACTCCTGTCTGAACTTGTGGTAGGGAAGAATGCGGCGGTAGCTCGCTTTCAGTTTGTCTTCAGAGCTCCTAAAGTACGGCTCGTTTATTTGTGATTTTTATCTTTGTGCTCCCTTTCACGTGATTCTGTGAAGGAAGACGGAACCGGAATTACTCCGAGATTTGTGCAATCGTCGTTGAGAGAATTACAAGCTCGTTATACAGCTTATCGAAAGCCTGACTTTGAAATACGGAGCAGGCTTCCAGTTCCAGCTCTAGCTTTTAGTGGTAGTTTTTACCTTAGGTGAGAAAATCGTCATTCCTTGGGTGGAGAGAAGAGGCCGGAATCGGAGTTTGAAACGTATAAAACCCCGGCATCCCGGCCTACCCTTCGTTCGTGAAAGTGGATTCGAAACGACGCCGTTTGATGACATAACACCTACGTCGAAACACGTCATTGACTGACTGTACTTACTGTCGTTGGAGGGCGCTCCCTCTCTGTTGACGGCTGATTGTCATTACGCCGGATCGTGATTACAAGGTCGGAATTACTCTAATTATTTTATTTTATAATTACCGTACTGGGTTGATTCGCCTTCCGCGGCGATGTAATTTTTATTCTCATTTAGTTGTTGATCAAGTAAATTTCTCTAATCACTTTAAACGTTAATTGTAAACGAAGAACAGATCTGTTAGTTGAAAAAATTCTAACTTGTCAGACTATTTATTTAGTTATTGAACACCTGTTTATTATTTTTATCAAATCTTTTAGCATTTTAAATAAAAATAAGTGTGCTCCGCTGGTGCTTTTTATTTTATTCACTTTGCTCACCTTTTGCTTTGGGGTTACGTCGAACCTCCTTTCTCCAAGAGCTTTGCCGAGCGGTGCTGGAGAAACGTCAAGTCACTCGCACAATTTGCTGGCCTTCAAGTAGATAGCAAAGACTATCAACTAATTGCAAGTTTGACAACCAATTGAATGAAAGACTGCGTGTCAAGTAGTTTTTGGAGTAAGGGACATTACACTTTTAAACAAACTACTCACAATAGACAATCTCACTCTGGATATGGCTACCGATATTGTTCTAAGCTTTGAGACCGCTAAGAGAGATGCCTGTGAACTACGACAATCCAGGACAGCTCTACTCTGTGAATAAAATGCAGTTGTCAAGAAACTCCAAGCCAAAGAGTTAATGGGAAAACAAGTCAACATTAGGAAGTGCGTCTAAAAACAAGAAATGCTGTTTCCGTTGCAATAACTTTTATCATTAAGCCGATAGGTGCCCATATAAAAATTACACCTGCGAGAAATGCAATAAAGTGTGCCATTTGAAAAGGGCGTGCAAAAGTAACCAAGTTCATACTGACAAGAAAAGGGGGCCTGGGCTAAAAACTGCAGAGTCAGCCGACCGAGAGAGAAGAAAATTTAAATGATTTGGAAATCGTTAACTTTAGTGCCATACACAACATGCTGAGTCAGCTCCATGATAAACCTCTTGTGATCCAGATACAAGTAGACGGGAAAGACATGGATTTTGAGGTAGATTCGGGATCATCGGTGTCAGTTATCTCCAAGTCAACTTAAGAAAACTATTAAAATCGCTTTAAAACTGTACGATGGGAGGATAATTCATCCCTTGGGGGCTATACATACTAAGGTTAAAGTGGGCAAACTTTGTGAGACTCACAAATTTTTAGTAATTGAAAGAGGAGGACCACCACTAGTTGGAAGCCCATTTGTAAGACAGTTCAAAGTCGATCTGAGAAAATTGTTTTACGGGGATGAGAGAAATGACATCAAGATAAATATTAACGCTGTATTAAGCAAGTACAAAGTATTCGAACCTGGAATAGGCGGCTTTATTGGTTCTCCAGTTTCTTTACGGCTTAAAGAAGGAACTCTTCCAAAAAACCTTAGGGCTAGACCTCTGCCATTTGCACTTCGTCCAAAAATTGAAGAGGAACATTGCAGATGGGAATCCTACTTCCTACGGACTACTGTGAATGGGCTACCCCAATAGTTCCAGTGAGGAAAAAAGATGGCAGCGTGAGATTGTCCGCACAATCTCACGCTGCCATCTTTTCGATCGACTATCGAGTAACCGTGAATCCGCATCTTCAATCTTCATATTGACAAATATGTTATCTACTGCAGATAAAATTTTTGCCAAGTTGGCCGGGGACAACAATTCAGTGTTCTTGATATGCGCCATCTGCCCCTCGATCCTCAGTCGCACAGTGTTCGTGCTATAAATACCCGCAAGGTAATTTTTAAGGTTTTGAGATTACCGTTTGGGATTGCGTCGGCACCTGAGATTTTTCAGAAGAGGCTAGATATCATGCTTGGGAATTTTCAACTAGTAGTGGTCTTTCAGGATGATATTATCATCTCTGGAGAAACAACATCAGAGCATATGTCGAACCTGGGAAAAGTTCTTTCGACTCTTGAGATTCATGGTGGTCGTCTACAACGTGAAAAATGCAAGTTTCTTCTCGATCTGTAACTTATTTGGACTATTGTATTTCAAGACATGGTTTACAACCTGTTGAAGACAAATTAAAAGCTATTTCGGATGCACCTATCCCCAAAGACATTCACCAATTGCGCTCATTCATTGAACTTATAAACTTCTATGCCAAGTTTGCTCCACATCCAGCTATAATGGGCTGATTCAGCAGAACATATCAGTAACAGTTCCCGCTCCAACAGTTGAGACTGAGCACTCATTTCTGCTGAATGAAGTTCACTCATCATAACATGTTCCAGTCAGATAGCGGAGAAGTTACGCTACAAAAAATGGCGACCACTCCAACTCATCAACTTGTGAGAAGTCGCATTCAGCAGAAATTTGGTCAACAGTTGCACAACTTTCGGGTCTGCTGAATGTGGCCAATCTTACATCCCCTATACCAACTGCTGCAGAAAAATTCGAAATGGAAATGAAGCCAAGATTGTGAAAATGCTTTCAAAGGAATCAAGGAGAAACTAAATGAAGCTCCAATACTAGCACACTTCGACCCAAATAAAACAACAGAACTGATGTGTGGCGCTTCATCGTATTGTCTTGGTGCTGCAATTTTCCAACGCAATCAGAAGAGATCGCTGGTGCCAGTCGCCTAAGCATCCAAAAGTTTGAATAAGGTACAGTTAGGTTATTCACAAATTGATAAAGAAGCTCTGAGTATAATTTTAGGAGTGCAACGCTTCCAGCAGTACCTTTATGGAAAAAAAATCGTATTATGGTCAGATCATAAATCACTACTGTCGATTTTCGGTTCTAAAAATGGTTAACCAAGTACAACGGCAGCTAGAATACAACGTTGGGCTTTACTATTATCTGTTTATGAATTTGATATTAAATATGTTAAATCAAAGGAAAATGAAGTTGCTGATTTCCTTTCTCGATTCCCAAATGAGAAAGCTGATCCTGAGACCATGGAAGAAGATGAAGTACCATTCTTGTTTAAACTGGATACTCGAGACCTGCCCTGTACTGCCGTCAATATCGCTCGATTTACAAGGCAGGTTCCCATACTTTCCAAGACATACTTGTTCACGAATATTGATTGGGCAGAACAAGTGCAGGATATTTCCATGAAACCATTCCATAGAAGAAGGTCAGAGTTAACAATCGAGCAAGGTTGTCTTCTGTGGGGAAATAGAGTTGTCATTCCAACAAGACTGAGACAATACTTAATGAGCTGCACCTGAGTCACGTCGGTATCGTCCGTATGAAAGGATTAGCACTAGTGATGAGCGAAATAGCGATTTATCAATAGCGCTGGTATCCGCTATTGCTATTTTTCAATAGCAGTTATTTTAAAACGCTATCACGATCGCTGTTTGTGTTGTCCATGCCCAACATAGACAGATGCTGGTCGCAGCCAATTAAACTGGTATTGCGCTACTTACCGGTAGATGGCTAATCCGCTAAACTTACCTAAATGCATTGAGCTCTGGTTCTGGTGGTAATTTCGGCTATTTTTTTAGTGCGATTGGCGACTACTATAAGTAGTTGTAAATCGCTGTTTACGTTTTCGCTGCTATGTTGACTTTCGCATAGCTGATTGCTAAAGCGATTTTTCAATAGCAGTGATTAAATCACCGGTAGCTATATATGGCTCACCAATAATTAGCCCGACAGTTCGTCTGGTGGTCTGGAATTGTCATGGTGACATGTGAGAACAGCTAGTAATGGAATCTACAGAAACCACTGAATCACATATTGATACAGTAGCGGATAATAAAATCCGGGCAAGAATTTGACATGTGCATATTTAGATAAATTTGTTAAATCAGGCTTTTATTGAAATTATATATCTGTCAAAATAAATAAAGGACGAGTTAAGTGAACGGTCGAATTGTACAAAAACGTAAAGTCAACGATCAGATAACACCACCTGATCAGTCAGCGAAAGTTGAACACGTGGTTTAATCTGACCAGTTTGACTGTTCACTTACCGTAGCCGAAATTTATATTAAACATCAGAATTACTAATGTCATTTTGTATATGTAAACTTGCGGCCAATACAATACTGTGTATCAGCCTTGCAGTTTCGAAGGTTATACTAAATGTCGTGTTACATTTTATATTCTAATTTTCCCTTCACCTTTTGTATCAGTGATAACGCGCGCAAGTTGAACTTCATTTAAGTAGACCATTACTCAAAGCAGCAAATTAAATGCGATACAATATGACAGCTCAAATATACTATTTTGACAGATCGAAAACCAATTTATAATATAAAAAAAGAACGAGTCAGTTTTTTTTGTCCGCAAGTTTACTAAACGTCAAAAATATTAAAGTAAGGTTTACATTGTACAAATGACATGCCCAGATTTTATTGTCCCTTACCGTATGTCTTCGCAAATGTTGAACTAATAATAGTGTGCAGGAATTGTCTGGGTCAGCTAATAAATCAGATAAGCAGTTGACTGAGGTATTGTAAGTGCCCATTCACAATGGACGTAAGCTTAAGAAATACGTACAGATGGTAGATGCATAAATATGAATTTTCGGTATGTTTGTCAAGTCATACGTTAATCATGATAATGAGTTTCGATCCTTTTTTTCAGTACCTATATAAAATTGATTGACAAACATACCGAAAATTTACATTTATGTATCTACTATGTCGCGGACACTCCACCAAATAAAACGATATCCTAAATTGAACCAAAATCAAAACAAACCACGAGGCACATACGAGCAATTCCCAACGAAACCCGCATTCGAGTGTGTACGGCAGGTTACCTGATGGCGAAAAATAAAAAAAAAACACAAACCGAAACGGATACAAACGAACTTACCTGGATCGCCCGATGGTTGGGCTGTTGCTGCGACCAAAATCCCGTGTCAGTGGAGAAGGTCGTGGGCAAACAGGTAACTGTAGTTCGAAAAGGGGCGCCACCTGTTGAAGATCGCAACAACTTGCAATCGAGGATTTCCCCCAACATGAAAGAAAATCCTGCTTACCAGCCTGATCAGTTCCGATATGATCCGTTACGAAAGGGAACAATAAAGGGGGTAAGTTCCGCAAGACACAGAAATAAAAAAAAGACAAACGCCACGTTAAACAAGCTTCAATGAGAGATAAACCGTCAAGGGGCGTACAAAGCAACCCGTCGAGCGAAATGTCACAAAACACAAAACATTCCGCATTAAACTCTCTTTACAAAAAAAGATATGTAATATTACGTATCAACAGGAAAGTAAGACAAACATTCACGCGATACGCGCAAAAAAACTATGCCGTCCGTTAGGGATCCCACACGTCCGTTTATAAACAGGACTGAAAAGCAGTCGTAAACGTATTAAAGAAATTAAACCACGGTAGTAAATTGTAAACAACAAAAAAAAACACTTAAAACTAGGAACCTAAACAATCCGGTATTAAATCAACAAAATCGCTCGCCACTGTACATGCGCCGACCGCACAAATACGACAATAATCAAAAACACGTCGATCATCTCACAAAAGGTGCAAGATCGAACAAAAACCTCGGACGATGGGGTACGATGCCGTGAAGCCTTTCGATTGCACTTCGACCTTCAGCACCTTGGGGGAGCAGCTCGTAGGTTCACCCCGTGTCCTCGTGACTCCGCAACTGGTTTCGCCCCACGAGGAAGATGGCGAAAAGTACTTGAAGTCAAACGGCGAAGGTCAAGGAAAAAGAAGATGGCTTCCGAAAATCCAGAAGTCGCTAGCGTAAACGCTCAAAGCGGAAGTGGGGGGGGGGTAGCTGCCCGCTACTACTCGCTACCGCCCGTAACTACTTGCTACAGTAACAGAACAGACACGAACGAATTAAAATCAACCGAACTGACAGAAAATAAAATGCTGGCTTACCTCGGCATGAATACGCCGAGCTTCCGAGATGATTAGAAGCGTTGTACACGCGTTGACCCAACCAAAATCCAAAAAAGAAGACGTCGGAAAATAAGGTCTGAAACCTTTTCCAATCCATGGCTTCTTGAGTAAATCTCACAGAACCCCAACTGAGCGCTGTATCACCAAAATTCGTAAGCCCAAAACCGCAGAGATGCTCAAGGGATCAACGATGAAACACACGCGAAATCAAAATGCCGTCTTCGGGCACACCCTGCCAACCAAGTGCAAAAATCCTAACGCGCCGGTCCACACCCAGAATTCCTTGCGCTTCATGACTCAACTTAAGTACGAACCACCGACTTAGCGCGAAATTCAAAACCACCAAACTGGTAAACCGATGCACACAACGTCGGGGGCCGTTTGTAAACAAAATAACAGTGACTGAAAAGAATCGACCGTAACAACTATCTTTACGTATTTTTTACGCTTACGTCCATTGTGAATGGGCACTAAGGTACGGTTTGTCATGTCGTTAATCTTCAATGCAAATAGCTACTTGCCACCAATATTTCATCATGAACTAAGAACGGTAAAGGAGATAGTGGTTTTAGAAATAATTAAAAAATTAACTAATTAAATTGAAATAAGCACTAACACAAATTTTTGGCGGAAAATTTTTTACCGCCGCAATTGAGAATCGAACTCGAGGCTTCTGCTTTCGCGGCAGATGCTCTGACCATTGAGCTAAAGCGACACCGAGTTCAGTTATCGTCTAATATAAATTAGAATCGGATGGTAAATTCTTGATATTGCCAATAAGCAGGATAAACATTATAAATAAATTAATTAAATAAAGAGATTGTTAGTGAATAATATATAATTAAATTGAAATAAGTACTAACATAATTTCTTTTTTTGGCGAAAAATATTTTTCCGTCGCAATCGAGAATCGAACTCGAGTCTTCTGCTTTCCCGGCAGATGCGACCAATGAGCTAAAGCGACACCGAATTCGGTTATCGTCTAATATAACTTAGAATCGGATGGTAAATTTTTGATATTGCCAATAAGCAGGACAAACATTATAAATAAATTAATTAAATAAAGAGATTCTTGTTTGTAACACAAATTTGTGTTAGTGTTTATTTCAATTTAATTATATATATTATTCGCTAACAATCTCTTTATTTAATTTATTTAAAAAATTACGTATTTCGACAGCTGCGCTGCTGTATACATTCCATACAGACACATACACACACACAAGTTAAAAGCATCTCAGGAAATCTTTAGTTGGTGTAAACCAGAGAATGTCCTGTGTCTGTGGGTATGTAATGTGCATGTACTGAAGAAGGCGGCCGAAGTACGTACTACGGAAATAAAATAATTGTGGGAAGAGATCATTTTTTAAATTATTTTTTCATGAGAAAGAAAGATAAATAAATATTGGGACTAGATTAGGAGGTTAAGTTGATCTTGGCTTATTTGGTTTTTTAAATTTCAATGAACGACAAATATAATATCATTTCCTCCAAAATACAGGATGTTTCGTAATTTCATATAAAAAATGCAACTAATGAAAATTTGGGTGAAAATTAATATAATGAACCCTTTTTTGTATAACATTTTACTAATAAATTTTGGAGATATTAAATATTTTTTGTGTAAGGGTAAACAGTTTGATGGTGCTGTCTTATTTTTTCAACGTCTATGGAAAAATGCTTCATTAACAATTAATTAGTTGTTATGTAATCAAGCGTTCACCCGTTCAATTTTAACCGCACGTATGCTTATATGATTGCAATTAAATTAGTATTATAAATATGGCAGAATTCTCAAATATGTAGTGAAATTGTAAGTATGATTTCAAATTTATGGCGAAGTCCGGCAAAATAAGTACATTGCCTGTTTGTACGCAAAATGTTTCGAGGGAAAAACTTCGAATACTTATTGTGTGTGAAGGCTCCGCATTATCCCAGAGATTTCAAACATTTCTCACGAAATTATTGGTTCTCGGTGAGAATTTTTTTTTAATTTTCGATTCAATTTTGGTGCATTCATTCATGAGATCATAGCATATACAACACACCACAAATTTATTTGAATGAATTTGCGAAACAACCTGTATAGCCGCTCAAAGTTTTTTTTAAATATGGCAACGAAATGTAAAGAACAGCACATTTAATTTAATGAATCCCACTTTCAATTAACTTTATCTTACGATTTATTACCCTAGTAACAATTGAACAAATAATTGTTACTTTGGGAATAAACTGAAGGTTAAAGTTAATTGAATGTGAATAAATCGGGCCGTGGTAAAATATAAATTGGAAGTTAACGGGGGAGGGGGGGGGGGTGAAAATATTGTTTAGTTGACTAATCTATTGTATATTTTGTGTACTTCTTGACGATATTAGGCAGATTTATCGCACCTTACTAAATGAAAAATCAATTTTTAACTCTCAACGACTTATAATTTTCTGTACAGTTTTTAACATAGAATCGTGTGGTGTGAATATTTGTCGGACGTTATGATATAGCCTGCAAAATAATGTGAATATGAGTATACCTTTACAATTTTACGTCAATATTGCATAGCCCGTAGCAAGTTCAAAATGGTCTGGCAATTAGATTACAATATTACCAGTGCTAATAGATATTGAATTAAAGAAGAATAATCTTTGATATTGTAATGTCTTTTTAACCTACTTCAAGGAAAGTTACGCCACCTACCCTTTAGACACGCAACAGGGTTCATCAGCCAGACTCTCACATCAGTCACTGGGACCGATTTTGTAGAACGAAGGGACTCGAATTTTCCATGACAAAATTCTGTAGGTTTCAACGTTGCTAGCTTCTAGACTATTAAGTCTGTTTGCACGTGGACCTTTTCACTTTTCCTTGCGCCACTGTGTATAGTTATAACTGAAGCTCGAATTTTTTCCATATTGTACTTGTTTTTTTTTCAGAATAAATTGTGTCTGTTTCAACGAAATTCACATTTTTTCGAACAAGTAGAATAAAATGTACATGTCATTTAGAATACGTTAAAAGAATTTGTGATACAATTTTCATCGGACAAGAACTTACTTTAATTAAACTTATTAGCTTATTTATATACCATCATCATCTGCATTATTTATCAAAATATCAACATTCTTGATCGATTAGGTAACGCTTTGCCATTTCAAAAACAAAAAAATCAGCACACCATCAATAAAAAAATAGCTGATAAATGCGTATATATTGTTGCATTATTTGCATAATTTGCATATCTCGCTGCATATTTTACAAAAAATCCCGCATATACCGGGTGTCCCAGAAATGCATATAAAGCTTCAGGTATTTCCTTTCTACATTCCATAAGGATCTCAAAAATGCAAAAATTAATTTTTAGGGTTTGTTAGTTTCAGCACACGAGATAAAATACGAAGCCAAAAAGAATTGGTAAACTTGGCAATGTTGCTTATATACGCAGTTAATTCGAATTATAGAAGGGCTTCAGACTAAAAAATGTCAAGTATGTAGTTGCAAATGCAACGCCTTAATTAAATATTCATTTTACTGTTCTCTGCGCTGTTGTTTTTAACAATAACCCAAGAAACAGTCGTAGGTGGATGAAGTGCGTTTTAATTAAGTTCTGTTAATGATAGAGACTTGCTTACTGAGTTAATAACATTTTCTGTTCCGTTTTCGCCGTTTACTTCGCAGTTTTCTGTCAAAAGTGCTCTATTTGGAGGGTTCGTACAAGAAAAGTACACTACCCTGGGAACCGTTTTTTGCGGTTTTAGAATGAGGAAATATAGCGTAATAGGTTTACCTGGAGTTTTATATGCATTTCTGGAATACGGTGTATATGTGCATATTCTAGCAAAATTTTCTGCATATAAATCCGAGCTTTAGTTATCACACATAAAATATAGGTATATGTATATTTAGATTTTCTATCCTCCGCAGACGCTTCAATTTAATTTAATTTGTGAAAGATGATATTTAAAGAAATAAGTAAGAAACATTATTATTGATATTTTTTTAAGTTAAATTAATTAGCAATTTGTTTATACAATTCTTAATCTTTCAGTGAATAAACCAAGTATTCCGGCTGGAAGGAAATACGAGGACAAAGTAAACATCTGACACTAGTAGATTAACAGGATTAAATAAACAACCTTCTTATCGGGATGCGTTCCTCATTTCTTTTATTGCTTTTCATTTCGATAGTTTTAAACAATAGTGTACGTAGTTTGCACGAGATGCCGAACTAATAGCGTTCAAATCGTCCGTTGAAACTTGTTTGCATAACTTGCGAGCGTTTGGTTCAGTAAATTTCGCTAATGTCAACATTATTGCACGTAATCTCCTTCGGAGGCCTTAACGGTAGGTCGTTACTCGTCGGTCTTAAGTAGCGGTACGTCAAACAGCGCCGATATTCCCACAAATTTCCAACATAAAGCGATACAGGATGCAATTTTGTTTTACGACGAACCAACGCCGTAAACTAACTCGGACAATTTGCAGATGCTATAAACGAAAACGAAGGCGAGCCGTCATGTTTCTTTTAAGTGGGGCTTTTTATTTCTTGAGATTACTACGCATCAACTTGCATTATTACATGAAGAATGTATACTATGGATTGTGTTCATAAACTATACCTTCCAGTGCACATTGAGTGTGTAATCGTACCTTTCTCACTCAGGATTTTTCACTTATTTTGCGTCTCGCTCATCAGCTTCAAGAAGTCTACACCATTTCGAACTGTAATTCAGAAAAGGTCAACTTTATTTCAGAAATTTTCAAATGTAATTCAGAATTGTTAATTTAATTTCAGAATATATCATTTGAAAGTCAGCTTCAGATCGTATCACTTGTAATTCATATTTATCAATTTAACTTCAGAATTCGTTATTCGTAATTCAGATTAGTCAGTTTAATTTCAGAAAACATCAACTGTAATGCAGAAAGCATTAAATAAACTTCAGACTACATTAATTTGCAATTTAAATTTAGTAAACTTTGAAACAGCATTTCTTTGAGATGCCTCAATGATTGTCGAAAAATAAACTAGTTTATTCAAAATAATGGTATTAAAAGATAATGGCCCTATTTGTTGAATATTCATGGCAAGAAATGCTGTGAAACGGTTTCTATGTACCGTGAAATACATAGGGTAAACTTTCCTAATTCGTACTCCTTAACAACATAATATGCCTATAAGTTTACGAAATTTGAAATAAAATAATTTGAAGTAAATCGTAATAGCAATAGTAAACTCTTTTTTTAACAAAGTCAATAATTTTACAAGCAAACAAAAATGAAAATTTACGAATTCTTAAGAAACAAAAGTTTTTCAAACACACGAAAAAAGAGCGATTTAAGATCAATTTACTACGTTTTATAAATTATGAATTGCCATACATCAATATCCAGATAAGCAATATCAATATCTGTACATTAATTGACACTGGAGCTGAAATATCTGTATGTAACAGATAAGAGTTGTTTATTGGTTTTTTTTGGTTTGTTGAATTTGATTTTAGTTTATCTGGTTGAATACTCGAAGGACCGTTAATAAAATAAAAAGAACTTGACTTCGGAAATGATCTATATTGAGCGTACTGTCTTAACGTTACAAGTGTTTTTAGTAGACTGGCGTTTTTTTTTATTTCTGTTAAGGGTGACAACAACAGGGGTGGGTTAGAGAGGTGGGAGAAGATAGAGGGAGCGTTGCCTATGCTTTGCGTGTAAAATTTTTGACCTAGTCCAGAAGCTGTGAAAGAGCTGTTTATGATCCTGTTTAAAATACGCGCCAAAGATCAGCTGTTGGTTTTCTTTATCGTGTTCAATGGCGTTCGTGGCATAAGTATTTAACGCATTGTGCATTATTTTGTCGTTTGGTCGTATGTATTGATTCTGTTGCTGTTGTTTTGTGCTTTCCTTCCGATCTTTTTAATTTAGTGTATTTTATTTATTTAAATTCTGTTTTGATTTGCGCGTTATATTTTGCTACAAGATGGTAAGCTGTAAATCATCGTACCTCATAATGCACCTCAAAATATCGATGTTAGTTTAAGGGATCATACTTATTTATTTACGGAGACATCTTTGTCAAATTTTGCTGAAGAGGTTACCATTTACATTGCAGGATTTATATCACGTAAACTCAGCATTTCACTATAAAGTGTGAACTATGTATGTATATCTTTTCTATTTGGAGTAAAAGAAAATTTAATCAGCAGCCTAATTAACTTTAAAGACAAAGGTGGATTAATGTATCCAAGTGACGATGTCATTTATATTTGCGCACAAACTGAAAAACTTTATAGATCTGCAAAAATAGAGAGTGGAATAAAAGTTAACAATTTAAAATTACTGATTAAAATTTCTGATTTCTTTTATAATAAGAATTTGTTTAACGGTACAGAGCACTCACATAATATTATGCTCATAAGAGCAGTTTCTAATACTTACCTAAATTTAAGAATTAAATATTCTTGTAAAAAAAAATCTGAGCCTGATGTTTCTATACGATCTTCGTATACCAAACTTATACATTTTAAAGGACAATACATTTTTTCATAACTAATTTCTGTTTATTTTTTGTCCTTCATATACATAGTCTTTTTGATGTTCTGTCTCTTCTATTCTATTATTTCAAGTCTAGAAATCACATTCTATTATTAAAAAAAATTATGCACTTTTGGTACGATAATGCAAGTAACAGTGAAAAATAAAACAGACATTCTATTTATATACGCCACTGCTTTGTTCAAGAGCTGTTTATTACCTCAGATTTGTTCGCGCGGTAGACCACTAAATTTGAATAGTGCTCCCTCTATCTTCTCCCACCTCTCTGGGGTGGGTATGCGGCGGTCATCCACCGACCTTCCAAGTGGCGGAGAAAATTGTTTCGAACCTGCCGGCCCCCTTAAAGTCACCAGATCTTCAATGATAAACATTAGCAAACTATTTACATAGGTACAGAATATAAAGAGTTTAAACAATACATCAGCAGTTCCTAATTAACTACCAATTAAACACGGGTTTGACTAAGCAGTTTCGATTGGAAGCATGCACACTTTATTGGACGCGCGTTTCACCACCCCGTTCGAAGTTTTTATTGATACGACCCGCACAATATTATCACGACCTGGATGAACCTCTAAAATACGCCCCAATCTCCAACTTAAGAGCGGTAAGTTCTCTTCCTTGAGGATGACCATCATTCCAGGTTCCAGGTTCGGCTGAGGACGCTGTTGGCCCTTGGGTCGCAACTGGAGCTAGGATAAGTATTCCGTCTGCCAACGTTTCCAAAAATGTTGTTGCAGTTGACAGGCGCGTTGCTACCGGGACAGGCGATTTATTTTATGTGATGTGAAGTCCGCCTCCACAAGTGCTGTTAATGTGGACCCCACTAGGAAGTGTCTGGGAGTCAAGGCTTCCAAATCGTTGTAGTCAGAGGATAGGGGAGTGAGAGGGCGAGAGTTCAAACAAGCTTGAATTATTGTTGTTAGTAAGGTGTAAAACTCTTCATACGTGAGACACGCATCACTAGGTACTCTATAAAGATGGTGTTTAACTGAACGGACGGCCCGTTCCCAGATTCCTCCAAAATGAGGTGATCTGGCTGGTATGAAGTTAAATTTGATATTTTTTACTGCCATTTTATCTATTACGAAATTTTGAAATTTATAGTTAAAAGCAATTGTTTCTCTGCACCTACAAAATTTGTACCGTTGTCGCTGAAAATTTCGGATACAAAGCCTCTGCGCGATATAAAACGTTTTAAGGCGGCTACAAAAGTACAAAACCCTCAGCTGATAGATCGCTTACCAACTCCAAATGAGCGGCCTTAGTTGCGAAGCATTCAAAAAGAGCTATGTACGATTTGACCTTTTTCATGTTTCTAGTTTTACCTTCACGAATTAAAAATAGCCCGGCATAATCGACGCCGGTAGTAAGGAACGGTCGCGTAGGCTCGAGACGCTGTTGGGGCAAGGCTCCCATTTTTTGAGTAACGGTTTTTGGTTTTGCTCTTACACAATTAAAACAACCATGAATTATTTGTCATACCGTATTTCTGGCAGACAATGGCCAATATTTCCGATGAACAGCGGCGAGCGTTGCTTCATTACCCGCATGTAGTTGTTCTTCATGGTATTGTCGAATGATTGCCCGCGTTATAGAGTGTTTAGCAGGTAAAATTATTGGGTGCTTAATTTCGTACTGTAAGGAAGCGTGCTTTAGGCGCCCACCTACTCGAAGTAGACCATCGCCGTCTAAGAACGGATCTAATTTTCAGAGTATGCTGCTTCTCAACTCGTGAACCGTTTTCTGGCTATTTAATTGTCGCATTTCAGTTGTATAATTACGATTTTGAATATGACGGATTATTGCAACTTCCGCATCTTTAAGATTCTTGACCGTTAAATGACCGGTTTCCCTATTTTTTGAATTTTTACAGTTGAAAATAAATCGCTGACAGTATGCAATGATTCGTCTTATTTTGTTAAACGAATTAAATTTAGACAAAATTTCTAGCTCTTCTTCCTGTTGGACGCTGATTAATGTTATCGGTGGGGCACGCTGCAGGAATTGTTCGTCTATATAGGCTGCACACTGTTTAAAGTGGGCCACGCAGATGAATTTTCTTTTAACCATGAAGGACCATGCCACCATAAGTCTGCCGCATATAGCTGTTTTGCAAACATTCCTCTAGACAGTTACTATTAGATCTGACGTGATTCCATTCGTTGACTATACTGGTCCTCCGGATCTCTGCAACTCGGTTAGCAACGTATAGTTTCCAATGTTTAGTATCTTCGGACAGCCATGCAATCACAATAGTGGAATCCGTCCAAAAGTAGCATTTATCAATTTTGACGTTTAATATGGGAATTACCTTTTCTAGTAAGCGGATTAATAAGACCGCAGCGTTCAGCTCTAGGCGCGGCAACGTGACTAATTTCAAGGGTGCCACTCTTGATTTGGCACAAAGCAAATTTACCTTACAGCTGTCGGGCGAACTTATAACCTTGAGATAAGCGGCAGCTCCATATACCTTTGTAGATGCATCACAAAATGCATGCAATTCTATCTTTTTTGTGGATAAAGTTGAATAACGTTGCGCAAAATTCTGCAGCTCTGTAGATGAGTTAGTTCCTGTACAAAGCGTCTCCATATGTTGGTGATTTGAGAGGGAACCGTTTCGTCCCAACTTAGTTTTTGGGCCCAAAGTTCCTGCAATATTAACTTAGCCTTGACTATTATAGGGTTTATTACACCGAGAGGGTCCAAGATTCGCGTAACCGCGGAAAGAATTACTCTTTTGGACGCTCTTTCGTTTGCCGTTTGGGTTAAATTGAATTTGAAAATGTCGTCTCTCGGATTCCATAAAAACCTAAAATCTTTAGATCAGTGCCCTTGTCTAGATTAATTGCTGCCGAGTTGTGTCCTTCTTCGTTGACAATCTGCGGTGAGGTGGATGCGAATTTACATAATTCAAAACCCCCTTGTTTTAAAATTTGAATAAGTTGAGATTTGATTAATAATAATGCCTTTTTTATTGAATCGGTGCCAGTCAATAAGTCATCCATATAAAAATCACGCATTATTATTTCACTTGCTATTGGAAATGATGCCTGGGATTCGAAGGCTAATTGATGCAAGCATCTGACCGCTAAGAAAGGAGCGCATGTGGTCCCATAAGTTACAGTTTTTAGCCAATATGTTTGTATTGGTTCATTTGGATCGTTTCGCCATAAAATTCTTAAGTAATCTGTGTCAGAGGGATGCACTAAAACCATTCTGTACATCTTTGTTATATTCGCCGATATAACGTATCGGTGAGTTCGGAAGCGGCCCTTGAAAGGGAGCTTTACTACGAATTGACCAGACGCCGCCCTTTTGAATTTTTTAACATAATGAGTTTCCCAATTATATTCCTCCGCGGACAACGGAAATTCAGTTTTTATTTCTTCCTGATTCCAAAATTTTTCTACCTGTCTTTCTAAATCACTATCTGCACTTTTTGTGGTGAGATTACAAATTAAATTTTTAATTTGTTTTGGCTGAGTATTTAAATCGTCTGCCACAATGCAGCCAAATTTTGTTTGTACATAAAAAGGTCCATTTGTCTGTAGTTGAAACGGAATGCCGTCCAGTAAATGCCAAAATAGACTTGTGCCAATTAATAAATCAATTTCACTTCTTTTGTTGAGACTCTCGGAACTCCTAAAGGTATCGTTGCCACCTTTGACTAGAAAGGATACGGCCTTAGAGGCAATCAGGATCTGCAAATGTTACATTTTGTGGTAACTGTATTGAGGACTTTTCAAATGTGTATAATGGTGTACTGGCTCGGTAATTTTGGGCGTTACTAAACATTTCAAGTCCACATTAAATTGATTCAGGCGAGATTTTATAGTTACATTTACCTCCTCCTTTATACCACTGCGAGTCATTCCTACTCCAGAAATGCAAGTATTCCGAAACATTGGTTTTAGCTTTAATTTCTGGCATAAGGTTTCCGTTAACAAATCTACATGGGAACCAGGATGCAATAAAGCGGTACATTGCTCATAATTACCCGATTGGCTTTTGATTAAAATCAGGGCCGTAGCTAAAAGAGGTTGTTGTCGGGCGTTGGTGCTCACGAGATTGGTACTCCCAGAAGGCGTAAATGGATGTATGTATAATAAAGAATGGTGTCTTTGATGACATTCTTTGCAAGAAAATTTTGATTTGCATTGCGTAAGTTCATGATTACCTCTGAGACAATTTGTGCATAATTTCATACGCTCCGCTTCACTAAGTCGTTCGGTTATAGACAAATTTAGAAATTGATTGCACGTATTTAGATTATGATCTTTCTTGTATAAAAAACAACTAAATTTACCGTGCGCATTTGTTATCAAATTGGTAGTAAATCGGTGCCTTTTTGACTGGTTTTGATTCGAATATTTAGGATTCGATGGCAGTGTATTTCCGATGGCAGCCGACCTTTTTGATTGAGCTTGATTGTTACCTTTTAATGAGTATAAACCTTCTAACGTTTGACATCTATTTTCGATAAATTCTAAAAATTCCTTCAAGGTTGGCAATTCTTTACGCAGTTTAGATTGCCATTCCTTTTTTGTCTTAAAGTCGAGCTTGTCTAAAATTATTGGAATTATAAAGAAATCGCACTGTTCAACTGGTAAGTTTAAAATTCTTAACGCTGCAAAATTATTATACACAGTGTCTAATAATTGTCTTAATTCGACGTGAGAAGATTTTACTATTGGGGTTATATGCAGAATATTAGATACATGTTCTTGCACTATGAGGCGTTTATTTTCGTAGCGCTTTTTTAAAATCTCTATAGCACTTAAATAACTGTAATTAGAAATTGATAGTGATTCAATCGCACGTTTGGCCTCATCTTGCAAGCAACTATAAAGATAGCGCAACTTTATTACTGGCGCTAAATTTGGATTTTCGTCTACCAATGATTTAAATGATTCAAAAAACGTTAACCACTGTGAATGTTTTCCCGAAAAGGTGGGCAAAGGTAACCATTCAAGTTTAATTGGCTATTCCGAGGTTTCATGAGGTGTAGGCGTCACGCTTATTACAGTAGATCTTTGAATATAGAGGGGAGGAAGGAGCATTTCGCATATAAAACTGGTCCACGATGGGTTTTGCATATGGCGGCCAAATATTGCCGGTTAGCAGTAGCGTTCCTTCATTGGGCGAGTTTTTAATTCAGCATTTTTCTGTGATAGGTGTAGACAGTGATATAAAAGATTGAATAGAAATTCATCTGCGCTAGATTACAATCGATTTAGGCGATGTAGGAAATGGCAGTAATAACTTTTGTCACTACATTTCCACATCGTTATAACTACTTCTATGACTGACTGTTGTTGCATTTATAGCCTATAATGTAAATAACTTTATTCTAAAAAAAAACACATTTTGGAAGAAAAGTAGGTACCTAATTGTAATACTTACTAATGAGACGTTATTCCTAAATTCGAAATAAAGTGCTATTACACCGTTAAATAGAATAATTCGTGTTCGCACTCAAATGATATAAACATCAATGACCGTTAAAATGGGTTTACAAGATGGCACTTCCGTCTAGCGTTCTTTTAATGATGAAAATAATAAATGCTCCTTCCTCCCCTTTATATTCAAAGCAGTAGATCCTACCGAAACTGTATCTTGATTAGTTCCCGAACGATTCGAATCCCCGATGCTACAATTGTTTGCGCTTAAAATAGTTTTTATATTAGCTAATATGTTGTAATACTGATTTTCTACCTTGCCGCGTTCTTTAGAATTTTCTTCATCTAGCTGTTCTGGAGTCAGTGACGACCCTTCAGCTGATTGAATTTCAATTTGAAATTGCACTTTATTGTACTCGTCCAAAAGTTTTGCTAAATCCGGAATTCGCGCTTCGATCGCTTGTACATTGTCTCCTACTGTAAATGCAGCTACAGCAATTTGCTGTCTTGTAAATGCTTATTTAAGTACTTTCCGCTTTTGTTTTAATTCATCGATACTCGCCATTATAAAAAAATATACGAGTTGGTTATGTGTGAATTGATTTACTTGATCTCAATATCTTTATAGGTTGATAAGCTAGCTATTATTAATAGATATTATTTAATTGTAAACTTGAATAATGAAGCTTGTTTGATACACGATTTAGGATATACGGGAAGGAACTGACCTGTGACGCTGACGGTGCTGTGGTGCTTCGATTCCTCCTCGGTAACCAACTGGTCACTGTTTGCACTAAATTCGGCTCGAATCGACCAAAAATGTTTATTGGTTTTTGTTTGGTTTGTTGAATTTGATTTTAGTTTGTCTGGTTGAATACTCGAAGGACCGTTAATAAAATAAAAAGAACTTGACTTCGGAAATGATCTATATTGAGCATACTGTCTTAACGTTACAAGTGTTTTTAGTAGACTGGCGTCTTTTTTATTTCTGTTAAGGGTGACAACAACAGGGGTGGGTATGCGGCGGTCATCCACCGACCTTCCAAGTGGCGGAGAAAATTGTTTCGAACAAGAGTATTATAAACAAACATTATCAGAAAAAACGTCGTATCAATAAACAAAATAAACTTATTAAGTGCTACAGGTAAGAAGTAAACGGTTACTGATATAATCTTGATAACATCGATGAACATCGAAGAAAAAAAGTGGAGAAGGAATTTGTGATAGTCACCGGCTTGCGAAATTTAGGGATGAACGCATTAAATAAATTAAATATAGAAATAAACATAGAAAAGAGAGTAATAATAATTGATGGGAAATCAATGAGATGGATTGAATCGCAAAATGACTCAAGAGAGGAAGAGGAAAGATTTATTAATAATATAAAAATTAACAAAAAATTCCAAATCCAGGCGATTGAAGGAAAAGGAAAAATAAATCGTAAATATGGGGAAGAACAGAATGATGTTCTGAGGAAAATAATTGCGAAAAATTTCCCAATCGTAAATGACAAGCCAACGATTGCAAAAAGATACATGCATAAGCTAGAAGTAGATGACACAACAGGTTTCAACTGCAAAAGTTATCCATTTCCACAGAAATATGTAAATCAGGTTAACCAGGAAGTTAAAGATATGATAGCAAGTGGTGTCGTAGAAAAATCTACAGCAACTTACATAAATCCAGTAGTAGTAGTAAAAAAACAATCAGATTATGTTTAGATGCAAGACATCTTAATAAAATTACAAAAAGCGGAAGAGAAACTCTATAAACAATAGAAACATTATTAAGCAGATATGGCCGTTCAAGAATTTTACAAAAGTTGATTTAAAAACATCATCATCAGCTTCTACCTTTACATCCGGATTCGAAAAAATACACAGGATTTATGATAAACGGACGAGTATATCATTCCAGAGTTGTTCCATTCGGCTTGAATTCATCAAGTGCAGCTTTAGTGAGGGCGATGCAAATAATCTTTGACCGATATGAAGAATTTTGTTTGCACTTTGTGGATGATATATTAATATTCTCTGAAACAAAAGAAGAACATCTAGAACATGTCAAAATAATCATAAAAACATTACGTGAAGAAGAATTCAAGATCAACATAGAGAAAAGTCAAATTTTCTAAGACAAAGTATCTTATTTAGGATATATTTCAAACTAGAAAGGAATCCAAATTGATCAAGAAATATAAGAAGCACTAGAACCAGCAGATGATGAGTAAACCAATGAAGAAACAAACACCACTGAGAATGAAAATTGAAATCTCCAAGCACAATGGAAAATTTAAATTTGTATTCTGAGGATATGCGATGTTGATAAACCAGACCTAAAAAAACACAAACAAACAAAAATACACAATAAAAAACTCAACTGAAAATGAGACAACAAGCACAAAGAGTTGTCCTCGAAGACACAAAACATGCACTAAAATTATTATTATTATGACAGGGAAGAGTGGATAGAAATTGGTCACAGGAGGTATGGGTTATTCTAATAGACGCCAGATACTATCTGGAGACAACCAATGAATCAAGGACTCTCGAAAGTCAGCGTGTGTGTTGTTATAAATAAATTTGTGTTTTTCGGTGGAAAAGGTAAGTTTCTGTATAACTAGTTTATTTTGTGATTTTTATTTTAATGTTTCATTTAATTATTGGACTTTTTCTTGTAATAAGTGTATACTAACCGGTGATCAACATAAAAACGAATTAGAGCAGGCGCTGGAATTTAAAAGTGGGTCTTGAATAACGACATACTAACATTTATTGTCAATTAATTATGTTATAAATTATAAATTATAAAAGTTCGAATAGAAACGTTGAAAAAGTGATTGAAGGAACGTCCGATGAACTAAATGCACACATGCGTGTTTGGTTGCAACGCCAACTCTAATTCGTTTTTCAGTTGATCACTTGTTATGAGTCTTTAAATGAGCATGTTGTATTGATGTGACCTCAGTTTTTACTTACGTGTTTATCTTTCTAAGCATATGTGCAGGAGGAATGGGTCACGAATCAACAGGAGGTGTGGATATAACCCCATTCCTCCTGATTGAATGCCGTCCAATATAAATATTTATTCTTTAATTTTTTATTTTTACAAAGATGTCTAGAGTAAGGGCGAGAAAGACTGATCGCATCAGAAAGAGTGCTGAAGAAGTTAAAACTGCGGTAGAAGAAGTATATAGAGGTTGTTCTATGAGAGAGTTGGCCAGAAATTACAATATCTCTTACTCCGCTTTACAAAGACGTGTTGCCCGTTTAAAATCTCTTGCAGGCGCCGAAACATTTGAACATAAACCAAATTTAACAGTTAGACAAATTTTCGTAGAAGAACAAGAAGACTTGATACAATATTTACAAACATGTTCAAAAATCCACTATGGTCTTACTGCGACTGAGATTAGAAAATTGGCATATAAATATGCTAAGGCATTAAATATTAAAATTAAAAATTAGAAATGGGATGAAGAAGACCGGCCGGATAGTAAAAATCTGGCCGGATACCGGATAGTCGCTGGATATCCTGTCCTAATTAACATCTAATCTAATCTGACAAAGTGTTAAAAAAACAAACCATGAAGGGTATCTACGACTTGCCGTTTTAATATTGAAAAAACAATTTAAAAAATTAATTGACATCGGTCCGGATTGTTTCTGTACGCAATGTCATGTTACGTCTTTCATCAGTGAAACATGTATTAATAAGAAATGAGCAAATGAAACCGATGCAACCAAACACGCATGTGTCATTTAGTTCATCAAACGTTCCTTCAGTCACTTTTCACGTTTCTACAAAGCAAGAATAGTATATTGTGCACCTAGGTAGAGAAGTCTAGTGTTATAACCCGAGGGTATGATTACATCCCGAGGCCCTTAGGGCCGAGGGATGTAAAGGACCGAGGGTTATAAGACTTCTCTACCGTGGTGTATATACTATTTTTTCCACTACTAGTGCAAATGATAATGAAGGTTTACAGTTTTCTGTATTACTGATATGACAGTTGATTTAAATTTTTTAATTTGTCACAAACATTACGTCGATCTTTTTGCCAAATCGTCAATTAAATAAAGTAAGTACGGTAAACGATGTACGGCGATTTAAACTGTACGCCGCCTGAAAAGCGGGAAATTGCCGGACAAGTGGCAAATAATCTATTGCCTGAAAAATCACAAGATTTGTACCTGAAAGCGTACGTAACATTGATGTTCATTATTTACCGGTAAATAATAAAATGATTTACCTCAGGTCGAGAAATTGTTTTTCACAGCAACCTAACACATGTCAAAATACAGGCTATAGTATTAGTAGTGGAAAAAAACGTTTTATTTGTAAAAAAATTAAAGCAAATGCATTCCTCAAAGATCTACAATTTCGTAAATTCATTACTTAAAAATTCTAGGTATCTTTCAGCTGTTAAATTTTGTGTAAAGAAAAATAGTCCAATAATCCGGTTATTAAAAATTCATCATTTGTTTCAATTGTAAAATGAGAATTGCTATCCGCCCACCATCTACAATTTTGAGAAGAAACGATCCCGTTCGAATTTAAAGTTGATTCGTTGCTGAATAAAATAAATTTTGTAAATGATCTGTCTTCTTCAATTTTTCCTTGTAGCCAGAAAGAGAAATACATGCGGAGGTCATTGTCTATGTCCTTAAGTGTATGAATAAATTTAGGTTTATAAGGTTTGAATTTATTTTTCTTCAGCAGTCTTTGCACAGAACTAGAAGATAAATTTAGATTATCGGATAATTTGGAAATTGAGGTTTTTGGAGTTTCAACTACAGTCTGTATCACTTCAAATTCCTGCATCAAGATACTTTTGAACTCTCTGAACAACTGCGTGACTAACGTTAAACAACATTTCTGGCGTGTTATTTATGTTACAATTGATTGATAATTAGTATTAATATGACGTTATCCAAGACATTCATTTAAATTCCAACGCATTTAAACTCAAACGCCTACTCTAATTCATTTTTATATTAATCACCGGTTAGTAATCAATTAATAAACGAATATGCGTCAAATTAAAAAAAATATATTTATATGTATGTATATGATGTACGCAAAATTTATAAATAGATCCAGGAAAATTAAATTATAAATCGTTTATTTTCCAGTTTTAACCCGGTCTATTGAATTGCCGAAACGAGCGACCCGATATTTATAATGAAATTATTTCGGTCCATGGTCGGAATACAGAATTGTTATTCACGCTGATAAATCGAAGCATATTTTCAGGAATTTCAATTTGCGCATTTATGACAATTAATGACAATGTGTCCTTTAAATCTACGGAGAGTATGTAGTTTTTCTTTGACCACTTTTTTCTACATTCAGAAAAACACCTGAAGAAGTGACCCCAAAATTGTCAAACTTTAAACATTCGTTTAAGAAATGTAAGAAAGTAATCGATGAAAGGGATTCTATGTGAATTCATCGAGATTCTAAGTTATTTTCGGATCACAATGCAGCGTAACACCGTAATTAATACTGTTATATATTCTGATAACCGAATAAAATGCACTTCATAAATCTGAGTTATTTATTATTCAACTGTCATACATTTTACAATGTTTTTTTTTTATACCGAGTGGAACATAAAAAAACCCTTGGTGCTATAACTTCCTTATTTTTTACCCGATTCTAACCTGATCTGCTATGAATTTTTTTTTTGACAACTATTTTTGGACAGATCATAGTTATTCTCTGTTCACAAATTAAAAAGACCATTAGCGATGTTGCCTTGTGAAAAGTACAACCGGCAACAGTGTCCTAGTTAGAAATTTGGTAACAAAATTGACGAGTGCTTCTTTTATTTTGGCATTTAAAATATTTTTCTGCTTTCGAGGCATTGAAATAGCTTGTTAAAATGAATATAAATGTAAACAATATAATAATAAAATTGATTTGACAAATTACTTTGACATGAAACTTCAAATACCATGCCAACCTTGCTATTTTGATAATGTTTTATAGGGACTTATGTTTTATACCAACACAATGCAGCAGGTGGTGGTTTATTAATTTGTTAACAACGTATAACTTTTTTTTTTTTTTTAATTGTACTATATATCTTTTGTACTTATTCTAATAGAGATTTTGTTCTGAATATCGCTGCATTAAAATGAGAAGTCAAATAGCTATTTTTGTATTAAGGGCGTGAAGGAGGCGATTTTGGCCCGCAGCGGAATTATAAGCCCGACGCCCGAAGGGCCTAGCGATTATAAGACGCAAAAGGCCAAAATCGTCGTTCACGCCCGAAATGCAAACAAGATTTTTTGTAAAATCGTTTAAATCCACCTTAAATCTTTGAAAAAATAAATGGCAAGATTCGTTCTCAAAAATCAAGTTACGTTGTTGGTTGCTAATATGATGCAAATAAACATGTTCGTTTCTTAGGTTTTAGGGCGCAAAAGGCACTATTTACGCCCGAAAATTATTGTATAAATGACTTCATTTTGATACAATTTTACAAAAAATTTATTTTAAATAAAAAAATCAAAATTTACAAAAATCAAATAACCATAGTTCGAAGGTGCCCCCATTCTGTTTCAGAAACATTCAACATCTCTACTGACGCCCATTGCTACAAAACATTTAGTTCTAAGCCTTGATCTTGAATTTCGCGTATGATTGTTTTGGGTTTTTTGAAAGATCTACAATTCCGTAAATTTCGTCTTTTATCGGCACTTGGAAGTAATCTGTCAGGAAAACGATTTCCATAAAAGGCGTTTTCGGAAATTCAGTCGGAGCAGTCAGGTTCTTGAAAAAGCGTTCGTTTATTAAACCTGGTTACACTGAGAAAAATGGAATTTTGCGATTTTGATAAAACATCATTCCTATCGATGAAATAAAAGTATAATGTAAAAGTATAATGCTGTCATGTTATAAGATCCATCTTACTCTAAATTAAGCATGATTCTTAGCACAATGAAACTGTTTAAGTTTAAGAATGTAAAATTATCATTCTACATAATACGTAGTGTTAAAATATAATAAACCATAATGAAATATTATGCTGAATAAATTAGTAATAAAATGTCATGTCTGACATTTTGTTAATTACTCCGCTAATTTTATCATGACAGGAAATGATACTCTAAACAACAAACCATATAGTGTTAATTTTGCAGTAGTACGCTGAGTCGCGTTTTAGCGCAAATCCGAAGAAAATGTTCGAAATTTTTGTTAATATAAACGTACTCCTTTGTGCCATTTTTCTCAGTGTACTTGTTCTGCATTCGAAAATTAGTCCAGGTACGCGACCCAAGTAACTCTAGTCATTGAGTAGAGTTATTAGGTTCTGTTATGAGGTTATGTTTATCTGTTTCCTTTTTTGAAGTTTGGGTAATTTGAAATGTGTGACATGTACTAACGAATAATTTGATCTGTTCTAATTAAAGTGTGAATTATTTGTGAATTATTTTGCACAAAATGACGGGTTTGATAAATTTGGCCAGATGTGATTATTGTGATACTGACCTGACAACCATATTCGCGTTCGAAAATTCACCAACCTGATTACTAACCCGCTAGGGTTAATCTTTCCAATCAGAGTTATTTTCCGAAAACGCCTAAAGTCACAGGGTAGCTGCAGTATTTTTCTGCTTTCAAAATATACTTCAATCATATCCACACAGTCATCGTTATCCATTTTAATCACAAATGTGAAAATTTATGGTGAATAACTTGAAAATTTTAATAAAATGCACGACTGACAGTCGTCCACAGCACACTTAGTCCTTTCGCAAATGCAAAATGTACCGTTACTATTGTTTAATGTGATTGCTTCATTTTTAAAATTTAAATTAATTTCTCGTTTCTTTTTCTATTCATGAGTATGGTTGTTATTTCCATTTTCATATTCAGAAAAAAAAGTCTTTATTAAAACGAGTAAAAAATAAATAATAGAGCAATTTGAAAACAAAAAGTTGACTGTCATCTGTCAAAAACGGGACTAAAAAAAAAATTTAATCGATCCAAACTGTGGCACTTTTAAGCGATTTTCTTTATTAAAATTGAATAGAAAGTTATAGCATCAAAGGTTTTTCATATTCCACCCGGTATACAAGGTGATTGAAATTCGAGGGCCAGCATGGGGATCTCGCTTATTATTAAGAGATAGAGAATCAGTTAAATAGAGACAAAGTTACCAAATTTCAAGCTGATTAATAATCTGTTAAGAAATTTGAAATATTTCGAACGGTTTTTTCGCAATTGGAAAAAAAACTAAAAATTGCGATTTTCGTAAATCAATCACAACTTCTTTATTTATGTGTCATATCCAAAATATCATATCATTCTTTATTTATGATTTTTTTTCAAAATATGTGAAAACATTCCTGAAGCAATTTTTTTCGCTTGATCGAATGCCGATCGTACTTTATTTCTAGAGCGATTCGTTTTTTCATAGCCAACTTCATTTTTTCTTATGGGTGCAATTTTCGTTGTTTAGCCTGGTAGATAGCATATTTCTTTCTGAATTCGTTGATATGCCACACCTGCTATTTTGTTCTAATTTTCATTAAGAAATTTTGAAAAAAATCAGACGTTTATGCCAAAATGATGTTGAGATCTTGTGTCATATGATGTATGCGAGGATTTTCTGTAGACCAATAATGTTCATTAGTGCGATTAAAAAGTCCAGAATTCGTAAAACTGCATTCGTCTGACCAAATTATGTTCTTAAGAAAATCGTCATCCTGTTCGGAAATCCAGTGACAGAATTGCAATCGACGAGCATTATCTCCTGAGTGCAACGTCTAGGTAATGTGAATTTTAAATGGTTTCGTCTTTTCATTTTTAAAACTTGGTGGATACGATAATACGCCAATTCTAAATTTGTTTTCATTTCTCTTATTGATGATCTAGGGATCTAGGGATTACCTTAAAAGTGAACATTAAATATTTACTAGTTAGGAATTATCTAACATGAATCAACTTACTGCTGCTAATATGTTTTCTTTATTTTCAACTGAAATTTTACTCCCGTAGGTACTTTCTTCTTGGCTTTTCAAATGCACCATACTGAACTAAGTTGTTATTCAACTTGGAATAATTAATACTTGGTTGAATTCTCTCTGGATAAGTTTCTAAATATCGTTGAGCACTTGCAATAGAATTTCGTTATGATAAATAAAAAAATACGCAACATATCAAGTTTCTCATCATTTGAATACATTCTGTATTTAATGACAGATCAAATTAATCAAATGTATACGTTTCCTTGGTTACGCAGCATACAATTAAACCCAAGCTATAATCCATTCACGTTCTTTTTGCATTCAGAGTAGGCCGTGTTAGGGTAACATTTTTGTTGGTACCTCCAAGTGAATATGTTCCATTTTAATTTTATGGTTATATTTTTGAAAACTGACGCCAAAAAACATTGATGATTTTGAGCATTCTGACTTAGTATTACAAAGTCACAAGTAATTATTTGTTTTAATGCTATTGTTTTACTTTCTTCATGCCATCGTAGAGTATAGGAAGCAACATAGTCGATAGGACTGACGTTAAAGTTTCAGAATTTTACATTTGTTACAATTTGAGTTCTATCAAAATTCATGTACCTAACTTAACGAAAAAAAGAGCAAGGCCCTCTAGGGTCTAAAAAGATTGTGAATGGATATTAACTTAATGCACATGAATTAATTTCAATTTTTTTAAAATTTCTCAATGAAAATTAAAACAAAATAGCAGGTGTGACATTCAGAAAGAAATATGTTATCTACCAGTCTAAACAACAAAAATCGCGCCCTTAAGAAAAAATGAAGTTGGCTATGAAAAAACAAAAAAGAATCGCTCTAGAAATAAATAATAATAATAATAATAATAATATTCTTTATTGCCTAACAGAAAGATCCATTTACAAGGCAACTAAACTAAATATTACTCCAATATAGTGAACTATGTACAGGATGTTTCATTGAAGATGCACCAAACTTGAGGGATACGTTTCTGACATTATTTCAAACAAAATATCTTAATAAAATTTTTTAACCGGAGCAACTTGAAATTTGCATAATTTGGAGCCGATGTTTCTTGAAATACTTTATCGCCGCGGAATGTGAAACCAAACCGGCGATCTAAATTGCTTTATGAATGGCGCACAGCTGCAGGGGGACAATAAAGTTAAGGCGAAGAAATGTATGATTAGATTTTGTTTTGCCCTTGACCTATTCGTTCGGTCATTCAACTCAGCAACAGCTGTGAAATCGCGTGGATATTTAAACTTATTTAATTTAATAATAAATTACAAATGTGGGGCTATGAAAAAATGTGCATTTAGTATGCATTGTTGTTAAAATTATTATTAAAATAAAATTTGTCGAACTTAAAAATAAAAACATTTATTTTTATTACATTATTATTACGTTATTATTATTTTTTACAGTTGGTTCTTGTCCGATGAAATTTGTATCACAAAATCTTCTAAGCGGACACTAAATCGCGCAACTATACACTTTACGTTTCGCAGTCGTTCGACTGTTTCGTCAGAAGAATTGTTCAAAAATGCCTCTTTCCTGCTGTACACACAAAAAATACCACAAAGTCCTTAATTGGGCCAGCGCGACGAACGAAATGTTTTGGGTAAAAGCCAGGCACTTGGGCGCTAAATTTCTACGAACGATTTCATGAAACGGTTTATCATTAAATGTGAATAATAAATTCTTAAATAAGCGCAAACTACTAAATGTTTGAACAATCCTAACAATTAGAAAATTCGTATTAAATGGAGAATCGAAAATAAACGACTAATTTTTACTTTTATTGATTTCCAACAAACACGATGTTTTAAATGTGTTTTGCCGAATCAGCTTGTGCTAGAGTAATAAACCAATAAAGCGATTCGTATGAGAATGCGTAACAATCCATTCATTCGCATTTAAAGTCCATCCTAAAAATATGCAACTTTGCTTTCCCTTCGATTTTCTCGAAACTTATTCATTTAAGAAACAAAAATTATAGAAAACTTTTATTTCTTTTCACTATATCTACCGACATATCGAGTTTGGTGCATCTTCATTGAAACAGGGTGTATATATGATTAACTAAGCATAACTAACTTAACTAAACCTAACTTATTAAAATAATAACGATAAGATAAATATGGCAATTAGTAAATGATGTAAGAATTAACCTAATTAAAGACAATAGATTGGAGAAAGAGGGAAATGAGTTTAGGAATGAATCTTTAAGATTCAGTCGTTATCTAAAAATTTTATTATTGAATCAAGGTTATCATGGAAAATATCACATCTTAGACAGATGTTATTATAAACTGAACACATTACATGAACTGGAGATCTCGATAACATGTTGGTTCTTGCTACAGAAAGATAAAAAGTAGAAGATTCTCTTGCTTCAAGTCTTGGTACTAAAAAGTTTAATTTGTTTAATAAGAACACTGCGTGACAAGATTTCCGTAACATTAAAGATTATTGCTATTACTACTTCTTCATATAAAGATAAGATACCTAAAAGCAGCAATATTGGCCTATCACGTCTAGTTTTTATGTTATGGCGTTTTAATTTTAATCCACTTCATTTCTTTGTCAGTAGCAAAATAATCTATTTCATACCATTTGCATTTTCTCTATTATCAAGATTGCGCTGTAAAAAACATTGATTGCGAATTTAGATGTCATCTTGACATTGTGTCAGTGAAAGAACTGCTTTTTATTGATTAAAAATATGAATACAAGTGTCCGCCGTTCGTGTATAAATTCACCAAATAAATTTTGTTTTGTTTGTGGGCAATACATTCTGAAGTCTCAAGGTAGAAATGTTACCGAGAAAGTAAAACAAGCCTACGTGCTTTATTTTGGTCGTCCTTTAGTGCAAGACAAAAACTATATACCGAAATTATTTTGCATTTCATGCTATGTAAACTTACTTGAATGGTTAAATGGTACAAAGAAGTCGATGCCGTTTGCTGTACCAATGGTTTGGCGTGAACAAGTTAATCATTATGATGATTGCTATTTTTGTTTAACTAAAATCAAAGGATTCTCTAAAAAAATTAAAAATAAAATAGAATATCCAAAAGTAGCTTCTGTATCTATGCCAATACCTCATAGTGAAGAATTAAATGTGCCGTTACCAAGAAGACCAGAATCATATACAATGTCAAGTGACACTGAAGAAAGTGAAAACCATTGTCTCTTAGAAGAAGAAATATCCGAATATAAACCTCATATAAATTTATTGAAAGAGCCACACTTGATTTAACAGCAAGAATTGAATGATTTGATACGTGATTTAAATTTATCTATTAGGCAAGCTGAAATTCTTGGTTCTCGACTGCAAGAATGGAATTTGTTGTCAGTGGGAACGAAAGTATCCGCGGCAAGAAAAAGAAACAAACATTTAGAGTAGTAATACTAGAGGGATCCTGGGACCCTTCGATGGCATGTCCATCCGAAGTGACCACCGTTGAAGGTCATCCCCATGTTTAGGGGTTGTCTTTAGTGCTGAAGAAGTAATTGAGGGGTGGTTTTTCATGCAGATAAAGTAACCCCTTTGTTTCTTGTAGCTGAAGACTTGTCTTCAATGACGTAATTTTACCAGAGGAGGTCGCTGAGGATTTTTTTGGTGGTTCTTGTGAAGAGGCGAAAGAGAGACCGTTGACAATGACCAGAGGTGGTCGCTGAAGAATTTTTTTTGTTTGTTCTCAAAGAGACCGGTCGTCAATGACCAGAGGAGGTCGCAAGAGATTTTTTTCTCCTGACGGTAGTTCTTGCGTTGACGTAAAGGTCGCCTAGCGTGCGGCGTGCTGACCGTTGTACTCTCCTAGTACGAGCGGTATTTCTTAAGCGCGTCACGTTTCGCAGGTTTTAACAAAATTTTTGCGATACCTGTTGCAGGTGACACCTGTTCGTGTCTGTTTTTTTTTAATTGCTTACTGATTAAAAAAAAGCAAAAATGTAGATTTTAGGAATCTATGTTCGAACGTCAGACGAGGGGTCAGACGAGAGGTCACGTAAAACGATAAGAGACGCTAGGTCAGACGAGGGATCAGGAAACTGATAAGACGCTTCTCGTTAGAATGTAATATTTTATTTCACGCTTATTCTAATATAAATATAACATTACTAATTAAACAATAAACATACTAATGAAGATATACAGATATTTTCAAAAAATATTACTTGTAAAGTATTTAATAAGGCATTAATTACCAATGTTTTTTCCATGAAGATCTTTTAACAATTGATCTGTAAGACATGGTACACATTTACATCCCGGTATGTCGGTCTCCCCTTTACATTTAGGGCAAACGTATTTTGTTGGAATGGGCATTTTTAGAACAATTTTACTACATTCGTGAGCGGGTTGTACTTGACTAGTCTGTCGTGTAATATTAAACAATAGGCGCAGGTATTTGCGGGCACGTTTTTACTGGTTTCAAATTCTAATCTGATGTCGACGGTTCCCGACTTGAGCGTTTCGTTTTGTCGACTGCAATCGATCACCACCAATGGTGCTAAATCTTTAAATTTCGAAAAATTAAGACACGGTTCGCCTGCAGTTTTATAATAGTAGGATTGTTGAAATTGAGCGTACATTTCGTATAAAATTGCGAATTGGTGTTTTTCAAAATTTAAGTTTAGATTGTCATAAGGATAGACGTCTGAATTTAAATACAATTTTATGTTTGTTAAGTTACAATGATCAAATTGACTGATATTTTTTAGGGTGTCATTTTTTCTACTAGTTTGAAAACCTACGATAACGAAACGTGGCTTCTCTAATTGACTGCTCGCTTTAACGTTTCAGGTATGCCTCGTCGTCTGTTGTAAGAGAGGTAGTTCGTGGAGTTCCCAGTTTCTGAACGCGAGCTCGAGATCTCTTCCTTCATCGATGTACCTAAGTAATTGTAATTTTTCGGTGTCGGAAACTTGAACGTGAGGAATTTTCCATAGTATTTTTAAAAGTTTGATTTAAGGTTTTTCCCCGTTCTTCGTGGTTATGGCGGCGTTGAGATCCGAAGAACTTCTAATGAGTACTAATTCCTGTCGCACGTTTATCAAAATTTTTTTATAGTCTTCACAGAAACCGAGCAGAATTTTTAATGGAATGCAAACGCTAAAATTTCCCTGCGAATCGGTAATTACGGGATTTTCAAGGTGATTCCAACATGCGTTGTTGTATCTTGTGCAATCGTTGTTCGTGAAAGAGGCGTACCCCTTCAAGACCGATGTGATGCCAGGATTTCGAGCGCGATCTATAACCGATCCTCCTACTTCGTATCGGATTTCATCGAACAGGAAGGCGATGCCGTTGTTAACAAAATTCAACGTATTGCTCACTTTACCATCGTGATCGAGTATTTTACCTTCGATGTACAGGTAACTTTGAGCTGGTAATGTATAGATGTCCTGCGTTTGAATCGGTAATCGTATTTCATCTGATTTATTCAACGTGGTATTTGCGTACGGTTGATGACTATGTATTTCACAATTTATAATAGAATTATCTATTAAAACGTGTTCACCAATGTTCAACACACCGAAACTCACTTTTCTTATTTTTTTCTTACAATAATTGGAATCCTAATGATAATAAAAATTGTTTATTTTCAGGTGTTAACTCCTTCGATTGCTTCTTTAAACTGAATCCTTGTTGTCCTAATTTTCTTTTTATACCTTTATAGGGAAGAGTATTATATCGAAACACCATTATTTTAACTGTTTTAAATGAAGTCTTATCGTTCTGATCTCGTTTTGGAAATTGACTAGATTCCTGTCTTGATCTAGTATTTTAATGACGATTTCATCGATATATTTCGTATTTATTGGCAGGTAAATGACGTTGTTTACTTTTTCCACTATTCGAAAACCAGGGGGCACTTGAGGAAAAAATATGTGTAACACGTGATCTTGATTGTTGTTACTATAGGAATTAGTAACTAAATTACATTCAAAGCAAATAGCATTTACTTTAGAAATATTAATAGCAAAATCAGATTTGTATATTCTATTTGCTTTTAGTTTTTTTCTATCGAATTCTAATAGCGGTGCAATCGAATTCGGTTTTTCAAAATGTATAATTTTGTTGCTCTTTATCTCATATTTTAACGTATTATGATTGGTGATTGCTTTTAATACTATTTCATCATCATCATCATCCGGTAGATTTTTATTTACAGTAGTTAAAATTTGTCCGGTCGTATTATTTGTAGCGCTAACTATTGTCTTATTACTACTAATTCGTTTTCTTTCTGAATTAATATCAATCAATTGTGATTTTATGTAATTTTCAATGTCTTTAATTTCATATGCACCTGAGGGAATTTCTATGGTGTACTTGTCTATATAAAATTTATTGTTCGTTTCATCGATGTTAGGAATTGCATTGAACGAATAAAAATCAATCAGTCCTAGAACGTGTGACTTCTCATTATCTAGTATAATTGGCGGATATATTTGCGCACTCAGCACAGACTCTTTGCCTGACAACATGAACGTGTATGACGACATTTCACTAGGTCGAGGGTTATCAAGCGAATGAAAGACTAAACAACATTTACTTAGAATTTATTTAGAAAGAAAAGCTAAACATAATTGTCCACAATTGGAACTGTTATAAGTTTGATAAGGATGATGATTATAAATAATTTTACAGGGCTCTTTCGAATTAAAATACGTTACGATTTCTCGAGCCGGTTTCAAATTTCCGAAACTATCGAAATAAATTACTTGAGATCCGGTTTTCTTATAGGCTGTCCAATGAGTTCCGGGACCGTTCGCACTGTCCAAATTAATTATTCCTCTTTCAGTTTTTCTAATTTTTTTAGGTAACTCGTTTCTCATAAAGACACCTCGGATATGTGGAACTTTCATAGTTTTCGCGCATTTTTCTAAATCAATGTTAGTCATCGGTTGATTATTTAAAATTTGTAGTTTTTTTTTTTTAGAAAAAGTCCAAGTCCAGTTTTGTACGGTTTCAAGTATAATCCTTTGCCCATTGCTATCGCTTCCATCGATTTATTGTGACGTTGTGATTCTTTCAATTGTTCTTTCGCAGTTCTCGCTTCGTTTACGGCTTTCGCTCTGCTGGTAGCACCTCCGGTCAGAGCACCCAATGCACTTAAGCCGGCAAAAATTGGTATCAAAGGCAATACTCCACCTGTTTTAGGAACTTTAACTATGCGCTCGGTGGGTTTTATTTTATTTTTAAATTTTTTGGATGAATTTAAAGCTATTTTAACCGCAGTACTTAGAGTGCGAGGTTTTTTTTTAAGTATGCGTTTTTTAATTTGCTTGATTGTTTTCGAAAGAGGTACCTTCTTTGTATTTTTCTTTCGATTCGTCTTCGATTTACGTAATTTTGACATCTTTACTCGTCAAATCTCAATTACATACTGAATCATTATACGTGAGAAATTTATTAAATCATAATATCATCATCATCATCAAACGATTCTCGTTTTCTTTTTTTAGCACAGCTTTCTACATCATCATTGACAATTGTTGAAGCATTTTCATTTATTTCCAATTTTCTTTTTTCCCCTCTATTAGGTTTCATTTTTTTACGATTAATGAAGTCATTTATTTCTAAGTTTCTCTTTTCATCTCTGTTTAGTTTCACTTTTTTACAATTAAAATCATCTGTTTTTAATTTTCTCTTTTCAGCTCTGTTTAGTTTCATTGGATAATCATCTGCAATGTCTACGTCTATTTTATCATCTATTCGTTCTTTAAGGTTAATTTTATTTTCGTTCTTTGAGTCACTTTTTTGTTTCCTCGTCTTTAGTTTTCTTTCCTTCTTCTGTACTGGTTCGTTTTGCTTTAAAATTTCTAATTTTACCTTTTCATCTCTGTTCGGTTTCATCGGATAATCATCTGCAATGTCTGTGTCCATTTCACGATCTATTCGTTCTTTAATGTTAATTTTATTTTTGTTCTTTAAACTACGTTTTTGTCGCGTTGTCGTCGTCTTCTTCTTTTGTACTGGTTTGTTTTGCTTCAAAACTTTTATACAATGTTCGATGTTTTCAACTGAAGATACCGTAACTTTTTTTGTTTTTTCTAATTTTTTTAGACACTCTTTAATAATTTTTCTGTAATTTATGTTTCCGATTCCCATGCCCAATTTTACTTTTTGCTTTCATAGCACCTGCAATTCCTAACGCTGCCGCTTTCTCGCCGAACGAAGCGTCTTTGGATCGAAATCTTTCCATTGCACTCTTATATAATTTATTATCGGCCATATGTCTACGTGTTACATCTTTTTCTTGAGAATATGCTATATCGTGCTCCCTGCAAGCTTCATCCAAACCGTTTATACCGACGTCACCGCGTGCCAATCGTTTTTGAAGTTTGGTTCCGGGTCCGCAAAATCTGTAGGTAGGTATGTGTAGTTCGAAGGGCAAATTATTGATGGCCGTATTTAATAAACCGTCTCCTATATAGCACTTCATTCTAATAAAAACACCATGTGATTTATTAAACGACAATTCTCTAACTGAATATAAATTCACACGTTGAGACTATTTCACGACATTTCAAATCGTAACGCTTCAGCAGCATGAAATTAGTTAAACAAAAAACAACGTTTAACATCGAGAATAATAATTTTGAAGATGAACGTTTTAAAAGACATGGTGTATTATTTCCTTCGAGCTTGAGATGTATCATTGTAGGACCCTCGAACTGTGGAAAAACAAATCTTATCATTAATTTGATTGAGCATCAAAATGGTTTATCGTTTGAAAACATTTACGTGTATTCGAAATCTCTAAATCAACCGAAGTATATTTATTTAGAAGAACTATTGAGACCCATCAAAGGCATAGGTTATTTTGCGTACAGTGCCAGTGAAAACATACTTTCACCTTCGGAGACGAAACCTAATTCTATTTTTATTTTCGATGATGTTGCGTGTAACAATCAAGACATAATTCGTGAATATTTTAGTATGGGTAGACATAATTACATAGACTCGTTTTACCTGTCTCAAACGTATGCGAAAATACCTAAACATTTAATAAGAGACAACGCTAATTCTCTCATACTTTTCAAACAAGATGATTTAAACTTGAAACACGTTTACAACGATCACGTGGGAACGGATATGAACTTTGAGAAATTTAAAGATATCTGTTCTCTCTGTTGGAAAAGCGGTCGATATGAATTCGTAGCCATTTTTAAAGACAATGGAATCGATGATGGAAGATACAGAAAAGGATTTGATCAGTATATATATCTTTGATGAACATATATATGATAGTTATTAATGTTCGGAGTATCATATGCACCGTTACCTCTCATCAAGATGGACGATGAAAATTTAAAACAGAAACTTTTACTAAAACGTAAAAATATACGAAATAAATTAAATTATTTAAAACATGGTGAAATAATGCAGGAAAAAATGTTCGATCCTATCACTAAACATTTGAAAAATATTGAAAGTAAATTGCAACAAAAAAGTGAAAATTTAAAAAAAGAGGAATTACCTTCAACGTCACAGCAATATAACTTGATAACTCCTAAAAATAAATATCCTTCTGTAAGGAAACGTTTGATAAGTGACTTTGAAGCGACAAACGAAGCTGATGAATCCGACAAGTTTAAAGAGTCGATTTTAGAAAGTATCGAATCAGAAGAAGAAGAAGAAGATAACCGATTTAAAAACCTCGGTGAGGAATCGTTCAACATTTATTTGGATCAATATCATCCGTTACCTAGAAAATATATCGAAGAAATGTACACGGACGATGAAAATAAAAAATTCGATCACAAATATGGAGTGAGACTTGATAAAATTACGGAAAAATTAAAAATCGGTGATTCATGGTTAAATCTCGACGACGCTGATATTATTAAAAATAGACGATACAAAGGTACTTCTGGTTTGTACGAATTACTGTTCAAAAAATTTCCTCACGATTAGACTACAGAGGATGGCAAAAATTATAAACAAATTATTCTTAGGACTAACGCTAATCGACGATATTATAATCCAAATGAACAAATAGCTGGCAGTAGAATGCCAAAGTATAAAGATATTATCGCTCCACTGATGCGTACTAATACAGGTAGTGGGATGTTCATGGAAGTAAACAATAATAAAACGGATTACGTTCACTGGGACGATCCAAACGAGCTCGTTGATAGGTTGAGGTTATTGTTAGCATCACAGACGGCAGGTAATACGAGTCACACGAATGAAATAAACTCGATAATCGAGGAACTGAAAGAAGCCCTAATCATCGAATAAAAAAATGACAAATCTAATTACGGATGCTAAAAAACAAGTAGTGAAAGAAATTCACAAACCTGCTAGAGTTAATTTTAAAAGGCGTAAAGTAATCATTAAATCTCTAAACGATCTGTATCAAGCTGATTTGGTGGAAATGATTCCTTACGCTAAGGAAAATAACGGTTATAAATACATATTGATCGTGATTAATTGCTTTTCTAAATACGTTTGGACGTTTCCTCTAAAGAATAAGTCCGGCTCGGAAGTCAGCAATGCCATGGAAAAAGTATTCAAGGAACAGGCACCTAATAATCTGCAAACGGATTTAGGAAAAGAGTTCTTCAATAAAGAATTAAAAAATTAATAAAAAATACAACGTCAATCATTATAGTGTGTTCAGTGAGAAAAAGCGTCGATAGTGGAGCGTGTGAATAGGACTTTAAAATCGTCGATGTTTAGAGAATTTAGTCTGCAAGGTAACTACAAATGGGTAAACATATTAAAATATATTGTGGAAAAATACAACAATACAAAGCACAGAACTATCGGCATGAAACCGATTGAAGTTGGAAAAGAAAACGAAAAGAAATTATTAGACACGGTGTATAACAGCATTAAGTCAGTTGACGTTAAGAATAAAAAATTCAATGTCGGCGAACACGTACGCATTTCAAAAATTAGAGGAATTTTTGATAAAAAATATATGCCTAATTGGTCTACCGAAATTTTCACGATTCGAAAAGTACAACTCACAAATCCGATCACTTATTTATTAAAAGACGCAACTGGAAACGATATATTAGGCGGATTTTATAGAGAACAATTGCAAAAAGTAAAATATCCAGACATTTATCTTGTGGAGAAAATTTTAAAAAGAAATAAAAATAAAGTGTTTGTGAAATGGTTAGGTTTCGATAATACGCATAACAGTTGGATAGATAAGAATAATGTTGCATAAGATAAAATAATATTGCACAAGATAAAATAACATTGCGTAAGCTAAAAAAACTGTATATAAGGGTGTCAGCATCCGTAATCTGTTAGTACAAAAAACAACAACGAAGCTTTGCACTCGTTAGTTAGAAAAAAAAATGTACATAATCGACATCCAAGGTTTCCAGTACAAAGACAGCGAGTTTATAATCAAGGAAGTGGCGATATTCGATATGAAGACGAAACTCATACATCACGCCTTCGGATCGTCACCGCAAACTTCGTCTTGGTTTCATGGAAAATTGAGGAGTCACGTCGATTGGACAACTAGGAATTTACACGGTCTGGACTGGGATACTTCGCTCGACTACTACTTACCGCAGGAAAACATCGGTAACTACATCAAGTCCATCGTCGGAGACAAAGTCATCTTCACGAAGGGACTCAACAAGGAGAAAGTGTTAAATAAAATTATAACTAATCAAATTATAGATTTAGATCAGCTTGAATGTCCAAATTTGAGAATTTTGAAACGAAATTATACACAAAATCATTGTAACTTACACGTTAATAATACTCTAAATTGTGCCAAAGATCACGTAAATTTATTATATCAGTGGTTTGTTAGAGACTGTAAAAAAATTTGAATTGTTTTTTCGTTTAAATAAGTAATGTATTAACAAGTAGCTCATATTTAATTGTGCCAAAGATCACGTAAATTTATTATATCAGTGGTTTGTTAGAGACTGTAAAAAATTTTGAATTGTTTTTTCGTTTAAATAAGTAATGTATTAACAAGTAGCTCATATTTATGTATATATTAATCATTTAAAAATGTGTTAAGAACGAATACCAATGTTTCAATAAAAGACTAAAATATTTTAATCTATTTATTTAACTTTTTTTAATACTATATTTTTGTGCACAAAAGTTATCAGCATCATCATCATATACCTCTATATATTGATCTGCAATAGTAGTAGTAGTAGTAGTAGCAGCGACAGCAGAAACTCCAGGTTTTATAATGCGATTTTCTAATACTTTAATTTTTCTTCGATCCTCTTCATTATCAAAATCAAAATCAAAGTCACTTTCTTGGGTCCATTTAATTCTCTTTCGAGCCGGTTCGTTTTCTACTTCGGGTACATTTTCATCATTTACTAAATTAAATTTGAATTTTACAATTGCCTCTTCTAACAGAGGCAAATCATTTTCATTATCTAAGTTCAACCTAACGCAATTCACGGGAAGGTTTTCAAGTTTTTTCTTTAATGTTTCTCTTCTCGGTGAATACGTTAGGGAAACCAGCACGCCTATGTCACCCCGAATTTTGATATCTTTTACACCAAACCTAACAAAAAAAAAAGATATTTGAATAATTAAACGAATCAATTAACTAAAAAATTACCTGAATAATTGTTTTAGTACAACGTACAGCGTTCTCACGCTGAGGTTGTTTGGTTCTTTAGTTTCGATGAGTAGAAAACTGGGTACAGTAGCCATTTTTTTTTTATAATTCTGAACTTCACGTGTACACAAGTAAAGTAGTCTTATAATAAATCTGTTAAATTCTGTTATATATATATACCATTTTTAAAATAAAAATTGAAGGAATATCAACTCCTATTTAAAAAATTATCGAAATTTCTAGAAACATAATTTTAAGACAAAGCACTACGTTTGCAATTTGAAATAAACAAAAATTTTTACAGACATTTGATTGAAAAACATGACGTCTGTAAGAAGAGCACGTGTAGGTTTTTATTCAAAATATTCTGTGCTGGGGCACAATTATTTCACATGTTTACTTTCACGCGCTAAGCGTGCGTATATCTTGTTGGTCGTCGGGGTTGCAGAGTGGAGTTCTCGGGCTACTGTTCTGCTGATGAGGCCCCAATTAGGGCCGAAATAGCTATACAGAATATGCTCGGGGGCCCCATTGCGATCCTGACGACTCGCAACCAACATTTACATGTTTGCGATGACACGTTTTGTCCGCTTCGACTGCCATCTCGTGCGTGTTAGCTTATGAGGCAGCGGCATTGTTGCTATTTGCTTTCACGACACGAATTATAAGTCGGAAAATAGTTGTGCTGGGGCACAATTATTTCACATGTTTACTTTCACGCGCTAAGCGTGCGTATATCTTGTTGGTCGTCGGGGTTGCAGTGGAGTTCTCGGGCTACTGTTCTGCTGATGAGGCCCCAATTAGGACCGAAATAGCTATACAGAATATGCTCGGGGGCCCCATTGCGATCCTGACGACTCGCAACCAACATTTACATGTTTGCGATGACACGTTTTGTCCGCTTCGACTGCCATCTCGTGCGTGTTAGCTTATGAGGCAGCGGCATTGTTGCTATTTGCTTTCACGACACGAATTATAAGTCGGAAAATAGTTGTGCTGGGGCACAATTATTTCACATGTTTACTTTCACGCGCTAAGCGTGCGTATATCTTGTTGGTCGTCGGGGTTGCAGTGGAGTTCTCGGGCTACTGTTCTGCTGATGAGGCCCCAATTAGGGCCGAAATAGCTATACAGAATATGCTCGGGGGACCCATTGCGATCCTGACGACTCGCAACCAACATTTACATGTTTGCGATGACACGTTTTGTCCGCTTCGACTGCCATCTCGTGCGTGTTAGCTTATGAGGCAGCGGCATTGTTGCTATTTGCTTTCACGACACGAATTATAAATCGGAAAATAGTTGTGCTGGGGCACAATTATTTCTCAAAATATTCTGTTGAAAACAACATGATGCAAGATTTTCAGACACACTCACAGCACGACAGCAATAACAACGCGTGCATATTTTTATAAAAAAATTTTACAGATATTTGATTGAAAAACATGACGTCTGTAAAGAAGAGCACGTGTAGGTTTTTATTCAAAATATTCTGTTGAAAACAACATGATGCAAGATTTTCAGACACACTCACAGCACGACAGCAATAACAACGCATGCATATTTTTATAATCGATGATTCTAGATGACGCAAATCAAATAAAATTTTGTTTATCAGCGTAAAAGACGTCAGTGTATAAGTATCTCTTGCATAAATTACAACAGAGAAAAGCTATGAGCTTCAACAAACAGTTAGGTGAAATTGTGAACAAAATTGAAACTGTTGGTAAGTTAGTTAGAACAAAAAGGGATTTCGTGAAGTGGTTAAAGTTCATTAGGAAAACTATTTTTTTAACTAAAAAATATTTAAAACTAAAAAATAACAAAGTTCCAAATTATGCTAAAATTGAATCGTATTTATCATTATTATTGAATTATAGAGAAATTTTTAAGCAACGTCTGAGAGAAAAAAGAAATAAAAAAAGAAAAGCTTTGGTATGGCAGGATTTAGAATCGTGTTTTAAAAATAGACTGAGGACCGGTGTAATAATTAATTTAAGCATTAAAGATCCAAATTTATTTTTACAAAAATCTTTTAAACATTTTTACTATAAAATTAAAAAGAGATTATCAAAAAGTCTTTTGAAAGTAAACGTAATATTTTTAGCCAATTTTATCAAGCCCCAAAACGGTGAAACCGACATTAAACATTTTACTACTAGAAATCAGGTGATAGATCACACTACAAATTTAAAGGAATGGTACGAAGCGAACGTTAAAAGTAAAATTTTATCAAAATTAGAAGATTTTCAAGAACGAGACAGCGGTGGGCTTTATACGAAATTTTACAATTAAAAGTTAACATTAATAATTATGCACCTATTAATGGAGGTATTTCAACCTACGTGAAAATGCCTAAATTTATTCAAAATAAGAAATCCGTCTTAAATTTGCAAAATAATGATGAATATTGTTTTCTTTGGTCGATCGTGGCAGCTTTACATCCTGCTCCCGCACATAAAAAATCCGAACGCATTTCATCTTATTCTCATTTTTCAAACGTTTTAAAATTCGAAGGCATTAATTTTCCTATTAGTTTAAAAGATGTTAAGAAATTTGAATTAATGAACGAGCTCTCGATTAACGTATTTACAGTGGAAAAAACAGAAGTATTACCAGTTTCTTTAAGCAAGTTTGAATTCACAAAACGAATTAATTTATTAATGGTACCTTGTGAAGAAAATGATGATGATGATGATGAAGATGAAGATGATGAAATCCATATAAATTTAAAAACAGCGTCGTTTCATTTTGCATTAATAAAAAATTTATCCGGTCTACTTCACAGGCAAACCGGTAGTTTACATAATAAGAATTGGTTCTGTGAACGTTGTCTCAATCATTTTATATCTCAAGAAAATTTAGAAAAGCACGTAATCGCGTGCAAAGACGTAAATAAAACTAAAATTACTGTACCGCTCGAAAAGGAAAAATATTTAACGTTTAAAAATTTCAAAACAAAGACAAAGTTCCGTTTGTTATTTATGCGGACTTAGAATGTATACTGAGAAAATTTACCGATTTAAAACCTTCCAATAAAAATATAAAGTATCAAAAACACGAACCATTTTCTATAGCTTATTTTCTAGTGTGCTCGTATAACCCTTCACTTTCAAAATTCAGATTGCATACCGGAAAAGATTGCGTAAGCTGGTTTGTCAGTGAATTAGAACAAATCGGTTTAGAAATTAACGATATTTTCTCAAAGGTGGAACCGTGTGAACAATTAACCGTAAAACAAGAGTATGAATTTCAAAATGCCACGCATTGTCACGTTTGCCTAAAACCATTCGATATTCTTAGGGATATTAAAGTACGTGACCATTGTCATCTGACAGGAGAATTTCGTGGAAGTTGTCATCAAGCATGTAATCTAAATTATAAGAACAGTAATGCAATACCTGTAATTTTTCACAATATGTCAGGTTAGGACAGTCATTTTTTAATAAAAGCGTTAGCTACACAAATTCCAGGAAAAATTAATTTATTACCGATTAATAAAGAAAAATATATTTCATTTTCTAAATATATTTCAAATACTAATATTAATTTTAGGTTTTTGGATTCGTTTCGATTCATGCCCAGTAGTTTAGACAAACTTTCATCGTATTTAGACAGAAATCAAAAACTTGTTACCAAATCACATTGTAAAAATGATACGGAACTTAAATTGCTTGAGAGGAAAGGAATTTTTCCGTACGAATATCTTGACAATTGGGAGAAATTACAGGATACCAAATTACCTTATAAAAGTGGTTTTTTTAATAAAATTAATCAATCTCACATTTCGGACGAGGAATACGAACATGCCTTGAACGTATGGAATACCTTCGATATTCAAAATTTACAAGAATATGCAGAGCTGTATTTGAAAACGGATGTCTTGCTGTTAACGGACATCTTTGAAAATTTTAGAACAACATGTTTACAAACTTATCAGTTAGATGCCTTACATTATTATACAGCGCCAGGTTTAGCTTTCGACAGCATGCTGAAGACAACTTCCATTACCTTAGAATTATTAACAGACATAGATATGTTAATGTTTATCGAAAAAGGTCTCAGAGGTGGAGTTTCTCAGTGTTCAAATCGTTATGGTAAAGCGAATAACAAGTACATGGACTATTTTAACATTGATGAACCGTCTTCGTATTTAATGTATTTTGATGTTAACAACTTATACGGTACAGCCATGTGTTTACCTTTACCTTTCGCGCAGTTTGAGTGGATTGATCCTTATTCGATAGACATTATGAACGTGTTGGACGATGCTGAATTTGGCTACATTCTGGAATGCGATTTACACTATCCCGAAGAAGTATTTGAAGAACATAAAGATTTACCGCTTTGTCCTGAACGTTTAGTACCACCGTGTTCGTCTTCAAAAATTCCTAAATTATTAACCACTTTATTTGATAAAAACAATACATTATTCATTATAGAAAATTAAAACAGGCAATCCAGTTAGGATTGAAAGTTGAACGAGTATTAAGAGTATTAAAATTTAAACAGTCGAATTGGATGGCATCGTACATAAATTTAAATAATGATTTGTGTAAAATAAGTAAAATGATTTCGAGAAAAATTTCTATAAATTAATGAACAATTCAGTATTTGGAAAACTATGGAAAACGTTAGGAAATATAAAGATGTAAAACTGGTTACTAAATGGGAAGGCCGTTACGGAGCAAAGTATTACATATCGAAACCAAATTTTCATAGTTGTACGATTTTCGATGATGACATGGTTATCATCGAAATGAAACGATTAGATATCAAATTTAATAAACCTATATACGTAGGCTTTACCATACTAGATCTTTCGAAAACGTTTCTATACGATTTCCATTACAATTACATCAAAAGAAATTTAAGGAAAGCGCTAAATTACTTTATACCGATACCGACTCATTAATTTATCACTTTTTAGTCGAAGACATTTATGATCACATTAAAGAAGACATTTCAAAATTCGATACATCTGATTATTCACCCACTAACAGGTATCAAATACCTCTTCGAAATAAAAAAGTTTTAGGATTAATGAAAGATGAGAATAACGGAATATTAATGTTGGAATTTATCGGACTCAGGTCAAAAATGTACGCAATAAGAATTGAAAATTATAATGTCATTAAAAAAGCAAAAGGTGTGAAAAATTCAGCACTTCGTTCGATTTCGTTTGAAAACTATTACCAAGCTCTGTTCAATAATTCTACTCAGGAAACTACACAATACCTCATCAGATCACAAAAACATGAGGTTTTCACGATTGAGCAAAGAAAAATTGCCCTAAGTCCATTCGATGACAAAAGAATAATCAATTTCATTTATACTGATACGTTTCCCTGGGGTTACAAAAAAATCAAAAAATGAATAATTTTTTATCGGAAAACTAACTTGTGAACAGTTTCAATTATTTCACTTCTGCAGAACGATTTTAACAATTAATTTTTTTTTCCTATTTGTAGCCACAAACCATAAACAGCAGTTAAAATTTATGAAAGCTGTCCCACACGCTTTTACACCCACGAAAGGATCGGCGAAGGCAGCCGGCTATGATTTACGCAGCGCCTACAATTATTTGGTACCTGCGAGAGGAAAAGAAATTATAGACGTCGGCATCAAGGTTCAACTTCCCGAAGGTTGTTACGGTCGCATAGCGTCAAGGTCGGGACTGGCATTAAGACATTCTATAGACGTTGTTGCAGGTGTCATCGACGAAGATTACCGCGGAATAATAAAAGTCGTCCTGTTTAATCATTCCGACGTACCGTATGAGATAGTGTGCGGTGATCGCATCGCTCAGTTGATCTGTCAACGAATTTACTATCCTGAATTAGAAGAAGTCACAGAATTATCATCAACAGCTCGAGGTGACAGCAGTTTCGGATCGACTGGTATTCGATAATAATAATAATAATAATAATGAGTTCCTATTGCAAGATATGTAAAATGTATTTTTGTTTTTGTAAAAATTCTATTGTAAACCATCAACATGCTGCAATAGGAGAACCAATAAAAAAGAAACAATTTATAAAATTAAAACCGATAACAAACAGCAGCAAGGAAAATAGCGATTTATATTGTAATGAAAAAATATTCAAAAGCCCTAAACAATTATAACGTTTAAATGTAATTAGAATGTTTGTTATGAATTAGTAAACTTATCTAAATATTGTATAAAAAAACACACTACTACTACTAGTATCAAAGATAACAATGAAAAAACACCATTGAGTAAGAGTCCGTTTTTAGAATTCCTACAATGTAATGAAAAGATTTCACAATCAAGCTCTGAAGAAAACCTTATCCGAAAAGAAAAAAAATAACTATTTGAGTGGTGGAAATGATTATATGTATAAATTAGCTTCAGCGATTCATTCATTATATAAAAATATGGCCGAGTACAAAGTTTGCGTTGTATCCCGAGCGCATTCCGCTTATCAATTATTTGGTAATCGACAACTGGTCATTCGCATATGTGCTACGTGTGAAAGATTCTGGAATGTCGAAAGAAGTGACTGTTTACGTCTGATGGAATTCGATACGGTTTGTTCAACCGAAGATAGGCATCAAATAAACGTAAATCGAATCTCTCGCTTCAATAACATCGGAAACTGTTTCGCATGTAAAAAAGATCTGTACGATATTATCGAATCAGAATTTTGTATTTGTAGTTTTAGTGACTCAGATTCTGATGAAACTGAACTTAAACCTGTAACAAGTACTTCATCATGTAACATGTGAATATCATTTTTTTTAAATTTCTTATTTGTAAAAATTGTAACATTTGTTATTAGAACAAGCTTGAAATAAAATATTACATTCTCAGTTTCCTGATCCCTCGTCTGACCTAGCGTCTCTTATCGTTTTACGTGACCTCTCGTCTGACGTTCGAACATAGATTCCTAAAAATCTACATTTTTGCTTTTTTTTTAATCAGTAAGCAATTAAAAAAAAAACAGACACGAACAGGTGTCACCTGCAACAGGTATCGCAAAAATTTTGTTAAAACCTGCGAAACGTGACGCGCTTAAGAAATACCGCTCGTACTAGGAGAGTACAACGGTCAGCACGTCGCACGCTAGGCGACCTTTACGTCAACGCAAGAACTACCGTCAGGAGAAAAAAATCTCTTGCGATCTCCTCTCGTCATTGACGACCGGTCTCTTTGAGAACAAACAAAAAAAATTCTTCAGCGACCACCTCTGGTCATTGTCAACGGTCTCTCTTTCGCCTCTTCACAAGAACCACCAAAAAAATCCTCAGCAACCTCCTCTGTTAAAATTACGTCATTGAAGACAAGTCTTCAGCTACAAGAACCAAAGGGGTTACTTTATCTGCATGAAAAACCACCCCTCAATTACTTCTTCAGCACTAAAGACAACCCCTAAACATGGGAATGACCTTCAACGGTGGTCACTTCGGATGGACATGCCATCGAAGTGTCCCAGGATCCCTCTAGTATTACTACTATTTAGCTACTTTCTACTCAGAGATAGATTCCGTGTGCTATTGTAATGACATTAATGGTTTGATGAGTGATTTAGGTATAGAATACAAAATAAATGAGTGGCGACTTTTCATTGATGGATCTAAGACCAGCTTAAAAGCTGTACTACTACATAATGGTAATAAATATCCTTCCATACCTGTAGCTTATTCAATTATGTTAAAAGAAAGCTATGACACGATGCAATTGATTTTAAAGTTGATCAAGTATACAGACTCAAATTGGAAGATATGTTCTGACTTAAAAGTGGTAGCTATGTTACTGGGATTGCAGGGTGGTTTTATAAAATACTATTGTTTTATTTGTTTATGGGACAGTCGAGCAACGGATAAACATTACTTAATAAAAGATTGGCCAGCAAGAACGGAATTTGTGCCTGGAAAATATAATGTAAAATTTTCACCGCTGATAAATACACAAAATGTCATTCTTCCTCCATTACATACAAAGTTGGGTTTAATGAAAAATTTCGTTAAAGCCATGGACAAAAATGGAGAAGGATTTTTATATTTGAAACATATATTTTCGAAATTAAGTGACTCCAAAATAAAAGAAGGCATATTTGTTGGACCACAAATACGACAACTTATGAAAGATGACAATTTCGATTTAAAGTTAAATGTAAAAGAACTTGCTGCTTGGAAGTCATTAAAAGCTGTTATAACAGAGTTTTTGAGAAATCACCGAGTTACCAACGCTGAAAGCTTGGTTACAACACTTTTAAAAGCTTATCACAATCTCGGGTGCAGAATGTCGCTGAAAATTCACTTTCTGCATTCACATTTTGATTTTTTTCCCGCAAATCTTGGTATGGTTAGTGATGAACAAGGGGAACGTTTTCACCAAGATATGAAAAGGATCGAAGAACGTTATCAAGGTCGATGGGACCCATCAATGTTAGGGGATTACTGTTGGTTTTTAATGCGAGAAAACTCTACGCCTCATAAACGCAAAAGTTAGTTTTCACAAACGTATGTGGAATACCAAGATTATTGTTAAGAGCATAATTTTATTTTAAAAGAATACAATTTATGTTTCCAAGTAGTTTTTTTAAGAGATTATGTATTGTTTTGTTCCTAAAAAATTAAAACTGTTAATTAATTGTTAATTGTTTCAAATTCTTCCTCCTAACTATAACACGGAAACGGTACGTGTTATAAAATTTTTGTTGTTACGTCCTTGAATCGAGTCGCAAACAACGAAAGAAATAGCTACTTTTGTTAATGTTACTTGAAAAAAGTTAAAATTTGTCACGTAGTGGAATGGGCAATCTACTTGATTATGCACTAATTTGTATAAAAGAGTAACAACAATACATTTCCTCCTGCGACTAAGGGATGAGACTTCGAAATTTGTTATTAAATGTTCCTGATCTAGCCCTCTTTCAGGATATACACCATATCTCTTGAACCACATAATATAAAGGGCGTTTCAAAATGAGCGCAAGATTTGAATTTCGCGACATTTTCTTTTGATCAAAAGTGTTGCTCTAAAAATTTTGACTACTGTCAAGTAGACGATCCCGATTATCAGTCATGGAACGTTACACGACCGAACAGCGGATTTTAATAGTGAAAACTTATTTCAAAAATGTCGAGGATGTCGCCGGCAACGCGGTAACAGTGAATGGTGAACGTTATCGCAAGATGATAACGGAGTTATCGCGTTGCCGGCGACATCCTCGACATTTTTGAAATAAGTTTTCACTATTAAAATCCGCTATTCGGTCGTGTAACGTTCCATGACTGATAATCGGGATGCGTCTACTTGACAGTAGTCAAATTTTTAAAGCAACACTTTTGATCAAAAGAAAATGTCGCGAAATTCAAATCCTGCGGTCATTTTGAAACACCCTTTATTTAAAAAATTTCCTTTGAATACTTTCTAACATAGAAGAATAACATTTAAATATTGGAATCCAAGCAATTACAGAATATTCCAATCTGGAACGGATTAAAGAGAAGTAAAGGATTTTTAAGGCCTTTTCATTGGTGAAGGATCTACAATTTCTAATAATGAAACCTAACATTTTATTCGATGATTTAACCAGTGAAAGCACGTGTTGTGAGAAGGTAAGTTCAGAGTCAAAGATTATCCCGAGATCTCTTGCAGTTGTAATTCGAGCTAGAGAAATCTGACCCACCTTATATTCGAATATCCACTTCTTTATGCACTTAGAGTACGTCATGACTTTACATTTATCGTTATTAAGATGCAGACTGTTTTCCGCACACCACTGATTAACTCTATCAATGTTTAATTGTAGAATAACACAATCTTGAAGCGAATTGATTGAATGGAAAAATTTGGCATCATCTGCAAATAGCTGAACTTCACAATCAACTGATTGTCATAGGTCGTTTATATAAAGTACAAAAAAGAGGGGCCCCAAGTTCGATCCTTGAGGTACACGTGACGGTGCTGTGAAGTAGCAGGATTTGAAGCCATTATGGTGGACGTATTGTAATCTTCGGTCCAAATATGATTTAAAAAATGTAATAAAATTTTCTGTAAAACCAAAACCAGATAATTTATTTAACAGTATAGAGTGACTAATGCTGTCGAATGCCTTACTAATATCAGTATAGATGACGTCAACTTGTCCTCGTTTGTCAAGTGATTCAGATACAAACTGCACAAAACTGCTTAGGTTAGTTACAGTAGATCGCCGTTCGGTGAATCCATGTTGGAAAGGGGATATAAGATTTTTTACGCAGGGATAAATTTTGGCGTATATGACAATTTCAAAAACTTTAGCAAAGTTCGATAAAATCGAAATAGGTCTGTAATTGGAGAGCAATGTGGGATCTCCAGATTTGAGGACAGGAATAACTTTAGACAGCTTCCACTGATGTGGAAAACAAGCTGATTTAAGAGATAAATTAAAGAGGATCAACAGGGGCTTAAAGAATACATCACAATAGTCTTTGAATTGGCTTCCGGTTGGAACCGCGTCACGTTGACTTCTTCTACTGCCGACGTTTCGTTCTCTACCGAGTCTCGTTGAGACTCAACGACTCACGAGAAGCAGCAGCAACACCACCAGCAGCAGCAGCCCTGAGGAAGTTCTTCTGCAATGGAGAACGAAACGTCGGCAGTAGAAGAAGTCAACGTGACGCGGTTCCAACCGGAAGCCAATTCAAACATGAACGACGGCCGCGGAAGCCTTCAAGTTAAATTACATCACAATAGTCTTTAATTAAAAAACTGGGCATTTGATCTTTTCCTGCAGTCATTTTGTTTTTCGTTTTTTTTTTAAGGCACATATTACGTCAGTTTCTTGTACCTGATTAATATTAATCGAGGTCATATTGATTCCATGTACAGATGTTTTAATGATGTCATTGTGAGAGTACACTGAGCTAAAGTAATCTCCAAAGTTATTTACAATATCTTGGGGATTATCACTACTAGCATCATTATACTTAATAATGCCAGGGATTCGAGTACTACGACTTTTAGTCTGAATATATGACCAAAACGCACGAGGGTCACGTGAGAGAGATTGTTCGATGTTCAACAGATAATGTTTGTAAGATTCTTTTATACTGGCTTTAACTATCGCTCTAATACGTTTGAAATCATGATAGTAGGTGTCGGAGTTACTACGTTTGTATTTCTTATAATAGCTATTTTTGAGTTTAATATTGGAGATGCTGTCTCTCGTGGATAACTGGATTTTTTTGCTTTGTATAATGGAACATGTTCATCTAGAACCTTACATAGGATACTGTAGAATTCGTTACAAGCAAGATCAATTTCATTACAGCAACAGTTTTCTGAAAACATTAGAGCATTATAAGTGTCATCGCCCATGGTATGTACTACGTAATTCGTCATTTACAGTAGTGGTCGTAGATAAACTAATTTTATTAAACTTATTATCGAAAATTTACAATAAACCGAATATTTATTTAATTATTACACTATTTACTTTTTAAATTGCAATTTATTATACAGAAAACAAAAATGAAACAGTCTTATCGTTAATTTGTGTTTTACACTCGAACTGATGGGTGTCCAACAATTATTGTAGTCCTGGGTGGCTGTGGAATCAAACATTTTTAACTAATTATTGTTTTAGATTGCAATAAAACATTAAATACGTAAACAAGAATTTATTTGTCGACAGTCAATATCTGAGGCGTTAATTTAACTATGCGAAGTAAAAATCGACATTCATGTCATATTGCCGCGACGCGGCACCGCGCGACAATTTTCTGATCTGTAAATTGAATGTGACAAACAATTAGAATGAAATAATTATAGCAATTTCCCTAAATTTCTTTATTTACAGTTCTTCATTTAAGTAGATTACGTATACACATATTTTTCAAATTGTAATAAGTAGGGATCGGATTTTATATTTTCTGTGGTTCAAATTCAAATGAAACGGCAACTTGTTTAAATAAGACTCCAGTATTTATTTAATAAAAACAAACAAAAGAATTGTCGGTCTTTGTTGAAACCAGCCTACTAAGAATAGAATGCACCCAAGAATAAAAAAAGGCGTTTTATTCTATTAATTGTAACAAATAAACCCAACAAAGTATATATTTTTGAAAACAGAAAAAAAATCTCTATTTAATGGTGGCATTGCCTACTATAATTTCTATTTAAAAAAATATAACTTTATGTTATAACTCGATAATTTAATTAAATATCAAGAAACTAACTACACCACTGAATTGTATTCAAAAAAGTGTCCAAATAATGTTAAAACAGTTTTTTAATATCTGTAAAAATAAACGAGATATGTGCGATTGACGAAAAGTCGAAAATGTCAATTTTTGCCTATAACTCGAAAACAAAAGAAGATAGCCAATTTTTGTTTAGTCTATTGACTTTATCTCTAAAAAAGAAATCCAGACTTGGCCACTAGTTTTTCTCTATCTCTTATAGTTATAGAGATGCCCATAAGAGATATCGAAATTGATCCACCCTGTACCTAAACGCAACCATTTTCGAAATATTTTTAATTTTATAAATTTTTGTGCTTTAGCACCCTTTCCTTTCTAAACTCATACTTTTTTATGTCACAAAAATATGGATGGTCTAATCTGTGACGTTTCAAAGTGAAACCTTTAATTTTAAGTAATGCGTTGATGTTTAGAAAGTGTCCAAACGCTTACAGTGTGCTCGGCAGATGGGGTTTGTTTAAGCTAACTTCAAGTCGCCAAAACTTAATTTATGTCTATGTAAATATCGCAATTTATTGCATAGTAGATTCTGAATATGAATAAAAATTACTGTATAGGAATACTAAAGAAATAATTTAGCATCATTTCTTTTAAATTTTGTTTATAAATTTAATATTTTATGTTCTAATGCTATTTATTTATTATTTATTTTCATTTATTATTATTTGTTACTTTTGGTAGACATTATTTTCTGAATTTTGTGGCGTAAAAGATTTTTGTTGTTTCTCGAATCTTTTTTTCACTTTTTCACATTACCAAATTTTAAGAAATTCTGTTCAATTCTGAAAAATTTATCTGCTATCATAGGTGGTAAATTTGGATATCTACTTGTTTTAAAATGCTCTACATGTTCTATTGAGTAACTCTTTGACATTTCCCAGGAATAAAAAATAAATCTAAAATCTATTTACTTGTAGTTTTCAATTTTCGTTGCTCACTCAACTTACTGCAAAATTCAATTGATAGTAGGTTAGAATAATAATTTGTTTTCACTGCTTACTTGGAATTAAATAACATTTGATTCAAAGCTTTAGAAAATCAAAATTAAATTTCCTATACAGCAATTTTTATTCATATTCAGAGCCTACTACGCGATTAATATCGTGCCTAAACTTCTAATGAATGAGTTACGTGAATCATCCTGTATACTACCATGCTAAGTGAAGAAAAAAAAACGTATCTGCAAATTTGATATTTTTTAAATGTCTTAAATTTTCTTGAAATAGTGCCCTAACTGAATGGCAAAATATATTATAATGATATTTTATTTACAAAATAGATATTCAGTGATTGAAATACGTCAATGTTGTTTAGTAAATATGATACAAAGATATATTTTTAATACTATAAATGTGTACTCATCCAAAAAACAAAACAGTCAGATACGTCTTTTTCGTCTAGCTGAACAGTACAGCAGAGGAGATTTCAACATAGGACAGCGAAATTGAGGTTATTTAAAGAAAAAAGTGGTAATATGCATTTGCCCCACCTGCCATGCTGTGTCCTTTGTCTATTGCATGGATAAGAGCCGTGGTGGCGAACTTTTTTATGTTTGCGTGCCAACAATTTACAAATAATATTTGTCCAGTTGTTGATGTGCGAAGTAGAAAAAAAATTCACGTGCCCAACGATGGCACACGTGCCATAGGTTCGCCATGCCTGGACTAGAGCATGCTTCTAGTCTTCCTTATCCATCATTCAAATGCTGGCAACCGTAAGTTGCGGCAACTTTTTCGCGGGCAACCAAATTTCATTGTTCAGAAGACAAATTTTGCTTCCATTTGGTATAAATATTTTTTCAATACAAGATGAGCGCAGATAATTAACGAAAAAGGACCTGTTTGCACCTGGCTGCCAGGGGTTTGCGGCAGGCTGAGAGCTGGCAACTTATTTGTTTCAAGTTCTTCAAATCATTCTTTTTTAGATGGTACTTCAGTTACTTCACAAACAATAGAACGAAATTGTTCTAAAAAAATTAATTTAAACTGCTATAATTAAGGGTACTTGCGAAGCAACGCAGCCGATATGTATTGGGCGATCAACTGAATTTTACCTCGCAGTTGGTCATGACTACGGTTAGGTGGATCGGATTCCGCTCGCGCTGGCAAGAGCGTCACATCTGAGTGCACTCGATATGGGAATAGCAAATAATCGCATGCATAATTTGCAATAGCAAAGAACGTTTAATGTTTAATTTAATTTATTTAATTTTTAATTCGAAAATACGAAATTTTGTTTAAAGTTAACAATTTCTTACGCGATGAAATTAAAATTTCGTCCGACGCTTATGGAGAAATGAGCCAGCGCAATGATCGTACATAAGCGGCGACCCAGACGGACTGTTGCAAGTGCAATCTCATCCTCCTAAAGCTGGTCACGACTCATGAGATGACTCATGACTCGAAAACGTATGTCGTAGTCGTAAAGGCGACCACACATTACATGGCAAACTAGCCAAACATTTGTGATGTGTGAAATTCGCCGAATAGTGTGCGTATGGTAGAGCATTTGCCAAACTCCTTCCAACGTTTGCATTCGTCTACGTTCCGATAGAAGTCGGTAAATGAGACCCGAGTCAAAGAAATGTTTGCCGCTTGTACACACTTAAACGCGATCCGACAACACCGTTACACATTATTTGACAAACGTTTGGAAAACGTATTCATATTTTTTTCATACACTGAGAAAAATAAACTGTTCAGTCAACCAAAAACACGTTCAGTTAACAGTATTCTTCGTTTACCTATTAGCAATCACGCGTGGTTATTGAACCAACAGTCAAAAAATGTTAAATATTTTAGATTAAATCAACTCAATATTTTGTTTGAGGCAAGCATACAATGAAGACATTTTTCTAGTTGCTTTAATGCCCAAGAAGATTGATACAAGAACTTTAGATTGTTAAAATTGCTAAATATTTTATTTGTATGAACGCTGTTAGGGAATTAAAATTATATTTTTGATATATTTAAAGTAATTTTTCAGTACGGCTAATAAAAGCGTAGAGTCAATTCAATCTAGACTATCGTTTAGGGAAACATCAATTAAATGTTCACCTCTTTGCGATACTGTCAAAGTAAGATAACCCTTCAACCTTTGTTGAGGTGACAAGAGGAGCTGAATAAACCTCAACGAACTTTATAATGTCGGACGCATTCGAAATATGAATGACTTATCCGTTTAAGAAACGATGTCGAACAACAAGGTTATGCTGGGACAGGCAGTAAATATACGTGAAGTTTTATCAGGCGCCATCTGGAACTCGATAGCTTATTAATATGGGAATTAACCCTCGCTTTTACTTGACTTAACATTTATTACGTTAAATAAAAAATCAAAACAGACACATAAAAGCAACAGCACTTTATGATCATTTTGAAATTTCAACTTTTTGATTTAACATATTAAGCACTTTCGTTTTAAGGAAAACATTTACATCATTCAGTCAAACGTAATAGTTTAACATTTTTTTAGTGTTACTTCAACAATTTCCAAGATGTTCAGTTAAGAATATTACCGTTGAAACAAGTACATTTTATTTAAGTCAACGCACAAAAAGTTGATATTCAAAAAGTTGTTGACTTAACTATTTCATTTTTCTCAGTGTATCTTCAACGTTTTGTTCAGTTTTTACGATTTGGTGTCATTATACGATGTATTTTTTTAAAACTGCCATAAAGGTTGGCCATGAAAATTAAAACTCATGTCTTAGCTTGGCATCTAACACATGCCAAAACTGACAATTTAAAGTACATGAATGAAACTAAGACATGAATTTTCTTTTCCACAACCACCCCTTATGCCATTTTTAAAAAAACACATAGTACACCAACATGGAGTGGTCCAATAATTTGATTATAGAGTTTTTGACTCTTCATGACAAATACCCCGTAATTTGGAACCCAAAACATGGAATTTGGAACCCATAACAGCACATATTATCAAAGCACTTGCAGCAATAATTATTGTATCGTCATCACTGTTCTCCATCTTCACTCACTACTTTAATTATTATTTTTTAAATGTATGTACAAAAGTGTGTGCTTTTCCCACTACGAATGTCAAACTATTCAAATATCAGGTGATTCGACATATTATTTGTATGGACCACTCGACAAACGTCACTTGACATGGAAAAATGTACATATCACCAACGTTCGACATTCGCCTAGTTTGCCATGTAATGTGTGGCCGCCTTAAGATAAACACACTCGCATCTGTTTTGACATTTAAGTTATTGGTATTGTGTTGTGCACGTGCGGTGATATTGTAAATTTCAGAATAGAAATTGAATTAAAAATGATGTTTACAATAGTCCACAAAGCTTTCATGATGGAAAGTTATTTTCGAATCGAACGGAAAATAGATGGTGTTTGTTATTCTTAACAGCATATTTTAGCATCCACAATTAATAAGTCTCGTGGTCAAGATGTTTACTTATTGTTCGAATTTCATAACCGTAGGGTTGCAAGTTCAAACCAAGCTCATCACATCTTTTTTTCTATTAATACTTTTTAATTATTTCTTTAAAATGTTGAAATATTCTATCAGCTTTGTTTTGTTTGTTTTAGTTTTTCTTAATTTTTTAGTCATAAATTGCATTTTATATTCAAATAACATTAGATCAGCTTACGTGATCAAATTCATCATTAATTTTTATTTATTATTATCTTTTCGTTTTGCCTGGTACTTCTAATGATGGAAAGCCTCAGTTTAGAAAACAGAATTTTAGTTATTCGTCTGTACTTTCAAGATATCAGTTATCGTCAAATTCATGCAACATTTATGGAAATGTTTCAAGATATTGTTTTCTGTTGTATGTAGACTAAAGTAGCTTAAGAGCAGTTCTATGAACAGGCTGATAGAATATAAATTAATATTTAAAAAATGATTTCAAATCTAATAAAAGAAAAAAGTGTCCTCACTCGGATTTGATCTTGTGACCTTACAACTGTGAAACACGACAAAAAAATTATACCACGAGAACCGTTTATAATTGCTGTTAAATAGTTATTAGTTAATGCAGAAAAAAATATTTTTTTTAATTTCTAAATAATTAACAACTAAAATAGCATAAATTTAGTATCAAAACACTCTAAACGCCATAATCTTTCTGGCTGTAACCTACAATTTCATAAAAATTTATTCAGACAGATAATACAAAGCAATTTTTTCCCATGTTACATTCCTATGTCTCATTGTCACATGGACACCTGGTATAACCACTTTTGTGCACCCTGTCCAAAGTGTGCAGCTCCAACTCTTTATAAATTGTTTAGAATCATGGCGCCCAAAATAGAGTACCATAGCTTCATCAATGCTGTGGTGTTCGCATAGCGATGCAAATTAAATGTGAAAAGCGTCCGAATTTTTGCAAATTGTTCACTAGGAGACATTAGTGTTATCAGCCGCACGAAAATTTTGACATCTAAGGAAACTAAATTCTACAAATGAAATTTAAAAATTTAATTTTCACGAAATTATTAACATTTAGCAATAATTTTAGCATAGTAATATTGGTCATAATTTTCTCTTTCTTTTAAGATAGGTACATTTTGCTCATAAATGGTTTGATATAAAATCTTACATGTATCTTGCATTCTGTGTTGACGAATTATTCGGGTAACAACTGGTATCCAGGTAAAAAAAAATGATACTGCCGTAATAATTGCATTGTATTCGATGCCTTCCATACTTTCCTACTCAGTACCAGGGCAATAAGTACACGGATAGTACTCGAGTACCCGATGTCTTCCTTACTTTCCTATTTCTAGTAATATCGGGTACCCGGATAAAAAAAATGATACCCGGGTAACAATTATTATACGGATAGTACTCGGATACTCGAGTACCCGATGTCTTCCCTAGTACTTACATATTGTAACGTTTTTAAAGGTTCATTAATTTTTATTTTAAAACAAAACACGAAATAGTTAATAACTAATTTATTTACAAGGAAACTAATTTAACACTAACATTTAACAATAATTTATTTACAACCTTAAACCTAATTTATTTATAACAGCCGAGCGAGTCTTATTACGCGGACTTTTGTGTCGAACTCTAACGCTGTATTCTAATCGAACTGTGTCACTCTCGGCCGCGTGCATTTTTATATATCGGGGTTGTTTTTCGGGAACATTCTAGACGGACAGTCTCGCTTGTCTGCCGAACTTTCTCGTGAAGACGCGTCAGCGATGACGCACGCGATAGGCTGGCTCCGCAATCGCCACACTGCCCCCTTCTTAAAAACGTTTCGTCTCGGAACGTTCCTCGTGATAGCCTTGAAGGAGGATGTCGAAATCGGCATGCTGGCCCCTCTTTACAACTTCCGATCTGGAAGAAATAGCAGTCCACGGTTTTCTTACTGCCAACAGCTGCCTGTGGGTGGTGACTGCAGACTAGGACTTCAATTCCCGTTCCGTTGAAGATGACTTCTATCATGCTTCGAATGACCCTCCAGTCCAGTCCGTCTAGTCCGCAGCCCAATTTAGGAATGGCTAATTTCGTTTCCTTGCCTTCTACCAGCTGTCTCCTCAAGCTCCATAAAGATTTCCAAATACTGCGATAGTCAGGCTTACCGCTTGATGTCTTCTTGGTGACTAAGTAGTACACGTGTCGTCTTTGACCTGCTTCCGTGTCGATGATCTGCAAGCTCTTGCCCACCATGGGATGCTGTCTTCGGAGTTCCTCGACCTGACCGAATTTCTTCCGGAAGACCTGGGCTATCCCCTTGGACATTTTTAGGTCTTCTGCCACACAGTGGGCCAGACTGTACTCTGGTGACACTTGAAAAAGGTCTTGCTGTCTCTCTGTGGTCACTCCGAATCGCGCCTTACTTCCTGTGGCGTGATGAAACATGAAGGTTTCGAAGTTCACTTCGGAACCTTGCGTCCGTTGTACTGTCCCTTCATTTTCTTCTCCGTTGTAAGGAGCCATTCGGTTGAAGTGGATAAGTTTGGGTTTGCCATGTGGAATCTTCCTGATGCGATAGATGACATCGTTGATCCGTTTCATCACTTTGTAAGGACCTTCCCAAGATGTCTGCAATTTTGGGGACAGACCTCGACGTCTTTGAGGATTGTAAAGCCAGACCAGTGCTCCAGGTTGGTATCCCCCATTCTGAGCATTGATGTCATAATGCTCCTTCATTCGATCGCTGGCCGTCTGTATATTGTGACGCACTTGATTGTGAATGTCGTCCATTTTCCTGCGTAGATCGCTCACGTAGTCTTCGTCGGCAGGGACCTCACCAGGCTTCACGCCGAACTTCAGGTCGCAGGGCAGTCTTGGCTCTCGCCCAAATACCACTTTCGCTGGTGTCTCTCCTGTTGTCTCATGAACGGACGAACGGTATGCCAGTAGAAAAAGGGGAATGTACGTGTCCCAGTCTCTCTGATGATCGGAGACGACTTTGGACAAATGGCGGTTGATGGTTCTGTTGAATCTTTCCACCATTCCGTCCGACTGCGGGTGAAGTGCAGTGGTTCTAGTTTTCCGGACGCCGAGCAGAGTACACACGTTCTTAAACAAAACCGATTCGAAGTTCCTTCCTTGATCTGAATGGAGCTCCATGGGCGCGCCATATCGACTGATCCATTCACGGACAAGGGCTTCAGCAATAGTCATCGCCTCTTGGTTTGGTAGGACGTATGCTTCAACCCACTTGCTAAAGTAGTCCATCACCACGACGATGTACTTATTTCCACTATTCGTTTGTGGAAATGGGCCGGCTACATCTATGGCAACTCTCTCAAAAGGACTTCCCACGTTGTACTGTTTCATAGGAGCCTTGCCTCGTCTGTGGGGGCCGTTACTAGCTGCGCAGACCACGCACTTCCTACACCAGTCCTTTACGTCTTCCTTGCAGTTCACCCAGTAGAATCGCTCGCGCACCTTTTCCATAGTCTTCTTGATTCCCAGATGCCCTCCCGAAGTTCCATCGTGAAGTTCCCTCAGAACTTCCGGCACCCTATTCTTGGGGATCAGTAACTGTGTCTTCTGTTCCGTGCCTTCCTGGTTCTCGATGGTTCGTTTCAGAAGACCATGATCCAGCACTATGGAATCCCACTGCGCCCAGTACGATTTTACGGATGGTGCACACGGTGCTATCTCTTCCCAAGTAGGCCTTGCCTCCCTACTTTTCCATTCCAGCACCAATTTCAAATCCTGATCGTTCTCCTGGTCTCGTCGCAATTCTTGACCTTGCCATTTGTCGTCTACGACGGCCGTCCTCGCAGTCGAGGCTACTTTCTCCTCCAGACGACTACAGTGCTTACAGTCTTCTGCACAAGGTCTTCTCGACAGAGCATCGGCATTTCTATGGCTAGTTCCGGCCCGATGCTGGATTTCAAAATCGTATTCCTGAAGTCGTTCGACCCATCGTGCGACTTGTCCTTCAGGATTCTTGAATCGGAGGAGCCATTTTAAAGCGGCATGGTCCGTCCTCAAGAGAAAGTGTCTGCCGTACAAGTACTTGTAGAAGTGTTCTACCGTCTTTACCACGGCTAGCAATTCCCTTCTAGTGACGCAATAATTCCGTTCCGGCTTTGACAGGACTTTACTGAAATAGCCGATCACCTTCTCTTGCCCATCTTGTATCTGGGAGAGTACGCCACCGATACCAACGTTGCTAGCATCTGTGTCTACGACGAACTTGCCTTCTGGGAGAGGGTAGCTCAGAATAGGAGCACTTATCAAGTACTGTTTTAGTTGTTCAAAACTAATTCGGCAGTGTTGGTCCCATTCAAACGGACGTCCTTCTTCGGTGAGTTTTGTCAACGGTTTAGCAATGTCCGCAAATCCGGGAACATAGCGACGATAGTAAGTGCATAGGCCTAGGAAACTCCTTATCTGGTGTTTATTCTTTGGAGTTGGCCAGTCTTTCACGACTTGAATCTTTACCGGGTCCACGGCGATTCCATTTCCATTAACAATATGGCCTAGATAATTAACTTCCTTCTGGAACAGGTGGCACTTCTTGAGACTAAGCTTAAGTCCAGCCCGCGAAGCCGCTGGAACACTCCTTCCAGGTTCTTCAGATGGTCGTCGAAAGTTTTCCCCACCACAATTATGTCGTCCAGGTATACCATGCACGTTGTCCAAGACAGACCCTTCAGAACCGTCTCCATCAGTCTCTCGAATGTCGCTGGAGCATTACATAACCCGAACGGCATCACCGTGAATTGCCACAGACCCATACCAAGGGAAAACGCCGTCTTTTCTCGATCTTCTGGCGCTAGTTCCACTTGCCAATAACCACTCTTTAGATCCAAGGTCGAGAAGATCTTTGAACCAGCCAGTGTATCCAGGGTGTCATCAATCCGCGGCAGAGGATAGCTATCCTTTTTGGTGACGTTGTTGAGCAGTCGATAGTCTACGCAGAACCGTGTGGATCCATCCTTCTTCTTCACAAGCACCACCGGTGACGCCCATGGGCTGCTTGATGGCTCAATTACATTGTCTTTTTCCATCTCACGAATAATGCGTTCTGCTTCCTCCCGCTTCGCTAATGGTAACCTCCTTGGAGCTTGACGGATGGGTCTTTCTTCTCCGGTCTCTATCTTGTGTTTGACGATGTCGGTTCTTCCCTTAGGTCCATTTTCTACCTCGAACACATCTTGATAGCGACAGATCAGATTCTTTGCCTTTGACTTTTGCTCTGGAGTCAATTCCTGGGTCGTCGACATGACCATTTCCAACAACTTCTTCGGGACTCTCGTCTCTTGCGCGTTTGTTTCTATTTGGCGGGAAATGGAGGACACCATGGCGCAGCTTCCCAAGATCGTTCCTCTCTTGATGTTGACAGGAAAACAGTTCACATTCATTAGGCGGACTGGTATTTCCTTCTTTGCTGTCAACAACGTTTTCCCAACGAGAACTCCTCTTCCAATCTTCTGATCGTCAGTATTAGGTTCGACCATAATGACTTGCCCATCTTGGAAAGCGCCATTCAGGTTTCCGTCGACTATAACCTCGGTTCTGCTGGGCAATACGACATCTTCGGCGAGAACAACTCGAGCAGCCACGTCCTCTCGTTGATGTAGAATCAACTCGTCGTTGTTAACCGCCATCACGCCACGCTTCAGATCCAATTGGAATCCATGGGCGCACATGATGTCCATGCCCAAAATCGCCTCGTCCTCTATTTCCGCTACCAGCGCACGGTGCTTGATGGGGTCGATCCAATTGTAATAGTCACCTCAACTTCACCATGGACAGTGGCTGATGTTCCGGTTGCTGTCCTCAGCCTCCACTTAGTCGGCTCGGTACGTTTTGATGATTTGATAACGTCGGGTCTTAAGATAGTCTTCGTCGCACCCGTATCCAGTAACATGGTGTGAGGGATGTCATCAATGGTGGCATCCACGAAGATACTGCTGGTTAATTGCCGCAGGGCTATCACTTTCGTGACTTTTTGTCTTTGGGGGCCTTTGAATACGGGTCGACGTTTGCCCCTCTGCACCGACCCGGCTTAGTTTCCCTGTGGCTTCCTTCGTGAAGGCTCTTGCCTGGCCTTGGGACACCGCCTGCGAACATGTCCCTCTTCCTGACAATTCCAGCACACCAGAGGATTCTTTTGCCTCAAGGCTTGTTCCACAATGCGGCGAACATCCTCCGTGGTGGTATAATCCTTGGGCCGCTCCTCTGCAGCAGATCGCACCTGGACGCTGGCGGGTTCTTCTTCTGGGGAGTTCATGGCAGCTCGTACCTTGACGTGTCCTCTTGAAACTCGCTTCGTCGCCTCGTATTCCAAGGCGTAGGCCAATGCGTTCTTGGATGTCTTAGGGTGGGACATTCTCAATGCCTGCTGATTGTCCGGATCACGGATTCCACCCACGAAGGTCTGCAGCGTCAAACATTGCAGGAAATCATCAGGAGCTGCAGGATATGCCAACCGGGCTAGGCGCGCTACATCAGCCTCGAATTCCTGAAGACTCTCTCCAGATTTCTGGTAACGGTTTCTCAGCTGCGCATGGTACACGTCGGCCAGATGCGCCTGGACGTAATGCATCTCCAGCCGGTTCACCAGCTTGTTGAAGTCTTCTTGTTCCTCTAGCGGCATCATTTGTAGCACATCGATAGCGTTCCCCCTCAAGGCCACAATTAACGAAGTGGCCTTTTCACTGGCCGTCCATCCATTCGCTTTTGCTGCAGCTTCAAACTGTTTGAAGTAGTTAGGCCAAGAAGACTTCCCATCGAACGTCGGTGGTTTTATTTTCAATTTAGAAGTTTCCGCTGGTCCTACCACAGTTTGGGCCTCATTATTTTCTGGCAGTCCTGCTGGTAACGGTTCTACGAACACTCGCAACCCTGCCATGATTTGCTCGAGATTCTTAATTTTATTATCCTGCTGGAATAGTATTTCTTCGACATTTTCTTGCAGATTCCTTGTCTCTTCGGATATTTTTACTACTAGTTTATCTTCGAGCCCTTTTGACTGCTCTAGAAATTCATCCTTCAAATTTCCAGACTGTTCTCGAAGTTTCTCGTCTAAATTTCTAGATTGTTCCAGCAATTTAGTTTGCAGTTCATCTTTGAAATTTCCAGATTGTTCTCGAAGCTTCTCGTCTAAGTTTCTAGATTGTTCCAGCAATTTAATTTGCAGTTCGTCTTTGAAATTTCCAGATTGTTCTCGAAGTTTCTCGTCTAAATTTCTAGATTGTTCTCGAAATTTCTCGTCTAAATTTCTAGATTGTGCCAGCAATTCATCTTTGAAATTTCCAGATTGTTCTCGAAATTTCTCGTCCAAACTTCTAGATTGTTCCAGCAATTCATCTTTGAAAATCTTACTTAAATCTGCAGGACCGCCCGAGATTTCAAATAGAAAGGCTTCTGGATCCTCCCCTGCTTCTAGTAGCGCTTGGTGTAGTCTCTCTTGCAAAATCGATTTCTTTCCGGAGATTTCTAATTCGCGCTCTTCTAATTCGGCTTTTAATTCGGTCACTTTTAACTCTTTTAACAACACTTTCTTTGAAGCCATTGTTTTTTTTTTCTTTTTCGACACTGTACTTTGTTTAATAATTTGTTTAAATTGAATTCAATTTTAATTGTTTATTTATTTTCACGAACCCACACTTGGCACCAATGTAACGTTTTTAAAGGTTCATTAATTTTTATTTTAAAACAAAACACGAAATAGTTAATAACTAATTTATTTACAAGGAAACTAATTTAACACTAACATTTAACAATAATTTATTTACAACCTTAAACCTAATTTATTTATAACAGCCGAGCGAGTCTTATTACGCGGACTTTTGTGTCGAACTCTAACGCTGTATTCTAATCGAACTGTGTCACTCTCGGCCGCGTGCATTTTTATATATCGGGGTTGTTTTTCGGGAACATTCTAGACGGACAGTCTCGCTTGTCTGCCGAACTTTCTCGTGAAGACGCGTCAGCGATGACGCACGCGATAGGCTGGCTCCGCAATCGCCACAATATGATTGGAATCGTCTAGAGAAATTCGAATTTATTTTGCATTTTCATTTTAGCCACTAAAGCAATAATAAATGAATTGTTAATTTGGACGACAATAAACTCTCTGAATGAACCTCTTAAATGATATAGTAGATAAGAATTCCTGAAATGAATTAAAATATTTTACAAGGAATTTCTGTAGGTTGATTGTCGAGAAGTGATTATAACTTACAAATAAACAATCTTAAGCCAATAAAATGTGATAGTAATGGAAAGCTCGTAGAAAGGACTATCATACATGTTATAATATACAGAGTGTTCCATTTAAAAAAAGTAACTAATTTTACAAAACGCGAACTGAACCATAATTTTTAAAAATATTGAATATTTTAAACGTATGAATGTGTAGAAATATTTTGTCCGAAATTGAACGTCGTATCATTGAAAATGACAATTTAGCAACCGATCGAATATGACCTGTAGGCAACTCCACGAGAGCGATATCGATGAAGTCCATTGCATAGACGGAAATTAGAACAGATTATCATTCTCCTGTAAACCTTGTAACAATACGTTTCGTTTTTATACATTAGTATTTCTAAAATTCATTATACATATTAAATTAAAAATATTTAGTTTAAGTTTCTTACAGACCCAATTTTTTCATAAAAATAAAAATAACACAAAGTTACAAAAGCTTCAAAATACTCAAAGTTAGTAAAAATAACGTTACATCATTTTCATTAGCTCCTCGAGGGTTAACCAAAACTGCAATAAAATATGTACCATTTAAAAAATCGTAAGTTAGGTCTGTAACTTTTAAATGAACAACCTTGTTTAGTTGGAAATAATTTTAAATTATGCGGAATGGTACCTACACAACTTTCATTGCGAATCTTTTTTGATAAAATGTATTTAAAAGGAAATTTTTGCACTATCTAGAAACTTGGGACACCCTGTACATATGAAAAACATTTTTACTAAATCTAGTGAGAAACAAAGTGAAAACAAGTATCGTCAGACAGAACAACGGGAAACCACAAGAGCAACAAATTAAAATACTGATCGTATAACTAAGTCATCCTACCGCAGAATAACTTGCAGTTTGATCTGTGATTACATAAATACAAAAGCCAATTAAACTTTCTCGCAGATTTTATCATATAAATTTAATTTATGCAATAAAGACCAAATATTGTTATTACGTAATATATTGCTTCAAATTCAATTCAAAGAACCCTCACAATTTTTCCAGTTGATTTGGCAACGTTTATTAAATACAAAACGCCTTAATTAGGGAATACAAAGGGTTTCGGGTTGCAAAATTACTTTGATGTTACCGCCTGTTTAAATAAGCAAACGATAATGCCTAGACTGATAAAACGATCCCATCAGTTCTGAGGTAGAAGGCGAACGCTCGACTCGATAAAGTTTCTTAATTAAAACTAGCGTCAGTTAAACATGAGCAGATATTTAACTTTAGTGGCAGTGGGTGATGTTGCTAGTGAAAAGACGGAGTTGCTGATTAAATATACGTATGACGAATTGTACCGCGAATTTAGGCCTTCGACGTACGTACACTTGAAATCTTTTAAGTTTGCATGCACGTCATTGATTTGATGACAAATCTTCGACGTTCGTTATGCACTATTAACTATTGTATTGATGAGTTAATGTGTGGTACAATAGGGTACCTAGAGAGGTAGTATGTGTTGCGTAAGATTCGACATATATATTTATTTAGCAAATGATATGAAGTGCGATAAAGAGGAATTTTAAAAATTAAATTATAAGGCTATCAAATGAAATGCGAGTTGAATAAATTTTGCTGTTTTGCTGGCCTTTTGTACCCGAGTTTCTCTAGCAATATTTCCTAGCAATAAATCATAGAGACCAGTAACGGACCAACTCCTACATTTTATTACAAATTCCGTAGTTAATAGAGAGATATCGGTAAAACGTATAACGCTTACGTTCGTAAATTACGCAAAGCAGTATTGTGTAAACGTATTGCAGTATTTACTTCCTACATTACAGTTATCGGAACATTGAATACCGCCATGCACAAATATATCTTATAAGTTTTAACTTAACTTTTTACATTTGTGCGCAATAAAAATTTAATTAAATTCTCAAAAACACAAGCCTTTTTGTTTAAAACTAAGTGGTAAACAAATGTTAACAAAGACCGCCGTCAAAAGTTACAACAGTGCGCATGCGGGACTGATACGTTATGCAAATAACGCACGGAATTATCTGCTCGTAATTAAAGAGTTTTATGCCCGGTTGGACCAACTTTTTAAGCAGAGCTTAAATTTAAGTGGTGCTTAGACTATGACATTATTAATGCCCGGTTGCACCAACTTTTTAAGCAGAGCTTAAATTTAAGTGGTGTTTAGACTATGACATTAGTTATAGATTTAACAAATTGTTAGTCACATTCTAATTGATACTTAAGTTGAAGTTTAAATGTCAATCAGAATGTATTTGACTTTATACTGATCATACGTAAATGTCACATTCTAAACATAACTTAAATTTAAGCACTGCTTAAAAAGTTGGTGCAACCGGGCATTATAGATTTAACAAAATGTTAGTCACATTCTAACTGATACTTAAGTTGAAGTTTAAATGTCAATCAGAATGTATTTGACATTATACTGGCCATACGTAAATGTCCCTTTCTAAACATAACTTAAATTTAAGCTCTGCTTAAAATGTTGGTGCAACCGGGCAATAGCAACTTTTACGATATGGATAACGTTTACGCTAAATGCTACAAAACTATTAATGCGCATGCTCACAAATATATGAGCAAGCGAGTTACTCTTTTTACAGCATTTAGCGTAAACATTATCCATATCGTAAAAATTGCTAAAACTCTCTATTACTCCGTGCGGTAACGGTATTAATGTTTTCGTCGTCAAGAATCGAATCGCGCATGTCTCAAATGTCAAATTAGCGCAGCGTAAATACTGCATAACGTTATTCGTTTTATCGATATCTCTCTAATAGATGTGCTGCAAAATATTATTTTAGGAGCACAATTAAACTAAAAAGCAGATTTCATACTTATAAAGGAATCGTTCAAACGATGTTGGAGGCGGTGGACCTCTCTGTAATTTTTATTAGAAGTCCTGCCACTACATATTTTGTAATTTATTTGCGGGCGGCCAATAAAGGCAGCGCAGGGTTGCCAGGTCTAGAGATGTTTCCCGATTCTAGGGTTTTTTGATGTGGCCAAGGGAAAAAGGATTTTTTTGAATTTTCAAGAATTTTGAAAAAATATAGTAAATAAAGAGCTTTTTAATCTTTTTTTTTTAATTAGGAATAATTTCATATAAATTCTTCTTGAAAAATATGTTGCAAGAATAAAATAATATGTACAAACCAGGCCCTGGATATACATATGGAAAAAATTGTAACCTGGATCTCATGACGATTGTTGTGTACCTTATAAGTTCCGAGAGGTCGCCAATGTAGTTATGTATGAACAAAAGCTTATCTTGTCACATGTAAACAGTAAACATATTGTATGTTCAGTACGTGGTTGACGAAGTGTGTTGGTGTCGCATAAACGTTGATGTGTGTATTTGTGCTAACAAAAATAACACCTGGTGCTCTAGATACAAGACGTTTCCTAAATGTATACAGGGTGTTCTACAAGTTCATACAAAAAAATTAATGGCGTATTTGGTAACAGATATTCTCACGAATGCACAAAATTAAACCGAAAAAAAATCAAAAAATTCATACCGACATCCGACAACTCCTTGTGAAATGTTTAGAACCGCTAGACGCAACGGACAGTGACCTTCACCCACAATAAGCGTTCGAAGTTCCCCTCCTGCGCGAGACGTAAACTTACCAATTAAAGTGCCGTTTAACATACCTGCCCACATATGCATGTTGTGAAAATTAAACATACCATCCCTTGTAAACATTGATTCGTCGGTGAAGAGAATGTTATTAACAAAGTTCGAATTGTCCGTCTGTTCCCGGAGTAACCACCGACAAAATCGCATGCGTTGGAGCTAATCTGCATCAGAGCTTGCACTCTTTGAAAATGGAACGGATAATTGTTACTTACGAAAAATTTGGCAAACAACAAACTGCACAACTGACACAAAAGATCTGCTATTTGGCAAAGAGCAATCTGGGTAAGTAACTGTGCATATAAACGTTTTGCAGCCAACGCATTTTGACCACGTTCGCCGTAAATTAACAATAACACTACTGGAAAATTCGGCCATGTTTTCAACACTGTTATCTGCGACGACCGACGTGCACGTGAGAACTAGTAACTGACCCACTTTAACAGCCGACGCTGGCACACCGGCATACTTCTCCGATTACGTAATTACGTAATAAAAATAAACCAGGGACTATCAAACGGTTTCATCGTTCGCCGAAAACATTAATTATCTCTAATATTTATTAATCAATTGTTATACAAAAACTTTTAATGTCAATTTTCACGGGTTTAATTTTTTGTATGAAGTTAAAAAACACCCAGTATACATAGTTATTTAAGTTATAAATAATTTTCACGTAAGCTTAAAGATTATTAGCTTTCATAAGTCAAAATAAACAATATGAGTAATTCTTCAAATTGATGTCATATTTTGTATACGTTTTCCACCTAAAACATTAGTTTTTAACTTTAAGATTTTGAAGAATTGCAATTTTAGATATTGATGATCTTAACAAAAATAATGTTTCTAAAACACTAAACGTCAACCTGATTACCACTTGCTTTATTACAAAGGCTGTCAATTTTGTAAATGTGTTGTTTTATAAAAATATACTATTAATAATTAGGACTACTTTTTATTTATTTATATAAAAATAAAATAAACATTCAAAAGCAATTTATAAACTCCAGGACAAAATTAACGCATCTGCAAAGCTTCTCATTAGGTTCGTTCATAGTTCGTTCATGTTTGTAACTAGTTTGGAACCGTCAGAACGAGTCGCTCATCCAAGTAATCATCAATTTGGTCAGATGCGTTACATGCAAAACATTCATTGGTGCATATTTCCAACGGTTGCAAACTAGTCAGAACTGCACTACGAACAGACCTAATATTACTTTTATTTTTTCGAAGTTTTAAATCATAGTACCTACTATGATAAATCGTAAGAATTTGAATTCAGTAGCATGTAGGTCCTCCTCTAGCTCTTATTACTGCTTCCATTCGTCTGGGCACGCTATTGACCAAGTTGTCAATAGTTTCTTGGGGAATATTCTCATCACATGTTCTTTTACGATGTTTTCTATGTAGAAATGTGCATTCATGGATCTCCCTCGTATAGGAACCAAATCCGTGTGATCGTCGAAACAAATTTCTCCCCAGAACATTATTGATTCACCAAAAAATGGAATCCTCGGAGAGATATTGCGGGCAGCAAACCTCTCTCCTGGCCTCCGCCAGACTCGTTCACGTCTATCTGGTGAATTAAGACTTACTCTTGTTTCATCTGAAAACAAAACTCGCTTCCAGTCGTCAATTGCCCAATTTACGTGTATCCTTGCAAAACGCAGCCTAGTAACACTATGTTCCCTGGTGAGCAGTGGTGCAATAGCTGGTCTTCTACTGTCCAATCCTCCTTCATTAAGCCTTCTCCTGACCGTTCGTCCAAAAATTGCTACATTTCGAGTTGCTGCTAGGGCTCTGCCTAGCTCTAAACTGGTAGAACGCCCGTTTTCTAAGGCGACTTGCACAAGGTATCGCTGATCTCTTGCATCTGTAGACTTCTTTCAACCTTGTCCTGGGGTTCTACAGTAAGTTCCAAATTCATTGAAACGTTTAACTGTTGGACTAATTGTTGATTGTCTAACGGACGGTATTACCAACGTTTTAAGGAGACCTTAAATTTAAGTCGTGTTTAGATTGTGATATTTCTGCTTGGTTTGTATATTATCAATCACATTCTAAACACGAATTAAATTTAAGGTCTCCTAAAACGTTGGTAATACCGGCCGTGACTCCTAAAAAATTTGCTACATATCGCTGGCTACGTCCTTCGTTAACTAGAGTTACCACTTTCGCCTGCTTCATCTTCTCTTAAGTTGCGTAGACAATTAATTTATTTTGCTCTAAGTGCGCTGGCAAAACTGAATTTATCTCCTTTTACAAATCACTTTAAATGTTTTATTAACAAGCAATAATTGTAAAATGTTACGGGCCGGTTTCACAAAAGCTGATTAACTTTAACCGGATAACTTCCTGGATACCTGTGTTAAAAGCATAGCAACAATTGTTTTTAACGATTGATTAAATTTAACGAAGCTTTATGAAATCGACCATACATCTGTCAAACAATCGCAATAATTGCTTATCGTTAGTGACAGAGGATATCCTTGGCCAACTATATAAAATGTTTAATGATTTAAAACTTCGAAAAAATAAAAGTAATAATGAGAAGTTTTGCTGATGCGTTAACTTTGTCCAGGAGTTTATGTACCTGGATACCCTGCAACCCTCATGACCTGATATGTTATCAGAGGGCTCTTACGCAGTCAACGGTTTTAACACGGAGCTGTCCGATCTTTCCTTGTATATTCTTTGGTACACACCCAAGACAGAACCTTTGACAGAGCAATTAACGAGTAGTATAGCTTTAAAAAAACATGATAGGTTACAAATGTCAAGACATCTACAGATCATTTTTTATTATAATCCGATCAAACGGTTGATAATTTTAAGGACTTTTATATAGCTATCTCCGCTTAACTTTCATGAATCTGCTTTGACTCATCCGATCGGCATGTAGGTAATAAAAAATGATATGTTACAGTTCATTTTTTTAATTAAATACTGATCGATCGTTTCTTAACTCAGATCTATACGATTGGCATATAATAAAAAAAAAATGAAATTTAGATATGAGTCTAGGGATATCTAGGGATTTTTAATACATAATCTAGAGACCATATAAAATTTTGTCTTCCAACGCTGTGACAGCGTACTCAGAATCGTTTTATCGGTGTTGGGGACGGCACTGCTTTTACTAACTTTTTTATAGAAACTCCTGCTACTTACATATTTTATAGGGTCGCTGAGTTGCTTAGTGGTCTAGCCTAACCAACTTGGGAAGTCGTGTCGCTCGGCGGCGTGGGTTCGAATCCCAGCAGTAGCCATGGATGTTTGTGTTATTTAATGACTTTGACCCAGCTAAAATACACTTCGTGACTGCGCAAAACAATCAAATAAACATATTTTGTAATTTACTTGCGGGCGGGCAGTGAAAGAAGACTTCGTACTCAGAATAGTTTTATCGGTGTTGGGGACGGTGCTACTCTAACTAACTTTTTTTATTGAAAGTCCTGCCACTTATTGTGTAATTTACTTTCGGACAGGCAGTGAAAGAAGACTGCATACTCAGAATCGTTTTATTGATGTTGGTGGTTATTGGTGCTTATTTTATTGGTGGTTATTGGTGTTTATTAAAAGTTCTGCCACTTACAAATTTTGTAATTTACTTGTGGGCGGCCAATAAACGAAGACTGCGGCCAATAAACGAAGAATCGTTTTATTGGTGTAGGGGGCAGTGCTGCTCTAACTTTTTTATTAAAAGTCCTGCCACTTACATATTTATTTGCGGGCGGCCAGGAAAGGAAGACAGTATATTCAGAATTGTTTCATCGGTGTTTTATTAAAAACCCTATCACAATTACATATTTTGTTATTTTGCAGTGTACTTGCAGGCGGCCTGTAAAAGAAAATTCCGTGTTCAGAATCGTTTTATCGGCATTTGAATGGCTAATCTGTGTGCGACTCATTTTTTTGAATGGCTGCCTCTTACATATTTTTAAATTTGCCTGCAGATGCTAGGCGAAGAAAACAATTGAACTCATATTACATTATTTTAAAAAAGTCCAAATTTATCCAAATTATATTAGTGTTCATTAATTCTCAATTGGCTTCGTACAGGGTTGAGTCACTTGACTTCTTCCATAGCTCCGACCAAAAAAATATGTCTATAGTAAATATTTAAAGAGAAAAAGAAAGTCAGTCCGTTTTTCAACAAAATATTACCTTACAAATTTAATTAATTGATTAAATAAATATAAATATTTCATATGCCAATATCAAAAGTTATGTCTTTCTATAAAAAAATACATAGGGTGTTCCATTAAAAAAAATCCTGATGCATGCTGCCGCTATTTTACAGGACACCCGTATGTGTCAAAATAATTTAAGGTTATAATACTTAATAGGCAGAAACCCGTGGTGAAAGAAAAATATGTACTTCTATCTTGTTTTACAAATTAGCTATCAAAGAAGGCGCGCTCAGTAACTCAGCCTATACAAGGTGCGCCAACAGTGCGTGGGCGGAAGATTGCGGCGTTACGATTGAATATTTTTAAAATCTGTGTACGCATACTAACATACATATCGGTTAGATGCACAATCTGAAATTATTTAGACGTATACAGTGTCCCGTAAGAGTGTGGCAACCCTAACTTGTATTTTTTTAAATGCAACACCCTATATATTATTGCACGATTAGATAGCTCATTATGTGTGGATGAAAATAATATAGGGTTTTATTGATCTAAAGTTTATGGTTCTCGAGATATAGACAATTTATCGCTAACAAAATGGCAAAATTTGTTACTCTGTAAATAAGTTTTTTTTTATATATTTGGCTTTGAATTTTGGTAGATACATTATTTAACTGTTGGGAAATAGAAAGGCATTCTCAGTCGGAAATTTCTTTTAAAACTTTATTCAGGATAATGCATAACGCAAAAGACCATTTTTCTAAAAAAAAAATTAAATTAAACGGCCTGTATATAATAACATGGTCTTAAACATCTTTTGTTGAAGTTTCTAACGGCATAAGTTTTTTTATGATTGGCCCTTAAACTTTAGATATAGGAATTTTTTAAACTTGTTAATTTGAAAAACGAAGATATTATTGTAATTTCTTTTAGAAAATCAAGTTTCCTTTATTTATATTCATATTTCACAACTTGTAGAAACAAACTATATATTAGTATTTAAATTAACATTTAGTATTTAAAAATTTACTTCCATGGATTAAAAAAAGGGAAGTGGCTAAACGTCCGCCGGCGGAACCATGCATTGTATTTCGAAATTCCGCCGTCCGGCGGATCTAAATAATCTTAATCGACAATTCCGCCGAAAATTCAACTGATTTGCGCAAGAACGGCGGAACATTACTCTAAAAACTAATAATACCGCCGAACGGCGGACTTTATTGAAGAGAATGCTTAATCCGCCGTTCTGTTGTGATGTTAAAGTAATTCACTATTTTAACAGTTTTATTTACAAATTTCGAAGTTAACATACATCATGTTAAAAGTGGCCGGCCACTTTTAACATGATGTATGTTAACTTCGAAATTTGTAAATAAAACTGTTAAAATAGTGAATTACTTTAACATCACAACATCAGAACGGCGGATTAAGCATTCTCTTCAAAAAAATCCGCCGTTCGGCGGTATTATTAGTTTTTAGAGTAATGTTCCGCCGTTCTTGCGCAAATCAATCGAACTTTCGGCGGACTTGTGGGCTAAGGTTATTTTGATCCGCCGAACGGCGGAATTTCGAAATGTAATGCATGGTTCCGCCGGCGGACGTTTAGCCACGTCGTAAAAAAAGTACAGAATTAAACCAAATGTAATCTTTTTGAATATACAGTCATGCAGTGATTCTATTGTTTTTCCAACAATGTGGTTTCAATATGATTGAACGCTACCATATTATAACCCTAACGTCAGAGAGCGGCTTAACCAAAAATTTCTAAATAAATGGATAGGGCGCGGTGGGCCTGTGAGTTGGCCAGCCAAGTCTCCCGATGTTGGTTTTCTAGATATTTGTTTCTGGGGCCACATTAAAAAAAGTGTGCAGCGATGAGTGTCCTATTAATATAGAAGATATGAAAACTAGATTTGAAATGCATTTGCATCGATAACTACCAGATAACTACTGCAATGTTAACAAATGTAAAGGACTCTTTCCGTTGCCGTGTTCAAAAATGTGTAGAATAAGATGAACGTTCTTTAGAGACTTTGAGGACCTGTTAAATTAAGCTTTATTTACAAAATTAGTTAATTATGTTTGTTCGACAGACTGTAAAATTAATTTAGTAGTTGACGTTTTGCTGTACACTGACAGTTTCTTTCTGAAGAAGTTGTTAACGTAGAGCAAACCGTCGATTTTAAACTGATATTTACAAATCCTATAGTAATTTTCAAGAAAATGTTTAAATTACGTTAAGTTTTTTTATTGTTGAAGTTTTAGTTTTTTGTTGTTGTTTTTGATGAATTTTATATAATATAATATTATAAAATCATTGGAAAAAGAATAGAATTACTGTACTTTTATTGCACTTTTTTAAATCCGAGAAAATATTTCTGAATTTCAAATGTTGATTTACATACTAAATTTTAGTTAATGTTACTACATACGAAAATATCAATGAAGTTTTTTATTTTTTTTTATTAAATTACAATATTTTCAATTAACAAGTTTAAAAAATTCCTACATCTAAAGTTTAAGAGCCAATCATAAAAAAAAACTTATGCTGTTAGATACTTCAACAAAATATGTTTAAGGCCGTGTTAGTATATACCGAGTGAGCATTTTCAATCCGGGACATAGGAGATAAGCATGACTACCCTCTATAATGACATTTTTAATTACATTAACGCTGAAACACTAACGAATGTGATTAATGGATTTTATAATAGGTTAGGATACTGTTTGGCGCAAAATGGAGGGTTATTTGAATTTTTACTATAATTTAAAAGAAAACGTTCAATTTGTTTTTAATATTTAGTTTGTAATAAAATTATAATACTTAAATTCAATAACTTTTAACATGGTTTTAATCAAATGTGCCATTATTAAGGGTAGTCATGCTAACTTCCTATGTCCCGGAATGAAAATGCTCACTCGGTATAAGGCGTTCCATTTAATTTTTCTTTAGAAAAATGGTCTTTTGCGCTATGCTTTACCCTGCATAAAGTTTTAAAAGAAATTTCCGACTGAGAATGCCTCTCTGTTTTCCAACAGTTAAATAATGTATTTACCTTGAATATAGAGAGCTTAATTTCAAAAAATTTGAAAATATTTTTTTGTTTGATGTAGAAGTACGTACTATGCCCGACAAAAATCTAAATGCGACGAATTAATTGTTAAAAAAAATTGTTCGTTTGTTTTTTTGCGTATCTTTACGTTACCATAAAACAAGCAAAATAAATTGTTTAAAATTATATTCAAACTTATTAGTTTATTAAATAAACACAAAAATGCAGGAATAAAGTTATCCCAGATTCTTTTGGTGTTCATAGTACATATCACATATGCATTTATATCGAACACTTGCATATAACTAGCAATAAGCGTGGTCCCTTGAGCCCTAGTTATATCCGAGTTTTACTGTATTTGAAAATAACTAATTTACAGAGTAACAAATTCTGCCATTTTTTAGCGATAAATTGTCAATAACTCGAGAACCATAAACCTTAGATCAATAAAAACCCATATTATTTTCATCCACTCATATTGAACTATCTATTCGTGTAATAATATATAGAGCGTTCCGTTTAAATAAATACACGGTAGGGTTCCCACACTCTTACTGTATATGTTTAAATAATTTTAGATTGTGCAACTTAGTGATATGTATCTTAGTGTGTTCACAGATTTTAAAAATATTCAGTAGTAACTCCACAATTTTCCGCCCACACACTGTTGGCCTACTCTGTATATTCGCATTCAATAAGTACGACAAAGCGCGACCAAGTAAATTTAATTTTTCTTGGACTTAAAATTTCTCAAAAATGATTCAGTTTAGAGATAGGGAAATGTATTGCAGTTTGATATATTTTTATATGAAGAATTTAAGAACCTGATAAAAAATGTAGCATGCCATTTAAAATAAGCGATTTCAAATTTCTATCTAAACTTCTTCCTTGAAGACTTTTAATGAACTGTTTGCGTGAATAACCCTGTGTACCTATAATTTTTGTAATAACTTCGGACAAGAATATTTATTGTATTTAAGCTTGAATTTTCTTAAATTTCTAGTAGACCCAAAGCAAGTTAATTCTATGAATTTTCTTTACAATACATTATAATTTTGTACTTTGTCTTGAATAATTCAAATGAAGACTAGCAATTAAGATCCTGAGCAGCGCCGCCCCCATCACCGATGAAACGATTCTGAGTACGCAGTCTTCTTTTCTTGGCCGCCCGCAAGTAAATTACAAAATATGTAAATGGCAGGACTTTTAATAAAAAAGTTAGTCAGAGTAGCGCTACCCCCAACACCGATAAAACGATTCTGAATACGCACTCCTCTTTTCTTGGCCGCCCGCAAATAAATTACAAAATATGTAAATGGCAGGGACTTCTAATAAAAAATTAGAGAGAGGTCCGCCGCCTCACATCATTTGAACAATTCATGATTTTTTGGAAACGATCCACGATGAAAAGGTGCTCATTTTGAGTCAGTGTTTTTTCTCCAGTGTTGGTTGTATATTCTGTAATAAAATCTCACTAACACACTGTTATTTCCAACGCCTAGCGATATGTTTAAAGATTTAGTAGACCAAAGTGTTAATTTTTCAGTTTGTAATTAATTTTTTTCTAAAAGACAGGTACATTGGCGCATTTGGAGGATAAGCTTTCATTTGAGGTACCACACTATTAAAAATTTTTGGGAGGGTATTCGTGGGGGCACGGAAGTAAATATCAAAAGTATGATACATAGGTCAAAACATCCCCTCCTTAGAGTAAAAGCAGACGTGTTTTTGGAAAATTTTATTTTCCTTTTAATTTTTGAAATATTTCAGGTGGATCTTGTGATCAAATCTCCCCGTGTGTATGGAATCTGCTTTTTAGTTTAATTGTGCTGCTAAAATAATTTTCTAGCTGCAGCACATCTATGAGCTGTGAAATTTGTAATAAAATATACAGGATGTCATGGAATTGAGTACAAAGATTTTAGCAAGTGACAGAGCAGTTGAAAAGAAATAAAATTTATTAATTTTTTTTTCGAAGGTTAATATAGTGTTAAAGTTGGCAACATCCCCTGTTGCCATGCTTTCATTGCAAGGCACATGATGATGTTTACCGCATTCCATAGGTGCTTAACTCTGCCTTTGTTGTATATATGTATGTACTTACATCTGAGAATGAGTTCCCCTTGAATTAAAAATAAATGTTTAACAGTATATTATACACGATGCTATAATAATAGCCATTATAGCGAGTCGTATACTATACTTTGTCCATGACTACAAATATTTATCTTATCTAATTGTTCAAATGTAAATATTAATATTAATGTAAATAAATAAAGTAATTGTATTTTGAGATTTGAAGCGTTTGCACAAAGTTTATTAATAAAAATATTGGTTGTTCCGTATATAAAGTGTTATAGAACTGCATTTCTTGTTTAAATAACGTAATTGTAAGCTATTTCCTTCATTATACACCATAAACAATGATGGTTACCATGACACCGTGAATAATGATTATTCACTACTACTAGTGAATTATGGATAGCATTATCCTTGACCAAACACTTGAATAATTGACAGATTATTGACTAGTCGTGGACAAAACTTTTTAATTAATTTAAAAAACGGTAATAAGATTCCATCGCATTCACAAAATTAAGTATAACCGTACGTTGTGAGGAAAACGTTGTCCATATAAACGTCGTACCTTATTGGCATTTCTACGAGCTTCGTCGCAAAATAAAAGCTGATATGTTCACGTATTCTTCCGTCATCCACTTATTGCATTGGCGCACAAAAATAAACAAATAATTTCAGTAAAAACTAAAAACTCTGAACTATGAATAATAACTGCACTAATAGGAAACCAAATATAGTTATTAAGGTATCAATCGCATTATAACTAAAGTCTCCAAAGGTCAAGCCCGAATGCATAGGCGCTTCGATGCCGCCTATGGCACCGATCGAATTACGGCGCTGCAAACATTATTTCTTTGATATAGCGAGAATATTTTGATCAACTTTATCACATTTTATTTTGTTATTTGCTGTATTTTTGGCCATATGACATAATTTAAAAGATAACGAAAACATTCGTTTAAATAAAACTCGTTATATCTATTCATCACGCAGCCGTAAACAGCACTGTAAACCTCAATCGGTCGACTGGCTGTGTATCTTAAATTTTGACTTTAACATTTTGTTTAAGTTGAATTAATTCAATATTTTCTTTACGTTCATTCATTCGTTCATTACTTAAATAAAATTTTTGATTTTCATTAATAGTTCTTTGTTCTGTTGTAAAATTTTGTTTTAGTATGTTATAATTTTCAAGAAGTTTTATTTTCAATATAATCAAATTAGATTTGGCATCAGGGATGTCACAGTAAGTAAAGAACAGATAATTTTGTAGAAAGAATATATAATAGAATATATAATTGAAATTGTGACAAGTAATTGATAACACAGGACACTCGATAAAAAACTGTATCAATTAATGAATGCTTATTTAAAAACGATTCGCAAAGATCGTGGTTAAGGCATTTAAATCTATTGAACAGATTTTTATAAAATTAGGAAAACTTAATTCAATCAAAGAATATTTTAACGACAATTCGCAAAAATCGTATTCAAGGTATTTAAACCAATCGACTGAAGAAAATTTTAAAATTAATTAGAAATTATTCAATTAACGAATAAATTGTAGACAATTCGCAAAGATCGTAAACAATTTATTTAAATCAAAGGGTTATCCATGATATTAGTGACTATTTAAATTTTGAAAAAAAATTTTTTTTTTCGCAAAGAAGCCTCGAGTCAGTATAAATTCTAGGTTAAATTTAATTTATTTAAATCTATTGGTATTTTCAATATTTCACGTACACAAAGAAAAAGATTAGGCTTTCTTAATTAAAAGAATATACAACCCAGCCTCAGAAAAACATTACATAAAAAATTCAAAAATTTTTAAGTGGAATTTTTATTAGTAAACAAACCACTACAATATGTTTAGAGCAACGTTACCTTATCTCCTATGTGTTTCTGCGAGAAATGTTTTTATTATTTTTTTCTCCGAAATCTTCGTTCCCATAAAAAGTTGTTATAAAACTATTTTGTTTGCTTGGATTAGTTAAAATCGCTGTAGAAAACCTAAACCAAATTTTCAGTTATTACTGGAGATACAGCTCTTTCAAATTTGTAATTTTATAATTTTTTTACGCCAAAACTATTCATTTTCGGATACTAAAGGGTGTTTTTTTTAGAGGTATAGAACTTTAAAATGAAATAAAACACATAAAAATCATAGTAATGGGCATGGTATTAGCTTTATTGGAAAGATAATTTTATGCCATTAGTGTTTAAATATGATTTTGGGCATATGGGCGCCGCGGCTGGCACGAATGAAGTGCAATCTGCAATAAACTGATTTTGTCGCGCGCATAATTTCGCGGACCTGTCAATTGCTCCCCACGATCGTGTGACATCACACCTATGGACCATATGAACAAAATTATATTTAAACACTAATGGCATAAAATTATCTTTCCAATAAAGCCAATAAATACCATGCCCATTATCATGATTTTTGTGTTTTATTTCATTTTAAAGTTCTATACCTCTAAAAAAGTTATTAGGACTTTTCTTTTGCTCAAAGTGATCGAATCAAACCTATCAATTTCAAGCGAATCATGTTCTTTCGAACTGTAATCCATCCTACCTGCTCAGAAATTTGTAATATGATCGGTAATCCCCTTTCTCTTCTAGATAACAAAATTTTTATGTCTGTTGTTATTTGATCATATTATTCTAACCTTAAATATGCCTCAAACGTATTAAATTTGACATTTTAACACGTCTAACTTGATGTTGACTTTTTAATATACATTTATTTCATATTCAGTTATGAATTCTGACATTAAGGAAGTAATATTAGTAAGTTTTACAGAAATTATCATTACTACATTTTTATCGAGTTAGGTTAAGTATTTTAATGATGATACGAAACGTGTTATTTTTTCGTTCTATCAGTTTTCTGATATCTGCTAAATTTTCTGTGTTTAGTTTGTTTCGATCAGACTGAGCAAAAGAAGAGCCCTATTGTTTACTTTATTTTTTCTAAAAATTTCCTACGTTGTAAAATAATAATAATAATCGTCTTTTTTTGTTGACGAAGTTATTTATTAGACCTATATCATTCATGCCAGATGTTATTTTTTAAGAAAAGAATGAAAAAAGTTACAGCGGTACGAATACCAACCGGTACATCAGGCGAACCGTCAAAAGCAGACAGCCGATCAATTGAGTTTTACAACCTGCCGGATAGGATTCTTGAACCGAGCAAAAATGACGTCAAAATAACGTAGACTCTCTTACAAAACCATCAGAGCCTACTAGGCAGTAGGCAGACAAACCGCCAAGTTAGTGTGGGGACTCGTAGTCCAGTGCGAGTAATTAAGTTGGAAAATCCGGTGAGATTACCGTAAATTGAAATATTATTGAAGATCCTTGGAGAAATTGGTTAATATTTACGTCGATTTTAATTTATACAAATTCCTTTCATTGGAATTAACGTTAGATGAATAACCATTTATTTTTCAGGAATAATTTATAATTGTTTAGTAAAAATATAAACGGTAATCTACCACTCCACTACCAGCCGTACGTCGTACGCTCTCGCCTGTGTTTTGTTTGCGAATGATAACGCTAATAAGTAAACAGCGGCAAGTCTAGGGTTATCCATGCCAGCAAGACAATTAACCGGCTCGATAAATTCGAGTGTTTTTCTATTTGTTTTATCGTTGCAGGATATTGTAGATTTATACTAACAGTGAACCAAATCAGTCTAGGGATGGGAACTTTAGGTAAATACCCATTTACGTAGATTGCAGGCATCAAGGTCTGAATGATATCAAAATTCATTTTAAGTAATTCTCTTTAGTCTGGCCCGCATGTGACTGCCTAAAATGCCTATTTTAGGGTTATTTTGGTTTATCTGCCTTTTTTCTAACTTTTTAGCCTAAATTTTAGGTTTCGGTCCTATTCGCACCTTTTTTGTTCCTCAAATGGACTAATCACCACAATTTGTACCGCACACAATTTTGCAGACTTGTAGGAGAAAAGTCTTTCAAATCTGTAATAATCTCTAAGGACCATTTTCTAATAGGATTGTAAATTTCAAAATTTGTTGCAAGTCGGTTTTGATTACAAATTTGAACCAAAAATTGGCCGCGTGATGTCGCGACTTAAACTGCTGTTTAACTTAAAATTGCTTTGAATTTAGTCGTATTTTAAAACTGGCCATTTTCATATAATTTTAAGCTCGCTAAAAAATGACGAAAAAATACACCTTTTTCTTACCTATGCATTACTGTTTTTAAAATAATAAATGAGGGGAAAAACAGTTCTCACAAGAGCAGTTGCGCATTAAATGAGACCACAGACGTGGCGATATTTGGGCGATTCGATCGACAGCAATCATATCGGGCGACCATATTGTTTCAATATCGTCCGATTACAAGCGATATTTTGAACGCCCAGCTATTTTTTTCGTAATCACTTGATGCGTTAGTGGGGCCCCGTTTATTCTAGCGATTTTCGTGCAATTCTCGGGCGATCAGATAACTTGAATATCGCCACGCCTGCGATCTCCTTATGACGGCAGCAAACATTTAAGCGAAACTTGGTGTGTTTGATCCGTGTGTAGCTCTAATTGTAGCTTGTGGTGTAATTTCTGTTACCAAGTTGTTGTACGTACTATGACGCGAGCTTAAAAATGTCAAAAATAAACGTAGATTCTTTTGTGAAATAAATTTTGAATTTTTCCTTAAATATTTCTTTTACTCTATTTTGTCTAAAATGTGATTTTTGTGTCCCACAGTGTACAGTAAAACTCGGATATAACGAGGGCTCAAGGGACCACGCTTATTGCTCGTTATATGCAAGTGCTCGTTATAAATGAAAAAAATGAAATGCATATGTGATATGTACTACGAACACCAAAAGAATCTGGGACAATTATACTCCTGCATTTTTGTGTTTATTCAATAAACTAATAAGTTTTAATACAATTTTAAACAATTTATTTTGCCTGTTTTATGATAACGTAAAAAATACGCAAAAAAGCAAACGAACAATTTTTTTTAACAATTATCGTCGTATTTAAATTTTTTGTCGGGCATAGTACGTACTTCTACATCAAACAAAAAAATATTTTCAAATTTTTTGAAATTAAGCTCGCTATATGCAAGGTAAAACAAGGAAAAAATTACAAAATTGGCCTCTATAAGCAAGTTCTCGTAATAAACGAGCTCGTTTTGAAGAAATATTTTTATATGTAATTTACCATATCGAGAAACGGGACTTTTCAATTTCCTCGTTATAACAGAGTTCTCGTTATAACCAGTGCTCTTTATAAGCAAGTTTCACTGTAATTCTTTTTTGTCTTTTTACCTACCTATTTTCAATAATTTTAATACCTAAAATTCCCAACCCTAAAATCACTGATGGATTTCATAAAGTAAGTATGTAAGTAATTGTCTGCACGATTGAGACTAATAGGGCTCATACACGGTCAAACAATTTGCGCAAACTTTTGTTGTACAACACTGTGTAATGCATTTAACTTAGTTTATACACAATACGATAGTTTGTGCAAACCGTATAATAAAAAAAAAACACTGAAACACGCCCGTTGCACTAATAATTTCAAATAGATTTTAATTTACTCAAACTGTTGCACAACGAACCTACACCCTCAAAATGTTTGCACAACACCCTTAATTGCGCAAATTGTTTGATAGAGTATGGGGCCTATTACGGTCAATTAGAATTTATTAAATTTGTCATAATTAATATTTTTTATTATCATAATTTATCGAAGTAAATTTTTGTTAACATTTATTACAACTAATTTTTCCAAATTTTAGGTGTTAAAATATCTTTGAAAATTGAAAATATTCGTTCAACGACGCAGCTCATCAGTAAATTGCCTAAAATTTTATTTAAGAAGAAACATAGGCAATTAAGTTTCAAACATTTAAGGTGGGTTTACAGAAAAGAAATCAAATATTTAATTACGATTAACTATTTGATTCAGCTCAAAATTCGCTTGCCACGGTTTAACAATTTTATTTCTATGGCAACTCGAATTTCAAGCTGAATCAAATATTTAATCGTATTTGATTTCCTTTCTGTAAACCCACCCTAAGATTATAATTTTAATTAGAATGAGATGTTTATTTTTTCGTGTCTATCTTTATACTATTTTAAGTATTTGCCTAGTTTTCTTGCTTAAGCGCCTACAAAATTTTTTGTTGCCTATTTTATGCCTAAAATGGGTGATTACTATGTAATTAATCTTTATGAATTGCTCTTGTTGCAGAGTTGGATGGGAAAAAGCCAAAGACAGTCGTTTTAATATAATGTTTTTATATTATTCTGATAAAACTCTCATGACAAATTATAATTGTTATCAATAGTAACATCGTATCTGCAATTATTAAATGATGTACTTGATTTAATGTATTTGAATGTCTTGCACTACCGATGAAGGATACGAGTCGCGATAATATTAAGTCGACATTCCAACACTCCCCATCGAATCGTATCTTGCTGAGATTTGCCAGCCATCATTAAATATTTCAAATGTTTTCCCTTTGAAAATCCCTTAGTCATAATGTCGGCAACCACGGACGTGGAAACGAAACATGTTTGACTTTGATTATTCCTTCCTTCAACATATCACGAATATAATGGTATCTGATGTCGATGTGCTTGCTTCTCTGATGAAATGTAGGATTTTCCGCCATCTTGATTGATCCGAGATTATCACCGAAACTAGTGACTTTCCCTAAGTTTGAGAATCCCAGCTCATTCAGGAAACGTTGTAGATAGAGAGCTTGCTTCGTAGCTTCTGCGAGTGCTACATATTCCGCTTCACAAGTTGATAAGGCCACAGTTCTTTGTTTTCTGGAATCAGAAAATGATCGTCGATCTATATTGGAATTTCCCCAATCTGAATTTACGTAACCATTTAGATACTCAGAATCCGCACGATAAGTCAGACCTACATCTCTGATTCCCTTCAGGTACCTTAAGATTCTCTTCGCAGCCTTCCAGTGAACTTCCCCGTAACAGGAATTAAACTGTCCAAGATAACTGGCTGCAAACGCAATGTCTTGTCAAGTTGTGAGGTAGGTAATACATCCCACAAATTCTCTGTACGGTAAATTTTTCTCTTCTTCCGATTGTGTTCCACTTTCTAGCTCCAACTTCTTTCCCGTGTCCATAGGAGTGCTAACGGTGTTGCATTTCTCCATTTTAAAACGTCTGAGGACCTCGTCGATGTAGCTATCTTGTCGCATTGTAATCCCGTCTCCTTTACGGGTAAACTGGATTCTAAGGCAGAAACCGGCGTCTCCCATAATAATGGCTCTTTCATTGGTACTTCAAATAAGAACGTCTCTTCATTCATCAAACGTACCTCTTCCACTTCCTCGTACCGAACTTGGTACTCTTTTCTGGGTCTTCCTCTTCGGATAATTTTAGACCTTGTTCATTCGTGATACCTTGCTCTGGTATATCTTCGATGTTTTCTTCGAGTTCCGCATTTTCGATTTCGCTTTCATCGGCTAATATCTCAGGTCTTCGATTAGGATTGTTGTTGAGGCGTAAGATCTAAATCGACGTAATCGTGTTTCGATGCAGAACATTTCTCTTCGGGCTTTTCGTCAACTTTTACAAACTTTACATCTGTTGACGTTATAAATTTCGTCGTCCGGCAACCAAATTCTGTAGCCTTTCGTCGACTCAGAGTAACCAACGAAGATTCCAGGGATGCTACGGGTATCGAATTTGCCGATATTTGTTTCACTCTTCAGCACGAATACGTAACTCCCGAACTCCCTGAATTGCGACACATCGGGAATTTTTCCAGTAAGAATTTCAAAAGGAGTCTTCCCACACAGTGTCTTTGACGGCGATCTGTTGCGAATGAGATTCGCTGTATTGATAGCTTCGGTCGAAAATTGTGGTGGCATCTGTAACATTTGAATTTGAATCCAACTTTATTTGGTTGCGTTGTATTCTCTTTTGACTTCTGCTTTGATTTCCTCCAATGTTTCTCCGTAAGTAATGCACTCGATGTAGAACCTCACGTGGTATTTCGACGAACGTCACTTTCTTCGATGATTTTTATACGAAGTGTCTCTGGTGTTGATATTTGGTCCCGTGACTTTATTGCACATCTGAAGTTATCGAAATCACTCCAAAGACTAGATAATAGCATAATCGCAAGCAAGTCAGCGTCAATTTCCACACCAATTTCGTTTATTTTATCAACTTATGTCAAAAAATTGCTTGACATGTTTACGTACGGTATTACCGTTTTACATTTTGTGCGTTGTCAATAACTTCAACAAAACCGCTTTCGTGCTGGTCCCTTCGACTGATATGTGTCTTCAAGTTTTGACCACACTGTTCGAGCTGTCGTACATCCCTTTACTTGCTTTAAGTCGCCTGAACTAATGGACAAAATGATGTCCGAACGTGCCTTTGCATCATTCTTTTCCCACTCACGCACCGCATTCACTGATTCCTCGTCACCTTCAACGACTCGGGTTTTACGCTCTTCACATACTGCCACAAATCATTTTTAACCAGCAATGCTTCCATGAACAACTTCCTTGTATCATAGTTGTCCTTGTTTAAAGTTTCGAATCTCATCGTTTGAGCCATTTTTCTTTTTAAATACTTTTTCTCACTTAATAGCAAACCAAGAATACGTTTCACACTTTAATGATCTCTGGCCCAGTAACCTGTTGCAGAGTAGGATGGGAAAAAGCCAAAGACATTCGTTTTAATATAATCTTTTTATAAAACCAAGATAAAACTCTCATGACAAATTAGAATTGTTATCAATAGTGATCAATAGTAACATCGTATCTGCAATTATTAAATGAACTACTTGATTTAATGTATTTGAATGTCTTGCACTACCGATGAAGGATATGAGTCGCGGTAATATGTCGTCATTCCAACAGTTTTTTCTGTGCGTGGAAATACGTATTTGTTTGCCAAAACATTTTAAAGACACTGGACGTGTTCAGCTAAACTCAATGCTGAAATGCTTTTGTAAACAGCCGAAAATCGAAATTCAAAATTTTTAAATTTAAATAAAATTACATCAAGACTATTCACGAAAAAATTTCACGCTTTAATTGTTAGTATAAACAAACTTAGGCGATAAGAGGTCCAAGGGACAAACTTTTGCCAAAATACTGACTCTTCTTACAAATAAGTAGCCATTACGATCGTTAATATAAATAAGCTACTCGATAAACACACTGAGCGAGTGAGAACCTCACCAACGTAAGGTGGCGAAGCCGGTCCAAAAACACCTCGCAATCCCTTGAGGATAGGCAATTAAAGTCACTCCAGTGACTTAAATGAGTGGGACCAAAAGGGGGACTCGCACAGATGTTGCCACCTGGCAGCGCTCGGGCTTTGAAAATGTAAACAATACGGTTCCGCAGGAAGAGAAGATTTAAAAATTAATTGATGTTCACCGAATCATTTTCGAGAACGGTTGCGTTTCCAATTTGCACATTCACATTCATGTAATTTTTATAAAATGTTTGCCGAATCCTTTTTGTGAACATAAGTGTCCCTCTTATTATTTTATTTTTATATCTTTGTTCAAATTTAAAAATTGTCATTTTTGCTTCTTCTTTAACTTTATCGTCGACCCCTTTTTGCGAGTGGATATTCCAATTTAAATATTCCTGGTGTGAGTGATTTGATAGTGTACGAAAAGAAGATCCTTCGCCTAGAGTCCCATACTGTCTGGATTTTTTTACTTAAACGCCGATTTATGGCCCCTATTTAAAGTGTGTTTTACAATACATTCCTTACGGCGAATTGTGTATATTGATTCACTTGTACAGTTCCATAAGCCCCTAAGAACCTCTCTCCGATACCTTAATGTAACCTGTAACCAAAATAAGCATTAATTTTATTTTTTTATTATAGAACCACGAGAGGAGAAATTATTAAATGCCTAAATTTTTTAGGCTGCCTAAAAGTGTGCCTACTTCTTAAACATTAACTGCCTAATTTTTTAAGTGCCCAGAAATCCGGGCTTTACAAATAAGGTATAAGGAAACGATATTTTTCAGTGTTTGTGCCATTTTCTGCACACAACTATTGCAGTATGTGTAAATCCGGATTTCGATTTAAAATCGAGTCTATTTTTTATCAGACGATCACCAAATTCTTCAGGTACAGCTCTAAGTGCGTCAATAATAATCAATTTAAAGAATTTATAGATTGTTTTAAGAGAATATTTTGCTGCCCAAAGTATTTTATGGATGCTTGTAAATTCTGGAAATGAGTTTCAATAAATTTTAATTGTTCAAATAGTTCCGGCTTATCTAACAATATTTTACAATCAACAATTGTTTTGGCGTCATTGGCTAAGCATTTCATAACATTTTTAACGTTATCAAAATTTTCGGCATAGAAGATGGTCGCAGCCAACCAGGTTCCCCATTTTGTAATTGTTGGTGAAGAAGGTAGCGGTAGAGAAGGATATTTGTCTTTATGAATCGTATTCGTAGGGGTGCCTTCAAGAAAGTTTGTGGGTTAGTAGTGAGTGTTAGTAGTAAAGTAAGATCTCTAAAGTATCACTTAAGTGTTCAGTGATTACCTTCGAGATAATACCCCAAATAAGCAAATTTTACCCGATAACAATATTAAAAGAAAATGCGGTCAATTTGTTCCCTATAGATAAAGGTAAAGTATCACATACGATTGATAACTTCAATTAATTAGGTTATCTGCTGTCTGTTGACTGCACTTTTCATAACTGCCGGCAACGATATAAATGTTGTAAAGAGACCGGCACGGCGCCGGTTACAATACACATATTAAATAGAAACCAGCGCCGGCTACGGAGGCATTTCCTAAATAACCGGCGCCGGTAACAATACACATATTTGAAAGCCGGTGCCGGCTACGGAGGCACTTCCTAAAAAAATTAAAATTCTGAGCAATATTGAAACTCAAACGATATGCAAAATAAACTTAAAAATCTCTGTAAGAATAAGAGTAAAACGGATTTCTTAAATGAAAGACCAAGAGTAGAAAGAAAACATACTCGTACGACTAAAACCAACAATTGTAATAGATAAATAATAATCGATTGCGAACCAACAATACGTTCTACGGAAAGGACAATTGCGAATATTAAATCCTGTAGCATCAAATATTAGGAAACAAGCTTCAACGTTGGCATTTATCTTTTAAGCAATGCGCATTCAGTCCGACGCCTATGGAAACAAAATATCTTGTACGGAAAACCTGACCCTAGCCGCTCTCTGCTAATAGACTCCGATATCGGACTCCGAGGAGCTGCTCCCTACTCCAACTTGCCGGTCTGTTCTTTTGTTCTTTAGTAGGCATTGATAAAATACAACTGGGGCCTGTTTCATAATAAAATAGAAGCTAATAATACTATGTGTTTTTTTAAAAATGCCATAAGGGGTGGCTGTGGAAAAGAAAATTCATGTCTTAGCTCCATTCATTTACTTTAAATTTTCAGATTTGGCATGTGTTAGATGCCAAGCTATGACATGAGTTTTAATTTTCATGGCCAACCTTTATGGCATTTTTAAAAAAACACATGTTATTAGTATTGAATAACACGTTTGATGATTGGCTTAAGGACGAAGTAAAAAACTATTCGTTCATTCAGCTGACAGTTTCTGTTTGTAAACTGAAACTGTCGGTTTATAAACCGAAACTGTCAGCTGTAGTTTTTTACTTCGTCCTTAATCCGATCATCAAACATTTTATTCAATACTAATATTATTAGCTTGTATTTTATTATGAAAGAGGGCCCTGGGCGAAAAGTAGTATGTGCGCTATTTTTATTGCAATGCATGCACAATCTTTAGAAACTTTATAACCTATCAAAGCGAGCAATGCATAAAATATTACTGGGCGCCCAAACGGTACTATATTTTGGAGTTTTTAATATTAATAATAAGCTGATGCAATTTTTATTGTATTGCCAAAAATAGTCTGTGCATTATTTTTCTTACATTGCATGCGCAATTTTTAGTAACATTTTGGCAAATTTCTATATGACCAACATAAACAATATTCCCTATAACTTATAATAAGTTAAGACAGGCACGGGTATGGAAAGGGGAAGTATCTCCCACTACGCTAAGTAATAGGTCAAACGAGTGTCGATTGCAGCTAGCTTGGTCCCACGAAATATAAAATTGTAGACGGCGGCGGCGCGGTGTATTCGTTTTGATGCTGTTCGTATTGAATTAAACCGAAAATTATTATAAATACTGTTTAAAAAAGGTTTATTTTTCAATTTAAAATGGTCTCGAACTTGTACGACACTGTTAAACGCTAATAAACCAACATGAACTAACTCGTTCGGCGATCTCTGTTATTGATTTCGTTGATACGACTGAGTCAGTTACATATGCCGGCGCTTGTTTGTCTGAAACATCGAGGTCGTCGCAAATAATTGGGGGGGGTGGGGGTTGAGCTTTTGGCGAGCTTGTGCCCGTCCCTGAGTTAAGAGATTGGAATATTTTATTGCGGACTGGTCCCGAATATACCTGCTCCCGTTTTAATCTCGCCGCTCATGAGTTAACTCGTATTTTAGTTCTCAAATGTCGTTGATCATTTAAAAGATTACTTGTGTCTGCTCTTAAATTAATTTAAGTAATATTAAGGTCTAAAAGCAATTTACATTTATCTTATTTAAAAAAGTGACGTTTTCATTTATTATTGAAGTGCGGAAAAGTATCTGGTTACATCAGCAAATTCTGGCTTAATATAGCCAGTCCGCAAGGTGTAAGGTGTTACGCTACAAGATGTTTGTAAACAATAATTATTATCAATTAACTTCAATAAGATCATTAAAATGTAAGACTAAACATTTATATTCAAATTGGTTAAATATAGTCCATCTAGAAAGTTTCCGGAATTTTGAAATTTCCATCAATATATTGCTTATTATTAGGCAGCGAACGGCCGCTGGGCACGCGAGAGTGGAGAACGTGTCGAACGGGCGAAAAATACATAACTAGTAGAGGCGATGTATTTTTCGCCCGTTCGATACGAGCCCCTCTTGCCTGCCCAACGGCCGTCCGCTGCCTACCTATCATACATAGTATATTCTCGATATCTTAAGCTGTCTTTACACCGGAGGTAACAGTGTTAATAGCAATGCTGTTAACAAATTTTAAAAACTGGGCCAAAAAATTTTAGAAACTTCTGTTATTAATATATTGCAGTGATAATTACCTGAGTACAATAAAACAAAAAGAAATAATCATCGTAAATAATAAAAAATCAGAAAAGAGCACCAAGTTCGACGTCGAGTGTACAAGACGATCCATGACGAGCGAAGGACCTCCAGAGCGGAGAAAGCACCTCTACGTTTACATAAAAAGGTTCCTTGGAGAGTTCAGCATACCAGAGTGAAGGAGACCATCGTCCACAGCTATATGTGTACATCGTAAGCAGAAAACGTCACATCGTGCAAAAGTCTCTTCATTGTGAAGCACATAAAATATCGACATAAAATATTTACTTACATAAAATGAGAACTATATAAACAATCAGTCCTGAAAGGAACTATTTTTCTTGTGATAAAAAACTCTAAATCGTAAAAAAAGCAATTTAAACACAATCGACCACAAAGCACACCAAATGACAGATGAGAGTTACTGCCAACCTTTTAATCTAAAAATAACAACCCCCATCTAAGTAAACCGACAGATTTGTTTCTATGTAAACGTGACTCTAATTTCCAGCCTTGTAATTGGTCGAAAAGTTCGACGGACCTTCACCGGGCTGTATTCTTAACGTGAATAGACTATAATTGTTTTCCTCTGCTATATTGTTTCCTTCATAAATTCAAAAACTGGAAGTTGCAGTGTTATTTTCTTTTTTCCAGATACCTTCTAGATGGACTAGTATATAGGGTTACAACTAATTAAAGGCTCACCATGGGGATCTCCTAAACTATAAGAGATACAAACACGGTTAAATTACAAGAAAGTTGCGCTATTTTGGGGTCTATAAAAATGTGCAAAGAAATCTCTCCTATCTTTATTCATTTCCGAAATATCTTCAAAAAACTGAAAACTCTCAATTTCGAAAATCTTGAATATCTTGTTTATTTATCAAGATAGAGTCACAAAATTCTGTAATTTTACACTAAATTGAATGGACAATCTAATACAGTCAAAATAAATAGGTTAGGATTGACAGTTACGCAGATACGACTGTCAACTGTTTTTTTTCTTGTGGCCGCTATCTTAGATTTTCGTACCTTGTGATGCAAAAATAAAATCTGAATACGACGATATGACACACTTATGTTTTGTTTTAAAACAAAATATGAAATTACTAAGAAATATTTTAGAAAATTTTTAATCTGGTAGGCGGGTGTTTATTGCCAACAATTGGTATACGACATTTGCATGTCAACACAGAACATTCTCATTTTTCAATTACCTACATTAAACATTTTCTAAAATATTTCTTAGTAATTTCATATTTTGTTTTAAAACAAAAGCATAAGTGTGTCATATCGTCGTATTCAGATTTTATTTTTGCATCACATGGTACGAAATAGCGGCCATAAGAAAAAAAACAGTTGACAGACGTATCTGCGTAACTGTCAATCCTAACCTATTTATTTTGACTGTATTAGATTGACTATTCAATTTAGTGTAAAATTACAGAATTTTGTGACTCTATCTTGATAAATAAACAAGATATTCAAGATTTTCGAAATTGAGAGTTTTCAGTTTTTTGAAGATATTTCGGAAATGAATAAAGATAGGAGAGATTTCTTTGCACATTTTTATAGACCCCAAAATAGCGCAACTTTCTTGTAATTTAACCGTCTTTGTATCTCTTATAGTTTACGAGATCCCCATGGTGAGCCTTTAATTAGTTGTAACCCTGTATAAAGACGCGGGCAAGTGCAATTTTATGTTCAATTTTCATTGCATTCCATTGGACCTATTGCATTCCTGTTAGAGTAGCTTTAATGAAAATATTGCCGGCGCGGTGCCTACAGCTCTAGAGCCGGCCGTGTATAAAAATTACTTTTTTTTTCTGAAATTTGTAGTTAAACATCTGTAAATTAATAATCGTTACTTATATTTAAAGGTTCATTAACAACATTCAGAATATCATTGTCGACCATGTTCCTTATTCTGTGTACTTTATCAACGCCGAAAGCAAAGACGGATACGAAACACTTCGATCAACAAACTACGAAAAAGCAGGCACGTACTTGCAATAAATCTGCATGTTACTAACAAATGTGTTTTCCCAGGCAGACTGTGTGTTACTTTGTTACTCGACAGAGGACAGGCGGAGTTTCGAGAATATCTCGAAAAAGTGGTGCATCGAAGTAAGGAAGGTCGCTCCTCATGTACCCCTAATTTTAGTAGGTAGGTTTCTAATAAAAAATACACGAAATCATCTTCTAAAAATTCTCCCTTCCAATACTTTTAGGAGCTCTTTATTTCGAGGGCTCGCTTTTTTTCCGTTTATCGGAAAAACGTGTTCCATTAATCACTTGACATAATACAGATGTGTGTACATATTTTATTTACAGGCACCGGAATCGAGCAGAGGAACGGTAGAAATTCCGGACCGGTCTCGACAAAAGAGGGAAGGAATTTGAAATATCTCATCGGAGCTGCCGCGCTTGTTGAATGCTCGGTGAAAAATTGCGTCGGAATCGACGATGTATTTATTCAAGCGGTGAGAAGCACGTATAGGAAACGTTGAAAAAACTTGTATGTACAGGATGTCCCAAACCTCCAAATTAGTACGAAAATGCCGTTTTCTATACATTTTATCAAAATATTTTCTTAATAAAAGTTATATGGGTTTCCATTCTGCATAATCTAAAATTATTTTCAACTTTACCGGGTTGTTTTAGATTTAAATGTTACCGACTTAACTTACATATAATTTTTTTAATGGAACACTATATATTTTACTACAGTTTTAGTTAGCCCTTGAAGAGCTGATGAAAATGATATAACATTTTATGTACTTATTTTGCGTATTAATTAGTCTACAGGCATCGCGTTTTATCCAGTCAAATTCATAGATGCGCCGTAGACCGCATATAAAGATGGGAGCTTAAGAGGCGTGAACGTTTCATACGGTGTACCGTCCTGCTGTTCTTTTGGTATAAGAAAAATTAACTTTTTTTACAACAACTTTGAAGCAGAATTCTGACTTAACGAAGCAATTTTGAATATAGACAAGTTGGGTTAAACCATCTTATTTTGCACCCAGGAGTCTGTGGTTAAGCCATCCCACGGAATTTAGCGACAAGCTGTATATTCAACGAATGAAAGGATACAAATGTATAATTGGTATCGAACAGGATCCAGTTTAAGGCAATTAACTGTTTTTATGACCGTTTCAGAAGCGTTCTCAAACTTCCAGAAAACTTACTATTATTTTTATCTATTTCGAGAGAAGAGCTTCAGCACTATAACGGTTACCTCATGCCGGGAATATTGGACAAGGGATGGGTGGAATACGGGGTAGCGTTTGAGACGTCAGCCATAGACCAGTCAAGGCTTGCTTGTTGAAGTTAAAAGCAGTTTTGATCAGTTGTCAAAATTTGGAAAGGAAAATGACACTTGATATGCAGATTAATCGCTAGTTGTACCAAAATCGTAAAGCATAAATTTAAGCGGTGTTAATAATTGCTGTTTTCCTTTTGAGAATGAGATATTCTGGTGCTCTAAGTTCGGAGCAGTTCAGTGTCAAATCACGCAAGTAAGTAAAAGGAACGCAAACAGGGGCGCACAGAATGAGTTGGACAGTACCTAACCTAAAATGTGCACATTTGATTGTAAATCCTGTATAATTTATTTAAATAGATGGTAAGATTTTTAGTTTGTTCATTAGCCATAACTTATAATACGTCTTAAGTACTTAGAATCTTCATCTATTTTCTGCCGATTGACATGTAGTCGTAATTTTAAATTTTACCGCGCAAATTTGACATTAGGGTTTCTTGCATCAGCCAAAAAGTAGGTGCTTGAGGGGGAAGGAAGAGGTAAACGTAGAGCACCGGAGTTAAAAGCTCCAGTCAAAAGGAAACCAACATAGTGCGTATCAGAGTTGCACAGTGCAGCTCCTATCGTTAAAAGGAAAGCAGCAAGTATGACATTTCAGATACCCAACATCCCAACATGTAAGTTATGCTTTATTCCTACACAGTTCCTGACTACATAGTTCGAAACTCTCAAATATATTAGCCCGTCGAATTAATTATAGCTTTCAAGAGCTGCGTTAAATGTTAAACATTGATCGGCGCATGCTTTTGACAGTTTCGGACTAGTTATAGCTTAAATTTTTGATGCAACTGACCATAACGCACCTTATCTTATTGTTATCGTTATCGTATGCGTTCCCATTTCCGGGCAATTGTAGCTTTTGATTGATTGATTGATTGATAAAAGTTAAATACAGTGCGTTAATATATTTTTTAGATAAGGGGAGGCTATGAAAAACAAAATCAGAGTCTTAGCTTGATTCGTAATTTTTATTCTGACATTTCCTTCCTGACCCTTGTCAAATCTGTTAGTTGTTTAAACGCTCTTGAACACTATAGTCATGGGTAAGCAAGCAATCCAACGGCATTTGAAATTAGTCGTTATCATGTTAAACAGTTTTAACAAAGCCTTATGTATTCAACTGGAAGATTTTTGCTACTATCGTCAAATGTATCTTGACATTTCAATTTTGACATAAGTTAATTTCATTTAAGCTACGACTTACGCCAGTATTCATAGTCCCGTCTTAAGTTACACCTACGTCAAGTTTAACTTAAGTTCAAAGTGTAACTTATTGCTGGGTTTTGTTTCATAAACAACTTGTCGGTTATTCTCGGTTATTTTTCAGACTGAGACCAGTCTAGTTAAGATAGTACCAATTCGAGTTGAAGCGAGCTATTTCGAGAAGCTTCGCCCGTAAACCTACACACAAAAAGCTACTGGTGCGATGGCGTCTATTATTATCAAAACTTGCTGTGTTGGTATCGTTGACATTTTTAAAATTAATAATGGCTACATAAATCAAAATTAATCAAAATTGCATACAATGCAAAAGAATACTCAATACCGTGGTTTAGGACAAAATAGTACTATAATTGAAAATAACTTGTTAAGTATGACTTAAGACATAGATGGGTCTGACTTAGCATAAAGTACAACTTAAGTTGTACTTGATCAACTATGAAATAGGATTTTTACATCAAGTGCGACTTGAGGTTCAAGTTGAACTTAAGACTTGTCTATGAATACAGGCACTAGGTTTTACTTTTCATAGACTCCTCTAATCTAAAAAATATATTAACGCATTGTATTATCCGTTCACGTTCTTTTTGCAATCTAATAGGCCATGTTTTTTTTTCGTTAGGTTACGTGCATGTATTTTGATAGAACTCAAAATGTAACAAATGTAAACTTCTGACACTTCAACGTCAGTCCCATCGACTATAATGCTTCTTATAATTATAAAATAATAGCATTAAGGCCCGATTTATTCACCTCCAAGTAAATTTATCTGGTGATTTATTCCCATAGTAACAATTGTGATCACAATAGTTACTATGGGAATTAATCACCAGATAAATTTCCTTGGAGGTGAATAAATCGGGCCTAAAAGTATTAAAACAAATAATTACTTGTAGCTTTGCAACATTAAGTCAAGATGCTCAAAATCATCAGTGTTTTTTGGCGTCAGTTTTCAAAAATATAACCATCATATTAAAATGGAACATATTCACTTGAAGGTACCAACAAAAATGTCACCCTAACACGGCCTACTCTGAATGCAAAAAGAACGTGAATGAATAATAATATCCATTATAATTTAAAAATTCAATTTAGTACAAATTTTCTGATAGTTAAACAAAATGTCCAAGTGACGTTTTACCGCACTCACTCTCACTGACTGAAATTTACCAGTTACCAGGCAACCTACGAGTAAGGCCTAGCCACCTAGCGATGACGTTGTATGTAGCTATATGTTGATTCGCGGATGAGGCAACCGTTGCTTCAGTGCCACACTAACAAGAATGAATGGTATCCATAGTAACGAAGTCCATGTACATATAGGCGTCGCGTTTTATCCAGTCAAATTCATAGATGGGCCGTAGACCGCATGCAAGGGTGAAAGCTTAAGAGGCGTGAACAGTACGCAGTGTAGCGTACTGCTGCACTAGAATGACTAGACCCCAAGTACTAGTTCTAGGGGTTAGAATTTGACTGAATAAAACGCGATGCCTGTACATATTACAGCCTATGTTCGATTTTAAAAAACTCACTTTTACCATTTTACTTTTGTAGTTAGTAAGGACGCATATTGCATAATTATGTTCTATGCGAAAAAATTCTCACTGTATATTATATTATAATAGTATGTAAGTACCTATATAATGCGTTTATTGTGAGTAAATGAAGGACAGGCTAATTGAAACTTGCGTGGATGTGAAATACATCGCTGCTATCTTTCCTAAGCAACTAAGCGAGTAAATCAAACGTGGGCAAGGAAGGGATGCCGCTTGCCGTTCAAGTCGATGCTCCGTGCTATCAACCGGCAACTTAGATTTATTTTGCTACATACATATTTCGTTTACTCATGCGGTTTCTATTACTCTGTCTTTTATTTACTCCCTATAACTAATAAAAAGTCTTTTTGAGATCAACAGTGTATATGTAATATGTATATTTTATAATTTTATCATAACGTATTGTTATGTTGTGTTTTGTTTTGTGTATATTTACTTATTTTACTTATGCAATTTGAATTATACACACACATAACACTTACTTTTTTTCTCTCAGGGCTTATTTGTATGTAATTCGGGGAATTTGGGCGCCAAATTATAACACTTATTTACTATACATATGTAAATTTATTAAATAAATAGTTTATTATTTACACTTCAAACTAATAATAATTAAAGAAAAATTAACTGAATTAGTTTACTTCATATTTATCAGAAATACATTAATAAATTGATTTAATAAAATGTTACACACGAAAATGTGCAAATTTGTTAAACTTTTGGGATGGTCACCTTCCTCGGCTCTGCCATCCTTCTGTAAAATAGGTATACAAATTTATTAGTTTTGCACGCTGCGTAAGATTAAATAATCTACACAGATATTCTAGAATAATAACATAAAATAAATTGTTTAAAGGGGCTGTAAACAAAATAGATTAGTTAGTAAAGAACGTTTCGTCCACATTCCGTAACTGTAAAAGAAACTTTTTCATTAGTTTCTGAAAGAAATATAATTAGTTGAGAATTTTTGCATTCTCCAGCTGTAAAGCAAATAAAGATTAATTTCTGGAAAAAATATAATAATTAGTTTAGAATTTTTAACATTCCTTAGCTGTAAAGTAAATAAAACATTAGTGCTGAAAGAAATATAATTAGTTTAGAATTTGATCATTCCTTGGCTGTAAAGTAAATAAAACATTAGTTCTGAGAGACATAAAATAATTATGACATTATTAGCTTGAGAGAGTACCCACCACTTAGAGTTTTTCACACTCCTGCTGGCTACTGAATTCGATTTGAATCCGCGCTTATAAGGGTTTTCTCCTCGTCGCCCGACCTGAATTATCCAATGACAAATCGGTATTTTGAATATTTCCCCTTATAATTGCTAATTATTATTTATTTAATTTCCTTAAGTTGTGTTGCATGTCATTTTATTCAACATCGTTTATTCTTTCATTTTGACTGAATAGAATTTTCAAATTTTTCAATACTAAAAAGATTTTTGCAGTTTTATAAATTATTTTCAAGGGTTCGAGAGTATAACGAAATGCTGGTTTTACCGTGTACCGCGTTTTGCTCAACCAATCAGCGAATTTTTTCATTCCTTCCATAAAATTTAATATTTACAAAACGTTTCTTAGACTTTTCTGTATGAAATCGTATTAATAAGCAGTTGTTGAATAATTTTGGTTGAATGTTTTCCCAATTTGGATTTTAAAACACATTTAATTGCAATTTTAATCATATAACGAGGTTATTTGCAAGAACCAATCAGATCACAGTATTCGGCGCCGAGATTAATTCGCTTTGTTTTGTTTATATCCAGTGACAGATAACCTACAAATGTACGGTCATGCACGTAAGGACGTAAGTACGCTTTTTCTGTTTTCCTTTGATTTTAGAAATGTATTTGATTATTTAAACAACGACTTAATCATTTACCTATGCTAACAGTCCCATTCTTACTGTGTCTTCCTTCTTAATACGGATTTTCTTTTCAGAGTTTGGTACTTTTATTAATATCTTTTTCCTCCGTATTTGTTTCGCATTGCCACTGCTGGCTGGACAGGTGTTGCCGGACGGTTTGTCACACGAACCGGTATGGCAAATTGTGGCGCAGGGCCCATGGGCAAATTGATTCTCTTGGGGTGCCCCTGCTCAAGTTCGTCATTGTTGGGAGTCGTCGCCGAATAACTCCTGAAAGTAGATATAAAAAACACACCCTTTTTTCCGGTCCAGTTTTCTGCCTCGTCTGAGCCCGTGGTAAAGAGTGAGATGGAGCTCGAGAGAGAGAGAGATGGAGACAACGTAGCTCGGGCGTCCGTCCGCCAGATGCCTGCGGCGCTGCTGCTATTTTTGTCGTCGGAACGTTAGTTCGGAAATTGTCCGCCAGATGGCCGTGGCGCTGCGTCATCGGAACGATAGTTCGGAAGTTGTCCACCGGGTGTCGCCACCGGCGCTTCGCTGCGGAATTTCTTTCTCCGTCCGAAGAAAGATTCGATCCCGTTCCTCGGCGTTCCTGAGCCGTCCACCTAAGCCGTTCGGCCGTTGAGTCAGTTGTTCGTATCCGTTCGAGATGTGTAATATTAACGACGCGCGGCGAATGATTTCCTGATTTTTTCGTCGAACACGGATGCGATGTTGGTTGCTCAATTTTTTTCTCGGTTCGGAGAGAGATTCGAACTCGTTCCTCGGCGTTCGTGAGCCGTCCACCTAAGCCGCTCGATTGTTGGGTCAGTTGCTCGTATCAATTCGAGATGTGTAATAAAAACGACGCGCTGCGAAGGATATCGTTTTTTTTTTCGTCGAACACGGATGTGATGTTGGTTGCGTCTGGCGGTGTCCATCTGGTGACGAATTGCGAAAGGACGATCGCCGGCGTCCATCTCGGAGACGTCGCGTCGGTGGGTTTCTGTAAAAAGAATGGCGCGCGCGGGAGCATAGAGCGGCGGCGGCGTCGTGGGAATTTCGAAAAAATGGGTCCTCGGAGCGTGCGCATTTCCGCGAGTGAAGCGGACGAAAACGATGCCGGCGTGCGTGTATAATTGTAAAACGTCTTAAATAAAATTCTAAAAATAAAAGATACGTTTTACTTACGTATGTATAATACAAAATGCTTTATTAACACACAATATAATTACATATTACATACAATTTAATTTTAATACATAATTACAAAATTACATATAATTTCATTTTAATTTATAATATCCCAACGACAACGAATGAATGTCCGTTACAAGAACGTAATGTCGTTTGTCATCTTGAACATCTATGGCAGTTTTATTTATGGTAACGGTTAATAATTGAAGATTTATTGACCTGATGCTATTGAATTTTGACATTAATTTTTTATTATCAAACAAACAGTCATAATAATCCTGAAAGGTTATTTTTTTTAATTCCTGAACGACCTACGCCCTTCATTTTTTTAAATTTTACTTCTTTTCCCACTTTGATGGCGTAAACTTTAGCTCTAATTCCAATGAACTCAGTTATTATCTGTCCGCAGAGTTCGTCTTTAAATTTACCGATAACTTTCTTATTAACCAAAGGTATTCCGAAAGGGTTATCTGCGGCGTAATCTGAAGTGTCAAAAATTTTATTTGCATCCCGTTTTATAATTTCATAAATACTCGAGACGCGTTCGGGATGTTTTGGAGAGAACTTAAAAATAAAACTGTCCGTGTCCGTGTAACATACTGTGACATTAAATAAGGGCTCCATATTTTCTCTGATGTAATCATAAAGAAAACTATACATGACAGTTTTTGAAATGTCAAGGACTGCCATGCCAACGTAGATCGGTTTATCAAATTTCACGGATAATTTGTTCAGTTCAATTGCGACCAGATTCTCATTGAAAATCGTAGCTTTTTTGAAATTTGGTTGACTAATATATTTTTCAGCGGATTTCCATTTCTTTGTCAACACGATATTTCTCTATTTGCGTACAGATTCCATAAGTTTTCCGAAAACCATATTCGACATGCCCTTGTAAAAATCTTTATCAAAAGAGTTCGTAGATTTTGCCCTCAGATCGCTATTTAATTTAATGTATTTTTCTAACCAATTGCTCTCGTCAAATTCTATCGCACGATGAATTGTTTTTAATTTTAAGCCATGTTTTAAACTTTGAAGTAAAACGCCTAAAATGTAGGACGTACTTCTCTTTATTACATAAAGTTAGCATTAATTTTTTGTCGTCCTTTTTACCTGTAGTGGATCTGTGTTCCGGACAAAATGGAAAAAATATATGGGAATCGTGCAAATCTTCAGGATATTCTAAGTCAACTTCTAAAATACAAGATTTACCCGTTTCATCCCCGTAATACATCGAACAGTCAATGTCGGTCGTAGTTGTTGGAGCTAGAAGAGTTTCCGAGCTTCATTCGCCTACTATGTATTGTTATATACACATATTCCGTTGTTTAGTTGTCATAATAAGTTCAATAAAAATCTTGTTCGATATACATCTTCTTTGTGTTCGTTTTACCAGAAACTCAACAGGTTACGGGCCCAGAAACGTTGGATTGCGCGATATAGAAGTGATTTCACGACATATTTCGTAACTTCAGTTGATCGGATCATAGAACGAATCAGGGCAAGTACAAACGTTAAGGAACATGAATTTCTCTAACGTATCGCGAATAGAATGCTTAAATAAATGCAACTATGATACGTGGAAGCTTCACGTGGAAGCGTTACTTATAAAAAATGATGAATGGGATTTGGTCAGTGGAGAAACTCTGAAACCGGAACTTGTGACAGATGATCCCAATTCGGTTACAATTATGAACCGTTGCACAGTGGGGCCGATGATAGCAAAAGTTGGCAGAAATTATTTACTACCTTAAATCGTATGAGAATTAAAAATACAAATAACTTTTGCATGAAAAAATATTCAAAACTATTTTTTTTTGTATAATGATAAATTTAGGGGAAAAATACATATTTAAGTATAAGTAATTTGCTTCATTTATCAAATTTCTGTATTTGCCTGTTAGCAATCTTGTGTGGACATTGAGCCGTTGCTAAATAATAATGATAATATTTATTTCAAACGCTGTGATATGCAAGATTTGAATAGTGTTAAAAAAAAATAAACAAAAGAAAAGTACCGGAAAACAAGAGTGTGTATATGAGATACTTTAACATTTGAACAACAAATTATTTCAAGATAGAGATAGTGAGAAAACGCTTTAATAACACGTATTAAAGAAACTAAAAACGAAAGAATTAAATAATTAAATTAGATTAGACACACTTAGGGTGGGTTTACAGAAAGCAAATCAAATATTTAATTTCGAATTAAACTAATCACGATTAAGTTGCCATAAGAATTACATTGCGAACTGTCAAATTAACAACGTCATTAAAATTTGATTGCAATTAAATTTTCTGTAAACTGGCCCTTAAACTCTACAGTAATATTCATAAATAATATTTCGAGTGTATGCTAAATTATAAAGACATACATACATGAGGGGTATTCGGAGAACTATTTCCCAAGTTATCTGTTTCACAATAATAAATAATGAATTAAAGTAAGTAATCAAGTGTTATTTTCTTGAAAATGTAAGCCAAAAATAAAAAATATTTGACCTCTGATTTTAATCAAATTACCATGCCGTATCCAGTACCTATGCTTTCAATGGCAAATAGCAACATAATTGAAATGTAACTTCGAAATGGTCTAAGTGCCACAAAATTCAATTTCAAAATTTTTATACCAAAAGAGTTGGATTTAGCACATCGACCCCTTTAGTACAAAAATCTTGAAGTTGAATATTTGTGGCACTTAGACCATTTAGAAGTTACATGCTTCCATTTCATTCAAGCAAACTATTGATAAAATTTGCACATGTCCAAAATTATCGCTATCATACGACCTGATTGGGTGGTTTTTAAAAATTTAAGAGATTTGATTGGCTTATACAGTATGAGCATAAATGATTGAGGACAAGTTGAATTTCCCGCGTCTTTATCTAGTAATTTTTACTCTTTGTGTGTGGCCGTCCTGAGAAATTAATTTTTGTTCAGTGTCGCCTGTGTAAATTTTGCAGCCGGCTCCAAGAATTCATAAGACAAAATGGGGCGCGTTTATCTAATGTAACTGTCAGTAGTTATTGCCGCTTCTTGTATTTAAAATAAACAAATTACTTGCCTATTTTTTTTGTATGCATTTGACCAACTTAAGAAAAATATTGAAAGGCGGGAAATTCAACTTGTCCTCAAACATTTATGCTCATACTGTATATTGCGAGGGAAATAGTAATTCAAATTATATAGGATTCTAAATTAACATTAAAATAATTCAAATGAGTAAATTCAAGATTTGATTCAGGAAAGCACATAAAAACTCCTTTTGTGAAGATACATGTTGCAAAATTCATTTAATAATAATTTAAGGCCTAATTTTAAATCAAACTAAATTTTAACTATGTAGACAAAAAGAAATTAAATTTAAACATTTGATGAAATCAAACATTTAATTATATCGAGAAAGTAGTAAATGCATTTTTTAATGTGTTGGGTGCATTTAAATTAATATTTGATGGACTTCAAAATCAAGATAGTAGGAAGCACAATGTCAAATAGTTCCACCGCGGAAAAAAAATTTGAAATTTGATGGCGCTAGTGAGCCACACGGAAATGCACAGGCTCAGCATACAAGATTTGAATACAATTCTTCTTGAGTTTTTTGAATTTCCGCCATCCATAATTATAAATGTACATCATACCTGACTATCATCGGAAATAGAAACTTTCATATATTAAAAAATTAAATAAAAACGTGTTCAAATTAAAATATGTTATTTTTAGGTTCAACAACCAAATTAAATAAAAATATTTTCAAAGACAATATTAACTCAAAGAAAAAGTATATAAAATATTGTCAGATATTTTATTAATCAAAAACTAACTACACTAAAATTATATTTTTTAGATATCTAATTAAAATATTGAAGAAAATATGAAAGAAAATATAGAAAAACTATATATTTTTAAAATCAGAAAAAAAATATCTTTTATAATTCGAGGAAATATACTGGGGGTTCCATTTAAAATAACGAAGTTGGTGCTCATTTATTATCTTTCCGATCGTCATTTGTTTCTTTTTTTAGTAAATTCTGACGGTTCAGATAAATCCATAAAACTTTTGTATTTAACTTTTTTTGTATCAAATAATAAAGCACGTAGGTATTATTCTAAATATAAACATACAAGTCCTATTTTTGAGATATTCTACTTTTGTCACGATTATTTCAAAATGGCGCAAATATGCGCAAGTTTTTATTTATATTCCTGAAAGCTCACTTCATTGATGAACATGGGTGATCAAAATTACAGCTGCCAAATGATGACAATAGAACTAAAAGTTTACACATTTGGAAACTGTGCTTAAAGCATTCATTTAAGATACATTCAACTGAATGTATTATATTAGATCTACATTTCATTCAGATTAATCATGTATTATTAAAATGAGTGAACTTATCATTTAATACTAATATAACATTAAAATTAAATTTATTACAATTTATAAAGAAATTCGCAAAAAAGTGTGAACATGTGTTATTTACAATGATGAAGCTATCACCCAGAAAGCACGATTTTATAATTTTTGTTCACGGCTAGTTTGAAATGTATGGTGCTAGTTAGCTGGATACAGATGAACAAGTTTATTGGCTATCCCCTTAATATGTCAACTTACATTTACCACGCTTTTTGAAAATTCGAATTTCTGCCAAGAAAAAGCATATTCGGCCCCACTGTGCGTTGGATGGATAGAGATCGAAAAGCCCGTTCTGATATTATCCTGTGTATCGGTGCGTCCGAGCTAAAAGTCATCAAAGGATGCAATACTTCTCGGGAAGTGTGGTTAAAATTGGAGCGCACGTACATGTCAAAAGGACCGGCTAGAAAAGCATCTCTATTAAACTCTAACTCTAACTCTAACTCTACAACGAATGGAAGAGGGGGAGACATGCAAGATCATCTAAAGAAATTTTTTGATGCCGTTGATCGACTCAGCGAAATGGAAATAGATATCAATGCTGATTTATTGTCATTGGGCCCGTTCAGGTAACACAGCTGCTGCAAGTCAGCGCTCAGCATGATGAAAGTCAGCGGTCATGTATCTCCGAACGGACTGCTACTTCTCAGCAATTTTTTGTGTCATTTCAAAAGTTTGAAATTTATTGAACCTCATTTTTGGATGTTTTATTAATTTAAATACAATGGCAGAAAATATTTTGTTGTGAGAATTATTACGCACGCGACGATGGGTTACATTTAAATGGTCTGCTGCCCATGATACAAAATCTTGCTAAGGTTATATTTGTTACCTCCACCAATGAACGTTCAGCGCTGAGCAACTCAGCGTAAATAAATTCCGCTGTGTAGAAGTGACAGCTGCTGAAACTTAGCGTGTCGGTTCAGGAAACTTGCTGACCCAGCAACTCAGCTGCTGTGGTCGTCTGAACGGGCCCAATCATGCTTTTGTACAGCTTACCACCAAGTTTTACAAATTTCCGCTGTGCAATCGAGTCGCGTGATGAACTACCTACTCCTGATGTACTCCGTGTCAAGATTATTGAAGAATTTGAAGCGCGGCGAAATGATTCGCAAGCTATAAGTTCAGAAGCCTTATACGCTAACAAAGGTAAACCTAAAAATCAATCATACAAACGTCATGGTGGGATTGGTAATAAGGTCGAAGCAACTGAACGCGAAAGAAAAATAATCTGTTTCAAGTGCAAGCAAAGAGGACATAAAGCTGCGAACTGTACAAGCAAGAAGAAGATTGGAGATGATTCGAAACATGCGAGTAATGTTACGATGCTCGTCTCAAACGACTTACTTACCTCGTCTACAAATTGCGAACGTGTATGGTGTTTGGATAGTGGAGCAACATCACACTTATGTAGTGAGTTGGATTTATTCTCAAATGTTGATCGATCGAAACGTGGTGAACTGAATCTTGCGAATAATAAGAAAATAGAGACAATCGGGGAAGGAACGGCCAATTTTGTGATCGAAACAACGAACAATCAAACAAATGTAATCCTTGAGAAGGCGTTATATGTACCTGAATTGTGTATGAACTTTTTGTCAGTGGCAAAAATGACAGATCACGGACTGAAAGTATTTTTCGAAAAGGACAAAGCTGTCATCTGATTCGAATAGAAACACACTATTTATTGCCAAAAGGAATGGAGGCCTATATTACATACATGAAAGCAAATTAAAAGGGGACGCCTGCGCCAGTGTATCAAATAAAAAAAAATGACACGTCATTTGAACTTTGGCACCGTCGAATGGGCCACCTTAACGTCAAAGACCTTACTGAAACTAAACGTAAGGGGCGCGTGTGTGGTGTTGATTTTGACCCTACAAAAGTTCATTTTGATTGCTCTGTGTGCGTAAAAGGAAAAATGACTAGATCGCCTTTCCCAGCGAAATCAAATAGGAAGACGGAAATTCTTGACTTAATCCATTCTGATGTATGTGGACCAATGCGCATCGAATCGATTGGCAAGGCAAGATATTTCATGGAATTTATTGATGACAAATCTCGTTGGTGCGAAGTCAGATTTTTAAAATGTAAAAGTGACGTATTTCAAATGACGAAAGATTACGTTTCTTTAGTTGAAAATCAGAAGAATAAATGTGTTAAATGTATGCAAACAGATAACGGTGGTGAATACACGAGTGAAGATTTCAACAAGTATTTAAAGAAGAAAGGGATAACCAGACGATTAACAGTGCCGTATTGTCCCGAACAAAATGGAATTTCCGAAAGAAAGAACCGGTCACTGCTTGATACTGCAAGATGTTTGTTACTAGATTCCGGATTGCCAGCTGCATTTTGAGCCGAGGCCGTTAACACGGCCAACTACATAAGGAATAGATGTCCAACAAGAGCCTTGGGTGGAATGACTCCCTTTGAAGCATGGAATGGTAAAAAACCTGACCTCAGCAACCTAAGAAGGTTTGGATGCAGAGTACTGTGTTTGAACAATAAACCGAACCGCAGCAAATTTGACTCCAGGTGCAAAGAAGGTATTTTTCTTGGGTATTCTGACCAGACTAAAGGTTATAGAGTTTGGCTAATAAAAGAAAGGCGAACTGAGATAACTCATAACGTAAAATTCTTTGAAGACGTTATGACTGAACTCGCCATAAATGACTTCACTTCAAAGAACTTGGGCGTTGATGATCCAGAAGAAGAAATCCAAGAACCTTATTTTGAGCTACAACTGGATGGAGGCAACAATCTCGAAAATAAAAATCAACTTCGAAATGACGTTGCCGATAATAATAATCTTCAGGAGGTCGAAAATGAAAATCAGGAAGTTGTTTTAAGACGCGGTCGACCCAGAATTATAAGGACTGGTAAAAGAGGACGACCTCGTAAGGAATACCACGCCGCAACAGTTACTAATGAAACTGACGAATACGAATTTGCATACGCCTCAGTCATGCCTATGGACGTGGCTTTGTCTGGCTGTGAGGCGAAGGAGTGGCATGATGCTATCGTAAATGAGGTTAAATCTATTATCGATAACGACACATTTACTGTTGCAGATCGCCCAAACAAGACAAAAGTGATAGGCAGTCGGATCGTCTTGAGAAACAAGTATCGACCTGATGGTACTCTAGAGAGGAGGAAAGCACGTCTGGTAGCTCGAAGATTTTCTCAACAACCTGGCGTACACTTCAATGAGACTTTTTCTCCCGTTGCCAGACTGAGCACTATTCGTCTCATATCAGCATTGGCTACACGTTATAAAATGCATATGAGACATTTGGACGTGACAACAGCCTACCTTAGCGGCGACCTCGAAGAGACGATTTTTATGGAATTTCCTAAACATTTCAGAGAAGCTCTGATGACGATTTGCGATAACAATCCAAATACGGAAAGAGGTAATAAAGCAAAGAAGATGCTGAAAGAGATTTCGATGAGTGATAAGGTGTGTTTATTAAAAAAATCCTTATACGGGTTGAAACAATCTGGAAGAAGTTGGTTCATGAAGCTTGATAAAATATTAAAAGATTTTGGTGCTAAGCAGAATGGAGCTGATATATGTCTATATCAATTTGATGATGGTTATGATTCTGTTTTAATTGCTATATATGTTGATGACATATTAATTGCCTGTCGTGATGTAAAGAAAATTGATAGAATTTTTCAGTATCTATCTTCTCACTTCAAAACCAAGGATTTAGGCGAACCTACATCTTGTTTAGGTATGGAATTTTCAAGAACTCATGATACAACTACAATTAGCCAAAAGGGATACATCGACGATTTGCTCAAAAAGTTTAATATGAGTGAATGCAAACCAATTAGCACACCAATGGACTGTAATGTGAAACTTACCAAAATGGATCGACTATGTACTGAATATGAGAGAGGACTTCCATATCGAGAGCTAGTAGGTGCTTTGACTTACTTAGCCACAAGCACTAGGCCAGATATTAGTCATATTGCAAGTCAACTAGGACAATTCAGTAGTTGTTATGGTGAAGTTCATTGGAAAGCGGCAAAACGCGTTCTCCGATACCTCAAGGGAACTCGAAACCTTGGATTACGGTATAAAATGGATGACGAACCTTTAAAAGGATATGTAGATGGGATTGGGGAAACTGTCCCAACGACAGGAGATCGTACTCAGGTTATTTATTTATTTTAAATGGGAGTCCCATTTCCTGGGAATCCAGAAAACAAAGGACGGTAGCACTATCTTCCACCGAAGCAGAATTCATGGGGATGACTGACTGCAGAAAAGAAGTTTTGTATCTACGAAGATTATTGGAAGAGGCAGGCCTTGATGAACTGGGAGAGATAACTGTCTTCAACGATAATATGGGAGCTCTGAAACTAGCTGAAAACCCTGTATACCATAGCAGGAGCAAACATATAGATATGCACTTCCATTTTATCCGCGATGCTGTACAGAATGGCGACGTCCGATTGGTACATATCTCGACTGAAGAAATGATAGCAGACATACTCACGAAGAGTTTACCGAAACCAAAACACATCCGTTGCTTGCAGATGTCTGGTCTAAACCTAGAACAATTAAAATAGTAGCGAGCCACAACTCGAAGGGGAGTGTTGGAGCTAGAAGAGTTTCCGAGCTTCATTCGCCTACTATGTATTGTTATATACGCATATTCCGTTGTTTAGTTGTCATAATAAGTTCAATAAAAATCTTGTTCGATATACATCTTCTTCGTGTTCGTTTTACCAGAAACTCAACAGTACTGAGCATTTCTAAAAGATTCGTTAATTTTTCGTCACTTACCCAGCTGAAGTTGTCGCGTAAGAATAGAGTCCGTTCGCGTCTACGTAAATAATTTCGCTAATTTCCTTATCAGGGTCGAAATCGGTTCCCATGTGTACAGATTCGCTTTTGCATATCAGGAACTAACTTGAGTTATACCGCCGCGTAAACCTTTTTCTATAAATAAAATCATATCGATGTCTTGTAAAAGGGGAAATTCAATTTTTGTTGTTTTAAGAGCCGCCGAAAATGATAGGCCCGGAGTTGTGAAAAATCCACACGCATCTAACCCGCAAGTTTTGAAAGTCAATTTTCTAAAATTTTCAAAAATGTCTGCCAATAGAAATACGTCAATTTTTAAATACAAGTCCGCGTATTCACCGAGAGTTTTACATTGAAAATGTTGCCAAACGTTTACGGCGTGCTGGTAATCCTCATCGTTGACGTTTTCGCCATGTAATTTATTATAAAATAGGGATTTATCGGGAAGACTTGTCTCTTCCAATTTGTCAACAGAATTCACGTAATCATACGGAAAACATCCTTTACGAGTTACTAATTTATAAGAATCGGGATTCGGAAACGCTTTTTGTACGAACTTTATTTGTTCTGGTTTCAAATTTTTCGCTAATGTTTCAAGAGACGAGGGCATGAAACGAAACGAATCTAAGAAACGTAATTTCACATCGCCTACCCTTTTCGAGAACGATATGTAAGTTTCAGTTGTGTTTGCTAAAATTTCGACATTTTCGTCGTTTACATTTGCCAGAGCTTCTATTATAAAGTGACTATGATAATGTAACGCGCCCTACTAAATTACTGGCTATTAATTAATACGGACAAGTAAACAGACTAATAATTTACATAAGTAAATAATAAATATGGGTCAACGGAATTCCCACTAAGATTTATGACTGCGAAGGATCGCCTAGCCTTTACCTGCGTGGGGCTCGCCGTCACAATGCCCGAAACGACCCACTGTTGTAATCGTTGAAGTTTCCGGAATTCGCTCGGTGCAGACGTTAATTCCAATATCACCTAATTATGATCCAACTATCGGATGTAAATGGCCCTGACGTCGTGATTCCCAGGTTCTTTTGTTTTGGTGCAACAGTACAATAGTGACTTCTAGCAAGGAAATTGGCAAGTTGATAATGAAACGCAACAATTAAATTTAAATAATTATTTATTGTAATAAAAAATTTACAGGGCCAAAAAACTCCTGCTCTCCGCTTCTGTAGAAACTGAGAACGTGAGTGTAAAAAATCCTGGTGTTTAAAATCAAGACAATTAATCAAAAAATTACGATTTTCAGAAAATACAGTGTGATTCCCGTAGCAGTTTTCGACTTAGGGTATCGGCGCGATCTCTTTACTTCCGATTCACAGCGTTGGTGGTATAATGTTACACAGATGTTTTACTGGAGAGTTGAACTCCTGACTTATCAATAATTAATGGAGGTTCAAAAGTTAGAGTCTTGGTACAACGTCTGCAACTCTGCTGGTATTCAAGGATTTGTTCGATTCAACAAACTAACGCACAAAGTGTCTCTGTTGGGCGACAGTGTACTTAATTAATGGAGTTATTACTGAATTAGTCAGATGTTTTGAGGCGAAGTATGTGATTCCTGCCGCCTTCAGCGATCAATCTGCAGGTAAACCAGTAGCAATCACCCGTTTTTCACGGACTCCCTTTTGGGAGGTGTTGAGTTACCTATCTCTAATTAACCTAATTAATGGATCGTGCGGCGAGCCGTACTCCTGCCGCTCCGACGCCCCGAGCTTTATGTTATTTTGAGCAAGATCCCAGATTGACTGTTTTTTTGGCACTTACACTATGGGTGTTTATGGCCTTTCAGTCTCGAGGTAATTGCTTCTCATTAACCGACAGATCTCACAGCTAAGACAACAGTTTGACCCTCCCACATATACAGGGTGTGAAAACCTTGGTCAAGAAAATGGCCAGGAATGTATTGCAAATTGTTGGTTTACGATTTGCTTGAGAGAATTCTCCTTAGAGAGTGGTGGTTTCTAAAGTACACTGTATGGAAAGTCTCAAGTAGATGTAAGGAATGGCAAATTGCTGTTGAATAATTAAATTCGAACTCGGGCACTAATTACGAACGCTGACCAATCAAAGATTTTAAAATATGGAAGCAGCCAATGACTTTTAAAACTCGCTTCAAATGTAAATAAAATAGTTTGATTAAAGTCCTCTAAATGCAATGATAATAATGAACTTTACTGACTCTTTCGACACTAATTAATGCAATTTGATTTATTCTCACTCAATCTGTACCACCAAAAGTGTGATGGAAAAATACAAATAAATGCAAATTACCTATACGCGCTATTCCGTGAAACCACGCATGCACTTATCACTCTGATTTAAAAAACACCCACGACGCGGGACGCCCGTATTGGTTCTTAATTGCCCTTATGATCACTCAATTTAAAACCGTACCGGAATAAATGATTTAACAACCAACAGAATTATATGAAACAATACAAATCTGAATACCGATTACAAGCGCTTGAACACCATCCAGACAATTAGATTCAACCGAGTCTGCTACCGATTCAAATTCATCTGCCGTTGGTTTCAAATGCAACTTCCCATGAAAACAATTAAAGACCGCCCCTCGTAATTTTAACAGGGTGCGTGCATTTTTCCGTCCAATCGCAACTCTAGTCTTACGTTCACACGCCGCCTACCGCAGCTAAAAATCAAGAGATAAATTCTATTAACGCATCGGAATATTCCAAAGTGGCAGCCCTATAAATTACTATTCAAATGTGTAAGTTGACAAATTTAGAGTCTTCGTTATCTGCCTGCAACGAAAACAGACTCCAGCCTATCATGCAATTCGATATCTTTGTACACATGGCTAGTTCGTCTGCAATTTTTGACACGGTAATGTGTAGAGAACTTCAGAAATGCCAATTTAAAACGTCAGAGTAGATTGTTTTATGATGTCTGCGTCGCGACATTTCTTCGAACATTGCAGGTTCTGAGGCTGCACCTATAAACAAGGCCCCAAATGACGCGTATGGACATAGGTTTTCCATTAGCACTTAAGCTTCTGCAATTTTCTGGGTGTCCAGAGCAGTACGTTTTTCGAACAGATTCACAGCTATGTGTGTGTGGTCTACGATTAGCGGGAGGAATGCACGCCACATGTAGCTTTTCGCTTGAAAGAAAGAAAAAAATTTACGCAGGCTACGGACCCACATTTGTTATTGAAATCATACATGTAACAGAACTGCTTTAATCGTAAACAATTCTCGTTCTAATTTACAAACAATTTAGTGCCCCTTTTTAGTAATGAGATAAATTGTGTAAAATCACGGGAATAATATTTTTAACGCGATATTGTAAATTACAATTATTACACAAAGCTGCAATATAGTTCCCGGTAAAATGGTCGTGGTGATAAGTTTTTGCATTATTTTCGTTAAAATTAGAATCACAAATCTCACACTTTTCGGCATTTGCATGTGCCGTAGATTCTTCAAACGTTAAATCTTTCATAGGAACGGTAACGTGATTTTTTAATATTTCTTGAACATTTGTTGCTTCTCCGAATAATTTATTTACGAACCACTCAGCCGGGTTTTCGCCGCGGTAAATTTCAAAATGATTTAGTCGATCATCGTAAGAACATATGCAATGCTAAAGGCTTCGTGCCGTTGATAGGCGTTCGTGAATGCTTTTTCTAAAGTATCGTCACAGGAATGAATAGGTTTCGTTAGAGCTTCGAAGGCCGCGTAAATGACAAACGGCAAAGGCATGGTGACTGCAAATTGTTTGAATTTAACAATGTTTTCTCCGTCTTTAGGTAATTCAATTTTTACGGCCCCATGACACGAGCAATCTGACACATGACGATTTAATTTGGCCTTGGATGAAAAATAACACAAGCAGCGATCGCAAATGAACTTGACACGCATATTTGATGAAATTTGATACCTGCACCGTTCTGATAAATTTTTAATGGGACAAAAATGACCTACGCGTTGACTTTTCTTTAAGTATAATAAATTTACGTGGCAGTTTTTGACATTTTTTGTATGATAAAGCGGACCAACGCCCAGTGGGCAAAATCGCGAATCTGGCCGGACAAAATTATTTTTTATTTTTAAAACTTATTTTCTTCATGTTATATTGCTTTATGTGTGCGAAAATCTCAAAACTAAGACTTTTTAGCATGCCACTATCAAATATTATATTTATAAGTTTTCTGTTACTCGTGAAACGTCTTATGAATACTAAAACCAGTATATGTTTGTACTTCCACATTCTTCTAGATATACTCGTAGTTTATGTATAACAAAGTCTGAGAACGATATTTCCTGCGTCCAATCTCCTCTTAGTAATTCATGTAATTCCCTGTCCGCATTCTTTCATTCAACGTACCTTAGGCACAAAAAAAATCATAATTTTATTTCCGCACACTTCCGCACATTTCCGCACTTAGAGACAAGAAAGAATTTGAATTTTATTAGTTTCTACATAACACAGTATAAAAAAGAAAGTGCTATCTTGTGCTTTGTTAGTTATAGAGCTGTTCAAACATGAAATTATATTTTGAAATTCTTGTAGCTAATAAAATTAAATTTTTAAACTAAAATTACGATTTTTGAGATTTTAAGCGTTGATACTCACATGTAGAATCATCACTCATTCTGAAAAAAAAAAAAAAAATGAATATCGCAACCTAATCCAAAACACAGCACTTTTATTCATACTTGAAAAGCGCGTATTTCCGAACGCAACTTTAACTGTTTTTCGAAGTGCGGACTTAACAGGGTTATCAATATACTTTGTAAGTAGAGAAGGGGTCCGGTATGTACACATTAATCATCCTCAGACATTTGGGAACAATGTTAGAACAATAAATTAGAAATATTTCTTACGTCATTTTTCGAATTTTGTCCGTCTAGATTCCCCATTTCGCCCACTGTGCAACGATGCTCTTGTTTTCATACCCGTATACGTTAATTGAAATAAATTTATTGGAGTTTTCGAATTTCTGCAAGTCGCACAGGTTGACAGGAAAACATATACCTTTAAAATTAAAAAAAATCGTATATATTTTGACGATACGTAGAAGGATCGCACGCATCTTGACAGTTTCTCGCCGGAAATAGGTGGGCCAAAAGGCAATACGCGAAGCATCGTCGGTCTTGATTTTTGATATTCAATATGACGGCAGATCCACGTAAGTGTGACCGTTATCTATCTTTCCTCCTCTTCTCAACGGCGTGTACTTGCAAAACGCCAGGACCAGGTTCACGATTGCCGATAAACCAACCGCTGTCCCTTTCTTGAAACTCGGAAAGCTGATAAAAGTAAAAAAAGAAAATTAATATCTGGCAGCTTATTTCGTTTTAAACTTACCTGCACCATGATTTCGTTAAACAATTCGTTTAAAATTTCATCTAGATTTGTACCAATATTGATCACGTGATTTTTGGTATTGAAAAACTTATATTCCGAGACATCGGTTTGAAGTTTTACAAATTCACCGCAAAATACCAAATTTATCTTCATCGAAGGCGTTTTCACCAAATGTTTTCCGATTCTAGTTCTAATCAGAGACGAGGCGTCTAGGAAAAAGCTTCGCGGTTGTATCTTAGTTTTATTGATTATTACTCCGGTACGAATTCTGCTTTTAAATGCAGATTGCAGCTGTAAATTAAAAACAAAAACTAAATTAGAAAAAATACGTATGCATTTAATTTAAAACTTATATCCTTCCACTGAATTCGGTTGATTTTATTAATTCTCCGTTCTGTTCCGTTTCTTTGGGGACGACGACGTGTTCTTAAACCTCGACCAATCGGCAACGTTTTAATTTTTAATTCCAGTTTTACGTCGAATAAATGTAATTTTGCAATTAAGATTAATTTGTTTCTTATCGTTCACCGACTGACAATTTCTCAATAGCTCGTTTAATGTTTTAATATTTTTTTGTTTAGTTTTGCAATTTTATAAGCATCTGATTTATCGGCGCACTCATCTAATAAGCGAAACACATTTAAATATTCTCGTAAATCCATTTCAATATTTAATAATAATCTAATTTTAAAATTATGTTTATAACTAAGCTAATATTTTTTTACGTTAACGAGCTGAAAAAATAGACTAATTCTAGCGACTTGAAATAAGATAATAAATTTTGTACTTGTATTTTTAATATTTCTCAAATTCAATTTGTCATAAGCCGGCTGCGGTTTACTGGCTAATTTCACCAATATTTTGTAAATCAAGCGGCATTGTGAGGACAACACGTGACCTATCTTATCTTCGGGTATGGCCTTGTTAAATCGACGAGGCAGAAACACGACAAACTCTTGATCGAGTTCCGCCTGCAATGATTCTCCAAATTTCGTTTTTACATATTTTAAATCAGACAACGGATACTTGCGGTCGATTTTCAGCTCCGACAACTTCTTAATAGGTAATGATTTTAACGAAGTAGCACTATTTATATTCGAAATAGTATCCATAATTAACGCGCACAGAGAAAACGTAAAATGAACTCTTTTCTGTAGGGACAGATGATACAAACTAAAGTGCAGTGCTGCAGTTCGCGGCGCATTTTTCTTATCAGTAAATTGCAATGCAATGAGTAATCTAGGTGTGCGCATTAGATTTAAAATTAAAAATACAGGATGTTTCATAACTCGCGGCGTAGAATTAAGGAACGTATACGGGGTGATAAAAAAAGTAAAATATTTATTTCATAACTTATAAAAATATTTAACATTTTTTTAAATCAAAACATCACCGCATACACGTTCCTTAATTCTTCACTTCGAGCTATGAAACAACATGTATAATATGTCTTTTTTTATTGGTTTAAAATAAATTACGCTCACATTTTTTCCTCTTCTCCTTATTTAAGAGCGCAAGTTTGCTTTCGATCGTTTAGTTTCGCGGCGTGCGTAAATAAGTGCAAGTATACATTTGAAAATGGCATCATCATTGTTAGAGTTTCTGGATAGTTTTCTGCAATAATGCAGACGAAATAGTGATTTTCGTTTTGTTATCGAGGTGTCTTACAAGCTAAGCAGATCTGCAAAAATTTCAACGGGACTCAGTGTAACGAATAATTTTGAACCGTTGGTAAAACTAATGTACAGTGCAAAACCAAAATGTTTAATGTTTAACGGCGACGAGTGGAATCAATTCATCGAATACTTTCCTCGCATCGAAGAATATCTGAAATTACAAAGTACGAGGTGCCAACAATGTGCGTGCACGGAGGAAGACACGAAGACGATTTCCATTTCGAGCTTTGCGGCAGTGATATCAAATTATTTTTTATCGAGTCCAAAGGTAAATTTAAAGTGAAAATTATTAAAGGCGAAACAGAAATAGAATTGGATAAATTTATGTTTAAAATATTAAGTAAATTATTACATGTCGTCGGTTCCCGCATCAAAAGGCTCGAAAAACTTACGTTCAACGGCTACTATAATAAATTATAGAATTAATCGCCACTTATGTCCCGTATAATGAAAACTTAATTTCGTATGCCTGTAATTTTATTATTGGAATCCCAAAAGCAGAGGACGGAAATGTGCAATGGTATTCAGAAAGTATCGATTGTTTGCTCGAATTGTTGGCAAATCACGAAGACAAAATAAAACTCGACATGGGGAGATATAAAAACTCGATTTTAATGGGATCAGCCGTCGTCGGTCAGTCACAATGAAAACGTTAGAAGAGATACTTAAAATCGTGGATAAAATATTGGAATATAACAATCAAAATTTAGGTTTGAGCAATATCAATACGGATCTAATTCACTACATTCCCAGATACATTTTACTGCAACAATCTACGTTAAATTTAATTGATATTTGGGAGCGATTACCCGATCGTTTGAAACAAGATAAGGAGCTGCAGCGTAAATTACCTTGTTATTTACATTATAACACCGGCGAAACGCAGTGGGACGGACCTCCGATTTCTCTGCATTTGTGTCCTGTGTACCTAAACGACGACGAGAGTGCGTCCGTGTGAAAATGGGTCTCCTTGCTGCCGCGATTGTTTTCGCGGTAATTGCTAACAATACGTTTTATATAAACATTAATAATTCGAACATAACTGAGTGTTACGTGTGTACAGATTACGAAAATAGCGTTTAGCCTAAGAATTGGATTCAGCTTGCTTGGAAATGTTCGAACATGTTCGACGTAAATTTAATAAATCAAGATCAGACGTTGCTGTATTACAAACTTCGTAGTTTTCATCAAGGTCGTCGGCAAGTTGAAGACAGCGACTGGAAGATTGCGCTAAATATTTCGCACGAATATGCAGATTATTTTTTCGATTCGGAATATGTCAACTTAACGCAAATTGATTTTAATCATAATTTGTTTTTGTATAACGATAATGAAAATACTTATTGTTCGCATGCATTTTTTGTAAGTTGTATCGCACTGTTTTTCAATATATTGTTAACGATAATTTGTATGTGCCATATAAAATGTTTTTTAAATAAGTATGTAATCAGAGGAATTAATAAAACTATTTTTCTTTAAAAATAAGCAAATCAATTTATTTCTACGTTCATACAATTAAACAATATTTGACAGTTTAACCCAAGATATTTCAGGAATGCCCAACCATTTCACGTAGGCTTTTCCTCCTTTTTTCTCAAAATTTTTTCCACCAAATAAACATCTTCGTGTTTAGCTCGTTGGAGTTCTTTGTTATAGAAGGCGCCCAATATCGGTTGCTTCAACATGTCTTCTAGCAGGTAAGTAATGGGATTAGTAACTTAAATTTTAACGATTTTGAACAGTTCCGTGGACCACGACGGAATAAACGCCTTTTCGAATACTCCTTTATATTTGCTGATGCAAACGACATCACCGACACGAAATTTCGCTTTGCCCGCAATTTTAATCTTATTGTATATCGTTTCTAAAAGTATCTTGTCATTTATCTTGTTCACATCTTTAGGAGCCATGCTTATTGTTCTGTACACACTGGCGTTGTATTTATCCACAATCGTTTGCAATAAATCGAACCATTTAAATTTGCCGCGCATACTGAATTCTCTGTACAGATTTTCTTTAATTGTCCGTATAATTCTCTCTACCATGGCGGCCTTTATCGGAGAAAATATTGAGTAATGATTTATTCCGCATCTATTTGTCAAATCTTTAAACTTTTGGTTGTAGAACTCTTTTCCCTCGTCGGAGTGTAAATTTTGCGGGAGTCCTCTTGTCGGTATTCAATATTTCGAGCATAGCTTGAGTTACGAGCTCGCCTGTCTTCCTTTTCACCGGTCGCGCCCACAAATACTTAGAAAAGCAATCTATGACAACTAAAATGTAATTATAAGCTTTATTTTCACGCGCATAAGGAATAAATTCGCACAGATCAGCTTGCCAAAGATCGTCCACAAACTTTACAATTATGGATCTCCTCGAAAATTTTTTCCTCGCAGGTTTGTGTAAATCATTGACGACGTCACGTCTAATTTGGCTCATTGCTGGCAATTTTATTGTGCCCTTCACCGAACCGCTGCTCCAACTTATCTAATCTAACATTAATCAGCTTCACTTGTTCTTGAAATACGTTTAGCTCTCGTTTCAGATCGCCGAGGTAGAGAGCGTTAGATGCTTGCGATCGAAATATTTCTTCTATTTTCGATTTCACGTCCGTAACTTGATTTTGTATGGTCCTAGAAACATTTTTGATTTTTTCCTTTATCTCGTCTACGTATTTTTTATTGGTCGCGTCTCTTAGATTGATGCTCGAGCCGACGTTGCACAGTCGTTTGTTCCCGATATCATAATGTTTATCACTTGTGGGAGAAAATCCCGGGAGATCCTCGAGTTGTTTTCGTTTTGCGTAAATACCTGCCGAATTTATCGAAGCTCATTCTATAACATCGGCTTCTTTCAGTTCTTCGATGATTGCAATAATCTCGTTATTACGGCCCGTGTGTCCTGCCTGTTGAGAAGCCTTCAACAATTTCAGACGATCCACTAGCTCGTTGATGTTATCCCAGTATATATACTGAAACGGTTTATTTTCAATTTCTAAACCTTCACCGCTCCAAGTTTTAGCGCGAGATCTTCTTTGGAACAACGGTTGAATTATATTTCTGTATTTTTCACTTCGACTTCCCTTTATTTGCCTTGCCGGATTATTGCCTCTTCTGTGAGCGTGCGTGCGATCTAGTATATGATGATAGTTCTCGAGCTCTTCGTTCTTATAACCGATCGGTTGCTTTTTAGAGAGTAATTCATAAAGCCCCGGTGTGCCAATGTATGTAACATCTTTAATTATCAAATCTTTTTTTTTTTTTAATTGCACGTCGCTATCGCCCATTCGCCAAGCGTCCGTAACAGGATTATAGCGAATGCCGTACACATTGTCGTACTCATTATTGACGTCTTTTAATAAACCATCAATGTATGCTCTGGGAAGTGGATCGTACATCTTAAGGTATTCGTCTCTAGGTGTGGGAGACATTATTTGATACAAATTTTGGTAATCGGAAAGTCTTCTCTCTTCATCGATTTCTTCTTCCTCCTCGGACGAAAACGGGTTATATCCGGCAACATTTTCCGATTCAACAAATCTGGGTTGTGTAAGACTGAATTGCCTTTGCAGTCGTCGTTCCTGTTGTTGTCCGCAACAGTTTCCGATTCAACAAAACTGGGTCGTTCTTGAACGTCCGAAGAAAATGGAACAACGTCCGAAAACTATATACAGGCTGAGTCCAAAAAAACGCCTACGCGAATAGCGTCGGTGTTTATTGTCGTATTTGGATGATCAAAAAATCAAATGAAATGGCAGAAAAAACTCTACAATATACCATACCTTGCGTCTTTAATGCATTTAAAACAGCTGCATGACAGCTGTCAACTTTCGTTTTTTAAATGGAATGGTATAATTACTGTAATAAATTTCGAAAGAACTTTTTTTTCTGCGTTCAACGATGTGCTGCAATAAATACTTATTTTCAAAACAACAGAAAAAAAGTTAAAAGAAATTAATAAATTATTAACATGAAATGACGTAATAAACAGTTGCTGAACAATAAATGATATCTGTTTTACGGTAAATAGTGTAGTGTCTATAAGTACTTCCTCATAGGCAAACAAACGACGATAACTTTCAACATTTTGTTTTTGTCTTTGCTGACAATAAACTCGACTACTACCATTAAGGAGTACCTATCCTATAACGATGCGGAATGTAAAGTATTACAAGTGGCCGGATGGGTGCCCTTTCAGGACCAGCATCCGACTTTATTAGATGATAAATTTATGGCATGCATACCGTTAAAATTTCTACTCGGTTTCTGCGAGGACTACAAGACAATCATAATGAACGCCAAACAAGAAATAATGTTACTTCGTTCCAGAAGTGACAATAATTGTTACATGAGTACGGGGACGAAAACGGCAAGCATAAGCTTAGAAAAAATCGTGCCGCATATTACGCTCAATGACGAGATGAAATTGAAAATGCTACAGTTTCTACAAGAGTCAAAATCTATTTTCATTCCTTATCGACAATGGGAACTACATGAATTACCAAGCATGCGCCCAACCCTTAATGATGTGTGACCAATATGAACGTCTACGAATTTAGAAAAACCTAGGTATGTTATCGTCGCTTTCCAAGACGCTAGAAAAGACAAACCTACTAAAAACGCGTCAGAATTTGATCACACACACATTCGAAATATTAAATTACATCTTAATTCTGAAAGTTATCCGTATAAAAATTTAAATCTCGAAATGAGTAAAAATAAATTTGGCATTGCTTATCTGAAGTACGCAGATTTTCAAAACAGTTATTACGGACGTGGCAACGAACCGATTCTAAATTTGGCGGAATTCAAGAACGTTACGTTATAGACTGTTCGAGACAGAACGAGTCCGTAAAATCTTCGACTGTCGACATTAAATTAGAATTAGAGAGCGAACAGGAATTTAAGGCGGATATGGTCGCATACTGTCTAATTATCCACGACAAGATCGTTGAATATAAGCCTGCAACGAATATAGTTAGAGATATAATTTAAACAAAATGTATATTGTTTTATGTATTTAATTATCTGAAATATATTTTTTTAAACAATGAGTGCTTTTACTTTCCCCTCCACTCTAAACGAAAGGAGGCCGAGTGCATTTTCTCTCAGTTTTTGCGTTTGCTTCATCGAGTGGTGAGAATTATGAAGAAAAACGTAACATTTGCCAAAGAACCGACCGTTGTAATAGAATTTAACGCGAATGATGAAGAAGAAGAAGAGCAAGACTATAACTGGATGCAAAACGCACGCGACAGAATCCGTTTCCGCCTAAGAAATTATCGAAAATTCTCGATCCTATTCTAGTCCGGAAGCACGAATTGTACAAGAAAGAAGCAAACGTAAAATAGCTAGTTATTGATATAGGATTCCAATTGGAACGTTTTGTGGTAAAAGAATTGGCAATCAGAGACGCGTGTGGCATAGCACATTTCGTATTCGGTCCACCCGACATTCCTTTCAATAAATTAAAAAAGCAACATAAAAGACAAATTATTTGGCTGGAAAATAATTATCATTATCTACGCTACTCTGACGGTTACATTCCTTACAGACAAGTGAAGAATATTCTTCATCAATTTACACACGGATATCAGCGAATCTACGTAAAAGGGTCACCAAAAAGCAAATTTCCTCCAAGAGCATTTACCAGCGATAGAAATCGTAAACCTGGGATCCGATCCTGACTGTCCGAATTTAAACAAAAGAAATTCATCTTGTCTGTGTCACACAAACAATTACAGCATTTGTTCCATGACTAACGCAAATGTAATTTGTAAGTATTTATATAATTATATATTTCATCAAGTTATGAATATAAGTTTTTTTCATAGTAATAAACTACATACGTAAGCAAAACGCATCTTCTCTTTTTTAATACGCACGCCGGCATCGTTTTCGTTCGCTTCGGCTCGCGGAAATTCGCACGCCCCGAGGACCCATTTTGTCGAAATTCCCGCGACGCCGCCGCACAGTGGTCAGTTTTAATTATTTGGCGCGGAAAAATTATTTTATATTTTTGAGTTGTTCATATCAATTCTATAGATAAAGAAATATAGATACCATGCAATATTCGGTATTTTTTCTAAACTTTTGCGGCATATTGAGATTTAGGGTATCAACAGGTTTCTTTGAATAATACACAAAAAATAATATGCCAGAAGTGAATAATGTATTATGTAATATACACAGCTAGGTATGTAGCTATGTAATTACAAACATAGAATGTAAAAAACACAGTACGTAAGAAACACTGTATACAGTGTGTATAAAAATTTGGAACACCTTAAATATTTCCTAAAATATTTTCTTTTTGTAAAATGTTCTCACATGTCGAATATTACTATAAATTTATCATATTTTAGCCTAGTTGATTTATGTGTACAGTGGCGTACCGTTGGGGTACAAAAATAATTTTAATTTTTTTAAATGGAAACCCCCATTTTTTATAATGAATTACAAAAGTGTATATTTTTTTACGAATATCTACATAAAAATTTTATAGGGTCACATAAGGAAAAGTCAAATATGGCACACCTAGTGACAACGTTGAAAAACAGGTCATAACTTTCGAGATTGCAAGTTATTGCACATTATTTCAGTGTACACTGAAAAGGCAATATATATTTGAGATAATACAGTGGTAATTATTACCAATACGCGCCAATAACATCATTTCTAGTCTGTCACATATGTACAACAAACACGGCTATAATTTCGTTGTGATTACGAATGTCACCGAATTTTTTTTAACTATTAAAATTTATAGTTACATCAAATTTTAAAAGGGAATACACATTTTATTGACCCATGTGGATTTCTGAAAGAAAATCACATAAAACTGAACAAAATGTAGGCTTATTAAATTCGATAAGATTATAATCCTTATCGGGACGGACTCTACGCTTGCGGATCAGTCGAATTCTTTTGGATACTATACTAGGGAGGTTGTAGGCTTACGTTTTCCTAGGTTTCAATTTTTAAATATGAAATTATATTTAGGGTTTTTGCCGCGCCAGATAATGAAAACTAACCACTGTGCGCCGCCGCTCTGTGTGCAGCGATCTATGCTCCCGCGCGCGTCATTCTTTTTACAGAAACCCACCGATGCATCCGTGTTCGACGCAAAAAAAACGACATCCTTCGCAGCGCGTCGTTCTTATTACACATCTCGAACTGATACGAGCAACTGACCCAACGGTCGAGCGGCTTAGGTGGACGGCTCACGAACGCCGAGGAACGAGTTCAAATCGAGTTCAAAAAAGTTGACGCAACCAACATCGCATCCGTGTTCGACGAAAAAATAAGGACATCATTCGCCGCGCGTCGTTAATATTACACATCTCGAACGGATATGAACAACTGACTCAACGGCCGAGCGGCTTAGGTGGACGGCTCAGGAACGCCGACGAAAGGGATCGAATCTCTCTCCGGAAGGAGGAAAAAATTCCGTAGCGAAGCGCCGGTGGCGACACCCGGCGGACAATTTCCGAACTAACGTTCCGACGACGCAGCGCCACGGCCATCTGGCGGACAATTTCCGAACTAACGTTCCGACGACGAAAATAGCAGCAGCGCCGCAGGCATCTGGCGGACGGACGCCCGAACTACGTTGTCTCCGTCTCTCTCTCTCTCGAGCTCCATCTCACTCTTTACCACGGGCTCAAATGAGGCAGAAAACTGGACCGGAAGTCAATGCATTTCAAATGGGGAAAAAAGGGTGTGGTCTGTTTTTTATATTTACTCCTTAAACTTATGGATCACCCAGGACTCAGTTCTAGGCGAGTACAACCTAATCTCAGGTGTAATAGCTCGTGGTGGAGCTGAAATAGGAATATCCATTTCTGTAAAGCATTGTATTGGTTTAAAGCATGTATGAATTCTCATATTTTCTCTTTGTAGGAATAATTAGACACAAGAACGTCCTCTGTCGTGGCCTGGAGCATCGCCTAAAGTAAATTGGACATAAAAACATACGGTATTACGAACATAACACAACAGTATGTAACATAAGTTTTGGGAAAAAATTTAAAGCTTAAGCAAACAGTATCAAAATTTTTATTTATCCATGAGTATTAGGGCTTATTCCTACATCCTAAAGTAATACGTAACTAATTTTACATAACTGCCAGAGGATCATTATCTTCAATGACGCGCAGTTTTCTGCGAATATGTCTCATATTTCACTGGACAAAAGTAACATCTATTTTCCGAATCTTCTGAAATATTCTTCTCTGCAACTGGTGTTCGTTTCGGGCTTCTCAACCATTATTATAAATTTTTCTAGCGAGATGTGTCCAAAATACTTCAATAGGTCTTGCCTGAAGGACATTTGGGGGATTGTTTTCTTTGGGTGTAAAATTAATGTTACTTTCGTTTAAAAATTTCTTGGTTATTCGGGCGTAATAATTTTGTTAATACTCATCATCAAAATGATGAAACAATATTTTGGCCCGATCTTGCTTCATGTCATTACGCCAGAATAACCAAGAATTTTTTAAACTAGTTTATTCCCTTAGTAACAATTATCAAAACAATTGTGACAAACTGAAGATTAAAGTTAAACTAAGTATAACTGAAACACCGGCCCATAGAGGTGTTCTGGCGTCGCTTTCAGTACCGGCACATGAACGCTAGGAGTCAGGTGTGTGAGTGAAATATCCATGGTATAAATATACAGGGTGATTTTTTGAAAACGATCCATCTGAAATACTTTAAAAATGAAAAGGTACTCATCTTAAGTGAATGATTTTTTTCCAGTGTTGGTTGTTCATTCTATAATAAAATGTCACTGACACACTGTTATTTCCAGCGTCTAGCGAGATGTTTAAAGATTTAGTAGACCAAAGTGTTAATTTTTCAGTTTGTACCGGGTGTCCCAACGGTGTGTATTTCTTCTGTAGAACCTATAGAAATAACAAGTAGAAAAAAAGAGATTAAGAAAGTTATACTAGACATCACGCGGCACATTTTAAAATTATTGTTAACTATACAGGGTGTTCCAGAAAATGGTGGTGTATAGAGAGAGAATTTTTTTAAATGAAACGCCCCATATACTTTTACAAATTTAGATGTTCCGTGGAGAGCTGATTACAACAATATAAATATATATAGATTTCACTTAGTTGTTTTCGTAAAAAAAAATTTTTCTTCGAAAATTCCTTAAAAATTTATACATTTTGAACTTATGTTGCTGACTATGGAGATGACATAGACTTACGAAAATATAACAAAATATTTTTAAGACTTTGGACTTTATGAAAATATGAAAAAAGTTAAAATATCTTTTAGTATTATACAGGGCAAACAGTACTTGCGAAGCACTCAGTATCTCATTTTTTTTTAATGGAATGACCTATTTTTTATTTCAGAAATAGATAGTACTTAAGCTTAGCTTTTTACTGATATTAGGTTATATACCTTTATTTCTAACATTTGCTTAACTAGCAATATTGTTTTTACTACCATTAGAATTTTTATGGTTTTAACCTTTTATTTTTGGAAATAAATTATAACCATAAATTTGAAAGTTCCTAGAGCTTCCCAAACTCAAAATGCAGATATCAAAATTCGAATACCACTGGTCACATACCGAGGAAATAAAAATATTTGAAGTGGACATAAGAGTAAAGTACCTTTATTTTTGAAGATATGCGGAAATATTATTTGAAAAAGTTATTCAGAATTATTATAAGATCTCAAATATGAAATCATGGCTGACTACGATGAAAATTTTTTTCACATATTTACCTGTTTTTCTCGTTCAATGTGAATATTATAAAACGTTAAATGTGTAGACCTGGACGTTTCTTCAGGTGTGATATAAATACACACTGGGATTTACTTTTTGCTCATTTACTATACAAAAATTATAAATGGAAGGCTAAATTGTTCAAATAGTAGTAAAAACAAGTTTCTAATGAAAGAAATGCTAGAGAAATAGGTTTATGACCTGGTATCAGTAGAAAGCTAAGTTTAAGAACTACCCTGTATAATGCTAAAAGATATTTTAACTTTTTTCATATTTTCAAAAAGCCCACAGAAGAAATACACACCGTTGGGACACCCGGTAATTAAATTTTTCTAAAAGACAGGTACATTGGCGTATTCTTTGGAGGATAAGCTTTCATTTGATGTACCACACGATGGGCCATTTCATTAAAATTTTTTGGTAGGAGATTCGTGGGGGCACAGGAGTAAATGTCAAAAGTGTGATTTACAGGTCAAAAGTGTGATTTATAGTTCAAAACATCTCCGCCTTAGAATAAAAGCAGACGTGTTTTTGAAAAATTTTATTTTCCTTTTCATTTTTGAAATATTTCATGTGGATCGTCTTCAAAAAATCACCCTATATAGGTATGCTCGCTGCGTGATTTCCTCAAGGTTTGGCGCGAACAGTCCAAGCCTTGAGGAATTCCTCTACGTATGTGACGGTTTCCTTGAGGCCGCGGAGGACGCGAGAGGCCGAAAAATTACGAAGGAAATTCAGTTCTTTTTGGCCTTGAGGCCGGATTTTCCCTACCTCTTGACTCACGTGTGTGGTGGACGCTTAGTCGTCCTTGAGGATTTTAACAGTCATGTCTCTCCGTGTGTGGCAAAGGGTTCGGTAGAGGAAATCCACAAGGAAATCCCGGAGGCTTTTTCCTTGAGGATTTCCTGTATGTGTATGGCTAGCTTAATACTCGAAACACCGATCTCAGCGCATGGCCCGGGTTCGTCCGAATACCTGTCTTATCTTCAACCATTGTTACAGTTCGTTTTTGCTTTAACGTTTCCATTTTAGGTCATTTCTAAATTTTGGCTTCAGTAATCTAAGGTACTTGTTTCTTTTCTTGCGTGTAGATTGGCTATTTTTGAATTTGGAGCGAGAAGGAGCGTGTCGGCGATTTCCGGCTTGCAAAAAAGATCAGCGTTGTTCCGGAACGCCATATTATTAATTCACGGCACTCATGGGCGTTGGCCACTTTTGATCGTCGAAGAAGATAATTTTGTAGTTTGTGTTTGAGTCTGGCCACCTAATAAATCTTGAGGATTTTTTCGCTAGTGAGCATTTGTTGGAAGCATAATCCAGTGTTGTAATAGCAGTTAAAACCTGTGCCACGACATTCGTCTAAGTTTGCCACGTGTTCAAACAGACGCGTCGCAGTTATTTATCGCTTCAGGCCCTTATCTTAAAAAAGGGGTCTTTTGATTCAGCTTCAAGTTCGTAAAACTTTTTACTTACTTTTGTGTTTCTTCCATTAACGAATTGCGAAGGGTCGAAAACTCATGAAAAATCCGTGTCACTTTTCCTGACCTTGACGTAATCGTTTGGGTTCCCCATACGAGTTTGTTTCGACGCAGGTATCACCTGTCCGACAGCCTGCTTTACATTCACAATCATAGTTCATCGCTGGGAGCCCTTGAAGGAGATGCTGTTCTGGATCGAGTCAGCGTCGTAAACTGCATCCCCCAGACTGCTCGAACTTAACGTAGAGTTGGTGGGACCGAGTGTGGTATTGTACAAACCCTCTGTCTTTTAGTTGTTATATGCGTCTCTAAATTGATTATTGGGTACATTCGGTGCCTTGTGATACCGTTCTTGCCTGCTTAAGGCCGAGGTTCCTTAAGAACCGCTTTTCGTTGCATGCGATCTTAAACTTTCGATCTTGTAATTGTGTCTACTGTCCTTCACTAGTACGGAATTTATTATACGTTATTTTGTGAACCGTACAGGACATCCTCGCCGCTGATTACGCGTTTGCTGACGCTTTGTAAATTTCAATTTAATTAAGTTTGACGATACTATTTTTGGGGGAATTTTAACATAATCCTCTTTTATCGTTTGCTTAACGTTCTGCTCTTTGTAATTGAACACTTTTTCGTTACGTTTCTTAATAAACTCCGTATCCTCGTTTGACGCATTTTTTAATCAATATACAAGGTGTCTGATAAACATTTTTTTATTGCGGAAATCAAACCTGAGGGATTCTCAAACGCTTTTAACCACGTGTGCAATCCTAGCGGTGCCACGTATTTCACCATACTACTTGGAACTTACATAACGCTAGGTGGCGCCCATTTTATTCAACATCCAGGTATCGAGTTACCGACAATCCTATTGTAGCCCATCCGATCTCCGCTGAGCTGGGCATAATTCCAGGTAGGTTTCCGCCAACATCGACGAGTTTCTCCCAGCGTTCGCAATTCACGCAAGGTCAGTTAGGTAGCACCATGCTCCCTACTTCTTAAGGTTCCATCGTCTCCTACTACATATTCTTGCGAATGCTGCTCATCAGTTTCTATTTCTATAAGGCCCAGTTGTACACTTCCAGCTTAACTTTAAGCCAAAGCTTAAAACCTTAACAACAATTGTTGAATTAATCGTTGTTATGGATTAAAGCTTCAACTTAAATTTAAACTGGCATTGTACAACTGGGCCTAAGTATTGTATCATTTTGAGATTCCCCATCAGTTGCTGAATCTATACTAGAATGTACTTGTACATGGTCCGCAAGAAACAACAGCTTCTTGAGATACCATATTTTAAGTTCATATACTTATTACAACATAAATGTTAATATCATTGATATACTTAAATACCAAAAATAAAATACTGTCTTTTGACATTCCATAGCGTTGCTTGCTTTTCTTGCTATATTCCGTAAGAAAACTAGTTCTTCTAAACAGACTCAACAAAATAATAGCTACAATAAAAAAAATAGGAGAATATTTTTATAATAAAAAATATATTTTCTTCGATCCAGATAACAAATGAAAAATAAAAATTTCTTTGTAACAATATTTTTGTTTTTGTTTTAATATGTAATATTAAATTTTTAGTTTTAGAAAAGAGTCTTTCGGCAGGAACAGAGTTGCAGAGACTTGCAAATACCTTTTGGCCATTTTATGCAAATTAGGAAATGTACCGTTTGTCCATCTGACAATGAGACATAGGGATTTAACATGGGAAAACAGATATTGCTTTATATTATCTACCTGAGTACATATATATGAAATTCTGGGTTATAATCGGAAAGATTATTGCATTCAAAGTGTTTTGATACTAAATTTGTGCAATTTTAGTTCTTAATTATTTAGAAATTAAGAAAAAAGTTATTATTTTTTTCCGTACAAGATTAGTAACTATTTAACGAAGAGTTTACAAATGGATCTCGTGGTCCAGGTAGTTTGTTCATGTTTCACAACCGTAAGGTCACAAGTTCAAATCCGAATGAGGACACTTTTTTTTTCTTTTTTAAAATATTTTTTCAGATCTGAAATCACTTAAACTCTTAAACTAGTTTATTATTTTATTTATAAGTTTAATTTTAATATTAATTATGTAAGATAATAAATAAAGTTATAATAAAATTTTGCAAACGAAAAAATACACATAAATGCAACATAATTAATATTAAAATGAAACTTATAAATACAATAATAAACTAGTTTAAGAGTGATTTCAAATCTGAAAAAAATATTTAAAAAAAGTGTCTTCATTCGGATTTGAACTCGTGACCTTACGGTTATGAAACATTAACAAACTAACTTGTCCACAAGATCCATTTGGAAACTCTTCGTTAAATTCCTACTAATCTTGTACGGAAAAAAATAATAACTTTTTTTAATTTCTAAATAATTAACAACTAAAATTTCACAAATTTAGTATCAAAACAGTTTGAATGAAATAATCGTTCCGATTATAACCCAGAATTTCATATATATGTACTCAGGTAGATAATATAAGGCAATTTCTGTTTTCCCATGTTAAATCCCTATGTCTCATTGTCAGATGGACATACTGCATATTTCATTTGGTTCCATAATAGAAATGGGTTTTTAGTTAATTTACTCAAAGGTGCATTCAGGTATTGGGAAATATCTGCTCCTATTATTTTACTCGAGTTTTTATTAGACACATTACCCAGTCTATTAAATAGTTTTTTGTGGTGAGTCCATAAATCATTATCGCTTCCTGCCTCTACTTCAATTTCTTTTAAATTTTCTGCATTGGTTGTGTTATCATTTTCAACATCATCAGTACTATATTTATATTTCCTAGTAAATCTAACAGCATTAGCAGCCGCATCAAAATCTTCAAAATGTAATTTTTTAAACCTAGGGTCTAAAATAGTAGCTACTGCCAAAATTTCTACCTGTTCAATTTGCCTCAATCTTTTGTCCATTTCTGACTTTAATACTTTTTTACAGTTCATTATAATTTCTGTGTTTGGTGTAATTTTATCAACTTGATTTTGCATGCAGTACACTAAAGGTATAATTTTACTGATTGTAATGTATTTCTCTCCAGAAAGTTCAGATGTTGCAAGCTCCATAGGGTTCAGTAACAGTTTTAGTTCTTTAGTAATTTCTCATTCGATTGAAGTTAACATTGGTGGAGCAGTTAAATTGTTTAGTAAAATTTCATTGACGTCTTTAGGTTCTTAAAATTATAAATTTTTCAATCATGTATTACACGTGTCCTTCGTGTCGATACATCATGGATCAACTTCAACATTGTCGCTTCTGAAACGTCTCTATTTTTTTTGTAACTTTCTCAATTCATCACAAGCCACTGCACTCTGCTTAAACCACTTTACAATTTTTCTAATTTTATCTAATATCTCGGGAATTCCTTTTGCATTTTGCAAAGCATCTGATATGCTTAGACTTTTCAAATGAATCATGACATGCTTTGACAATGTTTGCACCATTATCAGTTACCACTCCAACAATTTTGTTATATGGAATTTACCACTCACATCTTGAAGAATTTTGGATAAATGCTCTACAGTGTGGCGTTCATCAAGTTGATACACACCGATTACAAATTAATATTTTCTAAAAAATGGAGTGTAATTCCTATGAAACTTCCTGTTTGTAGTATATCAGTCCACACATCAGTAGTTATTGAAAAGTGTTCGTCATCAAGAAGCTTTGCTTTGAATTTGTTTGCAAGACATTCAGATTTATTATCTAACAGTTTAACTAAATTCTCTTATACTTGGTACTTCATAGAGAGGAAAAACTGTCCGTACCAGTTCCAAAAATCCATTTTCCACAGTTCTAAATGGTAAATTATCTTTTATTAACATAAATAAAATACTATTTGATGTGTCATATCCAAAAATTGGGTAATATGATGATATGTAGTAAAATAGTAATTAAGTTTGACAGCAGATCCCAAGCAAGTTACACGTTAATTATTTCTTCTCCTCTTCGCCAGTAATTTTATGCAGTTTATATTAATTATTCATATTTGACGTTGTCGACCTGATGATGGTTCTATAACCGAAACCGGTCGTCAAAATAAATATCGAGAGAAAGTTGGGAAGTATTATTTTACTACATATCAAAATACTATTTGTTATTCGAGTGTGTTTTGTGCCTTCTGTCTGTAAGAAGTGATATCTCTAAAATTTTCTGCAATGGAGCTTTGTTTCATAGGTGCTTTTCTTTTAAATAATTCATCTGTGACTAAATAAATTTTATACTAATTATTCTACAAGTCACTACATAAGTCACTCTATCTTACCACTTACGGCAGATTTTACAGTTAATGTTGAGGCTGTTGAGAGAGTTGACGCTTCTGAATAATCTGGCGTCGCTAGTATTGACATTATCCTGAACTTCTTTCTCGTTAGCTTGATTTGAAGTAGAAGTATGAAAACTATGAACACGAGTAATATGCCCCGTTAAATTTGATGTGTTACCGGAAGTTTTAAGTTTTTTGCCACAAAATTTGCAATCTGCAGAACCATCAGATTTTCTTGTGAAATATTACCACAAGTCGCTAACTTTTCATTTAGATTTCGGATTGAGAAAAGAACTGCTGGATGCTATTGAGCCCATTTTAATAGTAAGTTGTCTAATAGGAAATCGAAATTTAAGAAATTAACCGTCAGTAAATGAAAATCAGTAAGTACTTACCTTGGAAAGTTCTTAACACAAATAACAAATGATTATTAATATTCAAATAATCTAATCATAACATCGATGATTTCATACAAAGCCAGATGATTTACTACAAGAATGCAAAAAGACAATAATAACGATCTACCATCGAAGAGATGGCGTGATATTTATAGCCGATCTTTAAGACCGCGTTCTGGTAATCCCCGCACTGTCATTGGTCGGTTTAGGCAGAAAAATAGTTGCAGCACAGCGTAAAACTTGCAGCGCTGAAATGTAGCGTATACAGACCACACCTGATTAATGGAGGTCGCTTGACGAAAGCGAACAATGACGTCACATACATCTCGTTCGGGTTTACGCTTTATTAAAGCACTGCAGCGCTGCGGTTAACGATTTTATGAAAAAAGTGAAACGAATAATACATTTTAAAAATAAAATCAAGAACCTTTCTAGAAAAATGAGATATACAATAAATTTTAAAATTAAATCAACATCCTTTCTAAGAAAAACAATCTAAATATAAATAAATAAACTCAACAGAAACATTTCAACAATATAAGAATACGTATTTAGAGAATAATAAAAAGCAAAAAAAAAACTCTTAATAGATAACCTTTGGTTAGAACACTTAGAACAGTTAGTTTAGTATAAGTTACTGTAAAAGTTTCTTCACTTTTTTTCCATGTTTTGTTTCAGGTTTGTTTACGATTACACGTTTCAAGCTACTTCTTTTCGAATCGTTAACAAACTTAAAAATTTTAAATAGAATTGCTACTGTGAAAAACGAGTTACACATCAATTCTATGTTCACAGCTAAATTTATGAGTACCAATTTCATTTTTGAAAATCTTTCTAAAAAGATCTTCCAACGAAGCCCTGTGACCATTTGTTTCCAAAAAGCTAAATATAATAGGCAACGCACCATGTCGAATAATAGTAGGTTCTCAACTAAGAAATATGGGATCCTAGCATTTAAACAGAGAGATTTACGACCAAACTAATCTCGGATCCCATGTCGGACCCTGCGCTGGCTACGAAAAAATATATACGGCTGCGCCTTTTTTTTAAATGTTTTTAAACTCCTTCACTCAACGATACGAGCGAGCGTAGTGAGCGGGTAACTTTAAAAGCCATACGAGTTTAGATAACACTTTTCTAACGAGTTGCGTATACAATTTTTAGCATTTCGTGCGAAAATTGATTTTATTAATGTTTAATAGAAGTGACATTAATCACTCTGACATTAACAACTGTCACAATTGATGGACGTTGAAAATAAAAAATAATAGTAATTAATAACGAGTGTTCAATGGAAAAGTTCATCAAGTTGGTTTTGGTTTTTTGTTGAGAGAAAAAGGAAAGACTTCCTAAACCGATTGAAGTTTAACGGATGACAGTTGTCAAACAGTTGTGTTTTGCTTATATCCTAACGTGACTTATTAGCTGGCCTCGGAATTTTTCTGACAGTCTTAAAAAGTATATGATTTTTACGAAGATGCGGCAATCGAGTACACACGTTAATTCTAATAAAATACACGTTTGTGGTTGAATTTTTGCCGATTTTTATAAGTACTACACCTTGTTAAAATTTGCCATCTGAAAGCCTGCAGGCGACTCAAGCATGAACGTTGTCGTCATATCAACGAGTGGTCATATCAACGTACATAAATAAGTTGATCAGTTGTTTTACAAAATATAATGTTAATAACTTGTTTTTCTTCGGTTGTACATTAAAGCAGTTCTTTTTACGCTGAAGCATTTTGTGTCTTTTGGTATAATGAACACTTCTGCTAAATATAATCAAGTACTTCTGCTAAAACACCTTTTCCAATTGTATTTCAGAAAATTTCAGATTAGTAAATTATAAAGCGTCATATGAAATTCAGAAAATATTATTTGTAAATCAGAAAGCATTATTTGTAAATCAGGAACCATTCGTGATTAAGTTTTTTTTTTGTAAGTTTGTAAGTGTCTGAATGGTAATAAGAGAAGAACTTGTAACGCGCCCGCCCCAATTAGACTTGTTTATTGACTATTACTGTCAAGTAAACACATAATAAAAATGTACAAACAAACCACTTAAGATTTATTACTAAGGGAATGACTGTCTAGCCCATTGACCTAGAGTCCCAAGAAAGCCATGCAGATGTTCTACGACAGCTGTGCATGCACTTAGTTACTCTACCTGCTTACTGGGGTTACCGGCCGGCTCTAACGGTTAATCCTACGAATTGGGTTACGGTTGAATGACTTGCGGAATTCGTTCAGTACTGGTAATAATTATAATATTCTCTAATTATGGCCCGATCGTCAAGGTAACCCCGCAAGTACGTTGTGATAACCTGGTTCTTTTGGTACGAGCAGGAAAATAATTCTCCAGGGCAAGGAATTAGATAATTTAATAATGAAATGCAACAATTAAATTTAATTAATTATTTATTGAAAAAAAAAGAAAAAAAAATGGGAAAACTCCTGGTATCCCCTCTGTGGGATCGGAGATCTTGAACGAAAAACACTTGCGTTTGAAATCAATACAAATAAACAAAAATTACGATTTTTAGAAGGTACAGTATAAATCGTTTAACATATATCACTTTCGAATATCGGCGCGATCTACTTTCTTTCGATTCACACCGTTGGTGGTTTGATGTCTACACAGATGTTTGTTGGAGAGCTCTGCTCCTTAATTAGATTACTAATTAATTGAATTTCAAATTAACTCGAGTCTTGGTACAGTGTTCGTCACCTTGGATCGTACTCAAAGACTTGAGCTTAATCAACCAACCCACAAAGTGTTTCAGTGGGACCACAGTGTACTTAATAAATGGAGTTAATTAATGAATTAATCAGATGTTTGCAGAAGTATGTGATACAAATGTCGCCTTCAGCGATCAACTTACAAGTAAATCAGTACCGACCACCTGTTTTTCAGGGATTCCCGTGGGAGGTGTTAGGTTTAACCCTATCTCTAGCTAACCTGATTAATATGGTGCGTGTAGTGAGCTCTTTCGCCGCCTAACCTAGCTAATTAATTTAAAGCACAAGAAATAAGTTTTGACTGCCTTATTTGCACTCCACTATGGGTGGTTTTGGCATAACAGTCTCTGGAAATCGCTTCTAATTAACCGACAAATCTCTCGGCAAAGACCACAGTTTGACCCCCCACATATACAGGGTGTGAAAGAAGCTTTGTTAAGAAAATGGCTAGGAATGTAGTTCAAATTGTTGGGTTTCCAATTTGCCTGAGAGAATCCCCAAGAGTAGAATGATTTCTAAAAATACACTGTGAAGCCCAGGTAAATGTGGGAAATCGTTAATTGCTGTTGGTTGACTAAATTACAGAATTTGTCTATGAATTAAAGAAACACTGACCAAATTTTTTTTTAGATGAAAGTCACTAGTGAGTTCTAATACTCGCTGTAAAAGTAACTAAAAATAGTTTAAATAGTATTAAATTTATCTCAATGTAATGGTACTATGTACCGTACCGACTCTTTAGTCTAATTAATGCAAATCAAATTATCTCTGCGCAGTTATTACCACCAAAGGTGGGCTGAAGGAAACAAATAAATGTCAAATACCTAAGGCGTATAATCCGTGTCCACTTCCGCACACGGGCGCGTGTTTATTTTAATTGCCTCTCTTAAGACACTGTATTTAAACCGTACCGAAATAAATGATTTAACCAAAAAATGAATAAAGACTACAAGCGCCTAAGGAAAAACACAATTAAGCCAAATTAGAGTGAACTCAGCCGCTCTCGTCAAAGCGTCAGTGCTATCTGCCGTTTCTTCGCGTCCACTACTTCCACGAAAACAATTAAAACCCACCCCCCTCAGACTTTGCAGCGATAGATTTTGAAAAACCCACCGACCAATAGTAACCTTTGATTTGAATTCTAGCACACGCCCTTGACTGCATTTTTCTCACAAACAAGTATAAATTACGAGCTCCAAACTGTCATACGGAATGCGTCTGTCTCACTATGTCTGCGATTTGTTTCCTCGCTAACTACGTTTCAAGAGCTTCTTGAATTGACAGAGAATTATGACGCTAGACTGGGAACAGAAACAGACAAAAACAAAACACTTCAACTCGAGTGTAATTCGATCTGACTTTTCCGTTAATTTACATGTTACCGTGATTTTAGCGCGACGAACTTTTGTACAGAAATTCGAAACACAAAGATAAGGCTACTTCACATGGCAGATTTACGGCTCCCTGTGTGGCCTATCATTAACCGAAGGGCCGGCACGTCACCAAGCATTGCTGCTTATCGCTTGAAAAAAAAAATTACCCAGAATACGGACATGTGTTCGTTAATTGAAATAGAACATGCAAGCACCACCGCATTTGTTTTGAAAACAAATTTAGCGTACGTTCCAAACTGCATTTCTTAGCATGGACACCATGCAAGTTAGATAATTATCTGTTAAATTCATTCTTCACTTTATTTCAATGCAATCGTGACAGTAATAATTTAATCTGTTAATGGTTCCTAAGGTATTGTAACACTTATTTACTATTTTCTGAAATACAAATGATATTTTCTCCACGACCATTAGTGAATGTAATAATTCCGAAATCATTTTTAATAATAAAAAGTAAACATTCTCACTCTTGAGATAGAATATTTATTCTGAAACACTTGCTTCTTATGTATTTTGCATATATTTTCATTCTATAACAAGTGACAGAATGAATATTTTATAATTATGCTCAACGAAATACATAGATTGCCATGGATTTCAAAACTGTCAGTGTCAGATATAAATGTGACGTCCTACATAGTTATTTTTTGATCGTGGATAATTATTACATTTACTGATGGTCGTGGAGAAAGTACAGTCTGTTACTCGGTTAGAATTAAAATTCGATATACTCGTGGTTCCTCACGCTCGCTAACGCTCGCGTTCGAAATCTTCCACTCGTATCGAATTTTCATCCTAACCTTGTTACCGAATATACTATTCTGAAATACAATTCACCTTTTCTGAAATTTATTTCGCATTTCTGAACTACAATTAACACATTCCGAAATACATTTTACGTTTCTGAAATGCAATTGATACTTTCTAAAATTCATTTTCTGCATCTGAAAAACATTTAACACTGTCTGAAATTAATCTGTTACTTTCTGAACTACACTTGGAAAAGGTGTAGATGTGTATATAAAAATTTCAAGAAAAAAAATGGCTAATGCGGACTAGTGGAAATGATGCTCCCAATCAATCGAAATATACATAATATATTGCAGTGCGATTGTTCTAAGCCTCGGCGCAAAAAAGAAATGAGTTCGCAGCAGATTTCATGAGCATCTGATGGGGAAATATTAAATCGGTTTACATGTTAAAATAAATTAATTCATTGGTATATTATTGCATTTTTTGAATTCAAATTTATAATAAAAGGAAGCTATTATAGGAAAGCAATAATATTAATACTGTAAAATAAAATGATTTTGCAATATACTAGTAACAAAATTCATAAATATTAGAACGCCCATGCCCGTCCGGAATGTACCGACCTTTACTTATTACCGCTTTCTTTGCGCACGCAGTTCACTAATATATGAGGTAAAAACAAGATGCAAATTAATGCAAATACTCTGTGTGCGCACACTAGTGCAACGAACGAAAACGCTAAACGTCAAGTGACATTTTTGAAAAATTCAAAGGCTACTTGATGAACTTTTCAATTGAATACTTGTTACATTGCTATACAGTAATGGTTGGCTCTGTTGTAAAGTAACCCATTATTGTACGATTTTGAGGATATTAATATGATAAATACGTTACGGAATGAAATGGGAAAGAAATTATTACAATGTCACATTAACTGACTGTGTTGCCAATATGTACCTAATATGTGGTATGTAGAAACGTGCCTTTTTTAAAATTTCTCCTCATAGTTGGCCGTGAATTGCTAGTTGTGAACAGGGTTGCCACAATGTTAGTAACAAAAGGATCTATGCGAAAGCGTAAAAAGGAGTAGAAAAGCACCGCACTGCGGGATTTACGCACTAACAGCAATAATTAGAATTTCGAAATTAATATCTACTGCAATAATGTTCTATTTCAAAATAAAAACATGGCATAAATACTTTATTGCACTGCAACATATTATAAAAATAACTACATGAATAGTTTCGATTTTATACATACAAATAAGTATATGTAGGTACAACAAAAACCATATTATAAACTGTATCACAAATTCTTTAAAACGGACACTGAATATGCGCACTACCACTTAACGTTTCGCTATCGTTTAACAGAAGCTGTCAAACGATATTTTCATCGGACAAGAACCTGCTTGTACATAAATAATTCAGTAAATGAACTTACTGAAAATGAGGAAAAACTTTTTCATGAAACAAATTAACCTAAGCTTTTAGCATAAGTATCTATTACATCCTTTGATGTAGTAACTTCAGCTAGTTCTTTCATATTCTTTAGTAACTTAAAACATTATCAGGCATATGATATGTACCGCAACATTTCTTAGAGGTAATTAAACACTATTTAATATGCCGTAAAGAATTTGTACTGTTCAAAGACAGCCTATTTCGAATTTTATTTAAAAAATTTTTATGACTGAAATCGCGTTCTACGTCTGCATTTGAGTGCGGGAGTGTTAAAATCAATTTAACTAACCTACATATAAGTCTTCAAAAGAATTGTACCCTCCAGCATCTCCACCATTCACCTCTGCCCAAAAGTTCTCCAATTACCGAAGCTTATTAGCGACCACTGATTTTCAATCTGATTGATAATTTCCTTATCGTTATATGAGCTAAATTGACAATATTTTTTTGCAGTCTGAATGCTTCAGTACTTCATGCACAGACAACATCGAAATATTTTCTAACAAAGTTATGTTAGACGGAAAACGATTGCGGATTTTTGTTATTAATTTTATTATAAACTGAAAACATCTATCTTTAATTTCCTTAAGTTTAACATGTTCCACATTCACTTTTGAACTCGCATTATCGAAAGCATTCGAAAAATATGGGTTACTATTAATAACATATTCATTTAAGTTTGAATTTAAAAGTGAAAATTCAGCTAAAACAGTCGGTTTAATAATTTTTGAACATAAAAATGTAGCAAATCTTTCAGACACCCTAACAATTTCGTTGCATCAGTCTTATTATTTTCAAATAGTTTATTAGTACTTTGTACTTTTTGTAGAATATCTCTAAGAAAAATAAAATTCAATCTGTCACTCTCATCTTTATACATGTTGCTCAGCATTTCAGCTGAATAACAGTTCTCAGACAAACTTGACACATTGGAAAACGTTTTTAATTCCAGCCATTGGTCAAGGATTCGTATTATTACTGGTTCAATTGATATCCAACGAGTACCGTAAATTTCAGGAATTCTTAAAGGTTCTTTTTTCATTATTAATTGTTTTATAAAATATTTGCGTATTTTGTCAATTTCTGAGGCGTGCGAAAACCATTTAAAAGCCTCCCTTGCCATTAATTCCAGACATCTTGGAAGAGTCTGCTCTGTTGCCTTACTTAAAGCAAGCTGCAATGAATGACATACGCCACGGACAAAAACTAAATGTGGTAAATCCATGGCCAGCTACATTAACATTCACTGACGTGTATGTATGGCCGTTTCAATTCGACTTTTAAAAATTTTGACGGTACTCCACTCAGCGCCTCTTGTGAGTTTTTAAGTAATTGCAGTTGTCATTAAGTTACTGTCAGTAGTTTTGTAGTATCTTTAATAGGGAGCGCTGAGGGGAGTACTCCACGGCATGCTTTCTCGGAACCGAATTTTAGGCGAATTGAAATGGCCAAACATACACGTCAGTGAATGTTAATGGAGCTGGCCATGGGTAAATCTTTCCTCCAAATTTCAAAAACGTCGTCAGTTGAGCCAACCATCACCGAGGCATTATCAGTTCCAATGCCTACTAAGTTTTTAATATTTATTTTTTGAGATGCCAAATGATTGGTTAAGGCAGTAGCAAAATCAACCGCTTTTCCAGCTTCAATGTGAATTAAATCTTTAAAAGTTGATATTACACAGTTCTGATTTTCACTATTAATATCTTATAATAATACCCAACATTTTATTGACAGATGCATCTGTTGACTCATCGGTCAATAAGCTACAGCTGAAATCAAAAAAATCGGGAAATGTCAAAATAAATCGACACGTTTTTTTCAATATTTTCATAGTGTGAAAATGGATTTATTAGAAATAGGTTGGAATTATTTGACGATATGTCAGTTTATAAGTAAATAGGTTAACTTTTTTGAAAGGTATGTTTCTATTGTCAAGTATACGTAGACAATTATTGACAAATAGAACCAAATTTACAATTGGAAAAATTTCATTTCCCGTTTTTTTTTAATTCAGCTGTATACACTGAGAACCCTGCACATAGTAATTATCAATGGAAGCTTTATTACATTATTATTTCCAAATTTATTTCATTCGTCATGGTTACCGTGCGTTGTTAATAATGACTAGTGAGCGGAATTTGATATTTTGTTCGGTTTATTTCGAACAAGGCGGCAACGAGTGCGTGCAGATTAACCCGTCGCTGTAGCTTTATATGTTGCCGCTTCGTTTGTATTTAATCGAATAAAATATTAAATTCCGCTCACTAGTAATGACACTACTGATTTTGAATTGTCAGATTGAATTAAATTATTCTTTTGATTTATTGTAAAAGAATGTATACAACCGCAGAAAAAGTCGATATGTACACATTATTCTCAAATGTAGCTTCGTTGAGAGAGGTTCCTGCATTATTTGCCGCCAAATTTTAATGTAATATAAAGAAATAAACCTTCCTTAATACTGTAATGATTCGCCGACAGCAGCCGGCGTCAGTCTGTCTCTTGCGTCATTGCCGACGCGCCTTAGACCAGAAACTTCGAGTATCTCAAGATTACGCTAGCGGTGGAATCAACCGTAGACATTCCGCCGCGTACTGGAATGTTCGCGAAAAACAACCCCGGCTTATAAAAGCACGCGGCCGGTGAATGGAGGAATTCAGCATTGAACAGTGCGGCATTAAAGTTCGGTTAGATTGTTAAAATAAATCAGACGTAAGCTTGTAAATAAATTATTGTAAGTTATAAATAAATTAGTGTTACTTTTAAATAAATTAGTTTATTAACTACTTCGTGTTTTGTTTTAAAATAAAAATTAATAGAACCCTTAAAAACGCAACAATACTTTCTATGTGCAGTTTTTAAATGATTCAGCATTGAAAATTGAGTAGTAACCATAGCAACGTAATGTTAAAACTCCTATGTGCAGTTTTATAACCTGTGAGCAACTAAAAATCAGATTAGGGCAGGCGGTGCAAAGAAAATGTATGTCTGTGATTAAATGAAAAGTCAATAAATTTGACAGTCCATGAATGTATTACATTAATTAATTCAGTTAATCACAGACATACATTTTCTTTGCACCGCCTACTCTAATCTTATTTTTATTTGCTCACTTTTTATAACTCAGAAATGTATTATCTGATCACGTAATTTTCGTCTATGTGCAGCGTTACAAGATTCTCACTGTATGTGCTATTACCAATATCATCTTCAGGTGATTAATTTTAAATATTAAACAATATGAAAACACTTGCCTACTTTCTTACTTTGCTGTGAATCATCAGATCACCACTGTCAAACTGTTAACCAGTAACCACAGCCAGTAACACAGAATACACGGAATGGGAACTTTCAGCTCCGCCGATTCATCACCGCCATTTCATCGTCGTCGTTTCATCGCCGAACCGTTTAATCGCTGCAGTTTGATTGCCTAGTTCCTACACTGAGAAAACAAAATGCATTGATATAACAGTTTTCTTTTTGTTGTGAATAAAAATGTTGATTACACTAAAATTTTTGTTAAATAGGTATACATACACATGTTACTGTAACAAAAATATCATTTTAATTTTGTGTGGTTACTTTAAATAAAATTTATTATTACAGAAATTTACAACTAAATATTTGGTGTATTGTAAACAAAGTATTTGTGTAACATAACAGTAAGCTATTTGATTTATTTGTTTTGACATGGTAATCTGATTAGTACAAAATAAAATTAATGACATTTATATAAATGTTAAATTATTAAAAAAAAATTGTTTGAACGTATTGAAACGAAATCTTTTGTTGGACAAACAGTTTTTTGGTTGGATTAACACATCTTGTTTTCTCAGTGTAGTTATTCGCGTGCACTGAGAAAACAAAATGTGTTAATTCAACCAAAAATTTTGTTTGAACGTATTGAACCGAAACTTTTTGTTGGTTAAACACTTTTTTTGGTTGAATTAACACATTTTGTTTACACTGATAAAACAAATGTGTTAATTTTACCAAAAAAATGTTCACCCAACAAAAAGTTTCGGTTCAATACGTTCAAACAAAATTTTTGGTTGAATTAACACATTTTGTTTTCTCAGTGTGCTAATGTATTGCCTGTAAATGTTTATACAGATTGTTGAGTTACATTTGTAACATAGAGGGATTTACATATACATATCAAAATTAAAAAATAAGAAACGTCTATTTATGAAAAGGTCGTCAGTCATGATAATTGCTTTTAACCCAGCAATAATCTTTTCTTACTTATAACTAAAAAAACTATTATTGGGACAATATCTCGTACACTAATGAGTAGAGATGTACCGACTAGTCGGCCAAATCGATTATTTAATAAAAATAAATAAATAAATAATAAATCTTCCGTTTTATGAAAATGAAAAAACTACTAATGCAAAAATTCAGGGACTTACAAAATAAATATTTCTTGTACCTTCCTAGTTTATAAAATAATCCAACTAGTCAATTTTTATGGCGATTAATATGTTTATTCGACTAATCGCCAAACTAGACGAATAGTCGACTAACCTATTAGTCGGTACATCTCTACTAATTGAAGTATTGTAATCCGTTAATCGTATGTAATCTTAAATAATGCAACTGTTAACAGATTTGTTCTTGTAAAATAAACTGGCTGTTACCACGGTAACCAAATTTAACAGGCCTTTAAATTTAACGTCTTGAATGCAGAATAGGCCCATTACACGACGATAGCAATTAATTATAAAATTATAACTGGCGGTGAACTGGCGACGGCGAATGGGCTGGTGATGAATTGGACCTGGCGGTGAAACGGCAGAGACGGAACGGTAGTGATGTACCTGCGGCGCTGAAACGTCCTAGACCCCATTTTCAGTACGTTTTAATTTCACATTTATTTATTTATAGTATTGCTGCAAATAATAAAAACAGTATTACTTTGAAGATCTGGCAACTGCATAAAATATTATTCATGTCTTTTACATTGTCATACCTGTATTCTAGGACATTATAGGACGTAATACTGTTTTTATTATTTGGAGCAAAACTATAAATAAATAAATGTGAAATTAAAAAGTACTGAAAATGCATATTTCCAAAACTAAAATACACTAGGCACTAAATGCTCTTGAAAATGCGCTATCAAAAAACGTTAGATCTAGCGGAAAGGCGCCGGTTGTGAACCAACCTCAATCGACCTGACTAGAAATGAAATAGCATAATCCCACTTTTAAACTAACAAAACCAGTTCTGAAATGGTTCTCTTGCCAGAGCATTAAACTTTTATAATCGAATCTTATTTTCGAAATGGCCATCAAATTGGAGGCAAGTGCCACTACTCTATTTAGGACTGCTTCCATGAGTTTTCTGAAAAATATCCGAATCGTTTGTTTCCTTATGACAAATTTCGCATGTCCTTGAATTATGTGGTTCTATTTTACGTAAATAGGGTAGTAGACGTCCCACAAAAAGTACTGAAAAAGTCATTGAAAATGTAAGGGAACATGTGCATGAATTACCAAGAACTCCGCTCAGTCAAATAATGGGAATTAGCAATAATCCTCGTATAGTTGCGGACAGAAAATTTCAGATGTAACTGTCATTCCACTGACGCAAAACTTGAAAAATTCCTATATGTATCCGTCAGATGAATGACAGTGTCATCCGAAATTTTCTGTCCGTAACTGTACCTATGCTCTTGAACGTCGGCAAAGGAGTTTAGAATCCAAGTTTGTCTCGATGACGTTATGATTTTGCTTTCAATTTTGAATAAAATTTGTTAATAAAGACTTTTTGAACTGATATTTCCTTCAATAAGAAAAGTGAGGTTACGATATGCGTCAATTTATTAAGTTACCACAGATCACACCACAGATAATAGATCTCTCCAGAGAGCCAATGACATATTGCTTACGTCTAACAGGATTCAGCGTTTCAGCAATGTGACTTCAAGCGCCAACTGACTTGCTGTAAACGTATTAGACCCTAGATGGTTTAAGTGAACGCTGACGTCACTCTAACCTTATCAGATTAATCTGAAGTTTCAATAAATGCTCATTTCTAAAAATAGCAACTTTACAAGAAATAAAATTATCAGCTCTAACTGAATTTGCAGTACCTACACATATAAAAGACATATGATACTAAACAACACTCTGGTACAAAACGTATTTAAAAATATAACCTCAAATTTGTTTCTCGAAAGTGCTTTAACAGCAGACAGCGAAAAAATTTTGGTTGCAATTTTCTGCAGCCGTTTTAACTGCCCTTTCACAATAATGTTAACAGTGATGTTAACGTAAGATGTTGATGTTAGAGTCTAGAAATTTTCTGGTTATTAACATCTTTAATAACATCCACCAATGAATATACGACTGCTGCGCATGCGGACTGTCATATGGAGATAAATTTTAACCTTAACGCTAGCACAGAGCTCATGCCAATGTGCGCTTGTGTAAAGTTATTATAAATACGTTGTGTAAATCTGCTGATAAATGTAAATGTAAATTTTATTCCGTTTTTATTACATTAAGACGCTCAGTCTCCGCCCCCTGCGGACGGGAAATTTAAAATAATTAACATCGGTAACATTGTTGCGGGGACAGTGCAACTACTAACACCACCATTACCTGTCTAACATTACCATTAACATTAACACTATTGTGAAAGGGCAGTTATGCAGTCGCTGTATGCAGCGCTGTCGTCTAAGTCGGCTTTCACACCAAAGTAGCAAGCTGCATGCCTCTTGCATCTTTTGAGAAGTAGCGTGATGCGCAGCGCATCTTAGAATTTTGCGTTCACATCAAGGTAGCATAGCAAGCTGTGCGATTCGCGAATTGGCAGTGTCTTGCGAGTTATTATAATCAAGATGTCATCCGAAGATGAAGCTATGGCATTAATTGCAGCGGTGGTTGTTAGGAGGAGAAAAAGAAAGAAAAGGTGTAATTGTTAAAGACCTACGTGCTGTTTGTAGCACGTGTATGAAATGATGAAAAAGCATCAAGAACCACAACATTGTGGTTCCTGATGGTTTGGTGTCAACATGTTGTAAAGAACCCTCATTTAGCTTGACAATGTTTTAATTTAAAACGAAACCGCTGTCTCTTCTGAGAAGCAGCGTAGCAAAATATAGAACTTGTCCTATAAGCTAAGCTGCACGTCGCAAGTGGCAGGACGCATGAATGCTATGCTACACTGGTGTGAATATTATCAATTGTTTACAAAGGTTCTAAAATTAGTGGTATGCAGTGTGCATACAGGATGCAAGTAGCATGCAGCTTGCTACTTTGGTGTGAAAGCCGACTAACGTCAAAGCTGTAGCACGCGTTATATTATTTGGCCACGCCCCCACGCGCGTTGCTCGGGGTTATTCTAATTCTGTTTCTTAATTATGTAACCAGCTAAGAATGCCACAGAATCAAAGTAAATACTGTCATCAGGTAATATTTTTAAAGATACGAGAAAACATGGGTTCCACTGCAATTGAACTATAAATATGTCAATACATAATAAAATCTGATTTGTCGCAAAAGAAATTTAATACAGAAGCTGTAAATTGTAAACCAAGGGCCGCTTCTGTAAACAGTCCTCGAATGGCTGCATTTGCTGAACTTCTTTGAATATCATCAATTTAATGTTGCAATGTGACTTCTAACCAACTTCTGTAACATCAACATTTGGTGCAACACTGCTGTCCAAAGAACGAATATGGTGTGTTCGGTTTGAAATATTGTATTCTTGAAAGAAGTGGTACATATTCTCCATATAATGAATAAAATTTAATTTAGTAGATTGTTTATCCAATTGTTCCTTTAATTCTTTAATCTTATTAAAATTTTCTGAATACTTCTCATTAAGTCTTTTTAATTTTAAAGTGTAGAGTGTAGACATTGTTTTGATATTGCAAATCTGAAATTTGCTGTGTGGATATGGAATCATTGGAATCTATTTGGATCTCCTTAGAATTGTTTTCTACTAAATATTCTTAATAATTAATTTAAACAATCCATAAGATGATATAGTGAAGTAAAATTTAGGAAAAAATTCTTGCAAATAGATGGTACAGCTTCTTTAGTAAAAATGATTGTGAAAATGATTTTTGCAAATTACAGAAGAAATTAATAAAGTACACTAAAAGTTATTATTAAATTACATTCTGATCCCAAGTTAGACAATTCAAAACTAATTTTAGCAATACGAGATGATTTTAGTATTCTCACAGTTGATGTAGAATTAAATTTTTAAAATTGCTGCATTGAGAAATGTTACTTCAGTTCGTGATCTTATCACGAACCCGCTGATTTTAATTTAAACTGCCTCGTGGAAATAACAGAAAAAATACAATATATGATTTCGTATTGACACATCAAAAAATGTAGGCTTCATTAAAGCGTATTTCGTAGAAAAAAGATCTGTACCAGTGCAGGATAACAAACAAACTTATCCATTAAAGCATATTTCGTAAAAAAAGGTCTGCACTAGTGCAGGATAACACACAAACATTGCTTTTCCTTAATGCGTTTAAAAAAATTTGCAGCGATCTTGCGTGTTTCAGTTTAAAGTGACTTTCATAGACGACGTTGGTCACCGTATGATCACGGCATGCTTTACAGAAACAAGTTTATAGGCGAATTGAAACGGCCATATAAGCGATAGCTTATTAATGGAGTCGGCCATGGCTGAACATTTGTCACAAACCATTTGCTAATTCCGAAGCTCAATTGGTTTATTACTGAATTAGCGCCGAGTTTAACTCCAAATTGGGGCGTCAAATTTAAAATATTTGATGAGCCATCTGCTAAGCTCTATTATCTGTGGTTATACCAACAAAAATGTCACTCTAAAGGTACGGTCTATCTTCAGCGACTATTCGATGCGAATAAACGCAGCGATTAATCGTATTAGTTGCTCATATGCATTCCGACTAATAAACGCAGCGTCTTTCTGCGACTTGTTGCTGAAGATAGACCAATCACGTATGCAGTGCATATGAGCAACTAATGCGATTAATCGCTGCGTTTATTCGCATCGAATAGTCGCTGAAGATAGACCGTACCTTAATATGGACTACTACTACTGACTAGTGCAAAAAGATCGTGAATGGATAATACCTTATACGTAATACTTTTAAAACTGAGTTGTACGTGAGAAAGCAAATCGCATCGGCGCCGGCATTGCTCATTAGGAATTCCATTAAAAGTTAAACGAATTTATGTTAATTATACTGCACCAAAAGAGTTAATTTTGTCATTAAATGATTTAATTTTAAATGGACTAAATACGAATAAACTTTCGTTCATAGAGATATTCGATTGCGATATTTTATTACCAGTTTTAATAATTATGAAGTTATACCTGGAGTAGCTGTGCACAATTAATATTTTTGACGGTCACAATTTCTAAGTTCCAGGAATTCATTGTCTTGCGTAACCTGCTAAACGGTAATTAAAAGCATATTCCCCCAGCAACAACTTTAACATTTTACTTCGATTTAAATTAAATTTCGAAGTCTGTTTTGAAACTCCCAAATTCAACGTTGAGCCTTTGTTCTTTGTATTCACACAAGATACATTAAGAGAACGCGGGAGGAGTTTTCGAACTGCTTCTTCTTAAAACTTATCGAAAAGTTTCTACCGTCTCAATTTGGGTTACGTATATTTAATTTGGGAACTGCGAAACAAGTAAATGTTATAATCGTCTATCGCGTACTGTTTTGCTCCAACTATAAACGTTTTCTTCTTCTTATGAAACAAAATCGTGAATAAAAAAAGGAAAAAAAATAGTTCGTGCTGTTTTAATTACATAAACCTTTACGATTCGAGGAGTACGTACTCGACTTATACAAAAATTATGATGTGCTACATCTCGAATCCCAGGGCGTTAAAAGGTCTTGATGTAACTCATGAAAATGTAAATTGCAATTTGCATTAATCTAAAGACATTTTAAATACGCCGGGTCTTTAAGCATGAGTTGTTTTGCATAATGTATGGAGGTTTATTACACCATTCGCTGAGGGAATTTTCTTGTGCAAACAAGCGCGCCGTGTTTATGAAGTAATGTTATTATTATGGTAAATAAATTCAATATGCACCACCCATTTCTTTTCCATGTTGCCCACTAAAAATAGCTCACGATTTCTCCTCCTTTTGTATATGCAGACTTTCCAACTTACAACTTCAGCGTTAAGCAAGTGATACAAGATAAAGAGTTTTCTTTGTTATTTCGTTAAATGCATTTGTTTAATTTAACTTAAATAATAATTCATACAAATTGATCGGATGCAAACTTGCATATAGAAACTGAGTCGTTGTTCCCTGTAAAACGTACAGTTTAATTTGGTACAGTTTCTATCCAAGCAACACCATTTCGATTATTAGAAGGTTTATACACAGTTGGTCTGGCCAAGACTACGTATACGGTTATTGTGAGTAAATGAAGGAGAGGCTCATTAACACTTGTGTGGAAATGAAATAGAGATATTAGAATGTTGCGTGCGAAGGTAGGAATGCTGCGGCCGGAGCGTGGCCCGCGTTATCAATCAGCAACGTCGATTGATGTAGCTATTTCGTTTACTCATGCGCTTTCTACTATTCTATCCTTCATTTACTCACGATAAACGCTAGACAGTGGTGGCCAGGCCAACTATGGCCCAATATTTCATTCCGAGTTTAACTTTAAGCTTCGTTTTATTCCCATAGTAATAATTGTAAGGACAATTGTTTCCGTAGAAATAAAACGACGCTTAAAGTTAAACTTTGAATAAAATACTGGCCTATGTATACGACAGAGATATTTTTGGTAATAGTATACAGAATACCAAAAATATTTGTATTTTAATGGTACTCGTTACCCTAGGATATAAGTGATACGTTAATTAAAAGTTTTCATTAAAATATAATAAAATGTCTCGACTTGCAAAACACGTTTATCAAATTATTAAATTCCATCTCATCTTGTAGGCGTAGGCCCTTAACATAAATTTTTCTCATTAAAAATTTGAAATATAATCTCAAAAAGTATAATAAATGTTTAGACGTAAAATGTTCAAAATGTTTTTCCAAATTTGTCTTGTGACTCTTATTACATAGTAAATTTTCTATAAAACTACTAACGTTGTATCACTAAATGAGATGAGAGCTTAAAATATTAGTAACTTATAAATTTCGCCGCGAGATGTCGCGACCTAAACTGTTGCTCACTAAAGTTGTCGTTTATAAATCAAAACCGAAGGCACTTTTTTGTCCATTACAAATGATCACAAAATATGTAATTACTACAAACGATCAGACACTTGGTATGTTTGACAGCTTCTTTAGAATAAGTTGTAATAATATAAATACCGAGTGACTTTTAATGATTGAAGCAAATTTAGTATGTTGGGAACACTGAGGAATTGGCAGTACCTGTTATTATTTTCAAAGTTCGTTAATTTTGCGGGATTCGGGATTGCGTATTTATAGGTTAGAGTTGATGTTTACTGTGAGGATGAAAACTGTTTAACAGATTATGTATTATTATTATTCGGGACCAGTAAATATTGCCCCCCTTTAGGTAAGCAGCACTGAATCCTTTGAGATAATTATTGAAGACATTATTAACCTTTTAGGTTGCCTGCTGTAATTTTTCCAAATTGTTTACTACGTGTTCTGAACAACAAATTATTTAAATAAGGAAATAAAAAGTCCGGGTTTAATAAAATATTAAAGCAAATGTTCAAAATGTTGACCTCCTTCACGTAAGCAGCACTGAATCCTTTGAGATAAATTATTGAATACATTAATAAACGTTTCAGGTCTGATATTTGCAACTGCCTGTTCAATTGCGTGCTGTAATTCTTCAAAATTGTTGATATGATTACAGAACACAACATTTTTTAAATGTGGAAATAAAAATAAGTCCAGGGTTTGTCGAATCGGGTGATCTACTAAGCCACCAACCAGCAGTGTTTAAACTTCCTGGAAAAAACTCTTCTAAATAACTTATTGTGATTCGTGCTGTGTGGGCAGTGGCGGAATCTTGTTAAAAGTAGCCATTTGCTAATTAATTGTCATCTAACTGGTTTATAAATGGTTCCAATATATATTTCTGATATCTGTAGGCGTTAATTGTTTCCCGGAAGAATATTGGTCCAATAATTCTTCTCCGAGGCATTGCCACCCAAACACCAATTTTAAGTGGATGTAGTAGTGCCTTTCATCACATTAAAGGGATTATGTGCTGACCAAGTCCTAAAATTTTGTGAATCGATAAACCCAGAGAGATGAAACCAGGCGTTATCGGAAAAGAAAGTAACATCCTGTTCTCCACTATTATTTAGCAGATTATTGTTATACCACTGACAAAACTGAATTCGTTGTAGAAAATCGGGTGGGTGAACTTATCGAACCATTGAAATTTGTATGGTTGGAAATGAAGGTGTTTTTTCAAGATCTTCCGAGTGGTTTCCTAGGAAACATGACGATTCTGTTGTACAATGTCATTAACAACTTTTTGTACAATATCGGGTGTTATTATAGTGAGGCAACCAGTGAATTTTCCCTTTTCTACATTACCGGTTTGCAAGAAACGTTCAATTATTAGCCGTCCTCCATTTACATTCATTTCACTCAAAATCAAATCGTTTTGATTTTGAACTGAACTGACTTTAAAGTGAACAGAGGTACTCATAAAAGGAATATTTTGGGAAATAAAATTAACATAACCTCAAAATACGTATGAAATCACATGAAATTGATAACTGATTTATGGCGTTTACGAAAAACTGATCGGAGCAGGTAAACTGTAACTGATGTTGACGAAAAATTGATCGGAGCGGATAAACTGCGATCGTAAATGTGAGCGGAGCACAACCGATCATCAACTCGATCAGTGATCTGGTGACCCTGCTGTTTAAATAGAATCACTCAGATCACTGATGGAGGTTAGTAAACTATAATTGAATCGGTCAATGCAGAATAAGTATAGGTATGTCCATAGTGAATATTATGGACATTATGCCCTTTCTGCATTGATCGATTCAATTATTAGTGAGCAATAAAACCTAATATAAACGTGTTACGTTTTTTTTTTTAATTTACCAAACTCCAATTGGCTGGGAGCTCCGTTTGTCATCGTATGTGCACTCGACGCATCGCTGTGCGGACTTTGCCTGTCGCCGCGTTCGTTTCCTTGCGACATTTGGGGCCGTTCGTATTCTGCGAGCGTTTGTTTACATCATAGAATACCCCCTCTCTAGAACGATAAGTCCCTAGTAAAACGCAGGTTCCTAAAAAAATACTAGTGGCGACATCCGGCGGGATCGAAATCCTTAGCGCTTGCAACAAAAATGGCGGGAAATTTAATTACCTCAATACGAAAGGTATTCATTGAATTTTTTTTAATATATTGGACCTTTGTGTAGAACAATTTCCACTCATTTGAAATTCTACACAAAGTACAACATATCAAGAGATATCTCAAACAAATACATAAGTGATATAATAAATTAAAATTACCGTGCAAATGAAACATACCTCTGAATTAACTATTACTTTTATTATTCACAAAAGTCAAAAGTAGCACACGAATGTTTACATAGAATGTAACAAAACTAATGCTACTATTGGGGGGGATTTTTATAGAACTTTTAAAGAAAATTAACAAAAACAAAAAAAAATAAATTCTGTTCATGTTAAAAGAACTGAAGTAAGTACTCAAGTAGAAGTTTAATTTTTTGTTATTGTTACTCCTTCAATAACAATTTTAGAAACTAACATATCATATAAAGTAGGTGCAAAAAGTAAGTTAATAAAAAAATTTAACTTAAAATATCTTTTACCACAGCATCTGCTTTCTGTTCAAGAGTAAATCTTTACCCTTTTTACTTTTTTCTGATCTGGAAAGGATGACTTTCAAAAATTTCTTCTGGACTGGTGTTAAATTTTGGCACATCTTTTCAAAACTAGGCATATTCGTTAATGAATGGCTGAATTTATAGATGCTTTGTTGCGTTTAACTGTTTTCATCATCCATGCAATTCGTTTCTGCAAACGGCGGGCCTCCTGATATAGAGTAACTTCGGTGTTATTTAATGTGGAGGTGCTTTTCTGGATGCCCAAACGTTGCAAAATCCTCTCCTCTGCAAGAAAACATATTAATATGTTTAACAATAAAAGTGTATAGACTATAACTAACTTTTAGGAGACTTTCCTTTTAATATTAGTGTAGTTCTCTTAGACTGCAGCGAAATTGAAGGCTTTGAGACTCCTAAAAATACATTCAAGTTAACTTCCATCGATTGTTGCAAATCAAATACAAAAGTATTTTAAACAAAATTGAAATTCCTTTAAAATTGGAAAAGTAAAATATAATAAATCAGTCGAACAAAAGATATTTTCTAAATTATCAAGACAATTTACCTGTGACTGCCGAATGAGAATACATTCCAATTTGTTTTGTTCCATAACTGCTTCATATTCTGAAAACATACAAACATAAATATATTTATATATTTATATACCGGCTGTTTCAAATTGGGTGTGCACTGAAGGGATCTCCTAAACCATGAGAGTTACAGATTCGGTTAAATGGAAAAAAAGTTGCACCAGTCATTGCTTAATTCGTATCCATTAACAGAATCAATTTTCTCTTAATTGTTCTTGAAGTATTGGTGAAAATGTAAAAATATCGATTTTCTTTTTTCCTCTGTAACTCCCTTATTAAAAATAATTTAGAAATTCTGTCTTAACTTTCTACAGGTACTTTTGGATTCTGCTTCAAATAGAGGCAGTAGAATTGTGGTCACACGTTTCGTCTCTCCGCGACCATCCTCAGTTTACATTTTCAAATATAACGTATACCTTTTTATTATCGTATTTGTTGCCATTTTTTCTCGTGATTATAATGGTATATCACACTTAATTGTTGATATTAATTTGAAGCTTAAATAATACAGACTTTTATATGAAAATTTTATTTAATACATAATTTCAAATATTTAGTTCATTTTCTTAGCTATAGTGTAAATTTCAATGAATTATTTAATATCTGTCTCTTTAATAAATTCTTTTAACCGACACATTGATAGTGCACATTTGTAGTATCCGTTAAAAGAATTTGTTATACGACGCTAATTTTACAAACAAGGGAATATTTAATAGAAATGTACATAGATATTGGTCCAGGGAGAATCAAAAAAGATTTCAACAAGTGTGACCACAGAAACAATTCAGTTTAAATGTTTGGTGTGGTTTTGGCATAATAGAATTAATGGTCCGATCATTTACGAAAATCATGTAACAGCTGAACGTTACATCGATTTTTTAGGGACAGCATTGGAAAACATTTTAGATTACATTCCTCTAAATCATATTAGGGAACTGTAATTTCAAAATGATGGAGCACCAGCACATAATGCTGAAATAACAACAAATTATTTGAATCAAACTTTTCCTGATAGGTACAAATGCACCTGTCGCGTGGCCTCTAAGATCACCAAATATTAGCCCTTTGATTTCTTATTGATTGATTGATTGATTTTATTGATTTTTCCTCTTCCGACATTTGAATGTTAGTTATTAATATTTAGTAAGTAAAAAAAGTACTAAGGAATAAATTTACTTATTAAATAAATCATGACGAAACTGTATCAAGCTTTTTTTTATCGTATTTTAACTTTACTTGAAAAAAGTATTAATTGTTTTACATCACTGCAATCAGCAGAAAAAATGCTATCGAATAGAATAATTAAAAGATATACGTTGTATTTAAAAAATCGGAACTGAAGATGGTCGTGGAGAGACGAAACGTTTGACTTCAATTCCGCCACCTCTATTCGAAGCAGAATAAGAAAGTGCCTGTAGAAAGTTAAATCAGAATTTCAAAATTATTTATAATAGGAGAGATACAGAGGAAAAAAGAAAATCGACATTTTTACATTTTAATCAATATCTCAAGAAGAAATAAGAAAAAATGTATTCTGTAAATGAATACGGATTAGGCATTGATTTGTGCAACTTTTCTTCCATTTAACCAAATTTGTATCTCTTACGGTTTAGAAGATCCCTTCAGTGCACACTCAATTTGAAACAGCCGGTATATATAATTGTATTCTTCAACAGGGCTCCAGTTAATATATATGTATGATTTTTTAGTAATGTAATTATATTCATGCAAATACAATGCAAAGTACCTTTTTCACTTTGTATCTCCCGTATTAGTGGAATAATTCCAAGGTACATTCCAGAAGATACATCTGAAAATGTAAGATTAATTTGTTTTATTCAATTAACATTATATGTTCTGGGTTTTCTGAGTATGGGGGTAGATGAGTACATGTGCTGATATTAGCAGTATCACCTATAAAAATTTAATGAAGTTAAGAGAGAACTTATGACCAAACTTCAAACAAATTCACCTGTTGTAATCGAACTACTTTTTCTGGGACTCGCATTTCTTGGACTATATTGGAGGCAATCTGAAGGACAAAACTCCTTTAAAGTTGTTATAAAGTTTTCTTTTAATAATTTTGGTGAGCTGACGGATGTTGCTGGTAAATCAATCTTATTTGTGGAAGTTCACCTACTAATCATAACACAATGATTTATTTGTGTATGATGAAAAATTGACAGCAAAGGTATATATTTGTCATCAATCTTGATCTGACCTCGATGCACATAGTTTACATAGGTATAAGATATATCTTACAATACCTTTGCCCTCAATTTATCTGAATATAGGTAGATATGTAACTAAGATATCCAACAGCGAACAAATAAGAACAACTAAATTATAATTCTAATAAATGTTACGGGAATAGAAGGAAAACTGTAAAGAATTTACAACAAAACAAAACTTTAAAGAAATAATCAAATTGGTAACAATTACTGTAAAGCTAATATAAAAGGTAACTTACCCAACAGATTTTGAGATGGTATTGCTGTTTTTAATAATTTTAAACTATCACTCTCAAAATCTTCAGCTGTGAAGTGCTTTATGCAAACAAAACTGCGGTGAAAAATTTCTTGGTTTGATAATGTGGCATGCTTAGCATTATTAACAGCTTCCTTCCATTTTATAAATCTATCCAAGAATCGATTTGGATTTGGAAATTGAAAAGTAGGAGACACTTTTTTACCATATATGCAACAACTACATATGTGTTCCTGATCACAGAACAGAAGTTAGATTCATAATTACTGTAAAACAAAATTGTAATATAATAATTTCTATTTATTGTATATGTTTAATATAGAATCTATTTTTAAGAAGAAAAATTGGACACATCAAAATACTTACGTCATAAATTTCACAAGAAACTGTCACTTATATAATTAATAAAATAATAGCACTCCAAATTAAAAAACTATTCTCTTACAAACATGCGTGCATACAAAATGCACCTTCCATAAATCTTTTCGAATTTATTTGCTTTAGGGCCAGTTTCAAAAATCGAATTTAAAGGAGACTTTGAAATTTAAGTCAAATTTCGTGATTCAGAGGTGTAAACAAATATAATTTCACAGTTGTTTTTACATCTAAAAGTGACTTTAAATTTAAAGTCTCCTTTTAATACATTCTACTGCCCAACTCACTTTTAGTGGGATCATTAGTGCTCCTGGGCAAAAGCAATTTAATTGTTTAATTTAATTCCAGTAAAATCCAAAAAATTACAGGAACCTGCAACAGTAACGATTTTAGCGCACCGATTTTCCGATCCGGAATTATATCTTCTATCTCTTTTTAGTATTGGAACGGATATTCCTATTCAAGTTAGCTAGCCCTGGTTTACATCTGGTTTTTGACAACATGACAACGCAAGGCTAGGCAAGGTTGCCAACCGTCAACTTACCGACGGCGACGTGCACGTTCGGCGTGTCGTATTCTTTCTCTCGCACGAAGTTCGGAGTTTCCTTGTTGAAAATTAGTTTTGTTGCATCCCCCCTTTCTCACGTTGGAACGGATTTTCCGTCGGTTTTCTTGTAGTGAGTTTAGTTATGTTATGTGATTTTCGGTTGGTTACCTGATTCTTTCTGGAACATTCGTTTTGACGTCACATTTCCGGTCGTCGGCTTGGGGAGCCATTTTTGGTCGTTGACCATTATTCATTGTGCCTCGCGTGTTCACTTCTGTTGGACGTCTCCTTACGTGTAATGTGAATTTTATTTCCACCTGGAGTCTCGTTAGAGGATTTTGTCCACGGATGTAGATGGGCTGTCGATAATTTCAAGCCCCTCGCTTATGCGGATCTGATTACACCGAACACCGAATTTTTCGGCACATTGAAGGTAGGCTTTTCTCGCTTCATTTCTTCACGGCTCGTATTTTAATGCGAGCAAGTGGTACGAGGCCACCATTCCACCAAACACGTGGTTGACAACCAATTTTTAAATCGCCACGCGGACCCTTTGGGCCCCTGAACGGCTGCGAGCTACCGATCCCCCCTTTTTCGTACGTGTCCCACCGCTAGATTCGGACCGACTTTTGGGGTTGGATAGCTACACCCGACCACCCCCCCCTGTTGACGCCGTTCCCGAGCTGTCGACTGCCTGACCGAAGGGAGAAAAGGGATTGTTTGGTAGCGTAAACTCAATTATTTTTTTCCTCATGGTCTTCACCTTCTGCGACTTGGGGGCGACGCAACTTCTTACGGACTTGGCGTCCTGCAGAGCGTAAGAGGCGTGACCTCTTTTATTTTATGTCATTCTGTCATATTTATTTTTACTTGGTTTTGTTGCAAATTTTTGAAATTTAATTTTTATTCGTAGTTAACACACCCATTTGGGTAATTTTGTGAACGTCGCGGATGGGCCCGTACGCGTGCGGTTTATTCAACTCCTGTTTATATAATTGATATGTGCATATTTGCCTGTGTTTTATAGGCTTTCTAGGTTTTTTTACGACCTTTAAACTTTTTTTTTTGCTCTTTTATGTAATTACTTTAAGATGAATTTTCGTTGCGTTTGGCGCATTCATTCTTGAGCGCTGCTCACATTTTGCGTGTTCTCTTTTTTTTTAATATACAGTTAACTTTTACGCTTGGGGTTTTCTTTCACCTTGTTGGGGTTTTGGGGTTGTTTCCGTTTTGCTTTGCCCTTCTGGCGAGCCATTTGGCGTCGGAGCTCTACCCAGTGTTATAATTTGGACCCTGTCCTAGCGTCGGTTCATGACCTTGGGGATCGCTGCATTTCGGCTAAGTGGCGCCCTAATAAATTCTAACTTCGGGATCGTTTCCCTTTGTACGGGCTGACACTTGTGCGTCTTATAGCGTTTTTCACTGGGACAAATATTGTGCACTGAGTGCGCACTGGAGTGCACCAACTTCGAATTGTGTGTTTCACTGGGTCTTTTTAGAGCAAAACAGACTTGGTGCACATGTTTCACTGACATTCGAAATTGCACTGAGTTCACACCCAGTGCGCATTTTATCGCACTGAGGTAATGGGTCAGTGCAATGGTGCCAGTGCAAATATGGCGGTAAAACTAGTAACGAACACTTAAACATAACCTTCAAATAAATACGAATCTGTCACCAACCTCTTAGGCACAACTGCACTAACTTTGATATTTGTGTTTCACGGGCAGGGCAATTTTCTTGCACTTATACTTAAACTGGTGCAGTGCAATGACGTCATTGCACCAGGACAGTTCACATTGAAAACGTCCCAGTGAAAAACGCTATTAATTATCGCACCGCACGGCCGTTTTCGCTGAGCTACTGGGGCGGCAGCGAATCCCTCCAAAAGAGACCCACACAGGTAGGTCCGACCGGCTCGGTCGAATCCCCCTTAGGGTATTACCCGCCACACACAGGTGGTTGTTGCACAAACCCTTCTGGGACGCGTAGCAAACGCCAATAGAAAACCAGCTTGATCAGTACAGGATGCAGGAGGGGAAATTCAATCACTTCCTCATCACTGGTCGCCAATTCAATAACCGTAAATGGAATGCAGTCAGTGATTTTTAAGTGAATTTGAATTAATTCGCGTTCAAATAGGTTGTAATGGAAGACGGCTATTCTAAAACAGTATTGTGTACCATTTTCATTTTGTACTCCGCTTCGAAAATAAGCCATTACCAAAAATGTATTTTCTTCTGTGCTTAAAACCATTTTGGTAATGAATTGTGATAATTAAATATCTGATTTATTTGGTTTTCTTGATTCGACAATAAACGAATTTATTTGAATTTGACAATCTAGTGCACTAACCTAAATGTTGAATTTGAAAATCCAGTACACCAACATAAACATTCAAAAATGTTGCCAATGTGATAAAATAATTTTCAATCATTAAAAGTCACTCGGTATATAATTATAATAATATTATAGTTTAAAAATATATGTCTAGTATAAACCATGTATAAACGTTGCGCGTACCCTATAAATATACATTTTATGTAAACGTAATATTTATATTAAATATAAATACTAGTTTATAATATTCCACATTTAGGCTAAATTCAAAACGTGTTTAAGACATTTTCTATACCTGGTGTGTTACATGGAAAAATTTCCTGGAATTAGTAATCAAGTTAAACAGTGTTATTGAAATTTATTTCTACACAATGCTATGTAGATTTAACAGGAAATGAAAAGTTTTATAGTTTGAAGTCTATTTACAAATCTATAGTTCTCGAACCTTCGATGATTCTCTTACTTTTGCGAAAGGTATGTATAAATAATGTAATTTAGTTAAAAAGCGTTGCATAAAAAAGTGCCTTAAGAAAATATAACTAACAAAAATTTATCGATTACAATAAAGAAGTTATTACAAAAAACCAAAGTTAATTTTTTTTTGCTATCTCCTTTTAACTTTCGTGAAACAGCCTTGAGGCTTTTGTCATCTCAAATTTCAAAGTAGTTTGCAACTGCCCTAACTCTCCTAAGTAATAATGACACTTTACTCTTAAGCCTTCTTCACTATTCGGTGTTCACGCTATATATCATAGAAGATAAATTTCACCTAGCATTTCCCAATTTGATTTGTAGGAATGAAAAGCGCGTTCTGCATCAATAAATTTAATAAAAATCGATAATAAGAAATCCCATTTATTACAGACTTTTTGAAAGACACTGCAGAATCGGGTGATGTTAATATACGGACACAGGCCTTATATCGCAGTATATCCGTTAAGGGCGATATAAATACACCGATGTTCACACAACATGTATTTTTTACCGTCGATGTTCGATGTATTTGTCATCGATGTTTACGATTTATTGTCATCGATATAACATCGATGTTATAATGACACATCGAACATCAAATCACTTCTGAGTACAGAGATCATATTGATGTGTTAGAACATCCGTAAATGAAACATTTCTAGTGTTATTTATTAGCAAATATATACCGTATAACAGGAATTCTACTCTGAATTTCAATGAAATACTGGATTTTTAGACAATATGTACGAGGTAAGCGCCAAAATTTTCCAGCCTGACTATGAAAGAAATGGCGTACACTCACAATTATATTTTATTTTTCAATATAGTCCTCGTTGACATCAATACACTTATTACATCGTTTTAACAACATTTCGATACCCCTAAAAAAATATTCTTTGGGTTTGTCTTCAAAATGTGGCCACATTGCAGCCTTCACCTCTTTGTCGTCACTAAAATGGCGCCCACAAAGGTCCTTTTTCAAATTTCCAAACAGATAATAGTCACTGGGGGCCATATCTGGACTACACGGAGGGTGATCGATTTGTTTCAAACCGCAGTCACGAAGTGCGGCTTGTGCAATTCCAACAGTGTGCATGGGTGCATTGTCATGTAGCAAACATACGGCTCTAGTCGCTTTCCTACGTCTTTTCTCCCAAATATTTTGTAGTAATTTATATAGCAGTACTGCATAATATGCCCCGTTGACTGTGGTGTTACGTTCTTTAAAGTCTATGAGTAGAATACCCTCACAATCCCAGAATATCGTGGCCATCACCTTTTTTGCCGATTGACAGACCCTGAACTTTCTTGGCGGTGCTTCTCCTTTTCGTCTCCATTCCATCGACTCCCTTTTGGACAAAGGATCGTAGTAAAGAACCATAGTTTCATCCCCTGTGACAATAATTGTCTTAAACATGTCCACAGGGTTTTCTCCACAGAGCTCTAAAAAGGTTCACACTTCAAAGGTTCATTCAACACGACGCTGGCGCTGAACTGCTGAAAGATGTTTGGGAACCCACCTTGCGCTAACTTTATTTATGCCTAAATGATGATGGAGGATATGGCGAACGCTTGTATCTGAAAGCCCCGACATTTTTGATATTTCTTTAACTTTCAAGCGTCGATCACTCAGTACGATATCTTCAACAAGGGCAATCTTGTTGTTCGTCACCACTTCCACCGTCCTCCCTGTTATTACGTCATCTTCCAAGGATTCCTGCCCCATTCGAAACCGTTTTGACCAATCTTTTACCACAGAATAAGACGGGGAATTTTTCCCGTACACCTCATCTAGCCGATCTTTGTTACTTTGAGGAGAAAGACCTTCTTTAGTAAGAAATGCATACTCAACGCATAAATATATTAATCAATACATAGGTTTTTTAGTTGGTTACACACAAAACACCTTAAAAAAAGATAATAATTTCATCGTTTCGACTGAACACCGTCATGTTTATTTTCTCGCTCGCAAATGATTCAACCGTTTCCAGTTTTTAAATTGTTGCTAATACAGAAATTGTAATTACTGGAATATTAACTACTCGAAGTAATATACGTGAACTAGTTTACTAGCTACCTGATAATAGGGATCTATAAGATAGATGGCTTAGTTAACACAGCCTGTTCAGTTATCCCCACTTTACTCTAAACCTCAATCGGCTGACTGGCCAAGTATCCAGTGCTGTTTACGGCTATATGATACGTACGTATAACGTGTTTTATCTAAACGATGTTTTCGTCTTTTTTTAATTATATGTGTAATGCGCCCCCCCCCCCAATTACTTGGTTATTATTCCGACAAGTAAACCGACAATAAAATTGTATAAACAAATTATAAATATGTACCAACGAAACCCCAATTAAGATTTATTGCTAAGGGATGTCTGTCTAGACGTTGCTTCGAGTTCCGAGAAGTCACCCTATGTTAGTCCCTGCACTCTACGACGCGACGCTACCTGCTTAAGGGGTTGTGAAGGTTGAATGGAACTCGTTCAGTACTGAAGTTAATTTTAATATTATCTAATTATGACCCAATCGTCGAATGTAATCCGCCGTTACGTTGTGATACCCTTGTTCTTTGTTTGGTGGGGCAGTATAATAATTGCTTTACAACAAGGAAATTTGCAAGTTGATAATGAAACGTAACAATTAAATTTAAGTAATTATTTATTTAAAAAAAAAAAAGAAAAAAAGGGAAAACTCCTTGTCCTCGCCTCTGTGGAATCGGAGACCTTGAGCGAAAACCCTGTTGTTGAAATCAATACAAATAAACAACAATTGCAATTCTCAGAAAGTACAGTGTAACTCGTTTAACAGCCTTCACTTTCGGATATCGGCGCGATATATTTTCTTCCCATTCACACCGTTGGTGGTACAATGTTTACACAGATGTCTGTTGGAGAGCTCTGCTCCTCACTTAGATTAATAATTAATTGAGTTTCAAATGAGTTCGAGTCTTGGTACAGTGTTCGTCACTCTGCTTATTCAAAGACTTGTTCGATTTAATAAACCAACGCACAAAGTATCTCAGTGGGACTACAGTGTACTTAATTAATGGAGTTAATTGATGAATTTATCAGATTGAGTTGTTGTTTAATTCTATCTCTAGCTAACCTGATTAATGGGCGCGTGCAGTGAGCCGGTACTTCTTCTGCTACGTCACCTGAGCGTTAATTATGCTTTTGAGAGCGGTGCTTGAACCCTTTGCCTTCACTTAGGAGGACCCTCTGTATATCGCTCTTTCGCCGGCTAACCTAACTAATTAATTTTAATAGCGCAAGGAATTGGTTGACTATTGTCGCTCTCCACTATGTGTGGTTATGGCGTTAACAGTCTCTAGGCAATCGCTTCTAATTAACCGACAAACCTCTCGGCCCAGACCACAGTTTGATCCTCCCACATATACAGGGTGTGAAAACCTTTGTCAAGAAAATGGCCAGGAATATATTTCAAATTGTTTGGTTTACAATTTGCCTGAGAGAATTCCCCTCGGGTAGAATGATTTCTAAAGTACACTGTATTGAAAGCCCAGGTAGATGTAGGAAATAATAAATTGCTGTTGATTGATTAAATTACCGAATTAGACTACTAATTACGAACGCTGATCAATCAATTTTTAAAGATGAAAGACTAGTGCGTTTTAATACTCGCTGTAAAGTAAGTCAAAATAGTTGATTAAATTTATCTCAATGTAACGTTACTATGAAACGTACTGACTCTTAGTCTGATTAATGCCAAACAAATTATCTCTGCGCAGTTATTACCACCAAAGGTGCGTTGAAGGAAACAAATAAATGTTAACCTAGCGTATAATCCTTTCACTCGCACTATACACTGGATTTAAAACACTCGCGTCGCGTCGCGGCGCCCACGTGTATGGTTTTAATTGGCTTTCTTATCACTAAATTTAAACCGGATCGGAATAAATGATTTAACAATCAACAAAGGAAATAAAAAAATACAAATTTGAATAAGAACTACAAACGCCTAAGGATACACAATCAAGACAACTTGGAATTCAACTCGACAGTTCTCGCTAGAGTTTCGATCTTATCTGCCGCATGATCCCGTTCCCGCTATACAAGAAAACAATTACAACCCACCCCCTCATAATTGCAGCTAAATTCTGGAATCCCTTCGACAAATGGCAACCGTAGCCTTAAGTTCACACGCCCGCCTCTCACAGATGCCAAAATGTATCAAGAGATACTCTATTAACTCATCGGAATGCTCGCTGTTCGTATGTCTTAAACGAAACCTCTATAAATTTTACTATTCAAGTGTGGAAGTTGACATTTTTAAAGTATCCGTTGTCTGCCTGAAACGACTCCAGCGACGCTTCAACTCGCAATGTAACTTGATACCTTCGACCACTTGGCCTTGGCCCGCTCGTCTGCAACTTTGACGCGGCAATGAATACCAAAAATTTAGAAAAACAATTTAAAACGTCAAATGGATTTGTTTATGATGTCTGCGTGGCTCCATTTCTTCGAGTATCGCAGGTTTCGAGACAGTACTGATAAATAAAACACTTCAAATGACGCGTAATGGATATGGCTTTTCAGCTAGCGTACCAGCATCTGTGATTTCTGCGTGAACAGATTTACGGCTTTCTGTGTGATCTAACATTAATCGAAGGGACGCACGTCACTTTGCTGCTTATCGCTTGAAAAAAATTACACAGGATACGGACCGGTTTTGTTATTGAAATAACACATGTAACAAAAGTTTTATTTTGAAAGCAAATTTAGCGACCGCTTCATACGTAACGTAAAAAATACAGCAAATAAAATAATGAAGAAATAATGCTTGCAGATCCATAGTTCGATCGCCGCCAGGCGTGCATCGAAGCGCCTATGCATTCGGACCTATGTATTGGAGTCTTTAATTATCACTGATAGAACATCGAAGTTACAAGAAAACATAGAACATCAAATTACTGTTGAATTCAGGTTCAGATTGATGTTTTAGAATTTCTAGTGTCGTGTGTTTGTTCATTGTCTTTCTTAGGCGTTAAATTAATTCTATTTTGAATAACTAATGATTCGCTTTAATTTAAAAACTGGTATGTTTTTATTCCATGACACAGTCGAAAATCATAAAAGCAGGATGATTATAAAAATAATATGCATATCTTTTTATATTACGAAAAATATATTTGTTAATTGAAATAATAATAGATTATTCATTATAAAATATAATTATTTAATTAATTAATTAGTTAATTATATTGATTTTAATTAGTTAATTATATTAATTTTAATTAATTACATTAAATACAGATCATGCAATAATAATAGTATCTACGCCTATGAGTTTTGTCTATGACCCTCGCACGACATCCGCCGAAATTTGTCGACTGCAATTTGAAAGTAACCAATCTTAGTAAACAGATGCCCTTTCACCCCCATGAACATGTTAGCTACATTTTAAAGCTCGTTTGTCCAGCCTATCTTGTTTAATCGTCAAAGGTATTAATCACGTAACATTATTAAGTCCTCTATTAATGAACTCCCGTCTTCATAAGGTGCGTTCGGCTTTAAACTCCAAAACAGGAGTGGCGTTGGAGTGGAACTACGAAGGAGTACTCCACGAGCGTCTTTAAAGTTTATCCCGAACGCAAAATGTCAAATCAAAGTCATGTGATTTTAACTTACTCTGTATATTCCGCAACAATACCGAATTATCTTCACATATAATTGCTTCTCCAATTTTCACAGGAGTGTAGTTTTTCAAATTAATGTCCATTTCGCGATAAACTGTCACTGCAAAATTCACGTAACCTATAAAAATCATATGTTACAAACTAGCGGGAATCAGCGATCAACCCAACGGCCAACGAACGAGAACAACGGGAATGCTCGATGGTCAATGCGTACGCACGCTCTCTTAACCAAGCTTAGGGAGGTAGGGCTTGAGGAGTGAGCTCTTTCTACTCCAGGATGCTAAAGCCGAACGGAGAAAGATAAACTCTTTCAACTCTAACAAGTTACCCGAACGAATTTGGAGTACTCGGAGTGTAAAGAGTTCGAAGCCGAACGCACCTATAATATATGAAGGCCTGACATTCTGTACGAACTCGCTCCGTAAAATTTTTGGTTGTTAACTGTAGCGTTAGATGCTTGTTCAATAAAATCCAAGAAATTCAGGATGTAACTCAAAAATAACATTCATAGCAATTTGTATTTTTTGCATTTCTCCTCCTTTACTTTTGATTAGACTGTCCGACGTTATCGTATCCAAAACGTCGAACTGGAAGTCTATTTCGTGTCGAACGTCTTGGTACTACTTACGCAGTATTTTTACATACTGGTTCTTCATTCTTGAGTAATTCTCAAGTGGTTTCCATTCCGGGTTCAGGTAACATTAAAGACAACTATTTATCTTTGGATGGAGTTAAAATAGGTTTTGGTTCTGGATATTCCTCAACAGTTCCTGTGCGATTTCGTAGTTGATCTGTATGTTTTTTTTTAGTTTCTCCAGCTACACTTACTTCATATGATAATTCTCCCATTTTTTTAGTGACTGTACCGGTTTCCATCCGTCTTCTCGTTCATTTCCGACCCAAACTTGGGAGCCTGAATCAAAATTCCGCATTTTGGCTTTCCTGCCATGATAATTTTTCTGTTTCCAAATTTCTTTTTTCATTTTTCTCTTTGAATCTGGTTTGAGATGGTCTAAAACTGTCCATAAACGTCGCCCCAAAAACAATTCTGAAGATCTTCTCGTTGTCTTATGAGGTGTATTTCTGTATGCCAATAAAAATCTTTGTAATTTCAGATTTTGATCCCCCATGTCATTCTTTGCCGAAGCAAAACGTTGTTTGAATGTTCTAACAAATCATTCGGCCAACCCATTCGTTTTTGGATGATAGGGTGTTGTTCGAATATGCTGAATACCGTTCCTCTTACAAAATATACTAAATTCTTCGGAAGTGAATTGTGGTCCATTATCTGATACCAGTTGACGCATTACTCCAAACTGAGCACATACTCGTCGTAAGATATCAATCAATTTTGATGAAGTGGGTTGCTCATAGCTTTTACTTCTACCCACTTTGAATAAGCATCCACTAAGATGAACCATTGTTTACCATAAAATGGTCAGCAAAATCAACATGTACCCGTTCCCATGGTTTTCAGGAATATTCCATGAATAAAGAGGTACTTCCGGTTCGTCTGGTCTATTTTCTTAACATACAAGTTTTTAAATAAGCTTCAACCTCTTTATCAATTTCTGGCCACCAAATGTAATATCGGGTGAGTGAACGCATAACAACAATCCCTGGATGACCTTGGTGTAGTACCGTCAAAATGATTCGACGCGTTGATGTTAGAATAAATTCTTCCTTGGTACATAAGAATATTAAATTCCACTGATAATTCATTTCTTCGACAATGAAAAGGTTCCAAGTTAGTATCTACTTTTTCAAGCCAACCAGTTTCAATATATTGTCGAATTTTACAAAATTCCATATCTTTCATCGTCTGAACATGTAAGGTTTCTTCTGATAATATTAGGTCATTCATTTTGGATGTATGGATACTTTTTATAAAACCAGTGGTAGACGTGATAAAACATCAGCGCATATATTATCCCATCCTCGTCGCCAGTTGTAGCGTTAGATGCTTGTTCAATAAAATCCAAGAAATTCAGGATAAAACTTTATTGTATTCAAAAATAACATTCACAGCAATCTGTATTGTTTGGCCATAGCAACGTGTATGTACACTACATTAACATTACCCGTTTTTTTCCGAATAACCTGCACTACAACTATGTATTATCGGCGAAATACTCCATGAAATTCAAAACCTCATATAGGTATACACGCGGGCCATAAGGAGACATAACCGATGTAATTACTAGGACAAACAGGTATCCCCAGGCGTTTTACTATTCGATACGAGTTTAACTGCATCGCCATGCTATCAGCAGAATTAATGACGCTTATAAAATTGAATTTACATCCGATGGAACGCAGAACGGTTATAATAGTTACCATAACATTGATAATATTCTGGAATCAAATCTCCGTGAACAAGTAATAGGTATCATTTAACTGAGCCCTCGTATTGGAATTAGTAATTACTGAATACGCAATTATAGAAAATACCGCTGTCATGAGATCCATAGTGAAATCTAATTTTTCTGATTTTACACAATTTGCATAAATAATTTCTGTCTGCAATCCCCAATGTAAATGACAAACACAACGTCCTAATTTCACATCGGGTTGTTGCATTTGTGCGAGGACTTTAATTTGGGTCGACACGGGCGAATCGTGCAACAAAACAATATTTACATTATAATTACGTTATAAATCACCAGACCATCGAGTTCATCACTGAACGAAGCCCTTGACAAATAATGCATCAGGACTTCAAGTGGATGAGTAAACGTATCCCGACCTGTTAAGGCTTACCTACTGAGCCAAATGTTTTATTAAAAATTTCAAATAAGTTGATTACATGCTGGCAGAAATTCAAGATACAATTACCTATTATCCATTCCATATCCATTTGTTATCGCAGTAGGCCTTGATTTTAAGCTAGTAAGTTGGCTAACATGTTAAATTGGACAGATTTAATTTGATGCTATTATAACATACTGCTGTGTTGTGCGTTAAAATGAGACACAACGCATTATCTTTTTCAGAATACAAGATTTTCTTTTGTTTTTTTTTTTTGTTTTATTCTTTTGTCCGGCCTTCTCTTATCTCTTTTTGCTTGTGTCGCTTATGTCGACTTAATAAACGTTAAGGGCCCCACACACCTCGTTCTTTTTCGACAGTTTTACCCGACGGGTAAAATTGCTGGAACGATGAACGAAACCGATTAAAATCCCTACACTTCGTTCTGTTCCAAGCCGTCATCAAACAGCTTAGCGCAATGAACAAAACGTGTTTGTTGGCAGTGGCGGCCTAAAATCTGCCATTGCGCCTCTTTACCTCTAGCCACACATGAAAGTGCAAAGCACCGCCGACTCGTCTGCGCCGATACTGCAAAAACACGTCGGTTCCTGTCCACACACCTCGTGTTTACCCGAACGGATGGCGTGAACCGATGAAAATATCCAAATCGATTGATGTTTTGACACGACGGGGAAACACGTCGGTTTATGTTCATACACCTCGGTTTTATCGTCCGTTCGTTCCAGCAATTTAACCCGTCGGGTTAAACTGTCGAAAAAGAACGAAGTGTGTGGGGCCCTTTAGGCTCTCTTTTAATTTGAATCCCGGTTTGTTTTTAAAATAATTTGGATACGATAAACTCGCATTCAAATCGCTCCAAATTATTTTAATATAATTAGTGTTGGCAAACTCGCATTCAAACCATCCTATTATAAATAATTCCAAATAAATTAAACTTTTCTTTTAAAATAATTAATAAATTCTTTAAATTAAAATATTTTTTCTTGTTTTTAAATTGAAATAAAATTGATAACTCTTATAAAATAAATTAAAACAGTTTATTTAATTGTTTTATAAACAATTTGAGGAATAGAAATTTTTACTATTTTTAAACAATTAAAAATCAACCCGAATTATCGATCTTGACCTTACGATGGTCGAAACAAAAATCGAGTCTGAACACGTTTTGATTTCGCTGCTCGCACCGATCTCTCTCTCTTGCTCAAAGTCAAACGCGCAGGACAACTCGCGCGGACGCGAACGCGGTGACAAACGAATGAAATCGGCGCTGCGCGAGTGATTTAGTAATGTTTCTTAACTTATATTTTTCCGGAATCATGTTGTCACCATGGTGGAATCACATAGGTAAAACGTTATGCACGAAATTTTTCGTGGTGGGGTACCAGCCAATGAAGTGTCATCGGAAAAGCGCACGCGCCAATTTCAAAAATATAAGCGTTTTTCTTTTGCGCGGCAATTTGAGGCAGCCATAATTTGTTTCGGTTAACAGATATTTACGTGCACATATGTGTAGCCATAATATAGGTTATGCTTCAGCTAAACTGAACATTACAGGCAAGTCAATTCACGGTAATTGATTAATTAAATTCACTTACGTAGAATAAACACTGAATATTAGTAAAATACTCAAAATTACTGTAACGCGCCCACTAAAACCCTGTTTATTTGTTTACTTCCCGGACAAGCAAACAAATAAACAGTCCAAACAAACCGGCAATTGAAATTTATTGCCCCTTAAGTAACTGTATGGAACAATTAATTGAATTTCAACTTAGCTCGAGTTTTGGTACTAGTGTTCATCACTTCTGATCGTACTCTAAGACTTGTTCTGTTTAATAAACCAACGCACAATGTGTCACAGTGGGACTACAGTGTACTTAATTAATGGAGTTAATTAATGAATTAATCAGATGTTTTGGAAAAGTATGTGATACAAAATGCCGCCTTCAGCGATCAATTTGCAAGTAAATCAGTAGCAATCACCTGTTTTTCAGGGACTCCCGTGGGAGGTGTTGGATACTTATCTCTAGCTAACCTGATTAATAAGGTGGATTGTAGTGAGCCGATACTACTGCTACTCCTCTCACCAGAACGTTAATTAAGGTCGAAATAATAGGACTTCTCGACTACTTTCGTCTTGCTTCGAGGATGGTACTCTGTACCCGCTTGCCTGGTTTTCAGGTTCCTCTATTGGTCGCTCTTTTGCCGTCTAACCTATCCAATTAATTAATTTCGTAAGAAATCAGTTTTGACTGCTTTTTCGACACTCCACTATGGGTGGTTTTGGCCTTGCAGTCTCTAGGCAATAGCTTCTAATTAACCTGCAAATCTTTCGGCAAAGATCACAATTCGGTTCACACACATACAGGGTGAAAGAAAAACTTTACTAAGAAAATGGCTATGACTATGCAAATTGTTCGGCCTCGTAGTTCCACGAAATTTGTAATGACAATTAATTGGCCTTGGTTTCTCTGTTTATTTTGTGCTGGCGCACTTGGTTCCAGGGGCAGATATAATTGCCTCACGCCAGTGATTGAGATTGGCGACTTCCCTGTACAAATCGAAAACAACCGTTAGTGTGTTTCCAACTTGCGGAAGAAAATCCCCAAGGGTAGAATGATTTCTAAAAGTACACTGTATTGAATTCCCAGGTAGATGTGGGGAATAGTTAATTGCTGTTGGTTGATTAAATTACAGAATTGGTCTGATAACTAAAGAAACAATGACCAATAGATTTTTCTAAGATGAATGTCACTTGTGAGTTTTAATACTCACTTCGATGTAAATAAAAATAGTTTGATTAAGTTATCTAATTGCAATGGTAATATGAACCTTACTGACTCTTTAGTCTAATTAATCCAAATCAAATTATCCCTACGCAGTTATTACCACCAAAGGTGCGCTGAAGGAGTACAAATAAATATCAATTACCTACAACCGGTTAATCCGTGTAACATCCGCACACTGCTCACTCTGCTTTAATTACTCGCGTCGCGACGCACACGTATTTGTTTTAATTGCCTTTCTTAACACATTGTATTTAAACCGTACCGGAATAAATTATTTATCTAGGAAATAAATAAGACTACAAGCGCTTAAGGAAAAACAGCTACGCCAAATTAGAATTGAACAGAACCGTTCTCGGTAAAGCGTCAATGCTATGTGCCTGTTTTTCGCGTCCTGTACTTTCAAGAAAACAATTAAAACACATCCCCTCGGACTTTGCAGCAAAATTCTGAAATCACTTCGACCAATCATAGTCGTAGCATTTAGTTCACACTCATACCTATTCCAAATGCCCAAAAATGTATCAAGAGACACCCCATTAGCTTATCAGGAATACTCGCTGTTTGTCTGTCGCAAATGAAGCCCCCATAAATTTAACTATTCAAGAGTAACAGCTGACATTTTTAAAGTATCTGTTGCCTGACTGAAAGGACCCAGACTACAGCGAAGGTTTCACTTGCCATGTAATTTGATATATTTAATCACATGGAACATTTATCTGCAATTTTAACGCGACAAAATGTGTACCAAAATCTAAGAACCCAATTTAAAACGTCAAATAGATTTGTTTTATGACGTCTGTGCGACTATAGTGCTTCGAATGTCGCCAGTTTAGAGACAGAACAGACAAGCGCGAAATGCTTCAACATGCCCGTAATTTGATCTCTTCCTGTATCTGACATATACTAAAAATTTAGAAAGCACCAAGCTACATGTTACGATGATTTGTTTATGCGTGTGTTTGTGTGGCCCAAAGTCACTCGAGCCGGGACGACGCGGCGCCTCCGAACCCCAAATTACCGCTGCAAACTCCGAGAATCCGACCAAGTGTTTGTTATTTGAAATTAGACATGCAACAATCGATTTTGTTTTGAAAAGAATTGCCGCACCCACTTCATTACAGATACAATTTAGTAAAAGCATTCGAGTCAATCGATCATTAGTGTCATAACAAATGTCAGACAAGTGTCAGATTCCGAGATCCACGTATTTCCTGTTGCTCCTTTTAAATGACACCTCATTGGTTGACTAATGCGCATCCGTTTTAGCGTGTCACCTTTATTATGTATTTACACCATGGTTGTCACTACTTGCCACTACTAATTCAGATTTTGACATTGCAGAAAAAAACTTCGAGTCATTTCATTTTCTTTTAAAATTTACATGTTTATCTTAAAATTATTCACAATAATTGCTCGAGATATTTTTCCGATTGTTGTTCCTGTTCGTCCGTATTTACATAAGGTAAGTGCTCTTTTCATTTTTTAAAACTCAAAACATTCTTAATGGCTAATAAACAATATTTGGTTTTATTTCTAAACAAAATTAAAATCATTCATTCCTTTTTAAAAAACCAATCAAAATCTATTCAAAATTAGTTGACTCAAATTCAAAACTAAATCATTCTCTCTTTTTACTCCTTAAAAACTAAAATCACTCTTCACTTTTACTTTGACTAGAAAGTCCACTTATCTAATTTGTTTTTAGGGCCTCCTGCATCAAGTTCACGTAATCTATTTGGATATCCCGGACTCTAGCCACATTGAGCCCGCATCTTGCGCCCGTTCTCCAAGTAGATCGGCCTTCATCGTCTCTGCTTATTCTGGACCCCAACAGGATAATGTTTCGCAATGAGCGGAAACCCAGGCTCCTTGTGGAACTTTTGCTTTAATTTTGCAAAACCTCGTTCCCTGCCGCCTCTTGTAGAACTGCCTACCGAAACCTCCTGCTTGCACGTAACGGTAGTTGTTTGTTTCGTTAATGCTCATGTTTGAATTCACTGTGCAACTATACTATCTCTTTGTTTTTATTTACTTGTTGCTGTTTTGTGACATATGAATTCTATTATTGATGATAATAAAATTTCATAAATTCTATTTCTCAAACCTTTTGTGTTTATTTTTATTATGCAGCAAATATCACAGCAATACGTCAAACTGTGACAATTCAGATCTGGAAAGTAGGGTAAGTGTAAGGTACTAAATCAACACTCCGTACAGGTAACGCAATCCCATTCCTCTCGTGAGAGGATTGAGAAACAAAGATAACAAATACAATTGTCGCAAGTGCAATAAGGAAGACAACAGTTTTAGGGAATTCTGTTTACCGCAATGTCACTGGTTTCAATTTAAAAGTGTATTAGATTATGTCTAGTTAAGTCTGTGAAGTTATTTACCAATCAAAAAGTTGTTATTTTAAGAAGTATAGGATTTTTCTTTTACGAAAAAGGCGGAATCATGCGATAAAAGTTTGGGGTGCGATATTTAAACTCAATTTTCTTAACCACTGACAGTAACTTTGACAAATGTGACTTCAAATAATATTTCCAACTGTTTTTTATCCCTAGATGAGAGGAATGTGCGACAAGGATAGATATAAAAAAATCACTAAATGCGTTACCTCTATACGAAGTATGTTGATTTAGTACCTTAGGTAAGTGAGGTGGATGGCGCCCCCCTAAGGCTTTTTAGAAATTGCTAGTTTGAATTTTTTGTTTTTCATTTTATTACTAAATCTATCTAATAAAAGAGGTCTGAGCTATTAATATGTAATGTACTTGTTATAAAACTTACAAAAATAAAAATTTTCTGATAAAAGAACAAAATAACAGTTCCGGCAGGTATTACTCGCTAGATGGGGGAATGCCGGCTGGATGCCCCAGCATTACTCCGTTCAAAATGTAAAAGCTTTTTGTCATAATATAAAGAGGTTTAAAATCTTATTAAATGTTTTTATGGAAAAATGATAATAATTCTCTTTACAATAATCACAAATAAAGTTCTTTTCTTTAATTTATTTTCCATTGCTGCACCCTGCATTTACGCGGCATGTCTGTAGAGAAATGCAATATTTGAAATCTGCATACGACATTGGTTTTGGGGTAATATTGATAAGCCAACATTACCCCTAAACCATTGTCCGTTATTACCCCCATATTCCGATGTTTTTGCAGGTTAAAATGTAATTGTTTATTAATTATTTCTAAATGAAAATTAATTAACCCAAATGACAAAGTCACGCATAAAATTTTTAACGTGAAGACTCTTTTCGTTAAATAAATTGTTTATAAATTAGTATCTCAGGGTTGCCAATTGTTTTACTAACAAATTAGAGTAACTGAGTTCTCTTAAGTGTTTGTTCTTAATAATGATTTTAAAATGTTTGCAAATTTTGTCTCGCTACGTAAAATGTATGAAGGTAAGAAAAAGTCAATTTTTAAAGTTCACACAAAAATGTTTATTAAAAATAATTCAATGTTCACAATACACATCATAAATATAAAGGTTGCGACAAATGCATATTAATTTGTGTTGGCAACACGAATTAAGTTGTCATTTGATTCGGCAACACAAATATGGAAAGTTTTACATGAGGATTTAATGAAAAATACACTTATAGGGCCAGTTGTACATAGGAGGTTTAAACTGTCGCTCAACTGAACCAGGTTCAAAGTGAACAAAATCGCATCAAATTTTATTTATGAATGCATTAATTGCCATATGTCATTAAGATCCTATACGAATTTGTTTACTTTGAACCTAGTTCAGTTGAGCGTCAGTTTAAACCTACTTTGTACAACTGGCCCATAGCCTCCTTTCTTCCAAGAGAAACTGTTCATTCATGTTCGTTTTAAAATATAACTGCATTGTATAAACAATAAAAACATTATGTAAAAATAATCAATAAAAAAGGGTTGTCAAAATTACTCACCAAAAAATCTGTTTTATTATGAAATAATATCAAAAACCAATTTAAAAGGCAACTGAAAACAACGCCCAGACAATAGTAGCGTCGAAACTACCGATAAGCGCTTCGCTACGAAACATATGAAGGACCATACCACCCGCCTTGAAAGGACGACCTTTCAAATATGAAACAGAATATAAATGTACATAAGTGAAATTTCAGCTCTTTAGTGGCAAAATACACAAACGATTGGTTGGTCGACGCAAAAAACCTGTAGATGTCCTTACTGTAGCAGCGCGCACCACACTATTATCACCTGGATGGAGAACTTCAATTCTTCCAAGCATCCACCAAGAAGGTGGAAGATTTTCTTCACGAATGAAGACCAAATCTCCAATATTTACATTTATTCTCGGGTGTTGTTTCCATTTGGTTCTCTCTTGTAGTCTGTTTAGATAGTCTTTGCTCCATCGTTTCCAAAAACCTTGTTTAATTTTTTCGATAAGTTGCCAGCGATCTAACCGATTGATAGGCAAAGCTGTTAAGTCTGGTTCAACACATGTTGTTATTACTTCACCGATTAAGAAGTGGCCCGGTGTTAAAAAGGATAAGTCTTTGGGATCTGATGAAACAGGTGTGAATTTAATACAGCTTCTATCTGAATGAATAATGTCATTAATTCTTCAAAGTTGAGCAATATGGAATGAGTAGTTCGTTTTAAATGATGTTTTGCAGATTTTATTGCTGCTTACCATATCCCTCCAAAATGGGGTGCTTTGAGAGGAATAAAATGCCAACAAAATTAGTGCCGTTGTCAGAAAAAATATTTGATATTTTCCCTCGACGTGCCATGAAACGTTTAAATGCGCCTATAAACGCTTCTGTTGAAAGAGATCCAACCAATTCTATATGAACGGCCTTTGTTGCAAGACAAATAAATATAGCTGCGTAAGCCTTGGTTTTTTGCTTACTATGGGCCAGTTGTACAAAGTAGGTTTAAACTGATGCTCAACTGAACCAGGTTCAAAGTGAACAAAATCGCATCAAATTTTATTTATGAATGCATTAATTGCCATATGTCATTAAGATCCTATGCGAATTTGTTTACTTTGAACCTGGTTGAATTGAGCGTCAGCTTAAACCTACTTTGTACATCTGGCCCTATGTTGGCTCCCTTGTTTAATATCAAAAGGTCCGCAGTAATCAACGCCAGTATTGATAAATGATCTAACTGGCTCTACTCGAAATGTAGGAAGATTTCCCATAATAGGCTGAACTGATTCTGGTTTTGCTTTAAAACAAGTCACACAGTTTCGAATAATACGATGAACGGTAGTGGCACCTGATGATATCCAATATTTAGTAGGCAGTGCAGCTAATGTTTGAATTCCAGCATGAATTTGTTTTAAATGTTCATGACGGATTAGAAGCTTCGAAAAGATACGATTTGAAGGCAAAATAATAGGGAATTTGCTGGCATATGAAAGTTTCGAATTTGTAAGTCTACCGCCCACTCTTAAAAACCCGTCTTTATCTAAAAAGGAATTCAAGGATAGTATTGTACTTTTTCGATGTAATTTCACGTTTCTGTATACTTAACATATTAGTCTCTTTTGTAAAGGCGTTCGATTGAACTATTTTAATAAGACAATAGATTGCCTTTTCTAATTCAGAAAGTTTGAGCGGTCCCGTAATTTTTGATTCAGATGAATGTAAATTATGCTTGAAACGTAAACAATAGGCAGTAATGCGTCTGACCTTGTTAATATCTGAATATCTTTCAATTATATCTGAAATAACGTTAAGTACTAGTACACATGTAACAGGTGATTTCCGAAATTCTGGTAATTCTTGAAGAAGGGTAGTGATATGTTGATATGTTGGCCAAGAATATTTTTCTTGACTTAGCCAAATTGGTCCATTCCACCACAATAAACAATTTGTTAATTTCTTTGGTAAAATACCTCTTGTTAATAAGTCTGCAGGATTGTTAGTGGTATCAACATAATTCCATTGATGAATAATTGTCAAATGTTGTATTTCTCCCATCCGGTTGGCTACAAAAGTCTTCCATGTCTTAGCACATGATTTTATCCAAGACAAAACTATTGTTAAGTCGATCCAGTAGGAGATTAAAACATCTGGCAAATTGAGAACGGTTTGAATTTTTTTACTTAATTGTGCTAATAGAAGTGCACCACAGATTTCCAAACCTTGGAAGTGAAATGGTCTTAATAGGTGCAACTCTAGATTTAGCACATAACAAATTTGAGCTGATTCCTGAATGAGTAATAGAACGTATGTATATGCAACAACCATACGCTTCTTCGCTTGCATCACAAAATCCGCAAATTTCAATCGTTGTACAAATTCCAATACCTGTCACTAGCCTTGGTATTTTTATATCATTCACTATTTGTATTTGTTCTTGTATTTGTGACCGTCTTGTGTAAATGTTGGCTGGAACTGATTCGTCCCAATTTAGTAACCACAATTGCTGAATAAATAATTTAGCTACTATAATAATTATAGGACCAAGAAGTCCTAGTGGATCAAAGATTTGAGATACTACTGAAAGAATAATACGCTTTGTAATGCGTTTAGGAGTTGAAGTAACTATCGCCTTATACTGAAAATGGTTATGTTTTGGGTACCATTGCAAACCTAAAGTTTTTAAATTGTCTTCATCTCCTAAATTAAGTGCTAATGAATCAGATGTTTTTCTTCACATCGTTTAATGATATTGAACAATTCAAACACCATTTATGTAATTGAAAACCACCTTTTGAAAGAAGACACGTGATCTTTTTTATTATAGTAATTAACTCTGTTTTTGAATTGGATCCTGTTAACAAGTCATCCACGTAGAAATCCCTGAGAGCAATGACTGAAGCTACTGGTAATTTTTTATTGTAACTACGTGCAAGCTGTTGTAGCGATCGAATGGCCAAGAATATAGCTGGAGTTGTTCCGTATGTGACTGTTAAAAGTTCATAAGTTTTGATTTCTTCTGACTGGTTTGACCTCCAAAAAATTCTTTGGAAAGTTGTTTGCGTTCTGTCTATCAAAACTTGACTTTTTTTATATCAGCTATCATGGCATATCGATGCATACGGAAACGTACAATTATAGAAAATAAATCATCTTGTAAAGTTGGGCCAACGTGTAACACAGGCATGGGCATGGAAAGGGGAAGTATCTCCCACTACGCTAAGTAATAGGTCAAGCGAGTGTTGATTGCAGCTAGCTTGGTGCCACGAAATATAAAATTGTAGATGGCGGTGTATTCGTTTTGATGCTCTTCGTATTGAATTAAACCGAAAATTATTATAAATATTGTTTAAAAAAGGTTCGTTTTTCAATTTAAAATGGTCTCGAACTTGAATGACACTGTTAAACGCTAATAAACCAACATGAACTAACTCGCTCGGCGATCTCTGTTTTTGATTTCGTTGATACGACTGAGTCAGTCATGTGCCGGCGCTTGTTTGTCTGAAACATCGAGATCGTCGCAAATAATTGGGGGGTGGGGGTTGAGCTTTTGGCGAGCTTGTGCCCGTCCCTGGTGTAACATATTGTAATGATTCGTCGACACCAGCCGACGCCAAATTGTCTCTTGCGTCACAGCCGTCTAGTCGACGCGCCTTAGGCGACAGCCTAGAGAATTCTGACAGCGGAATAAACTAGACCAGACAGTCCGCCGCCTCCAGAATGTTCGCGAGAAACAACCCCGGCATATAAAAATGCACGCGGCCGGAAGTGGGACAGTTCGAATTGAATTCAGCGTTGAAAGTTCGGTAAACGTTCGCTCGGTTGTTAAAATAAATCAGACATAAGTTTGTAAATAAATTATTGTAAGTTGTAAATAAATAAGTGTTATTTTTAAATAAATTAGTTTATTAACTATTTCGTGTTTTGTTTTAAAATAAAAATTAATAGAACCCTTAAAATCGTTACAATATCATTTAAAGACTTGCCGTTCGATGATTTACATGAACCATCGAAAACTACTCGGACATTTATAGTAACGCTATACTCTTTTATTACTGCATGATGCGGTAAATAAAAGACGTCTGAGACAGGTAATATAAGTTTGTTGGAGATTAATGTCATATGTCTTAATTGTTCATATTCCTTCATGAATTTAATGTATTCTTGTTGAAGAGAGGGATTATTTAGGAGTTTCTTTTCTAATGTATAAAATCTCTGAATCTCCTAATTGTTCATTTGAAGGAAGTTGTACAATGAAGCGACCCTCTGGTGTTCTTTTGTAGGTGTTAAGAAAATGTTCTTCACACCTTTTTTCAGCAGGTGTGTAGGATTTATATGATTTGATTTCTTCTAATTCCCAAAATTTTGTCAACATGTAATGAAGATTCTCGCCAGTTAACAGATTACATAATGTGTAATTTTGCTGAGTAAATGAAGATGATAGTTTACCTGCTACAATCCAACCAAAGTGTTTTTTGTAAGACAGGTTGATTTGCTGATTTTCTAATCTGTCCGATAGTTAGCACTTTATAAAAAATATCTACTCATAATAGCATGTCAATTTCACGTGAAACATTGAAATTAGGATCAGCTAAATGTACATTTTTAGGAACTGTGATATCCATTTTGTTAACGTTAACTTGAGGTAAACTTTCTGAAATTCTCTCAATAATTAAACAATTAAGTTTTGTTTGAAATGCATTTTGTATAGAATATAGATGTAGAAATCATGTTTTGAGTTTGTAGAGAAGAATTATTAATTCCAGTTACAGAAATGTCAATCGACTTTTGGTTCAATGACAATCTTTTGGTTAATGAGTTAGTCATGAAATTAGAATGAGAACTATTATCTAATAAAGCGCGACACTCACGCCATTTACCGTTTCCATCCTTCACATTTATAATAACAGTTGATTTAAATACAAGGTACAAGATACTTTTGCAAATATATTGGTAGATACTTTTAAAACTGATACTCTACATAAAAATATTCGCGATACAAGATACTCCGGTATCTAAGAACCTTGAAAAAAAAGATACTTGAAATAAATGTGGCTTCGACGTCAAGCTTCTTTACATACTTTCGTATTAACAATTCATTTTCGGTTATTTTTTAATTAAAGTAAGTTCTTGTCCGATGAAAATTATATCACAAATTCTTTGAAACGGACACTGAATATGGGCACTAACACTTAACGTTTCGCCGTCGTTCGACAGCTGCCGTTTCAAAGAATTTGTGATGTTATTTTTGAAGATTATTAGATACTATATCTAAGCAGGTTTTAAAAAATTAAGTTGCCCCGAAGCTTCCCGCAGAAAGTTGTCGACTCTCCCACTCTACCGCATGACCGCCGATGGGGTATTCTAAATATTTTTTAGTATCTCAAATACTTTTCAGTATCTTGAGATACTTTTAAGTATTTAAAATACTTTATCAAGATACAAGATACAAATACTTCTTGAAAGTATCTTTATTTCATAGATACTTATTAAGTATTTAAATTCAAGATACTATCTTGTATTGGCTGTGCAGAAAATCACAGGTCAGCGGACTGTAAATACATTGGCAGCATAGGAATTTGCGTAAGTTGTACGTCGCGCACGGTTCTAAGAAGCCCCAGCTTAAGCCGAGACGTTTTCACCAGTCATAAGGTATGACTCTGAAAGAACTGTTCTAGCTGTTGCCACAGAAAGAAACTCGAGATATGTCAGTTCCATGTAAAGACCGCCTCCCTACATGGTGACTTGGAAGAAGAAGTATACATGGACATCCTAGAGGGCGTTCAGGTGAAAAACAGAGGCGACAAACTATGTAAGTTAATTAAATCCCTTTATGGTTTCAAACAGGCCTCCCGCTGTTGGAACTTGTAATTTGATACTTTCTTAAAGGACTGATTTTGTGCAATCTACTGCCGATAAGTGCCGATATCAGTCTAGTTCGTGATTCTAACGTGCCTTTTTTAAAATTTCTCCTCGTAGTTGGCCATTAATTGTTAGTTGTGAACCAGCCTCAATCGACCTGACCTTATGAAATAGCGTAACCTCACTTTTAAACTAATAAAAGCAATGAATAGGCGCTTCTCAGGTTAGGTTTAGTATCTCTGAGGTACTCTGGAGTAACTTAGAGCTACTCCGGTATAGCTCAGAGCCTCTGCGACGCTAACCTGTGTAACGAAGTAGCATCTCCGTTACGATTTATTTAGAGTTTTCTTTGTTTTATTAGTTAAGTTATTTAGTCTGTATATTTAGGATGCCTGGCGCAGATTCATAAAAGTACAAATCAGAGTGGGAGTACTGAAAGGAGTAGGGCTCCCCCTCCACGCGCTCGCCTATAAAAGCGCGCTGCGAGCACGCAGGAGTTAGTCGCTCACCGGCTCATCTTCCCGACGGTGTTCCGACTCTAACACGCTGGGTAACCTGTGCTACGATCGTGTTATTTCCAACCGCTCCTCCTGTTTATCCTGACCTTCCCTTACCGAGTGCGGGCGTCTCGCACTTCCTGATCCTAGAGCGGGAGTCTCGCTCTCTCTCTTACCTAGTGTGGGTGTCTCACACATCCTTATCCTAGAGTGGGTGTCTCACTCTCTCTTCCCGAGTGCGGGCGTCTCGCACTTCCTGATCCTAGAGCGGGAGTCTCGTTCTCTCTTACCTAGTGTGGGTGTCTCACACATCCTTATCCTAGAGTGGGTGTCTCACTCTCTCTTCCCGAGTGCGGGCGTCTCGCACTTCCTGATCCTAGAGCGGGAGTCTCGCTCTCTCTTACCTAGAGTGGGAGTCTCACTCTTTCTTACCTGTTCCGACCCTAGGAGCGGAAACCAGAGCGTATGCACAGTTTGCATGGTGTTTAGTAGTCGTTTTATGTCCTTAAGACACACCGTATTTTACCGTTGAATAGCGTCCTTAAGGCACGCCGTATTTTACCGTTATTTAATGTCCACGAGACACACCGTATATTACCGTTGTCCACGAGACACACCGTATATTACCGTTACCGAAATACCGTCCGAGAGTTTAACATTTCGTTTACCAGTCCGTGAGTTTTACCTGAGTTAAAACATTCCAATTTGTGGATACGTGTATATATAAACTATTTGTCACGTGAAATCGTTGCAACAAAACTATTGCCGTAGGAGATAAACTACGGCAACCACTTGTGCGTGGTAGCAATTGACAGACGGGAGCCAAAGAAATCGGTCGGGCTCAGCGAAATCGGTCGGACTTACCTGAGACGATCTTGAATAGTGGTAACGTCTAATATCCCTGCAGCTCAGTGAAGACGGGCGTGAGTAAACTACGTTACGCACAAGTGTACGTCGCCGAAGTGGGCGGGATAACCCAGATGTTAAATAAACTCGGAGAAGGGGGCGCCACCTAGCTTGTAGCGACGTTACCGTAAGAGTATAGGTCAACGCTAGGGGTAGACCTATTAAAGTCACCCTGTATAATCCGACGCTGAATGATTTGCCGATGCACGGATAACTTAACCAGAAAATAAGAAGGCACAAAAACGCTTTAACAATAATCTTTAATATCGTGATAAATGGTAGGCGACATATCACAATTCTCCTTATAAAATGGAGAGCCATAAAAAAAAAAAAGGCGAACGGCCTATTTAAAATTAAAAATATGTACAACACCGAAAAATCTACCCGCTCGCGTATGGTACCAATCGCAAACTTCACACAGCAATAACAAAATCAAAACTTTCATCAAAATCAAAGAAAGAGACAACGTGGTAAAAAGAAAGAACGTTACTTTAAGAGTAAAAGTGACAACACAATCGAGATCATTCGCAGAAGGCGATCACTATTAAAAAGGTTTTCAAAGGTTACACCAAAATTACTAAGCAAAATGCAAGCCAGAGGGGCTGCCAAAAATAACCTTGAAAAATTGCGCCACTTCAACAAGTCTAAATTAAAATCCAATTGTAGCCAAGGGCGTGGCACTATACCGGGGAAAATTCTCGTAATAATCGTACTGTCGGACGAGATGCGAGGCAACGATAAGCAAATGGATCATACCCTTATCCTGGACATCCTACCCTGTAGTCGGTTACCACGAAGTCCTTCGGTACTATGGCAAGACCTACGGCGTCCGAGGGGTGAAGGGGCGGAAGCTCAAGGGCGAATGCAGGACGATCCCAATGCGGGGGGGGGAGACTCGGTACGAGTAATGCGTGCGCGTGGCACGTGCGAACGAATTTCCAAAGTCCGGAACCAGCTAAATTTCCAAGCCTGGTAAAAAAAACGGCTTTCGGGGTCCGAATCAAGCGGGTTACGAAGCCCGGTACAAGCGGCTATAGAAGAAAACGGAGAACAAAAATTAACAAGATGCCGAGGAAAACGGCGTGGACAATCACAAAAAAAAACTTACCTCGTAAATGAACGATTACGAGCCTGACAAACAGCAATCACCAACAGCGATCGAGGGGGGATCTCTAATATCAAATCCGAAAACGTCGGGATTAAACGAACCCGAAAAATAATTAACGCCTGACCAGTTTTATCCTCCGAAGAGCGTCGTTCAACCACCAAAACCAGAACGCACAAATGATAAATACGACAACCGGTCAAGACGAGAGATCCACCACGAGTGAAGTCAAAATGCCGGCCGCGCGTATCCGCTTGCAGCGAAAATCCCAGAATACAAACCCACTAGATGCTACACGGGCGATCATGGCTTCACCGCAACCGACAAAATAGCCGTAAAAAAAAGAAAATCACGCTACAAGAGAAAAATAACGTAACATATTTTGTAAATAAAACTGTATTTGCTAAGTGATCGACGCTTTTATTTCTGAACCTGGACTCCGACGAGCAAACCCGAACCGCCGTCAAGCAGAGCAACGATCAGCATCCGCAGACCAACCCGAAGAATGACGGACCGTTACATAGCGCCCGAGCAGGGACCGTTAAAAAACCGAATCCAGTGACCAGAGTGTACATCAATCCCAGCAACCGATGACACATCGATTCCAGTGACTAGAATACACACCGACCCCAGTGATTAGTTCGCGAACTAGATACTCATAATTGTAAACACCAGTGCATTTTTAAAAACAGAAGACATAAAATTTCAGTGTTTTAAAATACGTGACTAATCTAGTATGAAACGGTGGATACACAGTCTAAAAAGAGAACAATTGATAGAAGAACTAAAATCTAATAATTTAGACACATCCGGACCAGTTGAAGAATTGCGGAAAAGACTAGGAAAAATGGCATAAAGAAACCCGGAAGTCTATACGGCCCGACAAACTGAAATGGAAACCGAAGCAACCGAAGAACCGACACCGACTATGTCTAGACATAATCAAGAAAATACCGACTACTTAAAAGCCATCAACCAGATCCGAAAATGGGGTTGCCATTTCGATGGGAAGGATCCGCTATCATTCCTGGAAAGAGTGGAGGAGCTACGAGAAAGCTACCAGCTCACCGAAAAACACGTCTTACGCGGACTACCGGAACTTCTTCGCGGTGAGCCTCTGTTGTGGTACCGGAATAACAAAGCTTCTTGGTCCAATTGACAAGATTTTGTTAAGTGCCTAAAGCGTTACTACGTACCTAGACTCCAACAGGAACAACTCGAGCAACAGATACGTGACCGAGTACAGAAAGAGAACGAACCATTTTTGAGATACGCTACAGACATTCTCACACTGATGCGAAGATCCGAAAACTTTTCAACAGAGGAAGAAATCAGTCGTACTTATAAGAATATGCTTCCGAAATACATGTTATATATACGCCGCAGCGAAATATCAACTACAAATGATTTGATCGACCGTGCCCGCGAGTATGAAGATATTCTTAAGCTGACGCAAAAAAACGAACCTCCTGCTGTAAAAACTGAACGTAGGGTCAACAACCCAAACGTGTCATTGTGGCCTCATCCTATAACCGCAATACGCACTGTTGGCGGTGTAAACAGAGGGGACATTTTCGCAGTAACTGCAGTCAACCGTTCAAGAGATTTTGCTCCTTTTGTGGTCAAGACGGAACACTCACAAAAGACTGTAGATGTCAAAGACATTCGGGAAACGCCAGAGGTGGTCGGACAGCAACAAAACCAGGACCGGCCCCGAGAATAAAAATAATCTATAAACCCCGTCCATATACTTGGATCAAGATTGCCAACAAAATGTTCTCCGTATTGATCGATACCGGATCCGAAAGGTCTTATTTGAACGAGGAAGTGTTTAAGCTGTGCCAGCAGAATGGACAAAATCAACAACCTACGGAATCTTTAGCGTACCTTGCAGACGGAAGGACAACCACTTTACAAGGAACTATACCCGTAAAATTCAAAATTCGGAACAGAATAATTCGGCATAGATTCTCCGTAATGGCCTGTTTGCAAGTACCGCTACTATTCGGCATGGACCTGATCAGCAAACTTCAGCTTACTATACCTCCGCCGCCTCCGGAACTTCTCAAAAATAATACCTGCTATGTGATATCTGACCACACAGATTTCAGCAGCCCGAACCAGAAGCAAATGTTCCAGAATTTTATAAGTAAAGAAGTAAAAAAATTTGATAATGTCACCGGTCCGACACGTCTCATACGTCACCACGTAAAACTTATCGATCTGACTCCGATAAAACAACGTTATCGACCTCGTAACCCAGCCATGCAAGCCATTATAAACACCGAAGTGGAGAAGATGGAAAAGGAAGGTGTAATTGAAGTAGCCCATGGTCCGTGGAGCTCACCGATAGTTATCGTCCCTAAAAAGGATGGTAAACCCCGTTTCTGCGTCGACTTCAGAAAAGTCAATACAAAGACAGAAAAAGATGCGTATCCACTTCCACAGGTCCAAGCCACTTTAGACAAATTAAGAGGCGCCCGATTCCTTTCCACTTTAGACTTAAAAAATGGCTACTGGCAAGTTCCTCTCTCTCCAGAAAGCAAACCAATAACAGCATTTACCGTACCCGGAAAAGGCCTTATGCAATTCAAAGTGATGCCTTTTGGATTACACTCCGCAGCCGCCACTTTCCAAAGATTACTTGATTACGTCATAGGACCGGAACTCGAACCAAACGCATTTGTCTACCTGGATGATATAATTGTAGTCAGTAAGACACTGGACGAACACATACTACATTTAAAGGAAGTTTTTCGCCGTCTCCGGGAAGCTGATCTGAAAATTAACCCGGAAAAATGCAAGTTCTGTGTTGACAGTTTGCGTTACCTTGGCCATATCGTTGACCGTGACGGAATCAGGACCGACCCAGAAAAAGTGACCGCTATATCCGCTATGTCCGCCCCGAAGAACGTTAAAGAAATTCGTCGGTTCCACGGCATGGCCTCATGGTACAGACGTTTCATTCCGGATTTTGCCACCATCGTAAAACCGTTGACAAAACTAACCCGAAAACATTCTAAATGGACTTGGGGATCAGAAGAAGAAAATGCTTTCCAGACTATTAAGAAGAAACTAACCGAATCGCCAGTATTAGCCTGCCCAGATTTCTCCCAGAGATTCTTCTTACAAACCGATGCCAGTGATATTGGAATAGGCGTTGTCCTATCACAAAACCTCGAGCACGAAGAGCGTGTAATTGCTTACGCCAGCCACACGTTTAGTAAAACTGAACGCAACTATAGTGCTACCGAAAAGGAGTGCCTAGCCGTATTATGGGGCATACGCAAAATGAAAGCCTATCTAGAAGGGTACACCTTTACCGTAATCACAGACCATCAGTCTTTAAAATGGCTACAGACCATTGACAATCCGACCGGAAGACTTGCGAGATGGGCCCTTGAACTCCAGCAATTCGATTTTAATGTGAAATATCGTCGTAGCGTTTTAAACACGGTACCCGATGCACTCTCCAGACAACCTTTGCCTGCCGAAAACGACAAAGATATTTGCGTTATTCAACGCCCACCGAGATGCTCCTGGTATTCCAAGACTTTGAAGAAAGTAAGAACAAACCCCGCCGATCATCCGGACTACTGCATCCGCAACGGAAAAATGTACCGACATGTTACAAGCGCACTTAATTATAACGAAAACATACAGGTGACGATTGGAAACAGTGTATACCTACCAGCGAACGTAAAGACATACTTGTCCAATACCACGATGATCCGACCGCAGGCCATCTCGGAATCGCTAAAACTATAGTCCGTTTGGCACAGAAGTTCTACTGGCCAGGAATGTTTAAAGAAGCCGCTACCTATGTGCGAAGCTGTGATGTGTGTAACCGTTACAAAGTGTCGCAACAACGAACCGGAGGTTTCCTACATTCCAACGCATCTAACGACCCATGGCATATGGTGTCGGTAGACTTAGTAGGCCCGCTACCCCGTTCCCACAAAGGTCACATCTGGCTTCTTGTAATGCAGGACCTATTTACAAAGTGGATAGAGCTGAAACCCCTCCGAAAGGCTACTGGACCAGCAGTTACTAAAGCTGTAAAGGAAGAAATTATATTGAGACACGGATGTCCAGATTCGGTAATCTCTGACAACGGCAAACAATTCGTCAGCCGACAGTTCATACACATGTTAGCCGATTACGGAATTAATCATCGCCGTGCCCCGCCGTACACACCTCAGTGCAACCCAGTCGAAAGAGCCAACAGAGTGGTCAAAACCATGATTGCGCAATTTACCCAGAAAAACCAGCGCACTTGGGATGAACACGTATACGAAATACGTTTCGCTTATAACACCGCCAGACATGAAGCAGTCGGATATACTCCCGCTTACCTAAATAACGGCCGCGAATTACAAACGTCCCGGTTTAACATACGTAACAAGGATACCCGTAACCCAGAACGAAGACAACAAGATTTGGATGACGCCTACGAACTCGTACGCGTCAATCTCGCTAGAGCTTTCCAACGTCAGGAAACTCATTATAACCTACGTCATCGCGACTGGAGACCTAGAATAGGCGAACAAGTATGGAAAAGAGAGCACATTTTATCAAACAAAAGCGCCCAAGTAAATGCCAAGTTAGCTCCGAAGTTTACTGGGCCCTATGTCGTAGGAAAAATTGTCTCACCCGTGATCTTCGATTTGAAAGACAAAAATAACCGATGGTACCGTCACATTCATATCCAACATCTAAAACCATCCCCTCTCAACCTAATTTCGCATGCACATCAAACCCTTCCAGAACAATCCCTCATTTTACCTATAAAAGCACTAATTAAAATTTCAGACAGCAGTCGACCAGCCAGGATGGAGCGACTACAAAACAAACCATCGACCAGCCTGGAAATAGACTGCATCATGGCCTGTGCAAGAAAACCGACGCGACCCCAGACCGTCACCAGCGCGAAACGTCAGGCAATTCTCCTCGACCAGCCGCCTGACCCCCCGAAGAAGAAGAGTCATCCTCCATCACGACTCACGGCCTCAGCAAGGAGGGAGGCCATTAATCGTCGAAAGGCGTTCCAGTCCGCTCCACCCACCAAAGCGCATCGGACAGCCGTTCTCTCTCCAAGCAGCCATCCGGGGTATTGGACTGTGCCCAGTGTCCCCATAGACGAAACACGCCCAGCGGTCACCCCACCACCGCCCGACCGTACTGGCTACACCTCCACATCGGCACCGGAGTCAGTACGCTTCAAACGACCAGCCCGTGTGGCACGTCAGCCAACACCCCGAGCGAACACCACCGTTTCGCCTCCTCCAGACAGCGTTCCTGCAACGTGGTTCGGGATGGATGACTGGGTAAAGGACTTCGAAGAAGCTCTTGGTCTAAAAACGGACGACCGTCACACCGTTGCAACCGGTTTCGTCGAAGAACACACCACCCGGACCGAACAACCCCTGTGCGCAGCCATCTCGACCCCCAGTGCTCCACCTGGCCTCTCTCCGTTATATTTAACGCAACGGAGACCAGACAAATCAACCGTTTGGGTAAAAATTTCCACCGGACCATTGGTGGAAATTCCGGAAGAAGATGTTATACGGTACCGAAAGTACAAGATCAGGTCAGGGGAAGAACACTGGTTTCTCCGCTTCGACGACAGAGGGAAGTTGCGATCCAGTCGAGACCTCAACAGTCCGAAGAAAGGGGGGGATTTAACGAAGTAGCATCTCCGTTACGATTTATTTAGAGTTTTCTTTGTTTTATTAGTTAAGTTATTTAGTCTGTATATTTAGGATGCCTCGCGCAGATTCATAAAAGTACAAATCAGAGTGGGAGTACTGAAAGGAGTAGGGCTCCCCCTCCACGCGCTCGCCTATAAAAGCGCGCTGCGAGCACGCAGGAGTTAGTCGCTCACCGGCTCATCTTCCCGACGGTGTTCCGACTCTAACACGCTGGGTAACCTGTGCTACGATCGTGTTATTTCCAACCGCTCCTCCTGTTTATCCTGACCTTTCCCTTACCGAGTGCGGGCGTCTCGCACTTCCTGATCCTAGAGCGGGAGTCTCGCTCTCTCTCTTACCTAGTGTGGGTATCTCACACATCCTTATCCTAGAGTGGGTGTCTCACTCTCTCTTCCCGAGTGCGGGCGTCTCGCACTTCCTGATCCTAGAGCGGGAGTCTCGCTCTCTCTTACCTAGTGTGGGTGTCTCACACATCCTTATCCTAGAGTGGGTGTCTCACTCTCTCTTCCCGAGTGCGGGCGTCTCGCACTTCCTGATCCTAGAGCGGGAGTCTCGCTCTCTCTTACCTAGAGTGGGAGTCTCACTCTTTCTTACCTGTTCCGACCCTAGGAGCGGAAACCAGAACGTATGCACAGTTTGCATGGTGTTTAGTAGTCGTTTTATGTCCTTAAGACACACCGTATTTTACCGTTGAATAGTGTCCTTAAGGCACGCCGTATTTTACCGTTATTTAATGTCCACGAGACACCGTATATTACCGTTGTCCACGAGACACACCGTATATTACCGTTACCGAAATACCGTCCGAGAGTTTAACATTTCGTTTACCAGTCCGTGAGTTTTACTTGAGTTAAAACATTCCAATTTGTGGATACGTGTATATATGAACTATTTTGTAAATAAAACTGTATTTGCTAAGTGATCGACGCTTTTATTTCTGAACCTGGACTCCGACGAGCAAACCCGAACCGCCGTCAAGCAGAGCAACGATCAGCAACCGCAGACCAACCCGAAGAATGACGGACCGTTACACCTGGAAAGTGCCTAATAAAAGAAAGAAAAGTGAGGTTATGATATACGTCAATTTATTAAGTTCACTGGTTCACAACTAACAATTCACGACCAACTACGAGGAGGAATTTTTTTAAAAAGGCACGTTATTATTTACATAGTTTTATTGGAGTTTGCAGCTAAGCGTTCGCCACCTGGTGTCAACTAAACAAACCCTTGTATGCTACACAACAAATCGTGTTTTGGCGTCGATCCTGAGTGTATAATGTATCAGGATTGTATTATATGTGACATTCACATTAAATCAACTTGTGTATTTGTATTAGTACGCACTTAAACATGTGCATTACAAAAATTCCGTGTAGCTTACAGAGGTTCAGATTTATCCACGGTAGCGCTTAAAATCAAACGCCTATCGTTGATGACGAATTTATTTTCTCAGAATCACAAAAATCATTACATCATTAGACATAATTTTACAAAAATTATCAAGCAACTTTGAAATTACTATAGGTGACGGTAAAATGTTCGCAGGGGTACAAATTGAAAGAGATCGTGAGAGGGGAAATAAGTTGATACATCCATCAGCATGTGTATAATAAACAAAAAAATTTTAGGTTCAACATGACTGATGCGAGAACCGTCAGTACACCAATCGAAATGGGCATTCACAGTAAACTAATTGAAGCCATTCCTGCCAGGCGTTCCGATTTTCCGTATTGTGAAGCTGTTGGGTCCCTGATGTTTCTCGCTACAGTCGCAGTCGCTCGTCCAGACATATTATTCGCGGTGAACATTGTAAGTCGCTATTTCGAAAACTATAGTGATTATCACACTACTGCAGATCCTGAAACAAGCAAATCCAACACTAGATACTTATTTCAATTTGCCAATGAACCCATAACGTGGTTGTCCCAACCACAAAAGCTCGTTACGCTCAGCACAACCGAAGCAGAATACATAGTAGCCTGTGCTGCAGTCTATAGCTGCTTTCCCGTTACCCACTTTGTGCACGCAAACGAGCTCAAAAGCCCAAAAATTCGCGAAACTTTCCAATTGACGTTTCAATGTTCGCGTTTTACGCTCAATATGTCCTTCCTCTGCCCCCTCAAGCACCACCTATTATTTTTGTGCTCGAAGCACATGCTTCAATTCTGCCCTGATACGGTGTCTACAAAATGACTACAAAACAAATATGTGTTGTTGAAAAATAATTACTGTCAAATATTTTAACAAAACACTTAATTAAACAATTTTTAAAATTCATTTTCAATTTTTGTATGTCACGCCTCTACAAATACGTTCCCGTAAGTTTGTACTCGAAGCTCATGGGTTTAAAACTCAACTGTGTTTAGTGCGCAAAATTCAGAGCTAACGGGAAAACGTCTAAAGAAAGCATATGGCTCAGAAAACTTGCATGATCTCAATAACGAATGTGCTAGTCCGACTAACATTAATGTTAACAACCAAAACGCAATACGTTTGGTGTATAATCCAGAATTTCATGCTGGAACCAAGCATATTGATGCAAGACATCATTTCATACGTGAAAAATACCAACTTGGTGAAATTGATGTAAACTATGTACCCAACAAATTACAAAAAGCTGACATTTTAACAAAGCCATTCCATTAGGTTTAAGTACCTTGTATCAATAATTGGCATTGTAGACGTGGAGACACTGGAAAATACAAAAAGGGTGGGAGTGTTGAAAAAAATAAGCTTTCTGTATTTTCCTAGTTGGCAACACTTTGACGTTAAGTTAGCCGAATATCTTGTTTAAGTATCATATTAAATAGAAAAGGATTAAACTTTTATAAGTGGGATATGAACCCAATAGCTTCTTTTAGCCAAAATCCCATTTTTATAATCCTTAAGAGTCTGCATCCGGAGTATTCAATTTTTAAACGAAGCTAGAGAATCTAAAACTTTCAAATTTTGGAATTAAATATTGGATGTATAGCTCTAGGCGACTTATATTTTTGGTAAGAATCTCCACAAGATGTTAGTAACCAGTATGTAATGAAAAGTAACGAAGTTGGGATCCCAACTTCGTTACTTGACCTATATATTATTTTTTTGATTTATTTAATATTTTTTGTTTATGACTGTGAAAAAAATTTAAAATGGATGAACTTACAAAAAGGCGTAACAGTGCAGTATTGAACTGATAATGTACCATAAATTTTTTTCTTGTTCTGCCGTAGAGCTTAATGATTACATTTTTTTTTAATTTTAACATTTTCCCATGATTTTGTGCTGACATCTATAGGTGCGGTAGAAACCTAAGCTTTGGACCTCCCAGAAAAAGTGACGTAGTCGTGCGGGGCGGAGTTTTCTCCACTCTAATAAATTTAAAGAAATATCCTATTTAGAAATTTGAATACATATATGACATTGAAATCTATCCAATGTGATTTGCTTTATAAGAATTATAAATTAGTGTTAAAAAATACATGAAATAACTACTTTATTATGCGGAATAACCTTCAAGGAGTAGCATAGGGAAAAATTGTTCGTTTCATATTCCTACTATTATCACAGTACCGAATTGAAAATTTGTAAGCATGTTAATAAAACATTTATTGTATACAGGGTGGTGATAAAGTTCCGCACCAAGCTATAATTAGTTTATTTAATGTTTTTTTTTTTTGCAAAAAGCTGAAATACATAAATTTATAATTTTAAAAGACACAAGCGCACACAGTACAAAAATATACTATTCTTGATCGGCATTTATATTTTCTCTGTGACGTCATCATTAATATTTTTAAATAACAACGCTAACTTTTTCCAGATTTTGATCGTGTTTCTTGTCAGTTAGGTAAATGGTGATATAAAAACTTGTTTTTCCAAAAAAAAAGTTGAAAAATACTATTTTATTTTATTTTAAAGATAATCTTGAAATTGAAAACAAAAATAAATAAAAATTGATGAAACTATTCAAACTGTTTCCCATGAACTAATTGTTCGGATTTTCATTGCAGTATAACATAAATACACACAAAATTTCAAACGTTGGTCTGGAACATGTCTATGTTTTTTCTTTTTTCGAAAAAACTATTTTTTATCACCATTTAACTGACAAGAAGGATGATCAAAATCTGGATGAAAAAATTAGGGTTGCTACTTAAAACAATTAATGTTGACTTCACAGAGGAATGAAGAAAAGACTTACACTAACATGTGTCTTTTTAAAATATAAAATTTACGTGTTTCAGAAATGTGCAAATAAACATTACATAAAAAAATTAGGAGCCTGGTGCGAGACTTTATCATCACTCTGTAATGGCAATGTAAGTAATTATGGAATGAGTGTAGTAGTAATATAATTTTATGTGGAATTAAACTTTTATTATTCTGTGTCATTATTTAATAGATATATCCTAACAAATAAAAACAATTAAATTTAGCTACTTTCATATTATAAAATTCATGGAAGTTTAGCTCTGCGTCATCAATCACCGAAGTTACAACCGACAAATATTTCAATCCTACTTCTTTATCAACGTTGACGCGTTTTATGTATCACGTAGAACTCTTCTTTTATGAAAACAAATAGGAAGCTAGGATACATAATATTTTTAATGAAAAATATTGTATAGTTATAAATTTATTTGTTTTTGTTGTCGTTTCCTCAACTGGGCATCTACAGGGTGAGTTATTTAGCGCCCTTTCTTCCGTAGCTCATTTATATTACGAGATAGAATTTTTTCTTTTACAAGGACATTCTACCTATTGAGTACTATAGTACTCAATTTTACAATTGTACTCAATTTTAGGTTATAACCTAAAATTATTTTGATGCATATAAAGAAATTAAAATACGGTACATTAATAGTATATCTTGTGAAACGTGTATAATATACTATTTTTTCTACTTTGCGTCACTTATTGAACAAAAAAATGAAAAATACTGTCAAAAATTTGATCTCCTTAGTTTATGGGGAATTTTAGTTGTAATGCGTGGCAACACTAAAAACCTTTCGTTTTAATCAAAAGTCACATTAACCAGTTATTAATTTGTCTTATGCAGCTTCATTGTGAGTATTCTGTTAAGTAACAAATAAATAATGAGTTATTTTGTAAAATCTATTAAATATTTTCAATTAAAAATTGACTAAAATTTCCCCAAAAACAGTTTCACAATGAGCTTCATTGTGAAACTGTTTTTGGTGTCACAATGAGTTCATTGTGAACGCAAAGTAGAAAAATAACTTTTTAATATTGATTTCACAGTAAAAATGTAAAATATTTATTATAGCAAAAAAACTGTAAGTATTAGATGCAGAAAACCGATAACAAAATTGAAGATGACCATGAACACTATCTATTCGTGAAAAGAGATAGGGGGGGTTGCATTCAAAAAAATTGAATAACGGCAGTTTGAAACTCTGACAATTACACAGGCTTGAACATTTGAAAAAACAAATGAAACTAAATGAATTTATGTCTAGGTTATTCCTTATACTTTAATTTATAACACTACCGATTTTTATTGCCATACGATAAACAATACTTTACAGTTAGTATTTCAAGAAAAGTTGAAAATCAGACCGTTTTCAATAAAATATTAATTTACTCTTAATTGGTTAAATAAATATAAATATTTTATACGCTACTGTTTAGAGGATCGATTGTTATATCTTTCTATAAGAAAATATACAGGATGTTCCATTTAAAAAAATCCTGCTACATGCTGCCATTACTTTACGTAACACTCTGTATGTACCAAAATAATTTTAGGTTATAGTGCTCAATAGGTAGAATGTCCTTGTGGAAGAAAAAAATTCTATCTCGTTGTATAAATGAGCTATGAAAGAAAAGGCGCTTAATAACTCACCCTGTATAATATACTGAGGATCCCTAATTTCTAATTTTCGCGTATGTCGTAGATAGTTGATATAAAATCTACACAATTTATCCCTCATTACTACGGCCCGGATTCGAGTTCGGTTTAACGAAATAATTAAAACGAAGGGACCACAACTATATTACTATAATATTAATGAATCATAGAGCCGCTCTCCGCAATCAATTTTTTATGAGGAGAGCAAAAAACAACAAAAACAGCAGTATATTGGCGAGACATCAAGGAGACTATAGACTGGTCGGTGCAATCAGACCGCTCGAAAATTGTAATCTAGAAGCTAGCAACGTCAAACCTACATGATTTTGTCATGGAAAATTCGAGTCCCTTCGTGCTGTGAAATCAGTCTTAGTCACTGACGTGAAAGTGACGTAACTTTCCTTAAAATAAGTTAATGAGACATAATAATGTCAGTTATTTCAGTTTTAATTCAACTTCTTTTAACACTGGTAATATTGTAATGATATTTTACACACACTCAAATACATTCCCGCTCCTGAGGTCCTGACAAGTCTTTGACTTAGGACCCCGTAGGGCAACCACCACAGATTTAAAAAAAATATTTATTGACAGACTAATAAATTCTTGATATGTCTATGCCAGACTAATCAGAACATGATATGACTATGCCAGACTGATGTAAAGTTGTAAGGGTGCACACCATATTCACATGATAATGTCAAGTATGGCTTTTTAATATGTTTTACAACGTGTAAATTAAGTAGCAGATAATATCCATAACTCCATTAATGTTGTTGTGATAAAGTAAAAATCTAAAAGAGGTATAGCGACTCAAATTGCGACGCACAGGAAGAAATCATTTTCAGATAATGTCATAATTTTTTTTTTTGGTAAACGCTCCGCAAAATGGTCGCTTAGGGGACTATTTTCAGAACGAAAAACGTATCTTTAGCAACCTCAATCGTCACAGCAACACTTAGAATCTGCTAAAAAAATTTAGCAACCTAGTACTTAAAGCTGCTATGGCAACACTTTAACGGATTATAAGTATAAAATTCAACTCGTTGCTATGATTACCGATCATTGCCATGTCTGATGAGAGGGACAATTTAGACTTGCTAATTCGAAATTCGAGCAATTTAACATTAATGTTGGTGATTTAGCGAGCGTGTATAATAATATTGTATGTACCACGTACGCAAAATGGTTTTAGGGGACTCATCTCATTAATTACGATTCGTCCCCTAAAACCTTATTTTGCGTACTTGATACATAAACTACTATTTTAAGTTATGACGTTATCAAGTTTTTTTTTTATGACAACCTATATTTTTTATTTACTATTTTGGTAGGATTTCTTATTCTGTTATCAACCTCATAAAATTTTGGATCGATTAAGTAAGTAACAAAAATTTTAAGAAAAATAGCCTCAAAGTTTTAATAGTAAAGTTGAATGAAATGAACAAAATATCTAGTTTGCCAGGTGTAAAACAAACAAAATGCTTATAAATCCGCTCTCTAAATAATATATTAAAAAGCCATACTTGACATTATCATGTGTATATGGCGCGCACCTTTACAGCTTGACATTAGTCTGGCATAGTGATATCAATTTCAGATTAGTTTGGCAATATCATTACTTTGCTTTTTATTATATTGAGTTCAAGCTTTAACTTTTTATTTTTGTCTAAAACGAGATCTAACTTATATTGTATTTCATCACAATGCTGTCTCAAAGATTTTAAAAATTTCTTCCGTAGTTATCTCATTTGTGAAAGTTTACTTCGGTTTTTAGTGCCACTCTAAATTTGAGATAATTTATCTGCTCCGACATCTTTTTCAAGGTCAATGGAAAATGGATACATCCTTATTCCTTTCACATGGTTCGCGTCTCTAACTTTTTTTCATATGAAACCCTCGCTTATTTGTAACGCCTACACAGATATTATGATAGAATTGTTTGCGATTTGAGCATTCAATAACCGATTTTATATCACAAAACTTCTTTTTACATAAAACACCTACGCTTTCGGTATCATCGTTTCTGATAAAAATAGTCTCAATTACTATAAATATTTGTCGCCAAATGTAGCGCAGTTATTGTTATTGTTGTTTTTAAATGTTGTTTTATGAATTTAATATATTTTAATATATTTTTAACTAAATTAATTCATCAGTATATTAACGAATCCTTTTGAGTCAAAATTATCGAATAATCAAAATATTTCAAATGATAGATGCTACCAGGTTGATATTTTCGATGCAACCGAACTGCGGCCCGTTTTTCGAAGGTGACGGAGTTGCGGTCAAAACATTTCTATGTGGCAGGATGTAATCCTTGTCCGAACTGCGGTCAGAATTTCAACGTGGGCAACATTAAGGATTAATAAAATTTAGGTAGAAATTTAATATAATTTTATATTTGGTATCAATTAAAATATAATTTTGACGACAAAAATATCCCGTCCCGGGATTTAGAGCCTGACCATAGTTCAGTCGCGAAAAACAACCTCCTTAATGACCTTCTTACCTGTTTCACTTTTGACCGCAATTCAATGGAAAACCCCGTATATTTTTTCACATTGCGAGAGAATTAGTTAAAAAAAAAGAAAAGAACAAGTTAAAGAAAAAATAGTTGTTTTCTGGCCTTGAGATTGTTCAGTAAGCTAAAACTAACACACGATAAAAAATCTCATTGAAATCTTGTTTAATTTCCGAGGAATAAAAATTTTAGGATTTTTCTATTTTCTAAAAATCAGTCGGTATATCTGACTAAATGGATTTTCAAATAGGCACAAATTATTGCCATAAAAAGATTTTTTGAAAAATCAAAAATAAAAGTTGTTCCCATTTGATGCCGATTGTTAGGCGGTCACTGTATTTTTATTTATTAAAACGTTGCGTTGTGGCTAGAAGTATATAATTTAATTTAATAAAAAAGAACATTAAACTTCTTAAATAAAATAAATCACTTTTGTCCGGGCTAGAATCACTCAAATTATTTACAGCAATTAGAAGTTGAATTAGTTGTATCTAACATATTTTCCCGTTCATACCGTTACTAGATGTAGGTGGGATATTTAATTCCTTTCTGAAATATTTTGTAATTAAAAAATCTACGACCGTGCATAAAGTTATGTGACGCCTCAGGCTGAAAATCACGCCTTAGGCCATAAAAGCTTCTTTACTCCCGTAATACAACTATATATGCTATGCAGTAATAAACTGCAGAATACATTCAAAAGAAGAAACCACTTCGTTATTTTGTTTGCCGAAAGATAATAGTTCTATTTATTATGTACATAAATTTCATTTGTGCTCATTTGCATGCGCAGAGTGGATAACGGGAATTCCGGTACTACATACAAAACAAATTTATTAAAAATAGATCATCGAGAAACTTTACCATATGAGCTTGTGCAAAATATTTTAAATCAAAAATGCACACTAAATTTTATTATTGGTTGTTGCTTCACCACGGAGAAGTTAGCACAGCTTTTTCAAAACGACTGAAGGTAAAAAAAATCAGACTCATAAAATCAAACGTCCCGACAGACAATTTCGTATTTGTTAAATTAAATTGTCCAAATAAAAGGTCCGTTCACCCGTCCAGTTGTAAGAGTATATTACTCACTGCTAGCGCTAATGCGCTGCAAAACTTTAGTTGATCGACTGTGTTACGATTCAATTTTATTCTTCAAAATTTCAAACCTTTTGTGTATTTTCAAGCACCTCCCCCTCCCGACGAGTTTTGCTATTCACTCTATTCCGTAAAATTCCTAATTTTATTTAAACTTTTCTTAAAAACGTTTAACGATTGGTTTATGTAAGTAACCCTGTATTCATATCGGTAGTCATTTCTTTATAAGTTGTTTGGACGAATGTAAATGATTTTAAGTTTGATTTTGTTTAAATGACAGCATGGTAACTAATTAAAGGTAATACATTCACAGAAATATTTCGTCAAACTAACAGTTTGCGTTTAATTTAAATATTTAGTTCGATATTTGGTTGGAAGTATCTCTGTGTTTGCATGTTAATTTGTGAATTTCAAGATACTTGAAACTGAACGAAACTTTAACAAGTTAACACTTTCAGATGTGTTTTATAATGAAATTATATGTATATGTATAAGATATAAAAGTTCTATCAGTAGTTCTTTTCAACTTATTTTCTTTAGTTAACACTTTACTTCTTTGTATGATAAATCGCTTGGACGTACACGAACGTGTTGAATATTTGTCGGGATTCACAGGATGAAACGGGATTAAAGAACGTATTCTTTAATTGTGTAAAACGTATATTCAACTTCAACTCTATTGATGTACACTACGTATCTGCTTCCGTAACGGCGCTTGTTAGTTACTTGAAACTCGTACTTTAATATTTTTAGTTCCTCTAAAGGCCTTTTTAGACGGTCACAATTCTTGTAACAATTTGTTACAAAGTGAGAGAGATAAACTACCACATGTTGATTGATTGAATTGGCACTTCTCACTCACTTCGTAACAAATTTTTTACAAGAAATGTGACCATCTAAAAAGGCCTTAAGAGACTGCGTCTCAGACTTCTGACTATCTCTGGCGGGGCAGCGGTAAGGGACGAAATACATCAAAGGCGGAGCCAAAGGTGGGACCAAATAAGGAATCGTGTCTTGTCGTCGAAAATCGCACGATTTACAAAATTTGAGCAGCCCGCGAAAATTTTAAATTTAAAAATTATCATAATAATGCCTCATTTATACAGCTTCTTCAATTTTAGTTTAAGCTTTTGAATATAAATAACTTAACTTTATGAAACGACTATTTAATGATGTTTATACCGGGTGTCCGGTAAAGAATGGGCCATACTTCAAGAGTGGCTTCTTTGGGTCAAATCGATATAGATCAATTTATCTTAGTACAATTTTGCTTCATTAAAAAGTTATGGCCTTTCAAAGATAACTTTTTTATTTCAATATTTTAGCAAAACTCGCTCATTTTTGGAGATATTTAATTGTAATTTGGTATTTAAACGTTTCCTGTACTGCTGAATCCGAATCCTATTTTTAACGTAACATATAGGGAGCGCTCTCGAGATCCTGATATTCCTTTGTTTATTGCTGTACTTTTTTTTAACATGAATATTTTTAAAATTATATTCATTTTCTTAAAAGAACTTTTAATTTACTTTAAAAAAGGTATACTTGTTACATGTCGCTAAAGTATACCAGTTTTAAGAAAAATGGCTTTGAATATGATAATGCTGAATATTACTGTTTTGGGTCTACGTTGAATCAGGCACATAGACCCGTATTTCAGTTACAGTTTAACTTTAATTTTCACTTTATTTCCATGGGAACAACTGTTTTTATAATTGTTACTATGGGAGTAATCTGGAGTTGAAAGTTAAAACTATGAGTGAAATACGCGGCAATAGCAAACATAATAAGAATTTTTTACGTAATGTATCGTTGATTTAAATGTGGAATTGTAATTTTTTTTTTTTTTTCAATTTTAAGTAAATTACGAAGTAGTGCAACTTTAGGTAATTGTCTTTTCATCCTGAAGTAGCGTTACTGGTGTAGTAAGTATTCAACATTTTCACATTCAAAACCATTTTTCTCAAAACTAGTGTACTTTAGCGACATGTGAAAAGTATGCCTTTTTTAAAGTAAATTAAATGTCGTTTCAAGAAAACGAAATATATTTAAAAAATATTCACGTAAGAAAAAGTACGACAATGAACAAGAGAATGTCAGGGTCCCTAGAGCGCCCCCTATACGTTACGTTAAAAAAAAGCAGATACTCAGATTCAGCAGTACAAGAAACCTCTAAACACCAAATTACAATTAAATGTCTCCAAGAATGAGCGAGTTTTGTTAAAAAATATTGATATAAAAAAATTATCTTTGAAAGGCCATAACTTTTTAATGAAGCAAAATTGTACTAAGATAAATTGATCTAAATCGATTTATTTTAATCCAAAGAAGCCACCCTTGAAGTATGGCCCATTCTTTACCAGATACCCAGTATAGAATGTTTTAACCAACAGGAAATAAAAACCTAAGCTTGTACTAGTATTAGTAGTAATTAAAACCTAGGCTTGTATTGTACGGTCAAATGACAGAAGCGCTAAAGCAATTAGAGAACTACTTCGACATAAAAATCAGTCCTTGTGGCTTAGGGCCATTTTCATAATAGAACTTTAATTTAAAGTGACTTTAACCTATAAAAACACATTAGCTTGCCTGTGCTTAAAGTGACTTTAAATTAAAGTCTCCTTTAGCACTATTATGAAAACGGCCCTTATTAATTTATAAAAATTATTGTTAAATGCCTCACCTGATGCCTGTTTCTATAATAATGGTACATTTCATCTTGTAGAAATCAAATGTCCTTATACTGCAAGAAATACGACACCGGAAGAAGATATTCAAAATCGAAGAATTACTGTCTATGATAGAAATTTCAAAATTCATGTAAAGCATAAGTGGTATATACAAATTCAAGAGGCATAAAGTTTTTTTAGCCATTTACACCTAAAAGGGTTATTAGTAAAAGAAATAGAACCATTTCAAACAATCTTGATGAAACAATGAAACAACCGTGCGAAAAGATTTGTATGCGAAAATGACGCAATTTTCGAACGATTTGTACAGTTTGCTATATGAATCTTTTTACGCACGTCATTGATTTTATCCATATGAAACGCATCAATACTTTCAAAACATGTAATAAATCGTAAGTTTTACATTACAAACATTCGTATAAAAACGTTCCTTTTTCAATCTGAACGAGTGATGTACCTAGATGCTATAGCTACCTATAGAAATTGGTTTTACTAGTGCCGTTTGTCAATGACGTGTGTACGAAAGTCTACGTCATTTTGACGTCATTTTCGCATACGAATCTTTTCGCACGGTTCGAAAATCGAGCCCCTGAAATGTAATGAGTAGACCAAGGATTTTAGGTGGAGGTATAGGTCCGACCTTGCGACGCGACGCACAGTGGTTTAGGTTCTATAGAGATGCGGAAAAAAATAATTATTTTTGAAATTATCATTGTCCGTAATCATTTTTAATTTGTTTTACTTTTTTTGATGCATTATGTCTTTAAATGAATAAAATAAATGAGTGAAAATTAAACCGAATTAAAAAAAAATTATTAAAAATCAAAATTTAAAACGAAATAGAAACTTACACATATTTTTAACACGATAAGAACTTAGAAACTAAGGCACTGGATGAACAACAAAGGTTTCACATCAACAGATCGAAAGTTGAAGCGATATTTACAGTATAGTAGGTTAGCCTTTAGGGTCGTATAACGCGCAAGGTGGCAAGTAGGGGCAGCTGGAAACAGTGTGACCACTTAGGTAATGTCTTATTAAACATAAAAAAAAATTGCTGCCAATCGGCGCAACTTGGCGCGGAAAAGATATTTCTTAAAAACTGAAAATGTCCGGCGCCGCCATGGTATGTGTATTTATGTGTATTATAACTATAATGTACTATAATGTACTATAAGCGTAACAATCATAATTTTTGTATCCCTTTAATCATTATTAATGCTATATAACACATCTTCAGAAATCTAAGCGTTAATGTTTGAACGAAGGGAAGAAAATCTGCTTGCATTCATATTATAATGTTAGGTGTTTTCAGCAAGTTAGTTTAGCATAAGTTCATGTTATCAAAAGGAATATTTCTACTCAATGGAAAGTATTAATTGTACTTAATTATGACCGTGTGGACTTGTAAGAGTCATATTCAAAATAATTTATCTAAAATTAAACAGTTCGAAAAATAGACTTTTTTCCGCCGATTGACCATTGTGCGACGGTCACATATTCTAACTAAATTAGATTGGTATAATTTTGATAATATGAGCAAAAAGTTAATACGTTCTTATCTTTATAACAGAAAACAGTTCGTTTGTGTTGAAGGTCAACAGTCAAAAATTTATGACGTCATTCGTGGGGTACCACAGGGTTCTGTATTGGGGCCTGTGTTGTTTTTAATCTTTATAAATGATTTTTCAGTGAACGTTCTTAGTGCAGATGTGGTGCTCTATGCGGATGACACAACGCTGATTCGATCTGCCAATGATGTAGAAAATCTGACACAAGACATGGCTGACTCGCAGTCGAAGGCCTTGGACTGGTTCAGCAGTAATGATTTACTTTTAAATACCGAAAAAATAGTAAGAAAAATTTTTATAACACGTAAATGTGATAAAAACAATTTAAAAAGTGTAAAATTCCTAGGTGTATACCTGGACACTCTGCTAACATGGGAAGAACATACAGTATGTCCCGGATTGAGTTTACAATAAGTATAATGGACCAAAAATTTTTGAATTAAGATTTGATGTTCTGCAGTTCAGGCCTGCTTGGCGTGAAATGAATTTGTGCCAAATTTGACCCCGAAAGTCTTCAAGGTGGCGGAATTAACACAAGAAGAAGTAAAATCTGTGTAGGTAAAATGGTCTTCCTTTTGAATTTAGGAGAAAAATTTAGTAAGATAAAATGTTTCTAATTTTAAATTAAGGAGATATACCAATTTCAACATCCTAGAAAAAAAATTGAATTACGGAAAATTACTAATTAAATTATAAACATTTCAGCAAAGTTGTAAAATGTTAACGCCATCTACATATTTATTGACTAAAAACAAATAAAATATGATCATTCAAATAACACTCCGTTCATATTAGCACCTGACAGTGTTAATGTCTTACAACTGTACTGAAATCCTAATATTCCGTAATTCAATTTTTTTTTCTAGGATGTTGGAATTTGGTATGTCTCCCTAATTTGAAATGAGAATCATTTTATCTTACTAAATTTTTCTCCTAAATTCAAAAGGAAGACCACTTTACCTACACAGATTTTACTTCTTCTTGTGTTAATTCCGCCACCTTGAAGACTTTCGACGTCAAATTTGACGCAAATTCATTTCACGCCAAGCAGACCTGAACTATAGAACATGATATCTTAATTCAAAAATTTTTGGTCCATTATACATATTGTAAACTCAATCCGGGGACATACTGTATAAATGAAACAGCTATGAAGGTATCAAAAAACCTATATTTAATTCGTAACATGAAGAATATTGTAGAATTTAAAGTTCTGCGTACTGCTTATGATAGTCTAATAAAAAGTCATCTGAGTTATGCAATTTTGAATTGGGGTCACTCACCTCAGTATAAAACACTTTAGGTTTACAACGTTAAAGCAGTACGTATTCTTGCAGGAATTGGGTACAGAGATGATGTCAGACCTTCTTTTATTAAACTAAACATCCTTACGTTATACAGGGTGTCCCGTGACGTAATCTCACCACTTCATCTACGTGATTATCAATTCAAACTAAGTAAAAAACTCTAATAAAGTTTTGTTCTAAAGTAAACCGTTTCAAAAATACTGGGTGTTTAATGTTTAATTTTTTATTTTTTTAAATTTTAAAGTTCATCAAATCATTTATCCGTCCACCTTATAATCAATTCAAACTAAAAAAAAAAAAAAACTCTAATAAAACAAACCGTTTTTCAATAATACGTGTTTTGTAATTTTCAAACTTTATCTCAAAAGGTATTCAAAGCGAACTAGACCTCTTTTGAAGCACGCTAGAATGTGTTTAGCAAAGAACGGAGGTCATTTCGAACACCTTTTGAGATAAAGTTTAAAAATTCTGAAAATTACAAAACACGTTGTATTTATACCGGGTGTCCGGTAAAGAATGGGTCTTACTTCAAGAGTGACTTCTTTGGGTCAAAACAAATCGATATAGATCAATTTATCTTAGTACAATTTTGCTTCATTAAAAAGTTATGGCCTTTCAAAGATAACTTTTTTATTTCAATATTTTAGCAAAACTCGCTCATTTTTGGAGATATTTAATTGTAATTTGGTATTTAAAGGTTTCTTGTACTGCTGAATCTGAATATCTTCCTATTTTTAACGTAACATATAGGGGGCGCTCTCGAGATCCTGACATTCCTTTGTTTATTGCTGTACTTTTTTTAACGTGAATATTTTTTAAATTATATTCATTTTCTTGAAAGAACTTTTAATTTACTTTAAAAAAGGTATACTTGTTACATGTCACTAAAGTATACCAGTTTTGAGAAAATTGGCTTTGAATATGATAATGCTGAATATTACTGTTTTAGGTCTACATTGAATTGGGCACATAGACCCTTATTTCAGTTACAGTTTAACTTTAATCTTCACTTTATTTCCATGGGAACAACTGTTTTTATAATTGTTACTATGGGAGTAATCTGGAGTTGAAAGTTAAAACTATGAGTGAAATACACGGCAATAGCAAACATAATAAGAATTTTTTACGTAATGTATCGTTGATTTAAATGTGGAATTGTAAATTTTTTTCAATTTTAAGTAAATTACGAAGTAGTGCAACTTTAGGTAATTGTCTTTTCATCCTGCAGTAGCGTTACTGGTGTAGAAAGTATTCAACATTTTCACATTCAAAGCCATTTTTCTCAAAACTGATGTACTTTAGCGACATGTGACAAGTATACCTTTTTTAAAGTAAATTAAATGTCGTTTCAAAAAAACGAAACATATTTTTAAAATAATCACGTAAAAAAAAAGTACGACAATAAACAAGAGGATGTCAGGGTCTCTAGAGCGCCCTATATACGTTACGTTAAAAATAAGTACTCGTTAAAAATAAGATTCAGCAGTATAAGAAACCTCTAAATACCAAATTACAATTAAATGTTTCCAAAAATGAGCGAGTTTTGCTAAAATATTGATATAAAAAAATTATCTTTGAAAGGCCATAACTTTTTAATGAAGCAAAATTGTACTAAGATAAATTGATCTAAATCGATTTATTTTGGTCCAAAGAAGCCACCCTTGAAGTATGGCCCATTCTTTACCGGACACCCAGTATAAGTGTATTATGTATACTAAAAAAAACTTAAACTTATACTTACAAAATACTGATTTTCATCAATATAACACCCGCGAAAAACATAAGTTACGTACTCAGTACTTAAAATTAACCCAATGCAGAAATGCTAAAAATTACTACGGGACTATATTTATAAATAAATTACCCGAGGATTTATTTACACTTACAGACAAAAAATTTAGTGAATGTGTCCTTAATTATCTAACAAAAAAAGGTTTTTATAATTTCAATGAATTCCTAGAAAAAAATTGGATTGGATAATATATATGATACGTTTTTTCTTCAAAAAGTCTGTCTAACATTTACGCGTACACTATGATTATCTTTAACTATTATAAACACATTAACATTTCTGTGTATACTTTTATTTTCCTTAACTATTTTACTATGTAATATATGTCGATATATTTGTTTTCTTTAACATTGGCTTGTGTAAAGTAAAATGTAATAACACCAATGAACTATTATTATTATTATTATTATTATTATTATTATTATTATTATTATTATTCCATAAACGTGCGCTGTGTTGTAGTGGGCTCGTATATAAGCAACGTGATTGTCCCGTCTCAATTCAATGAAAGACACTTATTGTTTGATTAAATTGAATCAAATAAATCAAATAAAATTTTGCTATAATTTTAACAAATATATCTAGGAAGTTAAACAATAGCAATTTGCAAAAAATCACACGAATATTTGGTCATTATAAACCAAGACCGACGTTTATGTTCGATGCTGCTGTCCAAGTTTATAGAAAAAAAAAGGAAAAAAAGTTCAAGGTTATAGTTTGCCAGTTGTATTGCTTACGTGAACTTATGTGAAGGAGAGCACAAACGCGGCGATATTTGGACAATTCGATCGATATCGTATCGGGCGACAGGATTGCTTTAATATCTGTCGATTATAGTCGTCCCAGTTTGGTAGCGGTTTTATTGCCCTGCCAAGAAAAAGCGACAGAAAGGTCTCTTTGAAGTTGTTTTTTATAGCAAGATCATAAAACCGATAGAAAACTTGGACGACTATACAAGCAATGATCATCGCTTGTAATCATCGATGTTTTGATCGCTCGGCAATTTTTTCGTAAGCCTAAAGCTGGGTACACAGTGGCCGCACCGCACGGTGCATGACGGGTGCATTAACTTTTATTTTCAGCGAACCTGTATTGTAACGTTGCAATACAGGTTCGCTGAAAATAAAAGTTAATGCACCCGTCATGCACCTCGAATGCACCTGGTTCGTGCGAGGTGCGCATTGGTACGTTCAAGGTGGATGACGGGTGCATTAACTTTTATTTTCAGCGAACCTGTATTGCAACGTCGCAATATAGGTGCGGTGCGGCCACTGTGTACCCAGCTTAATGGGATCCCGTTTATTCAGGCAATTTTCCTGCAATAGTCGGAGAGCTAGCAACGTCAAAACCTACATGATTTTATCATGAAAAATTTGAGTCCCTTCTTGCTGTAAAATCGGTTTTAGTGCACTGACGTGAGAGTCTGGCTAACGAACTCTGTTGCATATCTAAAGGGCAGGCTGCGAAACTTTCCTTAAAATAGGTTAATGAAATTTCTATTAACACTGGTAATATTGTAACAGAAAGCTGTGAAAAAGGATTAACTGGACAAATACACAAGATATTCCTTCAACAACCAATTAACTATGCGGCTGACAAAACAGGAAAACTGTTACAAGTTAGTGAAAAAACGAAGACTTCCATTAATGAAATCTTGCATGGTAACAAAATGATGCCCTCAGCTATAAACTTACTAGCAGGAGATGAAAAAGATAAGCAGAAATTCAAGGAACCAAATGCTGTAAATAATTTCTATACAAATATTGTTAAAAGACAAGAAAATATATTGTTAATAAAATCAATGAATAAATAGGAGAGCAATATTACGAAGACTTTGCCTAAAGAAAAATTTAGCTAAATGAAATATTGGAATAACCAGAATTAACGAAAAGAAAAACGGAACTGTACTTGTACAATATACTAACAAAGAAGAAGTTGCAACAGTGGATTAATTGGGAGATATACTAGTACTACAAATTCCGAAAATTAAAATTGTTGGTATTCAGGAAATACACGCTAAAAATGTGTCTTTTAAATTAAAATAAATTCATAGATTGTAACAATGCTCGCATTAATGTAAAAACAATCAAAAAGATGAAAACTAGATACGTATTAATATACTACGTTGTTTATAAATGCTTGGGTTTCCATCATACAGCAAGTACTCGCAAGAACGAAACTCGTTGTCTAAAATGCGGAGTTAAGCATATAGCAAATCAGTGCAGTGGTGACGGCCAAATATGCTCAAATTGTGAAGATACAATAAAATAATTATCTCTAGACATCGACATAAAATATTCTTCATAATATGATGTAACAAGCCCGATACTGATTATAGTGAAGACGTCAAATAGCAATTAATGGAGAATGAGAAATGTTTAGTTGCTCGGAAAACATTTTCTTCCAATAAATTTACTAATTTACTAATGTTAGAATGTTTAATGTAAACATAAAATGCATCAGTAATAAATAGGTATCATTTGTCTTAATGAGCATGGCAGTCCAATGAAAAAATAAATTTCTTTCACATTCCTAATTACTACATTAGCTCTTATTTTTGTACATAGAACTCCTTATTTACGCGGAGGAACAATATTTACGTGACAAAAGGAATAAAAGCGAAAGAAATTGATCTCATTAAAAAATTTTCTAAGGAAAAATATACAGCCTGTTCAAACTTAAGTCGGCACTATTACTAACTTCGTTATTATAAAAGCTACAAAGTCGGTTAAATTAGCGAGCTAGTAGTACTTTTTACGCTGACTACAATAACGTAGTCAAAAAAAACAATTTAAAGTCACGTTTATGAGATAAAGTCAAAAATACACTTTTTTTAAATGGAACACCCAGTATATTACTTTACCAGTGGATAGAGAATAAAATTCTTAATGAAATTTGTCCTTTGTAATTTTTTCGTAAATTAATAAATAAAGAAGATATTTTTACAGAATCATCAAAGGTACCTGTGCTTTAGAAACAAAACGTTTGCAAATCCCCGTAATCAAATTATTCTGTCGGCACACTATTGTTTTTGAAGTTTGTGATTTATTTCTTGCTAAAAAAATGGTTTCTCCGCATCTAGAAAGAATTTACAAAAATTATGATAATTTTTTATCATTTTCCTAGATACGTATAAAAATCACAAAAAATGTCATAATTTTTGTTCATTTTTCTAGTAGCGTGTAAAAACCATGAAAAATGTTCAAATTGTCATAATTTTTGTTTAGTTTTCGGGATGCGTGTAAAACAATTTTTTAGTAAGAAATATACCACTTCAAAACAATAATCTGTCAACTGAAAAATTTGATTACGGCAATTTGCAAATGTTTTGTTTCCAAAGCACAGGTATCTTTAATGATTTTGTAAAAATGAAAATATCTTCTTTATTTATTAATTTACGAAAAAATAATAAACAATTTTAATTGAGAATTTTATTCTCTATCGATTGGTAATATAATATACAGGTATTCCATTTAAAAAAAGGATCTTTTTGACTTTATCTCATAAACGCGACGCTCAATTGTCTTTTTGTCTGCGTCATTGCAATCAGCGTGAAAAGTACTACTAGTTTGCTAATTTACCCAAATTTGTAGCTTTTATAATAACAAAGTTAGCAATAGTACCGACTTAAGTTTGAACAGGCTGTATAGGTAGAATATGCCGCAGTATATCTGTCTGATATAAAATGTTGTTTGATTAGTACTTATAGACCCCCCAATGAACCATTAGATATTTTTTTCGAAAACATGGAATATACAGGATGGACGAAATGACATGCCAAAAAGAAATCAGTTCTAGGAGATGATGAGTGAAACTCATATACAAAAATTTTTTCTAATAAAAGTCTTCGTTTTTGAGATAAAAATAACTGAAAATTTGTTGAAAATTTGCTGTATGCTAATGAGTTTAGATGCAACAGGTACCGTTGCTAAAAAAAATGCAAATATTGTCGCAATACAACCAGTATTACCTTTTAAATCCCAATTAACATTAGCGTACAGCAAATTTTCAACAAATTTTCAATTATTTTTATCTCAAAAACGAAAAGACTTTTATTAGAAAATTTTTTTGTTTATGAGTTTTACTCAACACCTCCTATAACTGATTTCTTTTGGGCACCTTATTTCGGGACCACCCTATATATTAACCGACACTCAAAAATATAGAAATATTATAATATGTGGAGACTTTAAAATTAACTGTTTAAATAATTCTACAGTCTAACTATAGTCAGACATGTCTTGACTATATTATCACTAATATTACTACTTATTTATGTTGAAATTGTGCCATATGGGCCAAGTGATTGAAATAAAAGTTAAGCAAACAACCAATCAAAAAAATACATACTTTACAGGCCTATAAATAAATTGATCAAAATACGTAACTTTGCCCTAATTTAACGGACTTACCGTTTCCGAGATCCTAATATTGAGCCTCGAATTTGTAACAGCCTGTATATGACGCCAAATTCTTAGTACAAGTCTCACAACTGTGATTAATTCAACAATAAATTTTTCTCCATGATAGAGATCCCACTTTTGTATCCATATGTAAAAATCCTGAAATGATTGAAATGTGGAACAAAAGTATCAAATAATGGCTGTAACTTTTTTATTTCAAAAGTGCTTTTGTAGGGAATACATCAAAGAATTTTAGTATTAAACATTCTTTCATAAACAAGTTACAATAAAGAAAGTTACAGCCATTATTTGATACTTTTGTTTCACTCTGTATAAAACTTATAAGCACTTGTATCCGACGAAATTGAAAATTCCAAAATCGAATTACAATACCAAATGTATAAGAGGTTCTGACAATATATCTAAGACCGCTTGAAATTTAATAAATTGAGAAACTGGCCGCCAGAAACAAGTAACAGGTGTAGACGTTGAAATAACTACAGGAAAACTAAATGATTATTACACGAATATAGGGGACAGAAATAAAAAAACACAACAATATAAATACATATTATCTTGAAACAGCAAGTGACTTACTAGGGTCACTCTGTAATACTTATTTTTCTTTCGTTTCGAGGCTCGTATTCATAAACAAAACTTAGGCTATGCGCTCGATAATAATTCGCTAGTAATTCATGATCTGTACGCATGTCAACGTGTTGCGGACGCACAACCAATATGGGTTTAAGTACAGTTTATCAATTACTTTCCATAAAAGAAATCTTTGCAGTACATAAATAGATATTCGCAATGTTTTAATGAACGCATAGCGTAAGTTTTGTTTATGAATGCGGACCTAAGTACAAGCACAACAGGATAAAAGTTATAACATAAGCTACACGCGCTGCTCCATTTCACTCGTACCCCACATAATAGGGAGGACCAAAAAAATTATATACTCCTATGTATTTTTATATTAAAATTGTAGAAAAGCATCTAAAACTCATTTGGGTGGGAGTTTTTTGAAACGCGTTTTAGTTTTTTTTTTTTTTTCAAAATCGGTCAAAGTTCCAAATTCTATTTGAATCGTAAAACACGTTGTGACCCGATAGATTTAGGCGTGTTCTTGATCTTGGAAAACACAGACAAAACTTGACAGTAGAACTTTCTTCTAGTAGGTGGGTATTTTTTTAGCTGTACTTGTGCACTGTGGAATAAAACATCACTTATGCTTCGGGCACATCTGCGTTAACGTCTAACGGCATTCTAACGGACAAGAACGCGACAATTAATGAGAGAAAAATTAATGCGCTAAGTTTTACATTGGTGGTTAAGGTCATTATTTGTCCCACATTTCGCTCCGAAGTAGCCGCAGTAGTGGTATTTTACTTGAATATTGGCAATTTTATCTTAAATGTCAAATATCACAGGAGTTCTATTAAAATATTTTAGCATTTTCCGTTTCCTAACATTCAAAAATTATATTTTAAATTAGTACTTGAAATAATGAAAGAAACCTGCAATCAAAAGTAAGATAGTACGTGACTAAAAACACGAGATGTCGCTGTTTTCGTGCAAAAAATGTATGTTCTGTCTTCCTCACATATATCTTTCTTTATCTATGGCAACAACTATGCGATACGTTCGCCGGCAATCCGTTTGATGTGTATCAAAAACCGCCAGCCCAGCTATCGTCTAGCGCGCAATGCCATTCTCAATGCCGTTATAAAATTAGTGCCATATATGCCAATAATCCGTCGCTACACTATCGTTGTCGGAGCCACGCTGTGTCTAATGTGCTGCCTAACGTGATTTTTCACGTCTAACTTGACAATAATTGTATGTGTAGCGACTGATTAATGGCAAATTAGACGTTAAAAATGACGTTAGGCAGCACATTTGCCGTTAGTGTGGCTGAACCATTAGACATATAGGTCTTGTAAACTTCCAGCCAACTTTCGTCATTAATGACGTTAAATCAGTACCAACTGAACTCAAGATGTAACGTACGATTTATTTGTTGAAATTTAGTAACATTTTGTTACTACAAGTTTTTGAAAATGACAATGTTGCCACCGCTTCAATTCTCACTAACGTCAGATGTGTTTACTTTGAATGTATGATGTAGATTTAGTTTAGTTTAGGGATAATTTCAATTTAATTTCGTTTTTTGATACTTAGGTTATAGTGGAAGAACAATCTAGCAGTAATTAATTACTGCTAAATTGAACTAACGCCTAAAGATTTTCAGTCTCTTATATAATAGAAAATTATTGTTCTCTTGTAAAAATTGATAGAGCTGAAATAAAGGCATTTATTATTATTATTATTATTATTATTATTATTATTATTATTATTATTATTATATACAACACGTACAGCCATGCGCACCTAAAATGCACCTCCAGCACGCGAACTTCATCCTTAAGGCTCACAGAACTGTCAAATTGTAGCACTTAAGCTGCGTGTGACTGTACATAACCTATACACCATCATATGTAAACACTTTAATACTTGGCAACATTGTTATAGCATTACGTCATAAATATGAATGACGAAAGTTGGCTAGAAGTTTACAAGAACTGTATTTATGTGAAACATGTACTGTACGCGAAAAATTAGCTAAAATATATTCTCAGTAAACGTCATTTTTTATATGCCGATCTGATCAGTCTGAGTTAAGAACGCAACGTGGCCGACCGCGAGAAGGAAAATTGTTTCACGAAAGTTAAAAGCAGAAAAGTATATAAAAGTTCTTAAAATTATCAATCAATCTGACGTTTGAATACTAATAGTATATCGGGCTTCATTAGCGAACACTCGTATATGACTTGTGACGTCAACAGGAGTAACTTTGCACTAGGGTACGTTTTCTAGCTTCGGTCGAACACATCAACAATAAAGTGAGATAAAGAAGTTATAGTTATTTATTGTATAAGTGTTTTAGATAGCATTTTCTTGCGTGGATAAAATGCATCTAAAACACGCATGCAATACAACGTTTTATCCACAATCACCACATTTATGGAAACAGAATGAGCGAAATTTAATTAAAAAATATTCGTATTCATAAAATAATACGTAACAGGCTTTGTCATACCTACTGGTTGCTATAGTACGTTGTTCATTATCAACCGTTAGTGAAATAAAGTAACTTTATTCCACTAGTGTATAATAGGTCACTTTAAATGCTTCATAAGTGTGGATAAAAGTCCAATCATAATGTGACAGTGGATAAAAAATATTTTTCGAACATTTTAATTTACACGATCACGTATTTTGTAAGCACCAGCTCATTTCAATTAATATCTAACAATAAGATTTTGCGATAGAACCTGCTTTAATAAGAGAAACCTTTTGATAGGTAACCTTAGCAACATGACAGATTATCCATCCGGAATATAGCGGTAGTTTGCGCGGGATATTTTCCCGCCAAGGAGAGTGAACCTGCTGTATGTACATATTTATGCTGTGTCAATAGGTTTCCCTTCAATTATTGTTATATTTTAATTGAAATGAGTTGGTGTTTACAGAATATATGTGATCGTGTAAATTAAAATGTTTGAAAAATATTTTTTAACTTCTTTATCTCATGATGTGTTCGACCGATAATCTTCAACGAAATATTAAATTATCGGGAGCACGTTATAAATTAAACGTCATGAATTGGCCTGAAGTAATTATGTCAGTTGTATCAATTCATTAATATCTTAAATTGCTTACTGAAACGTTAAACAAATTGAGACGAGTCATGTGCAGTTTGTAAAGCGACGTCCATAACAAACGCGCTGCGCTGGGCCAAACCGAGCGGAAGCGCACAAAGTGTTCGAGCGCATTTGATTTGGACGATAAATCGCGCGTTTTATCATTCAAATCGAACGCGCACAAACACTTTGTGCGATTCTGCGCGGTTTGGCGCAGCGCAGCGCGTTTGATATGGACATCGCTTAAAGCAGTGCGGAAACTGCTGTTTATCTAGGCATGAATTTATTTTAACATAAAACATTGCTGTTACGTGGCTGCTACGTACGAATCTGAGAATCCATAGTAACATTTAGGGCCGGTATTATAAAGGCAAGTTAGCTTTAACTATCGGTTTATTCCCATGGTAACAATTGTGGACACAATTGTTGTTATGGCAATAAACTAGGAGTTAAAGTTAACTTGCTTTTATAATATTGGGCCTTACAATTTGTAAATTAAACTGTCCTTTTTAAAATAGAACATGAGATGACAGCTGTCATGAATCTGTTCTGTTATTAGTGATTTGTACTACAAAATAATAGCGACTCTTTCAATTACATCAGATAAGTTTATTCTTGTTTAAAATAAGTAAACTTAAAACATAAGGAAAACAGATATTCTTTAATTCAAAACAAACACCACAACAAGTTTTCAAAAATTTCTTCATTTACCTCCATGCAATATCCTAAACGATTATAAAAGTTGTTAATAAGCATTAGTTACTTGTCCAGGGGTAATTCTTCCGGATACATTTTCACTAACTTTCTTCGCCTGACTGATGTTCTAAATTAAAATGGACAAATTTTATTTGATATGACATTAGAAACCCTAACGACGACGATGTATATATATGCACGGTATATGCAATATTAATAAAATTATTTGTGTAAAATGTTATAATATGTACAGGGTGTCCCATTTTCGATGGTATTCCATAGGTATCTTCGTTAATAATGGAAATAGAAAAAAACCGAGCACGCAATATTGGGTCAACTTTTTATGCTAATTTGAATGGCCAACTTAAAAATTTGCTGTTCCCTGCCATTTTCACGGTACAGTTGAAAAATGAAAAATTCCTCAAATTTTCAAACGCGCATATTTTTTTTATTTTTAAAGATATCGAAAAATGTTAAAGGCATTTTTTATTCAACTTTTAACATAGATCATGATTCAAGCAGAAAAAATATCCTTTTTAATGATGACAAAGCCAACTATGGCTTCCATTTAAAAAAACATTAGTTGTGGTTATATCTTGGTTATTATGAATTTTTGGTGCGATTTGATTAAAGAATCATGATCTACGTTAAAAGCCGAATAAAAAATGTCTTTATCATTTTTCGATATCTTTAAAAATAAAAAAATATGCGCATTTGAAAATTTAATGAATTTTTCGTTTTTCAACTGTACCGGAAAATGGCAAGGAACAGCAAAGTTTTAAGTTGACCATTCAAGTTAGCATAAAAAGTTGACCCAATATTGCGTGCTCGGTTTTTTTCTATTTCCATTATTAACGAAGATACTATCGAAAATGGGACACCCTGTACATTTACAATCTACTTACGTGTGGTACGAATTAATGCAGAAAATAATTGTGTAAAAGTGTTATTACAATGAATATTGTACATTTATTAAAACGACATATATTTACGTTCTAAAATGTAAAATTCCAATTTTTCAGTAATGTTTAATGCGCATTAAAATATTGTTATAGTGTTTAATTTAATTACCCTTGAATTAATATTAGTGCGGTAGTTACTATGGAACTATACATTAAAAAAAAGAAATTGGTGTAGTACGTCAAATCATATAATTTGTAACGTAGAAAATTGCATTCTTTAGGATTAAATGATTATAATTCAATGGAAACATATTTGGGTCAAATAAATGAAACTGTAGCAGAATTGTCAGAGATTGGTGACAAAATTGGAGATGGTTATTTGGCAGACAATGTTATGTGGATTGTCCGACGGATGGGATAACGTTGTATCAGCATTACCTGAAACTGAATTCATATTTGCTACTGTAAAGAGAAGACTTCTTCCAGAAGATGCCAGGCGAGGTTATTTGGTTGGATACGCTCTTCATGGCCGAGGATACAGAATTTGCATTCCTGATCAAAATCAAGTAACTGAATCGCGAGATTGTATATTTAAAGAAAATTTAAAATACAAAGTTCAAAGAAATGCAAGAGAAGCTCAAGAAATTGAATATCAATGGTCAGATGAAGAATGATTTTAACGATGAGGAAAATGAACCAGCATAAATAGAATATCGACATTCGGAGATTACATCAAATGTAAATGAAACAGATTCTAACGATCAACAACATCTGGAAGAATCACGATTTGAAGAAATTAGTTAACGACCAGAAGATGACCAAGAAAGGAAGAGAGGAAGACCATCGAACGCCAACGGAAGCAAACCTAAACCTGAAAGACACCATATGAAACTGCGAGAAAGAAATAAAGTTGCAAAGATGCTTCTGTTAATGAACAGCGAGCCTATTTCGTTTCAATTGTAATGACTCTAACAGATGGTTAGAAGCAATGCAAGACGAAATTGAATCCTTAAATCATCACAAAGTTTGGAAATTGACAGAATTACCCCCTGTAGTAAGTCCTGTAAAATGTAGATGGGTCTACAAGAAGAAAGAAAATAAAGGGCAAGGTAATACACCACGTTATAAGGCACGTCTTGGAGCAAAGGAATGTTCACAACAGAAGGGAGTAAATGATGATGAAGTATATGCTCCGGTTTCTAGTTTTGAAACGACTAAATTACTGATTGCAACAACCATAGAAAAGAATTAGATTATAGACCAATTTAATGTAAAAAGTGCTTACCTGGACAGTGAATTTGGAACTGAAATTTTTATGGAACAGCCGGAAGGTTTCGTGAAAAAGGGTGAAGAAATGTTATATTGTAAATTGAAGAAGTCTATTTATGGATTAAAGCAGTGCGGTCGTTGTTGGAATGAACATTTTGATAAACATTTGAAAAAGCGGGTTCAAGAGAAACCAAGTTGATGCATGTGTTGTAAGCTTGAAATAAAAGAAGGAAATGCAATTTTGGCTGTATATGTGGACGACATATTTACTATGTCAGAAAATAAAGTTATACGGAAAGAAGTAAAGAAACGCTTAAGCAATTATTTCGAAATTAAGTATGTTGGATTGCTTAATTAACCTACTAGGAGTGGAATTTCACTATACAGGTAATCGAGAAATTACCTTAACGTAAAAGAATTATACTGAAGCATTGTTACAACGATTTGGACTTCAAGACGCAAAAGAAATAACGACGCCTATGGAACCAAGGCCAGTGAAATTTGCCTCTTACTTCTCGCCATTAGTTTTACATCTTTATTGCACGCGTGGTCGTTTCTAACAGTGAGAGGCAAAGTGGCAATAAAGCCCTCCTGGACGAGTCTCATGTTACAAGCAGTGACGTTCTAAAACTTATCCTTTAAATGAATCGTATTATCGGTATTATTTCGAGTAGTTCGAGATCGAGGACGTATCCTCATCGTCCTTGATATCTGTACTTGTACTCGAGTACTCGTACTCGGATCAGTATTCGATTCTTGAAAGTACTCGAATACCGAGTATTCGATTCTTAAAAGAACTCGGTTCTCCCCAACACTAGTGAGAACCTCAACAACTTTAGACCAATAACCATCTTAACGATATTCTCTAAAATATACGAGAAAGCAATCAAAAATCGTATTATTCCCTTCCTTGAAAAAAAATGCTGTTTTAAATAGTTCCCAGTTTGATTTCAGAAAAAATAAGTCAACAGTACAAGCAGTTATTGTCTTAACAGAGGTTAGAGGAATTAAAACAATTAACAGATATATGTGCGACTTGACTAAATCCTTCGATACGGTGGACCATCCTATTCTTTTAGAAAAACTGTGGTATTACGGAATAGATAGCAAAAAAGTTGTACTTCCAAATAATGAGCTGATCAAGAACAAAACATATTACATGCTGCAATTTCTCTTTAAACACTGAAAGAATCAAGTTATCAATAATTTAAATCAAGTAGAAACATAGAGAATGACATTTCGGCAACGCTCTTTGGTATAGTTCTGGATACATGATTATCTTGGTTCTATCATATTGTTAAATTAACTGGAAAATTTTCTGAAACTATTTATCTCATTAGAAGATGATAGCACCACTTTATTAGTATACCATTCCTTATTCCCTAGTATATTAGAATACGGTATAGTAAATTGGGGAATTCGTCGTTCGCGAAGAGAATCTTTTACATTTTTAACGGTACCTACCTATTATTACACGTATCAAAAAATGTTGAATACAGAAGTTTTAAGGATTTACCTGAACCGACAGAATTTACTTAAAAAAAAAAACAAATGACAATCAGAAACCTAACAAATAAGTATCAACTTTGTTATTTTTAATGGAACACTTACTATATTTTCTAGAATTAAGAAAGATATTTTTCTCCTCATTCCAAAAACATGTAGTTTGTCTATATTTGGTTTATATTTTTTAAGTTTGAAATTATTATTGTTTGGTACACTTTTATTAATTTATTTATTTATTAATTTGTCTTAGGTGTTAGCGTTTAAAATGTATTTTAATCAATTTAACTCTTGTCACACATAATAAAATTCTAGGTTTGTTCGTACAGCATTTCTGACTAGTTTGAAACTGTCAACTATATTCGCCCATCGAATTAATCACCGCTTTCGAGAGCTGCAATAAATGTGAAACTTAGATCGGCGCCTGCTTCTGACAGTTTCAGACTAGTCAAAAGCTGCTGTACGAACAAACCTTCTTATTAATCAGAGTAAATGCAATTTTTTTTTTTAATTTTAAACTTAAATATTGCAAAAAGTATGAAACCAAAGATAGACAAACTACATATTTTTGGAATTAGGAAAAACATATCTTTCTTAAGTCGAAAAACTATACTTGGTGTTCCATTTATAAATCCATTATAAATTTGGATACAAAAGATGCCATAATATATCAATTAATTAATTTATTTTAAAATGAAAGCCAATTTAATGCGACGCTCTTGAAATCTGCTGGGACTTCATTTCTTTTTTGCGCCGAGGCTTAGAAGAATTGCACTGCAATATGTTACGTATATTTGGATTGATTGGGAGTAGTGATGTAAATATTCCGAATAACCGAATACTCGGATTTTAATTCGAATTATTTACATCACTAATTGGGAGCATCACTTCCACTGGTCCGCATTAGTCATTTTTTTCTTGTAATCGTTATGTAGTAATTGAGACTAGTATTTATAAAAGTCGGGAAAAATTCAACGGCAAACGTGTATTTTATTAGAATTAACGTGCGCACTCGATTACCGTCAGAAAAGTTCCGATGCCAGCTCATAAATCATCAACTCGATTTTTTTTGTCACGTATATTTCGTTTGATTGGATACAATGATAAAAATAACACGAATCGATTTCAATATTAAAAAAAAATTGAAAATTAATTTTTCCAAAATAATTTATAGCAAGAAACCCAGCCGAAACTTTTTCTCGGTATTCTGACAAATGAGGCGACTTTTTTGCAAAGAAATAAAATATATTCATGTAATATAAAATGAGAACCTCTAGTGACTTTCAAGTATACCGAAACTTTAAGACGAACGCAAGAAACGTGCGTCCATTTAGAATGGAAACTCCGCAATGGCTTTCCGAGATATCTCCGACAGACATATTCTTTCGCTAAAACAAGCCACAAGATAAACTCACAAACTCGCTTTCGCTTCCTCCCAGAACCGGAAAATTTCATCATATATTTTTCCAGAAAAAATATAATTTTCTGGAAGGAAAATGATCAAGCTGCAGTTTCTCAGTTTGGTTTATTTCCTAAATTGGTCTATACTAAATAGTTTAAACATATAACATAAGATATCTCAATAATAGTTATTTATGCAATGAAGCAATAAAGTGGCAAAGGCGAAGCCGCGACGAGCAAGCAAAGGAGTGGTGCATACAACATTTTTTTCGACTACCACTTACCAAAGTCAATCATTTGAAATGTTCAGAACTTATAGTAGATTTATGCCTTTTTAGTAGATTATCTAGACTAGCCAGAGCGGTCTTTTCTCTGATTTATAGAGGATTGCAATCAATATTGTTGGAGGGTCACGCAGCACTACTAACACTGTCTACGATTTTAATAACAGTCTGGCCGTTTTAAACTATTTATTTATTGAAAAAAACTATAATGATATTGGAATTAAAGATTGAATTTTTACAATGGCGTCTCTTACACACAGCAACGCTTCACTTGTCTGTTGCTATCCATTCATCTGGTCTGCCTCCGAGTCGCTAGATGGCGACACCCGCCCACAATATCATGGCCGGCTCCATTAACATTCATTGACGTGTATGTATGGCCGTTTCAATTCGACTTTTAAAAATTTTGACGGTACTCCTCTCAGCGCCTCTTGTGAGTTTCTAAGTAACTGCAGTTGCCATTACGTTACTGTCAGTAGTTCTGTAGTGTCAAGGCATATAAACTTATGTAGGTATGCTAGGATCCTATATCGACAAAGCGCATGCGGCACCTCGTTGCGCTTGCTACGTCACTGGAGGAATGATCAGGACGGGAGGTACATTTACAGCTATTTACGCATGAAATATCTTGAAATACTTGAGTTTCTAGTAATAAATTCCACTGTTTAAGCTTCATTCGGTATCTCGAAATTAGTACGTAAAATTAATACTTTATAATTAACGTCAAACTTTGTACCTACATTACTTAAACCCGTTAAGATTCACAACATTTTAAATTAATCTTTAAAATTAATCCACTGTGAATGATACATTTCAAAGTCAAATAAGCGATTAACTGCAGCTTTATTACGAAATGCACATTACCAAAATCACATGTGTTTCATTAAATTAATTATTTTAACGTTAAAAGATAAAATTAATAAGGAATACGATTAATCTAGTACCTAGGTCAAAACCGATATTCTTATATACTCTTATCCTCCCGGTAAATGAATCAAACAATTATTCAGTGAATTTATTTAATGCAACGTATAATTCAGATTAAATACAAAAAGTAGTTTTATCTTCAATACAGTAAAGTGACAAATCGTTTATTTTCTTTTTGATGCACTAGATTTACCATACTCCTTATTAATTTCAAATTTTAACATTAAAATAATTAATTTAATTATTACAATTTTGTAATAAATGGTCTAATTTATTACTAGAAGTTTTCACATTAAATTTGTCCTGTCTGTTTTATCCACGTATTTCTTAATGAAATTTTATTTGGGAATCGAAAGAAATGGAGGGCACTACCATCTTTTACAATATTTTTACAAATTGCCACAGCACAATTTCCAGGCATCTTTCAAACTAAAATTTAATTAAAACGAGTAACATTTTACGTATCGTAAACTGCTTGCTCGCTTTTTCAACAATGAATAGTGATGAATAAACAAATTTCACTTTCACAAAGCAATTAATCAGTTTACGAAACGGCTAAAGTTATTTCAAATTCAAATTTTGCTCCTTTAACAAAATAATATTATTTCAATGTCTCAATATTTTCAACTTATTAAATTCTCCATTATATTTTTAAACATTACAGATAACTAAAAACATAAACACTAAATCTAAACTAATAGTTTACAATATAAAAGTTTCTCTAAACAAACTCACGTACGTATACTTTCCGCCACTGACGTAAGCAATGATGGTCGCGCACGCCACTCTCCCCTTACCTATGTGCTTATCTTGCAGTAACCTAGCATACCTACATAAGTTTATATGCCTTGTGTAGTGTCTTTAACAGGGAGCGCTTAGTGGAGTACTCCACGGCATGCTTTCTCCGAACCGAATTTTAGGCGAATTGAAACGGCCCTACATACACGTCAGTGAATGTTAATGGAGCCGGCCATGACAATATATTCTTCGGTATCACTCATTGTTTTTTTATGAGTTTTAATAGATCAATCTTAAAAAGAAACGAGACTTGTCTAGTCTAAATTTTTGACAAATGTATTTCATTTACGTTATTAATAACGATGCCTAGTATTTCGATGAAACCAAAAGATGCGACGCATGCGCGAAAATTTTTGAATTGATTTGAATGACAAATTATTTAACATTTAAATGGATTCGACGATAATACAAGCAACACGTTTTACAAACTAGTTAAAAGGAATTAAAAATAATACTAATTGATCAAAAATATAAAGATTTCAACAGCCTTATTGAAAAATAATCAAATATAAAACAATTAATTGGTCATCATTTATAGATAAATAATAATAACATGTGTTTTTTTAAAAATGCCATAAAGGTTGGCCATGAAAATTAAAACTCATGTCGTAGCTTGGCATCTAACACATGCCAAATCTGAAAATTTAGAGTAAATGAATGAAGCTAAGACATGAATTTTCTTTTCCACAGCCACCCCTTATGGCATTTTTAAAAAAACACATAGTATTAATTGGCACCGATTAATGTTACTTCAGAATAGGTCTGAGTACTTTAGAATGTGCTAGTCGAAAAAATAGTTTTTAATACTCGTTATGAAATAGAGCATACCTTGAATATTTAAGAAATTTCGCTTTTCATTTCCAGATATGAAGAGTTTTTTCGTTTAAATAAATTTTAATTAATTCGTTCTTTACGTATCACACTTGTAATTACAGTTGAGAAAAGCGGCACTAAATATAAGCTACTGTTTAATTTGTTGAATGCATAACTACAAACAATCTCGAAGTTAATCGTGAAATCCCAAAAGCTTATTAAGTTTTAATGGCATTAGCAAAACGTAAATTAATAATTATCTTCCCTTGTGCATAGTTTAAAAATATTACACAAAAATAATTTTTTGTTCATTCTCTCTCCCTAGACCTTATAATTAAGTAATTCTGATTTGACACCTTAAAAAACAGAAGTATGTCCTGCTTGAAATTCATTTTATTTTAGATAGGCAGTTTAAAGTGTCGTTACTTGACTGAAGACTGTGTGAATTTCATTTCGAACCAAATTATTCCGGAATAATAACCTATTAACAGCGTTGTAATATACTCTTCCGTTATGACTATGAGCAAAATGGTGTCGTTTCGGAGAAAAGAGCATTTTTACACCGAGCGCATTAAATACGAAGCGAAGAAAATGCCCCAGTTGGCAAAAATATGAAATTTGGAATGACGTAATTTCGTAAAGCTAGAAAGTGGATCGTAAAAACGGAAATGGAGCAGCGATTATTCCACATCAATGTCACACGTTATTAATAGAATATATTGCAATTTATTTTCAGTCTTAACGCAAAAATAAAATAATAAAAACAAGAAACTTACTGAGTAAAACTGTTTATTTTCTTATTTATTGCAATAATTAATTGGAAACATAAAATCAAAAGAAACGATAAGTATATAAAACAATGAGACATTTATAAACATCAAAGTTAAGCATTACACAAATCCCTGGTACATGATTTACAGGAAGTCAACTTTGTAATCTTCGCTAAATATTTGCAGATATCCACATTCTTTGGCACATATCCGCATCCTCTTTCGAATACCGTCACATTTTGCACTGAAAAAAAACAAAAAATAATTATCCCTAAGTTAATTGTTAATTATACCGTGATTTTATTTTAATATGAAACATTGCTGTTCATATTACTAAAGTAATTCCAATTTTTAAAAATGTCGTCGCATGATCGTCGTCGTTAGGGTTTCTAATGTCATATCAAACAAAATTTGTCCATTTTAATTTGGAACATCTGTCAGGTGAAGAAAGTTAGTGAAAATGTATCAGGAAGAATTACCCCTGGACAAGTAACTAATGCAATTAACAACTTTTATAATCGTTTAGGATATTGCAGGATATCGATATGGAGGTAAATGAAGAAATTTTTGAAAACTTGTTGTGGTGTTTGTTTTGAATTAAAGAATTTCTGTTCCTTTTTTACTGAATACAAGAATAAACTTATCTAATGGTCTTGTATACTTTTTTTTCAGGAAATCTATGGTGACTAATTAGATCAAGTGATTTTGCAAACCACGAATTATGGAGTAGGAGTATCTTCCTAGTCATTAACTTGGAAAACCTTATCAAATCATATATTTTGACTGTCACTATCTTGTTTAAAAACAGATTGGCCCTAATATTTAATACTGTCAAAATCATCTAACACTGTACTAACAATATACCTACTTCGGTGTTACATTTCTCATTTAGTTTATGTTTTATATTAAATACTAGTACTGTATTAGCAAATTTATATAAATGTATCTGAAAACTTTTACTTTTAAGGTTCTATTGAGTGTAATTTTTAGTGAGTAAATAATTAGCCTCAAGCCTGAGGTATCTTCTTATCATATTAGAAAATATCAATTTGTTTCACGTTCCGTGATAAATAAAATTACGAAATTAAAACAAAAAATTAATGATCGTTTTTTTATGTCTCATTAACTTGTTTACGGCAGGGTGATATGAAAGCATATAATTAAAATGATTTTATAGAAGATGGCTGTAACTTCATATTTTAGATCACTTTAAAAGTCCGAAAAACTTTAACATTACCATTTATCTTAATAAACAAAAACAACGTAAGCCGATTTTATATTTTTGAATTTCCCGTCCATATACGATGGGAGATATTCAAATTCTTACGGTTGAATTTTGAATCTGAAAATATGCAAAAACTTTCATAAGGAGTACATTTTTTGAGAAATTTACATAACCTGTAACTGTATATTATTGTAGTTTAGAAAATCCTGTAAGAAAATTTCAAAGAATAATCACAAAAATTATCAACTTCTTCTGTATTATCATAGCATGTATTAAATACTCAGTAATAATTGAAGTAATTGTTAAAAAAGTGTGCCATTGGTTATTGTACTTATTAAACAATGTTAGCAATATGCGACCAGTCGATAAAATATTATCTGTTTACTCTCTTGTGTATCACGTCATCGAGGGTAACCAACAAAATCAGGCACACTAATGGAAATACTAATAACAAGATACGAGGACATTGCTGATAAACTTATCATTTGTCAATAAACCTATTTCTTTCTTAAAGATCACATTTAATAGTTGAGAAGTACAGACTTCTCTAATTGGATTGTTTTCTGTATGTAGATAGATCATCAGTTAATAACAAAAATAGTAAAAAACTAATTAAAGATTATTTTAGTCAACTTCTCAAGCAAGTTTCAAGACTAGGTAAATAAAACATAACAAATTTATTACATTTTACTTACTAAGGCTTAAAATTGATTTTGAAAAATCTATCTCTACTCAGCAACAGCCCGTTTTTTTTATATCTGTTGCTGCGATTTTAGTAGAAAAGTTGTTTTGTAATTGTTGCTGCCTCTAGTATTTTTTGGCTGATAATATTTCTTGTGTGTTTATTTCTGTAAATTCACGATGGTTTGTCTCTTGCAAATATACCTACAGGCTGTTACAAATTCGAGGCTCACCATTAAGATCTCGAAAACGGGAAGAGATACGAAGTCGTTTAAATTAGGACTGATGCTGAACAATAAATCCGTTTTGAGAAATCATTTACTTTTACAGTTTTGTATTTTTTTATGATAACAAAATGCATTTTAATAATGAAGAGTTACGTGACATGACATACCTACTAGGAAACGGCACCAAAACTGTCTTTTGACATCAAGATTATATTCGCAGCATTATCCTATGAGAAGATACCCGGATTATAAAGTTTTTCAAAGACTGAACGAAAGATTCTAAACGCCAGGAAACATTAACCCTTCGTCAGACGCGTGCCTTTTACCACTTTTGCTGCAATTTTTGTATAGTTTTGTGTGGTTATGGTGTGGTTATTTTAGGTCTGACCATTTTGATAACGAAAAGATATGAAAAATGAACATACTTATGACTTACGATGAACAAATATGACCGGTCGCGCTGTATCCACTAGACACAAAGCGCATCTTCTGCTTCATTTGCTATACTAAAACCTTCTGCTTCATTTGCTATACTAAAACTAAAAATTTATAAACCGCAGTAGTTGTCCTTTGTTGTCAATCAGAAATAGCATACCTAGAAGGGCAATGGTATTGCACACTAAACACAAAAATTGCAGTAAAAATACAAAGCTGTGTATCTGTGAGATACATGCGCGCCCGACGAAGGGTTAAATACAGTAAAAATGTTATTAAAATAACGTTATGTAAATATTTTCAAAATAAAGAAAAATAGGAATTAGTCTAACAAGAACATATTCAATTATGTACTTTGTACAAAAAATAAAACATATTCATTGATTTATCAGCAAATCAAAACAGAAGAACCGGTCGGAAAGACTAAATAACGTCAATATTGAAAGAAAGTTTTTGAAATATTTCCAAGAAACAGAAAAACGGAATTTTCTTTTTTATTTTATTTTTTTCTGAAATTATTACTGTAGGGATTACAACAAAATTAATACATTCTGCAGGCACTTTTTTGAGCTCTTTACGATTCCAAGTCGATCCAAGAGGGATTTTCTACCGATCTAACTTTTCCTAACCACAACAAACCACAGTCAACTTTCAATTTCTACTGACTAACTACGCCAAACTATAACGTCAGAGTTAACCATAGTTAACTAAATTGAACTACCCAAGTCTTGGGATAGGTAAAAGCGTTGTTAATAGTATGATCTCTCTCGGATTAGTGTGTTTGTAAGCAAATGCACGTGCTCATCCGGTGGGATATGTTCAAAATTTGAATTAAAAAAATATAAAATATATATATCGATATACCACGTGTCCACCGAGTGTGGTTTTCTTTTGTGGCGCTTAAACCATTTAATATAGAAAAAAAATTCAAACGCTATCATCCTCTAATAAAAAAAACTCTATACGTTAAATTTATTTGCACTTACACAGGGTGTTCATTTTACAAGTGTCAGCAAGTATCTTTAATATTTCAAATGGAATGCCCTATATATTATTACGTTTTTTGATAGATCTATCAATTTGGAAAATATTTTATTAACATATTTCTATACCTAAACCTAGTATTTACCGAGATAAATGCCATCAAAGAAGAAACATCTTAAATGCAGGCCCTTATTAAATTGCTTCTAACATGCTTAATTGAAGAGTCTTCATTATCAGTTATTAAAGTGTAATTACACATGGTTTAAGCTAAGTAATACTATATTAAACAAACCTGAAAACTACACAGTTTGTTGGTGGCTGGCAGTTCTTTCTGCTGAATTTAGAAGTGAAATATTTCAAGTTTTTCTTATGGAACACCCCATAAGTAAAATCATCAACCGATGTAGAATTAAATTTGCTATCTTTTTCCCAAACAAAGTCCTATACCTAAAAGCTACGGTTTGTGAGATAATTCTGGTTTTCTTTTTGCTTGTGATTTATGTCATTTTTAGGGTGCTATGAATGTCAACAAAATTGCCTTTTATCTTTTAAAATTTATATTCAACGATTTCCTGATAGAAAACAGCCAAATGCAAAGACTTTTCGTAAATTAAAGGAAATATTTGAAGAAGAGGCAGTGTTGCAAATGTTATTTCTAATAATATTAACTTACATGGCACCCTAAAAATGACAAAAATCATGAAGCTAAATGAAAACCAGAATTATCTCACAAACCGTAGCTTTTAGGTATAGGACTTTGTTTGGGAAAAAGATAGCAAATTTAATTCTTCATCGGTTGATGATTTTACTTATGGGGTGTTCCATAAGAAAAACTTGAAATATTTCACTTCTAAATTCAGCAGAAAGAACTGCCAGCCACCGACAAACTGTGTAGTTTTCAGGTTTGTTTAATATAGTATTACTTAGCTTAAAGCATGTGTAATTTCAAGCTGATAACTGATAATGAAGACTCTTCAATTAAGCAAGTTAAAAGCAATTTACTAAGGGTCTGCATTTAAGATGTTTCTTCGTTGACGGCCTTTATCTCGATAAATAGTAGGTTTAGGTATAGAAATATGTTAATAAAATATTTTCCAAATTAATAGATCTATCAAAATTCGTAATAATATATAGGATATTCCATTTGAAATTTTAAAGGTACTTGCTGACACTTGTAAAATGAACACCCTGGGAAATTGCAAATAAATTTAACGTATAGAGTTTTTTTATTAGAGGATGATAGCGTTTGAATTTTTTTCTGTATTAAATGGTTAGAGACCAGAAAAGAAAACCACACTCGGTGGACACGTGGTATACCGGGTGAGTGGTATAAGAGTACGAGCCTGACGAACTTAAAATGCAACCCAACATACAATTTTCATTGAAATTTAGATTCACTAAAAACGGCAATTTCCAACTTTGGACATCCCTCATTTCTTTAGAAATGTCATAAAATCAATTGTCAGATATTATCAAAAAATAAATCTATTTAAACTTAAGTAACTAGAGCCGATGTTCAAATTGCCTTCCATCATTTTGCAAACAAGCTTGAATTCTATTAATAAAAGACCGGCGAACTCTGGCCAAAATACAGTGCGAGTCTCTAACTTGGAATAAATTCGGTAAAGCAAAGACAGGTTTTTTTTCGGAAGTATGCTCGGACACGTCGATTAGTATTTTAAATTGCGCTCTTTTTCATCTAAGAACATTTTATACAGCGTGTCCCAAATTTGAGATATGACGTCATCGACTATTTTTTTAAATGGCAATCCTATTTTTCTATGACTATTCTTAAAGTGTATAATCAAGTTACACATGCGTACCAAATTTCAAATTCTTATTCCTTGTCATTTGAAAGATATTTAACAAACATTAACTAATTCAATAGTCATAAATTCACTTCACTAAATGCTCAAAATGTTGTCCATGTACTAACTGACAATACCCTAAACGGAACTTAAACTCGTTTGAACATTTCTAATTACTTCGGGGGAAATTAGCCTACACTCCTGTCTTATTCGTTCTTTCAACACCTCAATATTTTCTGGTTTGGTCTTAAAAACTTTGCTTTTCAAGTACCCCCATAAGAAATAGTCCAGCGGTGTTAAATCCATTCAAAGGGTCCTCTTCTACCAATCCATCTGCCTGGAAATACATCATCCAGATACTCACGGACAGGTCTTGCAAAATGAGGAGGAGCACCGTCTTGTTGAAACCAGATGTTTCTATTTGGGACATCAGCTTCAACCGAATCAGGAAACAGAGTAGCCAAATTCGGAACCAGTTCTTCCTGTAAGAATTCTAAATATCTCGCTCCATTGAGATTTTCTTGGAAGAAAATTGGTCCTATTACTCGATCACCAACGATCCCTGCCCAAACATCGACTTTTTCTGGATGTTGAGTGTGGCCTTCCCTCATCCAGTGTGGGTTGTTGTCTGTCCAATAACGACAATTTTGACGATATACCCGACCATTTAACATAAACGTTGATTCATCAGAAAACAGGACGTTTTGTCTGTTTAGAAAATTTCTGTTTCGTAGATCCATCATTTGTTCGCAAAACTGGAGTCTTCTATTCGGATCATCTTCGGTGAGTTCCTGGAGGATTACCATTTTATAAGGATGCAATTTTTGCGCTTTAAAAATGCTTGCCACTGACGACTGGCTAATTTCCACTCCCTAGCTATTTGTCTAGTGGGGACATGACAATTTTCTTGAACAGAGAAAAGTACATTAAGTTTGACCTCCTCATTGAGCGCACTCTGACGATGATTATTGGTTTTTCTTAAATGTCCGTTTTCCCGAAACTGTTTTTCAATCTTGCTTACGGTACTTTGCGATGTGGGTGGTAAATCAGGATATTTCTCTCTGAATAAGTGAATAACTTCATTTTGTGTTCTTGTCCTATCTCCGTACCCAATCATCATTAAAATTTCAATCTTGTGGGTTTCAGTTAAGTAAGGCATTTTGGCCGATTTTTCAACAAACGGTGTTTATCACAAGACGACAAACTAATAGTCTCCTCACTCAATACGAGTCGAATGCGATGCTGCTTTTTTTTATTTGTTCTTAATAACTTAAGTGTTTTTATAACATTGTGATAAGACGTCAACCCCGTTTGACAAAAAATTAGTTGATGTTTGTTAAATATCTTTCAAATGACAAGGAATAAAAATTTGAAATTTGGTACGCATGTGTAACTTGATTATACACTTTAAGAATAGTCATAGAAAAATAGGATTGCCATTTAAAAAAATAGTCGATGACGTCATATCTCAAATTTGAGACACGCTGTATAAAATGTTCTTAGATGAAAAAGAGCGGAATTTAAAATACTAATCGACGTGTCCGAGCATATTTCCGAAAAAAAAACTGTCTTTGCTTTACTGAATTTATTCCAAGTTAGAGACTCGCACTGTATATGGAGTTACACGAATCCTGCGTTTTAAATCCTCCATATTTTGGAAGGGTGTTTGATACACCTTATTTTTTATAGTTCCCCACAAGAAATAGTCTAGGGGGGTCAAGTCCGGACTACGAGGTGGCCAATCGTTAATGCTGGCCCTTCCTATCCAATTGGCTCCATAGGAATCGTCTAAATATCCTCTTACATTCCTTGCAAAATGAGGAGGAGCGCCATCCTGTTGGAACCACATGTTCCTCCTAATTTCTAAAGGAATGTTTTCCAAAAGTATAGGTAACGTGTTTTATAAGAAATTCAGGTAATGATCACCTGTCAGATTTACATTAAAAAAGTAGGGGCCAACAATGTAGTCCCCTATGATACCACACCACACATTTATCGATACAACTTGCTGAAAATGTCTTTCCCTTATCCAGTGTGGATTTTCTAAAGAATAATAATGACAATTGTGCCGATTAACAGTGCCACCGTTGTTCGAAAATTTTGTCTCGTCACTAAACATTACTTTATTTAAAAAATGTACGTCAGCAGTCATTTTTTGTTGGATGAAATGACAAAATTCCATTCGTCTAGGGTAATCCCTTTCCTTCAATTCTTGTACCAAACTTACGTGGTGCGGATGGAATTTGTTTTCTCTTAAAATCTTACAAACTGACGTTTGACTAATAACATTTTGTCTTGCTATTTGCCGGGAACTAATTTGTGGATTTTCGTCAACAATTTCAATCACACGAATTTCATTCTCGACCGTAGTGACTGTTCGAGCTCGATTTCGCTTACGTTTTGGCCAATTTTCTCGTAAATCCCTTTCTAGATTTTAAAAAAATTTATTTGTGGGATGTCGACGATTGGGATAGCGTTGCCTGTACAAATTTTCAGCAGCAACTGCATTTTTTCGACATTCGCCATAAATTAACAGCATATCAACCTTTTCATCGTTTGAATACAACATTGTTTCGAAAAACACTTTGAAGTTTATATCTTTTTGACTTTTAATGTCAAGAATGTCCAAATTGGATCGTGGAAAATAACAATTTATGGAATTTAGTTACTCATGAAAATTGTATGTTGGGTTGCATTTTAGGTTCGGCAGGCTCGTACTCTTATAATACTCACCCGGTATATAAATATATATCGTTTTTTATTTAATTTCCAAGAACATATGAAATAAAATATTTCAGTTTCGTCATGTGTGTTAATGTACAGAAGCGGACAATAAAATCCGGGCAAGAATTTGACATGTCATGCATATATCCATAAATTTGGTAAAGCAGGTTACATTTCTGTCAAAATAATAAATAAAATTTGAATTAAACGTCAGAATTACTAGTGACATGAATTAAACGTCAATAATACTAAAGTGAGGTTTACATTATGCAAATGGCTTGCCCGGATTTTATTGTCCGCTACTGTACCATCATAATCAGAAAAAACGACTACACTCTAAATTTTAGTTGATTGAAGCGTGCTTCAAAATGAACTTTTGTCATTTTGACATTAATATTACTATTACAACTAAATTAGCTGCTAACACCAGGAGTGCGTTCAGGAACAGTATCTAGGTAAGGAGAGTTACCCACAGTCGTTTATAAACTACAAAATGTTATCCGTAGTATTTCACCTTAATCGTTCAGAAAGTCCCGCTGATTCACCCACGGGTGCTTCTAACTTCCCCATCTCATGAGATAGTTAAAAGTTACCCAAGATATTGTGAGCATGCGCAACGCGTGTCAATTCATTTTTCCAGTATACAGGGATATCCACATAAACCGTTCATTAAAAGTTTTCAAGGTTGCAGTTCACGTAGATATTTGAAATTTAAGGAGCAAGGGTTTTCCGTAGAGATCTAAAATAAAATTGTTTTTGTACCTTGTACCACTTCCGGTTGTACCGGAAGTCGCTATCAACTCGCTTATTTTAAACGGAATGCTATATTTTTTATCACGTTTTTGAATTCTACATGTAAAAATATGTTAAGTTGCAATACATTTCCCTATCTCTAAAATGCATCGTTTTTGAGATATTTTGAAATTTCTTAAAAATTTGGATTCTGTAATCTGATTTTCAAAAAATTATAACACAGCTATGATTGAAGCAATTTTATTTGTAATAGCTGATATTGTAGTTGAAGCTTTAAGGTTCTTAAAAATTCCATAAGCATAATCTATTAAGCTACAGGGTGTCTAAAACGCACCGCTCCACTCGAAGATATTCAAACACAGAAAAATACTTTTTTTCAAATGGAACGCCCAATATTTTAATACACCATCGTATGTGGAATTAAATGCTGTGTCGAACTATACTAGCATTCTCTACTCCTAACTTTAACAGTTTTTCAGTTATAAGATATTTTTGGTTTAATACATAAAAATTTACATTTATTAGGTCAAGGCCCGATTTATTCACCTCCAAGTAAATTTATCTGGTGATTAATTCCCATAGTAACTATTGTGATCACAATTGTTACTATGGGAATAAATCACCAGATAAATTTACTTGGAGGTGAATAAATCGGGCCTAAATATTTCTAATTTTGTTGATATAGTTATGAAAACAACAAACAATTGCTTTTAACGTTTCCTGTTACTACAAATTTTAAGCAAAAGCAAAAGAAAGTTGAAAATCAAAATCAAAATTATTCAAACGCTGATATTTTAAATCTATTTTTTAAATTCATGAAGAATGATCTAAAATTGTTCAGAGCAGAGAATGTGTGTTCAATAAAATGTACCCCTCTTGTCTCCTACGAATAAAACACAGTTTGGAAAGTTTGAACCTAACTTTATACAATTTGGAAAAATAAAATGTACGAAGATCAGTAACAAATAACGAAGATAATTAGACAATGGTTTTAAAATACTTTCACGCTAATCCAGAGAATTGCAAACTAGCAGCTATTTTATTCTTCAATTTAAAGTAATGAAATTCATACTTTTTCGTTTTATAAGATCACAAGCGTCCTAAGAGAAGGATGATTAAAGAACTATTAAAATTTGTGAATTTCCACTTGCCAAATTCTATTTTCTTTGGTTGACTACAAAACTTGTAGTAACAGTTATAATTTTATAATTGTTATAATTTCCATGCTATCTTAATAAAATTAAAAATATTTGACCTATTAAAATTGTAATTTTCTATGAATTAAATCGAAAATGTTTCATAACTCAAAAACTGTTAAAGTTAGGTATAGGGAATGCTAGTACAGTTCGACGCAGCATTTGATTCCACATACAATGGTGCATTAAAATATCGGTCATTCCATTTGAAAAAAGGTATTTTTCTGTGTTCGAGTGGAGCGGTGCGTTTTAGACACCCTGTAGCTTAATAGATTATGCTGATGGAATTTTTAAGAACCTTAAAGCTTCAACTACAATATTAGCTATTACAAATAAAATTGCTTAAATAACAGCTGTGTTATAATTTTTTGAAAATCAGATTGTAGAATCCAAATTTCTAAGAAAATTCAAAATATCTCAAAAATGCATTTTAGAGATAGGGATATGTATTGCAATTTAACATATTTTTATATGTAGAATTCAAAAACGTGATAAAAAATATAGCATTCCATTTAAAATAAGCGAGTTAATAGCGACTTCTGGTACAGCCGGAAGTGGTACAAAGACAATTTATTTAAAGAGATCTTTACGGAAAACCCTTGCTCCTTAAATTTCAAATATCTACGTGAACTGCAACCTTGAAAATAACTAACGAAGGGTTTATGTGGATATCCCTGTATATTATACGTTTCTGTACGTGTTATTTGGTGGTTGTTTATTTAAATCTAAATAGACAAGTTGAAAATTAAATTCACTTTCAATTTTTGTAGCAGGTTCACATAACCTAAGTTCAACATAATTTATCAATATTTTCTTTGACGTTCGTACTAATACGTTCACCGTTATCGTTCAGAAACTTCGCTTAAATTTTCTACCACGACGTAATTACCCAAGTAGGTAACTCTTACCTGTTGGGTAGGGTATCTGAACGCACTCCAGTACCGTTTTGCCAAAAGTAATGTTACACAACTAATTTTTTTTTTTTTTTTTAATGAAAGTATTTGTTTCACTTCGATGTAGTCGTTTTTTTATGAGTACGATGGTATCTCCGTTTTTGAATTATTGGCGATTCAGTGTCCATGTTATTAGCTTCTTCAAGTTTTGTAAGTAGTACGTGGTAGTACTACGAATAAACTAGCAGCGTGGACAGCAAAATGAAGAATATATATCGACTTGGCAAAACCTGGAGTAAAATTCGTATTGTTGGACGTTTGTAAGACGTGTTCATTGCAACGAATTTTCATTATAGGGAAAGGTCGTACTGAAAATGGATTTACGAGACATCAGGTTCATGATAAATAATAAAGTAGTCACTTTTAACGTGTTGCCCCAAGAATTTGAGGTAATACTAATAATTTACACAAAAATTTAACTGTCAACAAGAATAACCTGAACCATGAACATAACCACAATTTGTCCAACTCCGTCAAAAAAGATAACTCATTACGTCATTACTTGAGTAACGGTCGGTGTTACCAGCGTTTCATGGAGACCTTAAATTTAAGTCGTGTTTAGATTGTGACATTTCTGCTTGGTTTGTATAACATGACGAATTCTAAACACGAATTAAATTTAAGGTCTCCTTAAAACGTTGGTAATACCGGCCGTAACTGTAGTTTGATGTGGTTAAGAAAAGTTAGCTTGCTAGAAAATCCTTAAGTTTACATTTTTTATACCTGTGGCAAGGAATGAAACACACGAAGCAGAGATATACTCGTCAAGTTCATTTTCGTGTTCCTCATAGTGATTTTTCTGAAGAAACGTCGGCGGTTCTCTTCGGACACACGGTTGTTGCACCATGGAACTTCTAATTCCGCGAGCACAATCACTTCTGGGGCCACCAAGACATAGATAACACTTCAACGCTAAACCTACAAACGAAATCGAAATCAATTATTTTGCGCAGTATGCATCAGTTTAGAACAAGTTAAAACCCAGCGAAAACACGTACGTGTAAAAAACGTTGTAAAATAACATGTAACCAAACGTTGAATTCGTGTGGTATTGTTACGTTGAAACAACGAAAAAATGTCGCGGCAATCAATTTCTTTTAAACGTCTCTGTCCACGTGTAAGAAACGTTGTAGAATAACAATTAATCAACGTTGAATTCGTGTGTTATTAATACGTTTTAACAACGCTCGAATCAACTTCTTTTAAACGTCTTTGTCCACGGTATTTCTACGTTAAATCCCAGTGCATACATACGTATAAAAAACGTTGTGGAATAACATGTAACAAACGTTGAATTCGTGTGTTATGGTTACGTTAAAACAACGAAAAAATGTCGCGGCAATGTCCACGTGTAGCGTTGAATCAGACAATTACGACGTGTATTAAAGCTGGGTCGAAATCATTAGACTGAACAAACATACATGGCTAATGGTGGAATTCGAACCCACGCCGCCGAGTGACACGACTTTCCAAGTCGGCTAGACTAGACCGCTAAGCCATTTGGAGATCCCAGTGCCGTATCGCTTCCGTGACTGATTCGTAAAGCGGAAGGAGGCAGTAGTAATAAAGCCGAACCGGGGACTTTAACTTACAATAGCTACGCGCCGCCCTCACTCGTTCAATTTCCGAACTCTTTACTACCTACAGTTTCCTTCTAACATCCATATTATCATAACATCATTAAATCAATTTTTCTAATTATTACAATCGTAAGCTTATTTTCTTTGTATATACATTTCAAAAATTCTAAATTATTTATTTATAATACACATGTAATTCAAAATCGCCTATTTCTAAAAATATTTACACTAACATAAAATATTCGACAAAATACATTTAATACAGTACTCTCAATTTACTTTATTATTTACAAAATTATTTCTTTATGAAAATTTTAAAAAAATTACATGCTGCTCATAAACACCGCAGTGGAGCGGAAAGTTTAACTGGAATAAATTCTGTAACTTAGAAAATTGCCATTTGTAGCAAAATTCTTGGAACAGGTCAATTTTTATTTTTATGGCGCATATTATAAATGGATTTCTTTAACTTTTCAATTATTTGGAAGGATGAAACAACCCCTAATTATTTTTTTTAATGGAAGGGTATGTTGAGTAATTTTTTTCTTAAAGCTTGTTCAATTGGGAATACAGCTACGTTTTTATTTTTTAATTTTTCTTAAACAGTAAAAGGCGAAAAAATAAAAAATAAATTTTTGACTAGAACGATTTTAACGCATCAGATGTTCAAAATGCTCGCCACCTCTCACTTGACAATACCCTAATCGATTATAAATTCCATCCCTAACAGTTTGTAACATTTCCGGCGTTACTCTCCCAATTTCATGCAGAATTTGAAGTTCTGAAGTTCTGCTATGTCGTTTGGTTTAGTCACATAAACTTTTCTTTTTAAATACCCCCATAAAAAAGTCTAAAGGGGTGGGATCTGGAGATCTTGTTGGCCACTCAATCGGTCATCGGTCATCTTCTTCCTATCCACCTATTGGGAAAAACTTCAGTGAGGTAATTACGTACAATTAAAAATTTAGCGCATTGGCAGCGCCATCTATTGGCTGCACGCAACAATACGATACCATATGGAATGCTTATTTCTTCTCATCAAATAATAAAAAATGGAGTTCCTGAATTTTTGGCATTAAAAACGGTTTTAGTAAAAAAATTCTTTTTTTGTTTTTTACCTTTTACTGCTAAAGAAAAATAAAAAAATAAAACGTAGCTGTATTCCTAATTTTTTCAACATATCCTTCCATTAAAAACATAGTTAGGGGTCGTTTCACCTCTCCAAATAATTGAAAAGTTAAAAAAGTCCCTTTGTAATATGCGCCATTAAAAATAAAAATTGACCTGTTCCAAGAATTTTTTTACAAATCGTAATCTTCTAAGTTACAGAATTTATTCCAGTTAAACTTTCCACTCTGTATACAGCTGTCCCCAATGAGTATTCGTGACAATATGTATGTATAATTGATTGACTATTGCGTTATTTAGTATTTTTAATCACAGATTTTGGGCATCAAATTCAAACTAACTTAAAAAAATTTGACAGATTACGTCAACTTAAAAAGGGGTTGTGGTTGACTCGTATGTCCAAATTAGCAGTACTTTTCATACCTGTTTCGTTTCATTTCAAAGCTGCCAAGCATGGAGAAGAAACCTCATATTTCATAGATTTTTAGTAAAATTAGAATTCAATGGTGTGAAACACGATAGACAATCACTGTAAAATTAAGTGTTTTCTAACGTCAACATCACGTTTTGTAAGGCATATTTATTCGGTATAAGTTAAAATAACGTTATAAAACGTGGGTTAAAAATTTAGTTGTAAATTATGATTTATCTAACGTATTAGTTTCGTTAATTTTTTTCTCATTTATTACGTAGAATAGTAGATGTTGAATTAACGTTGAAATGATGTGGTAATCAACGTATGGTAGATACATCGCATTTACTCATAGTATAAATCACGTCGTAAAAAGACAAAATTGTTACGTATTTATTTCACGTTATAATTACGTCCATATTAAACTGATCGTTAAAAAACACGTCATACAAACGTGATATAATTATGGTTGCTAATTCAACCAAAAAACAACGTTGCATTTTTCAACGAATAACGTTATTTCCACCATTACAACGTGAAATTAACGTTGAATAAACGTACATGTTTTCGCTGGGAATCGCTTGGGGTCAATAAAAGATGTCTAATTACTATAGTTATTTCATTTCAATTTATTTATTCTTAAAACTAAACTTTACTTACCTTCGTTCGCGAAGAATAACAGCAACGCAAAGCACAAAATTTTGGCAAACATGTTGAGGACAGTTTCAAAGTACGAATGAAGTTTATAAACAGTTCATTTTAAATAAGTAGAAAATGATTGCGTTGTCCTTGATGTAACTTTGTTGTTATTATGCGACGGATAAGCCAGCTTCGTACGCGGTGATGCTCGAAGAACAATAAAAATCAATATTTTACACACTTTGAATATGCAAGGCCTGTATGTACATCTAAGTATCTCTTTAACTGTAAGTATAATTAAAACAAAAGAAATGATGGTTTTCCGAACAAGTCTACCCATGCAGAACAGACCTCAAATCGCTTGTTGTAAATTGCACTTAACGACAAACAAGAGAAGTTATTAAAGAATCATAATTACCTCTTGTACGTTATTTTTCGTTTGCCAATATTTAAACACGGGCTTTGATTTTCGTTCATTACATTAAACTCGCCGCAAGCCATTTACAATATGAAATTTATTTTTAAAAGAAGTATTTTTTGAGGAATTTAAAATTGAAAAGGTCATCCCTTCGTCGTTGGAAGAATTCAAGTCCTCTTAAACCCACTCAGTCCGTCAAACATGTACGCCAAAAATTTTCCGGAAAGACGTAAACATTAATCTTCCTGGAAATTGAGTATTCGAAGTGTATAATTGAATACAAGACGAGCCGTCATTAATCATCATGTAAAACCCGCCCGTGATTTCGACGGGTGGGCCCCTCGAAATATGAAGTCTTAGAAAACCTTGTGGGCTCAACGTCGAGTTACGCAAGGCAATTTAAATGTTTCTGTTTTTTCGCCTTTTGAACCGAACGATAAGATTTCGCTATAAAAAAAAACAAATACTGAGTAAATACACTTATTCGTTGTTTAATAAACATATATTATTATATGAAATATGATAAGTTACCTAGAATTTAACTCACATTATTTATAACTTGAATATCAGATACTCAGGATTGGAAATAAACATTTTCATAATCACAATGTTTACTTCATTTAATTTTGAATACATAGTTTCTTTCTATTTCTTCCAAATGTTTAAAAAAAAATTTTAATCTTTTCTTTCAAAGGACTTTATACGTACGTTAAAACTCTACCAGACATTAGTTTCAAGATTTAATTTTCATGCTTTTATAACACTTTTCATATACATAGAACCCAACTCTCAATATTTTTAATTATTTTTTTTAATTCTATGTAACTGTTAACAAATGATTCTTCTTTTATTCGATTCGTATTATGTAGCCGGGTGGGACTAATTAAAACCCTTTAATTAATTTGTATTACTCTATTTACTGCAATTGTTACATAATAAACGATACATAACAGAAGGTATAGTCGCGCGCAGCTTAAGTGCTACAATTTGACAGTTCTGTGAGCCTTTATCACAAGGTTTTAAGGGTGAGGTTTGCGTGCAGGAAGTGCATTTTAGGTGCGCGGGACTATACACCTAACATGCACGATGCATACGTGTTACCAGCCATGTCTAACTTCATGTCACTCTTCTCACTGTTGCCACCCTTTACTCTTCAAGTCCCTTCCTAATAAACAACAATACATCGAATCGAATCGACCTTACAATCTAGTCCAATGTAGAATCTAAACACATGGGTATGTGGATATTAATTTAAAAAAAAAAACAATGCATAATAAAACTTTACCTACGACGGGTGTTTACAAACGTCGTGCGTAAAGTAAGAAAAACGCACAAAGCACCTACTTTACGCACGCTTGTAGTTAGATCTATGTAGCCGCATCACATTAGATTGACAGTCGTCGAAATTGCAAGTGTCTCCACCGTGCGTAATATGCTATTTACAACTCTCGTTATGTAATATACTATTGCATTATGGTCCGGTTTTTCAATCACAAATTTATTTTAACCTTCAGATTATTGTCATAAGAACAATTGCTTTCATAATTGGTACTATGGGAACAAACCGAAAGTTAAAGTTAACTTGTAACTAAGGGCGCGTATCGTAATTAGCTAATTGTAAACAGGTTATTTGTGGTTGCAAATTTTGCGTTCCGAAAATAATATGTTCCTGAAAAAGTTGATATTGACGGAACAAGATTGTTGAAATTTGGTGGTTTCAGAGCTACCAAAGTCATCACTATAAATGCTTGATGTTTTCTGGTTGATGTAATTATTGCTGTCTAGATGTTAGGTTAAGAAACTGAATACTCATTTTTTAAATGGATAGCATTTTTTATTTTTCATTAAAAAAATTATAGTTCACAATTACATGTCACTTTTTTCATAGGAAAAGAATTATAATGCATGAAAATAATAACAATAAGTAAACAATTTGCAACCACTTTGCCTTCAGCGTTATAAATTGTATTCTCAAAAATAAATTGTTCGGAAATTTTTTGGTTATGTTAATACCAATGAAACCACTAACTGTCCCGAAATTATTCAGTAATCATTAACAAACACAAACAACCTTCAAAAAATCACAACCAACCTCTTGGTTACTATTTGATATTTACGGTACATACCCTAAAATTTCTTATAATTTTTTAATCTGATGGTGTCGATTAACTTATAACTTATAAAATTCAATACTTGTGTCTCATAGGAATAAAAATCCCGTTGGGAATCTCAGCCCAAATTCAGAAACACCATTTAGTGAAGTGTGCGCACTCAGTGTGAGTTGAACTTGACTTTGACGTTACTTGAAATTGAAATTTGCTTTTATAAAGGGTGAGCAAATAAAAATCAGATTAGAGTAGGCGGTGCAATGTGGGTGATTAACTGAATTAATTTATGTAATACATTCATGGACTTTCAAATTTATTGACTTTTTATTTAATCATAGACATACATTTTCTTTGCACCGCCTATTCTAATCTGTTTTTTATTTGCCCACCGTTTATTTACTCGTACAATTAAGTTTATGGTCGGTATAGTTACTTTGACAATGAGTGATTTACGTTAGAAATTTACAAAATCATTAACATGAAAATTGAAGCTTTTCTGAATTTCAAGTAACATCAAACTGTCAATTTGAGTGTGAGTTGAGTATGAGTGATGTTTCTGACTTTGACCCTTACTTATATAGAAGGTGCAGTCAGAATTAAAAGTAATGTCTCCGCAATAAAATTTAAATGGCCGAAAATGGATATTGTTTTATATTATCTGCCTGAGTATAAACAAGATTTCATAGTAGCGATATACAAGTTGATTGAAATTCGAGGGCCAGCATGGGGATTATAAGAGATAGAGAATCGGTTAAATGGAGTTGTCAAATTTCATGCTGATTAATAATCTGTTATGAAATTTGAAATATCTCGAACGGTTTTTTTTCAGAATCGGAGGAAAACTAAAAATTGCGATATACGAAAATCAGAACATAACTTCTTTATTTTTGATTTTTTTTTCAAAGTCTGTGAAAACATTCCAACTTTTTACGCTTGATTGAATGCCGAACTTACTTTATTTCTGAAGCGATTCGTTTTTTATTTTCCAGAGCCAATTTCATTTTTTCTTATGGGCGCGATCTTTGCTGTTTAGACAGGTGGATAGTACACTTGCTATTTTGTTTTAATTTTCATTAAGAAATTTTGACAAAACTGAAATTAGATTCATGAGTACACATTAAGTTAGCTTAAGTACTGTAAATTGTATGCTGCCTAGCCAAGGAAACGTATATCTTTATTTAATTGGTCTGTCATTAAATACAGAATGGCATATTCAAATGAAGAAAAACGTGATATATTTGTCACAGAAATTCTATTTCATGTGCTCAGTGGTATTTAGAAACTTATTCGGAGATAATTCAACCAATAACATATTAGATATTTTTCATTGCAAAAGAACTTCCTCAGGGCTGCTGCTGCTGGTGGTGTTGCTGCTGCTTCTCGTTAGTCGTTGAGACTGCAGCAACACCACCAGCAGCAGCAGCCCTGAAGAAGTTCTTCTGCAATGGAGCACGAGACGTCGGCAGTAGAAGAAGTCAACGTGGCGCAGTTCTAACCGGAAGCCAATTCAAACATATTTTTCCAAGTTGTATAACAATTTCATTCAAAATGGCACATTTGAAACTCGAAGAGAATGTACAGAAAGAGTATGCAGAAAGAAAATCAGAGCATTTGTTCGAAGACGTTTCGATTTTCCGCAATGCATAGCCGTATACGTTGTATCATTTTGAATTCAAGTTGGAAAAATAGTAAATACTTGGTTGAATTCTTTCCGGATAAGTTCCTGAATACCGTTGAGCACTTGTAAAGGAATTTCGTTGTGATAATGAAAAGTACGCAACATATCACGTTTTTTTTCATTTGGATACGCCATTCTGTATTTAATGACAGATCAATTAAATAAAGGTATACGTTTCCTTGGCTACGCAGCATACAATCGCTCCATAAATAAAGTAACGCATGATCAATATCTTTTCTAATCAAGTGACCTATGGAAAAAAAAATTATGTCTTTGTTTGGTTCATTATTTCAAATGCCATTATTTTTATTGCATTCCTATCGTTTTGTATAGGAATGCTATATAAATTTGTAATTCAAGTGGCATTTGAAATAATGAACTAATCAAAGACATATGATTTTATTTCCATACGTCACTTGTTTAGAACAGATATTGATCACCTGTTACGTTCGGCATTCAATCAACCGTAAAACGTTGCGTAAGGAATGTTTTCGCAGGTTTTGAAAAAATCTTAAATAAAGAAGTTATGTTCGATTTTCGAAAAATGGCAATTTTTAGTTTTCCACCGATTGCAAAGAAACCGTTCGGGATATTTTAAATTTCTTAATAAATTATTATTAATCAGCATGAAATTTGGCAAGTTTGCTTCCATTTAACCGATTCTGTATCTCTTATAATATACAAGATCCCCATGCTGGCCCTCGAATTTTAATCACTCTGTATATTCAGAATTATCAAACTTAGGATCCTTCTCTTGCACCTAGATTTCTTTTATATTTATGATCTTTAAGTTTTTCACATAATTTAATCATACTTTTTTTATCAAAGCTTCTTTAGGCCAAAACAAAGCAATTAACCTAATATGTCTTAATACCAAAATGCTCCCTTAAAGAGATACAGGGTATTAATGAAAACATGTTTATTTATAATTAGGAAAGTAAACATTTGAATTTTTAAAATCTAGTAGCCTTTGTGTTTATTATAATATATTTTTTTTTTTCAAATTATTCGAATAATCACCTTAGTTAGAGTTATAGCTACAAATGGCTTTAAGGAAGCATTTTGGTACTAAGACGTATTAAGTTAAATTGCTTTGTTTTGGCCTAAAGAAGCTTTGGTAAAAATTTTTACACCTAATTATAACTCACCCTACATATAACTACTTGTACTTATTTATCGTGTCTAATCTGTATCTACTTATACAGAGTCAAAAGTATGGAATAATCAAAATATCTCAAAAATGATATACCGTGAATTTATTTTAACATAAAACATTGCTATTACGTACGAATCTGAGAATCCATAGCAACAAAAAAAAAGATGCTATCGCTATCACCAGACTGATACGCACACACCAGTCTGAAAGCAGTTCCGATGAATGTACACCATCGTGGAGAATTTGCAGTTCTTGAAGGCACCTCCGAAGCCAAACTTCTCAGACCAGGAGCAACTCCAATATAGCCGATTTTATAACGTGTACGATTTCATTTGTTTCATAACTGCAATCAGAATTACATGGCAATTCATTTAAGATCAAGCGCGAATATCAGGGGCAAATAATAAGGAAGCTATTTTTTATATCTGAAATTAATTCGCGTTTTCACAAAAAACTGTTGACCAGTATTCTTCGTTGTACAACGTATCCATTTTTTTCAATACAACGCTAAAAGTAGGACCATAGTTCAATTGGGGTAGAGTCGAATTTAAAACTGCGAGGTTGAACGTATCGATCTATTATCGCGATTCAATTAAACAATGCAAAGTGAAGTGTAAATAAACGTTAGTTGAGGTACACATAAAATTGTTTATAAGCATTTTAAAATAGCTTTTAAATAACATCAATAAATAATTACGCCCTCAATCATTTTGAACTGATTACGTATTTAAACAAATCACCATTACCGGAACTTAGTTTATATTAAATTCAACTAAAACAAACAAATAGTCACTATTGTTGCATCAAAAGAAATTGTTAATAAAGAATTTTAAGTTGACGTGAGTTATTTTAATTTATTAAGAGCATAAGAAATAATCTACGAGCGTGCAAAGAACCCAAAAGCGTTCATAGATTTTGTTAAACTAAAACAAGAGAAAAAGATTACGCCCTGAATCTAAAAGAATTTCATGTGATCAACGAATATGTACGTTATTAGCAAATAAACAAATTAATTTCTCAATATCGAATAACGTAACAATATGTTACGGTTGAAAAATTTATTTAAGTTATTCACAATAGCCAGTCGCCCTGTATTGGCGCGGGAATCAAATTTTCAGTGGGCCTACGTGCCGATCATCACATTACACCAGACTGCAACACAGAACCATACGCTATTGCCTTGTCCTACGGTATCTGTCCATTTCACTCTTTGACCAAACTAAAAATGACTTCATCTCGTAACGACCCCCATCTCAGCGTAGTTGTGGAGAATGCCGCCTTCCGCGTCGCGTTCATTGCTTTGACAGAACTCATGGCGTGTTGTTTGTGTGTTCACGATTTTATGCTTCCTCTTATGTGAATTTTTGATGGAAGTTTGAAACGGAATCTACTCCGAGATTTGTTTAAATGCACGCCGAGTGAATTCAAGCTCGTTATAAAGCTTCTCTAAGGTCTGTTCCCGGGACAAGGGACACGTAGGTCTTATCGGCAATTTCGTGTGTATGTTCTGTTTGTAACGCGTATCTCTCCTCTACTAGGATTTTAGAGGTAGTTTTACCTCTGTTGAAATTTTCGACGACTCTTTGGGTGGAAGAAAAAGCAGTAATCGGTGTTTGTAACGGCTAGAAGCCCTGGCATCACGGCTCACCCCTCGTCCGGGAAAATTAGATTTGACCTGCCGACTTGACGCCGCTTTGTGACGTAATACTTACGCCGATTTACGTCATTGGCAGCACTATCCTCCGTTGGAGGGCGCAAGTGACTGCTGTTGTCAAAACTTGGATTTGGTTACAAGGTCGGAAATATTTTTCTTATTTTTATTTATTTGTTTGCGTCGCTTAAACGCCAGTTTGCATTAGCTCAAGTTTAAATAAGTGTCCGTAAATATTTATTTTAAGTTTTGCTGTAAATGAAAAGCAGATCTGTTTATCGGACAAAGGTTAAATTATTCACTTGACTGATAACAAATTGATTTAGCTTCATTTCTTGTTCAACTAATTGGGACCCCTTCTGGGTCGAACTCGCTACTTGTTAATCAATTATTTATTTTCTTATTATTACTTTTCTTTTTGAGCATTTTAAATAAAAACAAGTGTGCTCAGCTGGTGACTTTTATTTTATTCAACTTGTCCACCCTTTGCTTTTGGGGTTTCGTTGAAACCTCCCTTTCTCCAGGAGTTTAGTCGGCAGTGCTGGAAAATTTCGAAGTCACTCGCACAATTTTCTGTCCTTCAGATAGATAGCAAATTTGGCGTTCAACGTGCGAGCCCTTATGAATTTTCAAAATTTACTTGAAACCATCTTTGCGCCATGGAATACAAACTATTGCCAGACCGATTAAATACCGAAGAGATAAGTTACGAGCTCATTGCACGTGGTGTTAAACCTGAAGGGTTTAGGTTTATCTCGTAAATGTCCAAGATCGCGAAATTTGTTCTTAATTCGACTTATCGTTGATTGCGATATTAGAGGACGGTTTAAGTGAGTTTCACTGAACAAAATACGAACTTCTTCATGCGTCCGAATTCTATCTCTAAACCCAATCATCATTAAAATTTCGATTCTTTCGGCTTCAGTAAGTCTCATTCTTGCTAACTAATCGTTAAACAAGTAACACACTACGTAATGTCAATAAATTTTATTTGACATTTAACTACAAAGAACTTGCAATTGTTTTTACCACTTTTTAGCTAGAGCCTGCTCGAATGTTGGCACTTTCATTTCAATACATTTTTGTTGAATATCTCAATTATTTATCAACCGATTTTGAAAAAGTTTTATTTATTGTATTCAGCATAAAAATGTTATTAAATGAGGTATCACAAGGAATACTATGCTATTTGAATTTTTAAAGTTGGGGTTGCTAGCACTTAGGGGTTGAGGGGTGTGGGGTTTAAAATTACATCTTTAAATAATAATTTAAAACTAAAAATCGACGTGTTCCAGCATTTTTCTGAAACATTTTTCTCAACCATTTTGTAGAATTTACCCGTTACTTTCGGGAAACACTGTATATACCACAAGGTTGATATTTTACATCAAGATATTAGCAAATAAGACGGATCAGACCACAATATTGACATTGTTGCCAACCATCTATTTTCTTAGAAAATGATACCAACTTTATTATTTTCAATGGAACACTGTAAATTTTTTCACATTTCGATAGAATTATGTGTTCGTTCGTACTAAATTGGAAAATATTGATATTTAAAAATACCGTTTTTACATCTCAAATGAAGTCTAATAGGTTGTTTGTTTACAATTTTGTTTTCAAAATTGAATAATTTAACTTTTCCAATATCAAGATAATTAAATTAATCATTTTGAGCAAAAGAAAAAACCTTCTGTTATTTGCGGTCAATACCTAAAAGTCGATTTGGACTGCAAATAACACCGTAGTGATGCTATAAAACAACGGAGTTGTTAATAAATAATAATAAATAAATAATAGATAATAACTGACAAAAAATCAGTGAAATAAAATTCACTATTAATTTAGATTAGGGTATGCGGAAACTTCATTGACAATTCTAAAATTCTCGAGAGGATATGACAATAATTATTCTCGCTAAATTAAATTAAATTATCTGCCTGACAAGGTCAAATGATTTTGTTTAGTTTCATTGCCAGAGAAATGGGATTTTTTAAATTTAGCATTGAATTAGCCCGAATATAATACAATATGATGTAATTACTACACTCTTAAAAACTTTTTCTTAATTTACATCTTTTAAATAAATATCTATCGTTATAAATAACTAGGTATTATTTTGATTGAAGTATTGAAATACCTCAATTTTCAATGCAACTGGATGCTTCAATATTGACTAAAATTAACTAATCGTAAATTGAATCGGTCAATCCAGAAAGGGCATATGTCAATGATGGATAGTATTGAGAAAAATTAGAAAAATCGATTATTAATTTCGCCTTTAGAATTACGATGAAATGCTTTTTTTCGTTCTTTACTTTATGTTAGAGATATTTTATGATGCGTTTATTTACATATTTTTTGGTACATTTTTGTGGAATGTAAGTTTGAAGACTGTGAACATGCCCTTTCTGCATTGACTAAAAATAATGCCAAGATGTGGATAAAAAACGAAGAAATATATTATCAAGTTTTATTGAAATGCTTTAATTATAATTGCAGAATTACTCCTATAATTTAATATAATAATTCTTCGTAGAATTATTTACGGTCTTCCAATACATCTGGGTATAAGTACTTTCTAACAGGTCAAAAATTAAAATAGAAGATAAAGTAGAGAATTAGAGAAATTAGAAGGACTACTCTAAATCATATAGGCAGATTTTGCAATTACGTTTCACGTGCCCGTCATCCTTTAACGTCAACTTTATTAGGGAGTTTTTGTAATTACGTTTCACGTGCCCGTCATCCTTTAACGTTAACTTTATTAATCCCGTTGTAGGAATTTACGTAATTTACACTTTGAAAGTTTTTGCATCATATTACGTCGACGTAAACGTGAATGTGAAACAAAAAAGTAAATCATAGTATTTTGTCTTATCAGATTTGGTTGCAGTCATTGTCATTTAATTTATGTACCAAATCTGAGTTTTGTGACTTTCGATAATATATTCCAACGCTTTGAAATGTCAAACTTCATAAATAGACCGGTCCATCATTGCATACATGATGAACTTAAGTTGCACGTAGTCCGTCATACAAAAAACGTGAACGTAAACGTTAAAGCTGAATATAACTAAGCAACTGGTCATTTACGTATACGTTTAATACGAAAACGTAATTGCAAAAACTCCCTATTATCATATTAGGCATTTACGAAAATTCACCCGGTGGGTATACCAAATTTACCGATCGGTGATCAGCTGATACACCGGTGCAGAGATCGGTTGACTGAATTTAAAAACGCTTCGGTAGATAAACTTCGGTGAACTAACCAAACAAAACCTATAATAACATTTGAAAATAAGCATATTTAATGATATTTTCCATATCTGAAGCTGATGTTTTATTTTTGAAGATTTTCCCAACTCCACATCCATTGCTACTAGTAATTATTTTAATTTTACAAAACGCTGCCTACAACTAATAACTGTTTTTAGGTTATGTTTAATGTACCGACCGCATGGACCATTAACTTTCCTCGGTGCACAAATCATGCACCAGGTGCATGCATGAGTTCGATACATGTGGTAAATTATCGAACGCGGTACAAAAGTAACCGGTTGAATTATCGAAAGCATTCGGTTTATGCGGTGTACACCCGGTGAATTTTCGTAAATGCCTATTATGTTCGATTGCATGATACCTGTTTTAACAGTTAATCAGCGCACTAAAATTTTTTCCATGTATAATAAAAATAAACATCAAAATCACAATCTTAAGTAATCTAAATTGTTTCTGTTAACTTGCATAGCAGCAGTAGTTACTAATTAATCTTCAATGCTGCCAGTATAATTTAGCTACTTACGTAAAGCAGAAAGGTAATATGTCCGGGACATATGCCCTTTCTGCTCTACACGACTACTTTAACCCTTTATAACTTTCTGCCAAAGCATGGGATCTGCACCGTTTATGCACTATGTGATCCCCCTACCTGCACTTAACTTTCAGCGGTATAAAACCATAATCACCAAAATATGGGCATATACCTTTCTGCATTGATCAATTCAATTGCTTCCTAGTGATCAAGCCAGCTTAAGCACAGTTAAATTACTCAATTCAATCAAGTACTATCTTTAATACAGCATGTTAGGTACTAGCCTAGAAACTTCACACAATTTATCGGGCACACTGCTGTGAGCTTCATTTTCCGACAAAAAAAATTTTTTTTTTAATCGAAAACATTTTTCGAAACCACTAATTTACTTTTACAACACCAGTACGGCAAATGTCATCCACCCGGGCAGAAGCTATAAATTCACTGATAGTTTCTTGCTTTATATCAACGCAAATGATTCAATGTCAGTGTCTTAACATATTTCAGAAAGTGCAGGTCAGAAATGTAATTTGAAGTATTACACTGTGAATCAGCCTTTGCAAAAACAAACAAGATGAATAAATTCTACTTTATTTCCAACCCTAAATATCATATGTCCAAATAAATTTTTGATAAAGGTAGGCTATGGAAGACAAAATGTTTGTCTCAGATTACTACAGCAAATTATTTATTTACTTGACAATTTATGAATTGACGACTTGCTGTGCAATTACAATTACTGTAACTTTCTCCTATTAAATTATAATTTATTTTTTACATTAAAATATCGTCTAGTTCTTGATTAGTTAATTAAGATCGAAGTGTAATTTGCCACATTTTACCTCTTGACGTGTTACTAATCTCAAAAACTGCCTGGTGTTGTAGGTTACGACATACGTTTACACTTCCATGGCCTACCTTTATGAAAAATTTATTTGGACGTATGGTATTTAGGAGTAGAAACACTTCGGATTTAAGTATATAAAATCTGTTGAATCTGAAAATAGATTTATGAAAAACTATCTCCACTTGGAATGAATTAATCAGCACTAACGAATAGATTTGTATAAAATGCTATACGTACTGATTTTGTGAGGCCTGGAAATAAAATGTGGATATAACGTATGTACAGTTGAAAAAAAACTCTAGCATGCTTTGAAATGACAATGAAGGTATGAAGGTATGTCTTAGTACTCTTATTTTATTTACAACTGTCACTTGACACAGAAAATAACCTCAATTTTATATCATTGAAAAAATGCAATGTTACTAATTAAACCATTCTTCCAAGCATCTTGGTAAAGAATACGTCCATACTCCATTGACCTGCTCTCCATTTCGAAAATAACATTCCAATAAAAATGCTTTTTGTTCATTTGTGTAAACCATAATGACTGAAGTTTGAAGTTTAACACGAAAGTTAAAGTCATTGAGAAAGTGGACAATCAAGTTAAGACACACGTTAACGCCATGGATTGCTGCGAGTTTTTTTTTTTTTCAACTGTACATATTGCGGTGATATTTAGTTATCACATAAGCAAAGTGTAAAACTTGTAATAAAATAAATAAAACAAAAAGGGAAACATTTGAAGATGAAAGTTACGATTTAATCTTTACATAAAATTTCAAATTTAGAGTCGAGCAATAAAAGTAAAAGTAAAAAGTGAAAAGTAGAATACCGAAGGTGAGATTCAGCTGAATGTGCTTTCAATAATAATAATAATAATAATACTTTATTGGTCACTAAAAGTACAGTCAAATCAAATAAATACATTAAAACTTGCGTGACCAAAGGGGTCCGAATCAGCACAACTTTCAGGGAAAGTGCTGCTCTTCCTTCGGATCCTCATGGATATATAGAGATGAATGAATACATTCACAGAATAGTATAGAACAAATTAAAGAATAGAGTAATTGACACAAAATTGAGCGGTTAACAAGTTACAATGGTGTACTTGGGTGACAGTAACTAATAAATGCAAGACCATAATGAGGCATCACATTATCGAGTAAGAATATACAATCGCATCTGATATCTGAATGCGGGGATCGAATTTGATTTTAAATTATTAGGAATGTTATTAAAAAATTTTACGATATTGTAGGAGAATGACCTTTGGAACATGGCAGTACGATGGAGCGGCGGTGTTAACGAACCTCTTGATCTGATGTTGATATTGGGAATGTCTGTCCTGAATGAAATTTTATTATACAAATAACCAGGATTTTTTGATTGAAGAATTTTGTAAAAGTAAACCGCGCAGTGAAGTTCTCGTCTCTGTCGCATATTTAACCATTTCGCTCTATCAAAGCAGTGGGAAATGTGATCTGTTCGTCGTAGACCGAAAGTGAAACGTATGCACGCATTTTGTACACGTTGTATCCTCCTTATATCAGCTGCATCCAAACAGGGTCCATAAACTACATTACAATAATTAAATTGAGAGAGAACAATAGTATCGCACAGCTTTTTACGTAGATCTTGATTAAGATTTTCTTTTACTGTATAGCAATTTTAGTCTACCAAAAGCTTTCTGAACTGATTTACTAACATGCGTTTTGAATCTAAGCTGTGAATCTATGAAAAGACCTAAATTTTTGGCACAGTCACTTATGGCCAAAGGATGATTGTTAATGCAGACGTTAGTATAGTTTATAGCAGCCGTCCGGGCATTACGTCTACCAAAAACCATTACACAAGATTTGCTTGGATTGATTGTTAAATAATGATTGGCAGAGGAAATTGCTAACTTATTTAAATCAGAATTAATTTGTGCGATACCATTATTGAGATTTGCAAGATCAAAAGAGTGAAGCAGTTGCGTATCATCAGCGTAAAGGTAACATTTGCAGTAATCAGGATTATTTATGAAACCTGTGTAAATACAGTACAACAGAGGACCAAGTATACTACCCTGTGCTACTCCAGTTTTAAGATACAAAGTATCAGATGTTTTATCTTTTAGATAAACTTTTTGGACCCTATTCATTAAATAATTTCTGAAAAAAATTATAGCAAAATTACTGAACCCGATATAGTGTAATATAGAAAAGAGCAAATCGTATTTTATGGAATCAAATGCCCTGGTGTAATCCAGTAAAACCAGGATGGCAATTTTGTTATTGTCTATTGCTGTGAGTAATTCGTCAACAATGAGTGAGAGTGCAGTCGCGCAACTGAAACCCTGCCTGAAACCGGATTGAAATGGTGGTAATATATTATATTTGTTTAAATGAGAGCGGATTTGAGTATCCACGCACTTCTCAACGAGTTTGGAAAGAATTGGTAGAATGCTAATGGGTCTTAGGTCTTTAAAGTCCATTGGATTAGTGGTTTTCGGTAAAGGCAGAACGATAGCTTCTTTCCAACAATCTGGAAACACACTGTTTAATAAACAATAATTAACAATATAGGTTATATGTTCAGTTAAATAAGGGCAACAATATCTTAACATTCGCAGACTGATTTTGTCAGAACCACATGAAGTACTTTTTAAATGATGCAATTGATTAGATATTTCTTCCTCACTTACAGCTTTGAAGGAAAATAAAGAAGCGAAATCTGTAAAAGTATTATTACTGTAGAAGGTCCTCAGGTCCGTATTAGGAGTTTGTACAGGAATGGAATTTAAAAAATGTGAGTTAATTGCATTGGTATCACATAAATGAGGTGGGATGTCAACATTCTCTTTCTTACGAAAGATACTCATATTCTCTAGATCCCTCCAAAATACGTGTGTAGGGTTATTGCGATGACTAAATTCAATATATGCCTTTTTTTCCCTGCGAATTGCCGAGGTGGTAAAGTTTCGGAGTTGTTTATAGTAATCCATACTCTCTTTGGTACCCAATTGCTTCGCTTTCTTAAATTGAGAGTTACGGAGAGATATCAATAATCTAATGTTATCCGTAAGCCAAGGCGAACGTCTTTTGTTGAAGCAACTAGTTTTAAAAGGTGCGTGTTTATCAAAAAGAGCTAAAATATTGGTATTGAAGAAAAATAATATGTCATTAATGTCATCTAATTCATAAATGACATCCCAGGGCACGGACTGTAAATCATAATAAAAGGCGTCGTAGTCAAAATATCGAAAGTTGCGATACGTATGAGTAGAAGGAATATCAGTAATTTGATTCAAGTTAAAATTGGCATGAATTAAAAGATGGTCTGAGAAGTCATTTAAGTCAACCACCCCGCTATGTATATTTTCGTTATCAATGGTCGTAACTAAGACATCAATTAATGTAGGGTCGGATGTTCCTATTCGCGTAGGCTCACTGATAACCTGACGTAATCCCAACGATTCCATTACAGAGAAAAGTAATTGTGCAGAGGAACTATTCCAATTTAATACGTTAATATTATAGTCTCCAATACAAATTAATTCATCACAAGAAATTATTAAATTTCCAAAAATAACTTCACTAGTATCTAGAAATTGTTTAACGTCAGTGTTTGGTGGTCTGTAAACAACTCCAAAGGCTAAGTTAACATTACTTACTTTAATACTAATCCATAAGTGTTCAAAATTCATATTATGTTCCGAAGGTAGCAGAGTAAATTTGTATATATTTTTTACATAAATACATACACCACCGCCCCGCCGGCCATCGTTCCTGTCGTTTCTGATCAGATAATAACCGTTAATATGAACAAGAAAATTATCAATGTTAGGAGTTAACCAAGTTTCCGAAATTCCAATCAGGTCGTAGTTTTGCGATAAAATGTGATCTTTTAACAAATCGAAATGTCTCATCAATGATCTTGCATTCACGTGTGCAACCGAAAACATAACTACCAAATTAAAACAAAATGCCTTAAGATATAGAATAAGAGACATGTAAGGATTATCAAGTACCAATACACTAGGCGATTTACATTATAAAATCAATGATAATGATTACGCCTTAAATTTTACTTTTAGTATAAAGATAAAGCTAAATCAAAATTTATCGAATAAGAAAAAATAACAATAAAAAGTAAAAAAAGATTACAGGTTCAAAAATCTTTATCAACAAATCATTAAGTAATACATAAATTGTGTTAGTAAACGATTAAACTAATATTGACTTTTACTTTAAAATATAAAAAACTAGTATTCTGCTGAAACAAAATTCAAATGAAAAATAAAAGAGCTTATTTCTTATACAAAATTTAAGCACAAGTGTTTTTCTGAAAACTTTGCTTGCGCGCCGTTAAAAACTGTGAGCACTTGCACGTTACACGAAGCGACAAGATTTCAACATTTTAAATAAATTCCTGCAGTTCATTTTCGGATGAAATTTTAATTGTTCTACCTTGAGCTTTAAAACAAATAAATCCATCGAGAGTCCAAACATTTTTCTTGCCGAACTTTAAAACCGCATTTTTGTACAGATGCAGTCTTTTTACAGTTAGATCCTCGCGTAATACAATACGTGATCCCTTTAATTTACTTTTAAGATTAAAAACCCTCTTTTTAATGTCTCGAACTGTAAATTTAACGAGTATTACAGGTGGAGCGTCTGTTTGCTTCTTGGTAGGGAGACGGTGGCTGGTGTCGATGGCGTACGCCAGCAGGTCCAAATTAAGCTTCTTTTTTACAATATCGGCCACTACAGCGTTTGTATCCTCGGAAGGACTCTCAGGAACACCGTAAAATCGCAAATTATATCTTCGCGAGTACTGTTCCAGGTTATCGACGGAATGGTAAACATTTTGAAGTTTAGATTCTAACTCGCTTACCTTCGCAATACAAGAGTTGATACTTTCAGAGAAGTTACCGGACAGATAGCTTGAAATTTTTTCACATAGACGATCCATAAAGGTATCGGATGTGAGAATCTTCTCGATTAAGCGTTGCATAATACCCTCATCCTTCGAAGACAATAAGTGGTTGGAGGGCAGGATACAGCAATCTTCGTGGGACGAATTCTGTGAGATGATGGACAAGCATCAGACAAAGACAAAAGGGCCCTCCTCAGCAAGATTTTGGCCTGTCAAGGAACAGACGTCCAAAAGGAGAAAACGTCTGGTGTATTTGCAGGACGGTCATCGAGTAAGATTGAATGCTGCAAAGATCCAGAACGTTCAACAACTACGAACAACTTATGCAGCAAAACCTAAAAACAGAACAAATTTACTGCGTGAGTCAGTGAACGACAAGTGTTGAAAGGCCTGTTAAGTTTTTAAAAGAATGCAATGCGGTAAGAGAGTTAATTTTAGTTATGTTTATAAGTTTGTAACAAGTGTCTAAATAAAAACCTGGTCAAGTGGGTTGTGATCGAGAATTTATCCATTGCATTTACATAGCAGAATTACTAAATGTAGCCTACTTGACCAGGTTTTTATTTAGACACGAGTTACATAAAATGTTAGGCTAGGAAATTTTGAAATGTTTAATTTTAATTTCCACAAAGAAAATTACTTACGTTGATGAGTATCAATCAAAGTACGAAGATGATTAGATTAATTTAAGCTACTTACCTGTTGAATTTGTATGAAAAAGTCAAGATTTTTCCAAATTTATTTTGCGCGTAGAAAGTAAACATGTCACTAACGTAAGTGCATCAAATGTTCCAATTAGGGACGGAAACTTAAGAAAAGTTGTAACTAGAATTTTTAAAGGCGCAACGCACGCGTACTTCATTTCAGACAGGTCCGGACACGATTCAAAAATAGCATGGGGGGAGTTGTTGGATTGCACGCGAGGAAACAATTAATCATCGTCGAATACTCGTTTGATTCAGACCGTCCTACGCAATTAAAAATTCAGTTTGCAAAATTTAATTTATTGATACGAAAATTTAGTACAAAACAATTTTGAAATGTCTCCTGATTATAAAATAAACTATTTCATTTTCATTAAAATTAATTTAAACGTAAAATTTCTTATTTATTCTATTTAAACAATTTTAAAAATAAATCAGACAATTAAACTAGAAAATAATTTACATTGGCTAAAATGTAAGTTCGTCAAATGTAAATTATTTAAACAAAAACCTGCAAGAGGATTTTTAAAACAATTTTCTTTAAAACTTTGGAAAGCAGAAGCGTGCAAACAAGGTTGTCTTTCCACTAAACGAGTGCATTGGTTTGTTTCAACCAAAGTAGAAATTACTTTCTAGTTGTGTAAGCGCAGGAAAGTAATTTGAAGTTTGGAACAAATCAAAGGCAATCACATAAAACAATAAATCAATAAAGATCAAAAATTAAAAAAAAAAAAAAAACACAAAAAACACATTATTCATCACGTTGCCCAAGACATGAATTCAAGCTCTAACAAAAAGAGAAAAATAAGTTAGAACAGGTATAGTAAATTGTTGATGAAAAAGAAAACCCAACAAAAACAAAAAACTGAAAAAGAATCCATCGTTACGTCTTTCACAGCATATACAGGCTGTCCACCGAGTGCCGCGGTCTTCTCTACCGCCTATAGTATATAAGACAGAAAAAAAATTCAAACGAACTAAGATGTAACTCAGTTAGCTCTACTTCATAAAATTATTTTTGGCTATACAGAGTGTTCAGTAACTGAGAGCCGTACCAAAGTTATATTTTTTTAAATGGAACACCCAGTATATTTTTACATATTTCGAAAGTACGCATAACGAATAGGTAATAACCAAAAATTTAGGAAGTTTTACTTAAGAGTATGTAAGATATTGATGTTTAAGTATAAAAAATTGCCATGAGATGAGTGCTTATATCTTTGTTATTTATTTATATTTCGTCTTGAATTTTTGTAGGTACTCAATACAATATCTTTTCTACAGAAATTTCGAAACAGCTTCGGTCTATCAGTTATTATGTGTACAGGGTGTTGAGTTTTGCAAAAGATAATTTTTCTCAAAATTTTCAAATGAAACACCCAGTATATCTAGACTCTCGTGAAACACTGTTTTAATAAGCTTTCATAAAACGCCAAATGTATTTGTCTAAATTGAAGAAATCGTGATACAAAAATTAATAATTTTACTTTCTTTCAATATTGACGTTATTTAGCATTCTTCTTTAGTTCTTCTGTTTTGATTTGCTGATAAGTCAATGAATATGTTTTATTTTTTGTTCAAAGTACATAATTGAATATCTTCCTGTTAAAGTAATTCCTATTTTTCGTTAATTTGAAAATATTTACGTAATGTTATTTTAATAACATTTTTACTGTATTTAATGTTTCCTGGCGTTTCGAATCTTTCTTTCAATCTTTGAAAAACTCCATAATCCGGGTGTCTTCTGATAGGATAATGCTGCGAATATAATATTGATTCCGAAAGACAGTTTTGGTTGCCTTTTCCTAGTAGGTATGTCATGTCACATAACTTTTCATTATTAAAACGCATTTTGTTATCATAATAAAATACAAAACTGTAAAAGTAGTGTTACCTACTAATCTGAATAATTGTTCTGTCAATTAAAAATTTATAGCAACTGTTTTCCTATTTTCTAGCAAATGGCAACGTGATTCTAAATTTTATTTTTTTAAATTATTATTTTACCGTTATTTAGATATTTTCAAAGTAAAGAAAAATAGGAATTACTTTAACAGGAACATATTCAATTACTTTGAACAAAAACTAAAACATATTCATTGATTTATCAGCAAATCAAAACAGAAGAACCGGTCGGAAAGGTTAAATAACGTCAATATTGAAAGAAAGAAAAATTATTAATTTTTGTCTCACGATTTCTTCAGTTTAGACAAATACATTTGGCATTTTACGAAAGCTTATTAAAACAGTGTTTCACGAGAGTCTAGATATACTGAGTGTTCCATTTAAAAAGTTTGAGAAAAATTATCTTTTGCAAAACTCAACACCCTGTACACATAATAACTGATAGATCGAAGCTGTTTTGAAATTTCTGTAGAAAAGATATTGTATTGAGTACCTACAAAAATTCAAGACGAAATGTAAATAAATAACAAAGATATAAGCACTCATATTATGGCAATTTTTTACACTTAAACATCAATATTTTACACACTCTTAAGTAAAACTTCCTAAATTTTTGGTTATTACCTATTCGTTATGCGTACTTTCGAAATTTGTAAAAAATATACTGGGTGTTCCATTTAAAAAAATATAACTTTGGTACGGCTCTCAGTTACTGAACACTCTGTATAGCCAAAAATAATTTTATGAAGTAGAGCTAACTGAGTTACATCTTAGCTCGTTTGAATTTTTTTTCTATCTTATATACTATAGACGGTAGAGAAGACCGCGGCACTCGGTGGACACCCTGTATAGTTCTTGGCTCACAACGTGGCCAACAACGATAAGAAAGCCAAACAAAAACAAATTCTCAATTCTTCCGAATTCCTCCATATCACAACATTAATTATTGGCACCCAACGTGGAGCCAAACAACAAACAATTCTCCACATCTCCAACTCCTCCATAACACAACAATATGTTATAATATCCATTCACGATCTTTTTAGACTCTAGAGGGCCATGCTTTTTTTCGTTAAGTTACGTACGTGAATTTTGATAGAACTCAAAATATGACAAATGTAAACTTCTGACACTTTAATGTCAGTCCTTTCGACTATATTGCTTCTTATACTCTACGATGGCATGAAGAAAGTAAAATAATAAGATTAAAACAAATAATTACTTGTGACTTTTTAATACTAAGTCAAAATGCTAAAAATCATCAATGTTTTTCGGCGTCAGTTTTCAAAAATATAACCATCAAATTAAAATGGAACATATTCACTTGGAGGTACCAACAAAAATGTCACCCTAACATGGCCTACTCTGAGTCTAAAAAGATCGTGAATGGATTATAACTACCTAACTATTAAAGATAGATATAGGGAATGCTAATACAACATTTAATTAAAGCCAAGCAATATTTTAACATGCAAACATAATTGACTTGATGCGAAGAAGAGGTACAAAGCACATGCGATAGTGTAATAAAATATTAGTCGTTCCATTTGAAAATAGTACTTTTCTGTGTTTGAATATCTTCGAGTGAAGAATCCAGATTTTTAAGAAAACCCAAAGTATCTCAAAAATGATGCAATTTAGAGATAGGAAAATGTATTGCAATTTTACATATTTTTACATGTAGAATTCAAAAACGTGACAAAAAATGTACCAAGCCATTTAAAATATAAAGGCTTCTGATATAACCGGAAGTGACTGAAAGTCAATTTTATTTTGTTTGAAAAGATCCTCTTCTCCGTAAATTTCTGTCTAAACATTTTCCTTGAAAACTGTTATTGAACAATTTGCGTAAATAACCCTGTATACCTTGCGTTACGTGTTGAATAAATCTATAAACTAACAATTTCTTGATTGTTTCTAAAATTTGTTTCTAACATACACCATTTTTAGTGATCAGTGAAAGCCTTAACGTTGAAATTCGAAATAATAATAAGAACTTATATCTGACCGAACTGACAAATTAATTTTTAACGAAGAAATTTAACTGGTATCTCAGACGGAGAGCTGAGTCGGGGAAGAGTGAGGCCGTATGAGCCATAGCTCCGTAATCTAACCCATAATTTGGAGTGGATATTTTAATAAATATAATAATAAATACTTATTTTTGAAATTAATAGAATATAATTCGAAGAAATAATTTAATTTATTAATATGAAATGACGTAATAAATAGTTTCTGGACAATAAATGCTACAGTTTTACGGTAAATAATGTAGCAACTATAAGTATTTTCACATGACTAATTAACTGACATCATTTTTTTCTGTTGTCAGGTAATGCAGTTTATTCTAGTTTATAAAACTGAAAATATTAACAAGAACTAAATAACTAAAAAGATGTAGAACTATTTTAATTAATTTCTGTATGTTTAATTAATGTAAAATTTTATTCGAAATTTTCAGTTTTTGTTTCAGATTTTTTGAAAAGTGACAAAAGAAAGTTATTTACTAGAATGATAATAATTTATTACCCGGGATCTACGCCACTGGTAAAGAATGTCCAATTTTGCCTAAGACGTATCCAATCCTGTACTTCAGTTATCTTGGATATCAAATTTCAACCCTCTATCTTAAACCGTTCCAGGGATATTTAGAAAATATACTTTTTGAACTCATCGCCCTCTAGTTACTGTTTTACGCACGAAATAGTCAAGTAGACCAGGAAACAACATCAAAAACACTGGCCCTTTGGAACATTCTTAAATAAATCAGTGTTGATAATAATAAAATCTAGTTTATAAAATACCATTCTACAACAACTTTCATTCATTAACAGGCCCAGAAAAGGGAAAAATCGTCAAAAAATTCCAATAAATTTGACAGCATCATCTGTTGAATACTGAAGCATGGCTTGCTTAATTTTACATTTTTGGTTTGCCATGACATGAAATTATATTTATGAAAGTAGGTATTTCCAATTAAATTTTTATATTCGTTTCAAAAAATATAATACGAAACTCTTGCGGGAATCATTATCCCGCGTTTGCGCTCACACGGGAAAAATGTGTTCCCGCACTCGATTCGTAAATAACTATTTCAAGTTTTCCCTTTAGAAGGTTGTACCTCAGAAACGATAAACTTTTGAATATACATAGATAAATTAGATTATACGTAATATAATTATTGCCACCTTAATCGATAACTTCCTGTATTTCTGTTCATTGGGAAAGCAATATCACTAATATTCTTTAACTTAACTTTGTGAACATTTACTCAATTTGTGTTATTTAAAAGATATTTTAAAATTAACTTAAGAAGTTTCATTTTATCGAAGTTTTCCAACAGAATTTATTCACTGGCGTCCGCACAAGTTTAAGTTAAAAGGCGCTTTGATTCATCTCGCATTAATTTAACAACGTTAGAAAGATTTTCTGTTCGTTGCGACGACGTGCACATTAGCATTCCCGCGAAGTGATCCTCTTATTTCCGGTCCTCACTATAATGTCGTGAACATAAAGTTATTTTAAGTCGTTTACCCAAACTAAAACCAAAGCTTTTGTCTATACTCATAGCTCGAAAATTTCATTGACTTTCTGACGCTAAAGTAAATAAAATAGATAGAAAGCAAAAATAATTAATCTTGGATGAAGCAGCAGGGCACATAGTTGAATTGAAATTGAATTGAATTATAGTGAAATAATTTAAACTTCCTGTTCGTCGCTAATGACTGAGACGAGGCTTGAACAGGAAGTCGTGTTAGTGCAGTCTCTGCGACCTTTGTTTAAAGAAATAATGCCATGCACGTTTTATTGGTTCAGGTGACAAGAAAATGGCGGGACCGATCACAAAGCGTATTTTGCAATTCTAATCTAAAAGAAGGTCCTATTATATCGTTGTTCGGAGCGTGGGCCGGACAGTCGATGGCAAAATTGAATGCCTGTACTGTGTTTATCAGCAGCCTTAGAACTTACTTTTTCAGGCTCTAATCATAGCCGTATCAATAGCCTTCCTTCGCCGCTTAATTTTATCGTCGTCTCGGGTATTCAGTCTTTTATGCTCGTCTCGGAATTAACTTCTCAGGCAATTAAGCCTGCCAACTCATCAACTTCCTCGCTAATTGCACGTTTATCTTAGCGTTTACTTCCTCTTAATACTAAACTTCTACAGCTCGGAAAATTTTCTTCGGGAGATCTTTTTTAATTTTGTAAACTCATAGAATATAACTTTAACTCTGTGGTTATCGTCGTTTGCGACAGTTTAAGAAGCAATTATAATTGCTTTCACAAATATCAAACGAACTCCTGCCTGTTGAAGCAAACGGGGAATCGTGAGAACTTTTCCAATCAGCGAATCAGTGGAGGATAAAGTTATCTGAAACTCGTTTGAATATTTCTAGGTCACCCACCTATACTCAGTTAAGTTTTCCGAATTTGCATTTAAGTAAATTATACGATTAGTTCGATTGATGGCTTTTTACAAATTTCAACTGTTGTAACTTTTTTTTATATTTCATAACTGCAACTTCAAACTTTCTTTTCTTCTTAAAAGAGCTGTTAATTTTCGCAAAATACGCATTTACGCATCATTGTCGTTAGAATAAGATTCAAATGGAAGGAGAACATTATAAAAACTTGGTAGTACTGAATAATTTCAAATAGCGTCGACATTGATTCCGGTATAAATGATGTGTGTCATAAAAAGTTTATTTCTTGAAAAACAGTTTCAACCTAGTGTCTTCCAACAACTGAAATTAATGATTAAAAATTAGATCTTAAGAGTGCATTACAGTCGCTGCCATTATGTTCTTTTTGCAATTCATGAATTACGCTAGAATTACTAATCTGACTACCAAATAGATTTAACACTTTCGTTTCGTTTATAAATAAGGAATTTGAGAAAGTTATTTTAAATATTTCCTAATGATTTTTTATAATTTTTCTCTACAGGGTGGGTTTTTAAGCACCCTTTCTTCCATAGCTCATTTATAGAACGAGATAGATTTTTTTCTTTTACAAGGACATTCTACCTATTGAGCACTATAACCTAAAATTATTTTAATACATACAGAATGTTACGTAAAATAATGGCACTATGTAGCAGAATTTTTTTAAATGGAACACCCTGTGTATTTTCTTATAGAAAGACATAACACTCGATCCTCTGAACAGTAGCACATAAAATATTGTGACGATGCCGGCTCCAGCCGGTCTCATGCGTCATCGCCGACGCGCCTTAGACCAGAAACTTTGGGCACTTCGAAATCACGTCAGCGGTGGAATCAATCCGAGACTCTCCGTCGCGTTCCTGGTCATTCTCGAAGAGGGAGCCCGGTTTATAAAGGCACGCGGCCGGGAGTAGGGACAGTTCGGCAAGAATTCAGCGTTGCACAGTTCGGCATTAAAGTTTGCATTCGGCTGTTAAAATAAATTAGGTATAAGCTTGTAAATAATTTATTGTTTAACTTAGTGTTAATTAATTTGCTTTTAAATAAATTAGTTTATTAACTATTTCGTGTTTTGTTTTAAAATAAAAATTAATAGAACCATTAAAATCATTACAATATTTATATTTATTTAATCAATTAAGAGTAAATTAATATTTTATTGAAACCGGTCTGATTTTCAACTTCTGTTAAAATACTAACTGTAAAAGTATTGTTTGTCGTACAGCAATGAAAATAGGTAGTGTTATAAATTAAAGTATAGAGAATAACCCAGATAAAAATTCTTTTAGTTACATTTATTTTTTCAAATGTTCAAGCCTGTGCAATTGTCCGTTTTCAAACTGCCGTTATTCAATTTTTTTTAATGCAACCCCCTAGCTCTTTTCACGAATAGATAGTGTTCATGTTCCTCTTCAATTCTGTATTATGGTTTTCTGCATCTAATCCTTACAGTTTTTTTTAGAGATGTAATTTTTCCGGAAAAATAAAAAAGATGGAAATTTTCCGATGACCTTTTCCGGTAATTTACCAGAAAATTTCCAAATCAATTATAATAACGTATTTCTTCAAAAAAAATATTTTTATAAACTCAGGAGCAAACGATAGTTAAAATAGTACCAAATACTAATGTACAACGGTAATATAAAAAATGACAGAAATTACAAAATAATGTGTATTCTCAAATCAAACTTACGCTTTGGCGTTCGCTTATAATTCATAAATTGTACGTATAAGTATTTTTCCGCATTTTGGGCGCATAATCTTTTGAAGTTAGATTAGAGTATAGAGAATAACCCAGATAAAAATTCTTTTAGTTACATTTATTTTTTCAAATGTTCAAGCCTGTGCAATTGTCCGTTTTCAAACTGCCGTTATTCAATTTTTTTTAATGCAACCCCCTAGCTCTTTTCACGAATAGATAGTGTTCATGTTCCTCTTCAATTCTGTATTATGGTTTTCTGCATCTAATCCTTACAGTTTTTTTTAGAGATGTAATTTTTCCGGAAAAATAAAAAAGATGGAAATTTTCCGATGACCTTTTCCGGTAATTTACCAGAAAATTTCCAAATCAATTATAATAACGTATTTCTTCAAAAAAAATATTTTTATAAACTCAGGAGCAAACGATAGTTAAAATAGTACCAAATACTAATGTACAACGGTAATATAAAAAATGACAGAAATTACAAAATAATGTGTATTCTCAAATCAAACTTACGCTTTGGCGTTCGCTTATAATTCATAAATTGTACGTATAAGTATTTTTCCGCATTTTGGGCGCATAATCTTTTGAAGTTAGATTAGGCATTACATTTTAATAAATGATTTTATGTTAAACTGCGCAAGCAGGACAAGTAATAACTTCGTTAAATTTTCGTCGGAAATTTTCCAGAAAAATTGGTTGGAAAGTTTCTGGAAAATTTCCATTTTAGAAACTTTCCAAATTGGAAAATTTCTGAACCCACATCCCTAGTTTTTTTACTATGTATAATAAACTTTTTACATTTTTACTCTAAAATCAATTTAAAAAAGTTATTTAACGCATCGTATTTTAATTTCTTTAAGACGGCGCCCTCTATTTCATAAAACAGATGGATAATATCAAGTTTACAATTGATTACAGACTCTTATTACATTATAATCATCGTACTTTTCTTTGTAACAAGAAAGTAAAATAACTGTATTATAACAAAAATACGATGATTATAATGTAATAATAATCTTGAATCAATTGTAAACTTGATATTATCCATCTGTTTTATGAAATAGAGGGCGTTGTCTTAAAGGAATTAAAATACGGTACGTTAAATAACTTTTTAATGTTGATTTTAGAGTAAAAATGTAAAAAGTTTATTATAGTAAAAAAGCTGTAAGAATTAGATCAGAAGACCTATAACAGAATTGAAGAGGAACATGAACACTATCTATTCGTGAAAAGAGATAGAGGGGGTTGCATTTAAAAAAATTGAATAACGGCAGTTTGAAAATCTGACAATTACACAGGCTTGAACATTTGAAGAAACAAATAAGACTAAAAGAATTTATATCTGGGTTATTCCTTATACTTTAGTTTATAACACTACCGTTTTTTATCGCCGTACGATAAACAATACGTTTACAGTTAGTGTTTCAAGAGAAGTTGAAAATCTGACCGTTTTCAACACAATATTAATTGAGTCTTAGTTGGTTAAATAAATATAAATATTTTATGTGCTACTGTTTAGAGGATCGAGTGTTATGTCTTTCTATAAGAAAATACACAGGCTGTTCCGTTTAAAAAAATCCTGCTGCATGCTGCCATTATTTTACGTAACACTCTCTATGTATCAAAATAATTTTAGCTTATAGTGCTTAATAGATAGAATATTTTTTTGAAAGAAAAAATCTATCTCGTTTTACAAATGAGCTATGGAAGAAAGGGCGCTTAAAAACTTGTTACGAAGGTCCGGAACGGAACTTTAGTAATATGGTTTTGAATAGAGCTTTTAAAACGTTTTTATTTTAAAAACCTTTTGATATCAGAATTTACGTTGTCGTAACTAATTACAAAAAAAAATATATTGTTTTTCTAGGCTTACTTATTGCCCGGAAGCCGTAACTCGGCGCAACGAACTAGATTAATTATTTTATTAAATAATGCGTGCTGGTAACAAACTCACCTTATACAGGGTGTTCCGTATCGTTATGTTCAAATTTTGGGAGCATAAAATAGACTCCATTCTAAAACTAAAAATCACAAAAGTGGTAGGTCAATCTCTATTTGTTCTGAAGTTACAGGCATTTGAAAGTATAAACAACAAATAATCAGACTTAACTTCGTGAACCAAATAAAAACTTAATGAATGATATTTTCTATCACAAAATCTTTTAAGCGGACACTAAATCGCGCACTATAACACTTTACGTTTCACCGTCGTTCGACAGCTTCGTCGAACGACGGTGAAACGTAAAGTGTTATAGTGCGCGATTTAGTGTCCGCTTAAAAGATTTTGTGATACAAATTTCATCGGACAAGAACCAACTGTAAATAATGATATTTTCGAATAATATTTTCAAAATGTTCTCCTCTCTGCTGAATACAAGCTTGTGCTCGTATGCCGATGGATGAAGTGACATTTTTTATAATCTTTTTTACGTAACCGTTAAGCAGCATGCTGAATACTTTCTAACAATTCCTCGCTGGTGTTTGAAATGTGTGTGTACACTAAAGCTTTCATGGTTCCCCAGAAATAAAAATCGAGACGATTGTGGTCAAGGGATCCAGGTGGAACCACCACGGAACCACCACGACCAATCCAACGTGGGTAATTGTTGTTTAGGAAATTCCTGACTTCAATTCCGAAATGTGATGGTGCACCATCCATTTGCAATCACATATCTCTTCTTAAGATTAAGGGAACATCCTCTAAAAACGTTGGCAATTCCTCAATAAGGAATTGTAGGTAATTATCTACATGGCCACCTAGATCCTCTGACCATAATCCTCTCGATTTGTATTTCTGCGGAACCATGAAAGCTTTAGTGTACACACACATTTCAAACACCAGGGAAGAATTGTTAGAAAGGATTCAGCATGCTGCTCAACAGTTACGAGAACACATTCGTGAAATAATCCATCGGCATACGAGCAAGCTTGTATTCAACAGGGAGGAGAACATTTTAAAAATATTATTCGAAAATAACAACTGTCTAAATAAAAACCTTGTCAAGTATGCTACATTTAGTAATTCTAAAATGTAAATGCAATTCTCGATCGCAACCTACTTGATTAGGTTTTTATTTAGACGCTCGTTATCAAGTTTTTATTTGGTTTACGAAGTTAACTCTGATTATTTGTTGTTTATACTTTCAAATGCCTGTAACTTCAGAACAAAAAAAGATCGACCAACCACTTTTGTGTTTTTTAGTTTTAGAATTGAGTCTGTTTTATGCTCCCAAAATTTGAACATAACGATACGGAACACCCTGTATAAGAGCCTATTATGATATTCATTTGCGCTAGTTAATGAAGTTTATTACCACACAAATTGGTAATGAAATCATTAACAAACTCATTTTTTTAGTACAATTTATGACAAAAACTTTATATATCTGAATTAATAAAAGTTGAGAACAATTATTTATCAACATACACATTTACTTATTTTCTCCAAATTCTTTCCCATAAAACATAAGAGAAATTATAAAAACTGTAATAAATACTACGTAGTTGACAACACAAGTTGACATAAAAATTGTCTGGTTCCTAATATGTCCTCGAATATTAAGCTGCTCTGATTTTAAATAAAAAAAATTATAATGTTTGTCAGAAAACTATTCTAACATACCGGGTGTTTCAGTGAAGATGCACCAAACTCGGTATGTTGGTAGATATCGTGAAAAGAAATAAAAGTTTCCTATAATATTTTTTTTAATGAATAAGTTTTGAGATAATCGAAGGGAAAGGAGAATCATATATTTTTAAAACGTACAATAGATGAGAGCGGCCCGAATTCTTAACCTACTTTAACGTTCGGTTTTTTACTTTATTACCCCATAAACTGTCGCGCCTCAGATGATATGATGAAACACATTTAGTTCGTTCACTCCGTTCTGGTTAACGTTGACGAGTAATTAGTTGGTGTAGTTTACTTTTCATTTTTAAGTTTATTATGTAAGTGTGTGTGTGGGTGTGTTGGTGGTGCGATGGGCAATTACACATTTCGAGAATACGCAGATTATTCGAACACATGTTGTAAGGTAATTGCCATTTGCGTAATTCGTCCGCTTCCGAAATTGTTTCTTCCTCATGTGATCAAGTTCAGCCTGATAGGCAAATAATTTAACAGACCGGCGGCGGCGTGGCGGAAGCAACAATTCTATTCAACAATTCCAATTTATTAATTGTACATAATTGTAGTAATTGTTGGATACAGAAACAAATAACGTTACAAGCGTTAATTATTTATCGAACATTATTAAGATTCGGCAAATTTGATGTAATTACGGTTTGCATAAATGTTAGTGCGATGAAAACGCACGCTTTTTTCAAAGTGTTCGCCTTTAACACGTCTTGCGGTCAAGGCCAAACTCACAAGCCTCTCATAAATTTTTTCGTTTACGATAGTTATTTACTGTCTTCTTGTAGGCGCGTGCCATTCATAAAACAATTTAAATCGCTCGTCTTGTTTCACGGCTGCAGAAATTTAAATCGCTACGGTATTTCTAAAAACATCGGCTCCAAATTATGCAAATTTCAAGTTGCACCGATTAAAAATTTTTATTAAGATATTTTGTTTGAAATAATGTCAGAAACGTGTCCCTTAAGTTTGGTGCATCTTCAATGAAACACCCTGTATATTAAATAACAGTTTTCTTCAATTCTGGGCAGTCGTAGATAAAAAGTTGTATCTTACACGTGTGATATATCCTATTAATAATAGTCATGCTCTTACCGCATTCGTATGTTAATAATAGCTATTATTATATCGACATATATCAATTTTTAGCTTAAAATTAACTCTCCCAAATTAATTTTATAAAAATTTTAGCATTCACAACTTAATGAAGGCCATAATTTTTAAATTAAAATTAAAGCACTGCCCTCTGTTGGAAGTATTAATCTTCAAATTGGGGACGCCAAGTTTATTCATAGTTTAGATTTGAATCGGAGTTGAAAAGATGATTTCAATTTCAATACAATTCAGCGTCACCAACCGTACGATAATAATCGTGTAACCTGTAATAGAATTGAAGAGGAACATGAACACTGTCTACTCGTAAAAGGAGATGGGGGCGATGCATTGCAAATTGTATAACGGCAGTTTCAAAATCTGACAATTGCGTAGGCTTGAACATTTGAAAAACAAATAAATTTAAAAGAATGTGTATCTATCTTATTTAAGCTAATATTCTATAAATGGGCTGCAGTTAAAAAGAGGGCAATTGAAACTCTTATTCCTTATACTTTAATTTAATACTATCGATTTCTATTGTCGGACGACAAAAAATACGTTTATAGTAAATATTTAAACAGAAATAAGAAATCAGTCCGTTTTCAACAAAATATTAATATATTCTTCAATGGTTAAATAAATATAAATATTTCTTGTGCTACTGTTTAGAGCAGGCACGGGCATGGAAAGGGGAAGTATCTCCCACTACGCTGGGCAATAGGTCAAACGAGTGTCGATTGCAGCTAGTTTGGTCCCACGATATATAAAATTGTAGACGGCGGCGGCGCGGTGTTCGTTTTGATGCTGTTCATATTGAATTAAACCGAAAATTATTATAAATATTGTTTAAAAAAGGTTTGTTTTTCAATTTAAAATGGTCTCAAACTTGTACGACACTGTTAAACGCTAATAAACCAACATGAACTAACTCACTCGGCGCTCTCTGTTTTTGATTTCGTTGATACGACTGAGTCTGTTACACATGCCGGTGCATGTTTATTTGAAACATCGGGATCGTCGCAAATAATTTATGGTGGGGGTAGAGCTTTTGGCGAGCTCGCGCCCGTCGCTGGTTTAGAGGATCGTTACGTCTTTCTTTAAAAAAATTCACTGGATGTTCCATTTCAAAAAATCTTACTGCATATTCCCATTATTTTACGTAACACTCTGTATATGTCAAAATAATTTTAGATTATTTTGCTCAATAGGTAGAATTTCCTTGCAAAAGAAAAAATGTCTATCTCGTTCTGTAAAGGAACTATAGAGGAAGGCACGCTTAGTAATTCACCCTGTATGTGAACAGGGATACTGATGAATTATGCAAAAAAACACAAGCAACTGCCGTGGCATTATTGAAGATGTAGTGTATTTACCTGATACTTCCTCAGAAAAATGTTTAAGTACCACTTTTCTGTACATACTGTAAGAGTAAATAACAACGTATGATTTGGTTATGAAACATTGAGAAACATGAGGCAAAGTCACGTACGCATACGGAAGTTATACATACAGGGTGGCTGCCCTTTTCCACTATTGCAAGAAAAATGTTTAAGTACCATTTTTCTTGCAATAGTTGCAAAGTAATTACCAAACTCATTCGGGATTGCTTATTATTTCAGATTAAATTAGAATTAAATTAAAAGAAATGGAATTAAATTATACAAATATTACGGTTGAACAATTCATTTAAGTTATTCCATAATAATTGGCAGCTACCCTGTATGTATAACTTCTGTATGCGTACGTGACTTTATCCCATGTTTCTCAATGTTTCACAACCAAATCATACGTTGTTATTTAGTCTTACAGTATATCTCCATTTCACTCCGTCGGCCGGCTAAATCTGATTACATCTGTAACGACTTCCGTCTCAGCGCATAGTGGAGGGTACGACGTGCTCGTCTCGCGGTCATTCTTTCAATAGCGCTCGTCGCGTGCAGTCCCTTTATTTGTGTTGGTGATTAAAAACCTTTGTGTTTCTCCCTTGGAGTTTTGTGATTGAAACCTGAAACGGAATCTTCTCCGAGATTTGTTAAAGAACGTCGAGTGAATTACAAGGGCGTTAAAAAGCTTTTCGAAAGCCTCCTTCTGTGAAAAGGAACAGGTATGTCTTGTGGCCATTTTGTGCAATTGATCCCCGTGAGTAACGCATGACTCTCTCTTTTACTAGGCTTCTTGCTTTTAGTAGTAGTTTTACCTTGGTTAAGAATATCATCAACCCTTGAGGGTGAAAGAAAAGGCCGAAATCGGAGTTTGAAACGTATAAAACCCCGGCATCTCGGCTTCCCCCGTCTGTGAAGGTGGACTCGACCTGCAAGACGCTACTTTGGTGATATAACCGCTGCACCGACTTACGGCGCCAACCACCGTGGGAGGGCGCTCTGACACTGTTGACAGCTGATTGTCATTACGCTAGATTCTGATTACAAGGTCGGAATTACCCTAATTATTTTTAATTACTCTGTTGAGTTACCGCGGCGTTGTTATATTTATTTTTCTTTTAGTTGTTAATCGAGTGAACTTCTTTAATAACTTTAAGTGTTAATTTTATTGTAAACGAAGAACAGATCTGTTGATCGGATTAAATCTAACTTGTTGTTTACTTAACTACATTTCGTGTTCTTTTATTGGGACTCCTTCAGGATCGAACTTGATACTTGTAGATTATTTTTCTTATTCGTTGTTTAACCTTTGAGCATTTTAAATAAAAACAAGTGTGCTCAGCTGGTGCTTTTTATTTTATTCACTTTGCCCACCTTTTGCTTTGGGGTTTCGTCGAACCACCATCTCCAAGAGCTTTGCCGAGCGGTGCTGGAGAAACATCAGCCACTCGCAGAATTTGTTGGCCTTCAGGTAGGTAGCACAAATTGAAATTGAAACTATATCAATAAGAAAGAAATTTTACATTAGCTCGAGATTAAAAAAATTAAGAGATTAAAATAGAATTAAATTGGAAAGAAATGGAATTAAATTATACAATTTGAAATTGAAAACATATCAACAAGAAAAAGAAATTTTACTTTAATTTGAACGCTTATCTGAAAATTGCCTGACACAAACATTTGTAATTATAAAAGGACTCCACCAATGCATCAAAATCGTTTATGCTGTCATTAAAAGTTCTCATCATTCTAATAAAATTGATACTTTTCTTAAATCTCTCTGAGGTACATTTACAGAAATTTGATCTAGCAAATAGGATGAGTTAAATTTATTAAATATGTTATACTCGTAGAAGTAAATTAAGTCTGAATCTTTTCTACGATTTTCCAAACTACACAGATTAAAGCAAGTACAACTATCTTCGTAGTTATTTAATTGTAATTTATGACGATAACAAATAACTCTTGTAAATCTTCTCTGGATGGATTTTATTCTATTAATATGGATAGCACAGAATAGAGACCATACGTCGGAAGCATATTCAAGATGGGATCTGACACAAGTACTAAATAGTAACTTCAAAGTGTAAGTTTTGGAAAAATGTTTCTGATTTGCAAAATAAAACCAAGCATAGAATTCGCTTTAGAAATAATTTTATCTATATGAAAATGAAAAGACAGCTTGATATCAAATAGGACTCCTAAATCACTGATGGTATTCACTTTATCTAATATTCTATTGCAAATAAAACAATCACTATGATAAATATTTTCGTTTAAACTGTATTTCGTGCAAGAAACATTTATTTATATTAAGCGCAAGCTTATTTTGTTGAAACCAATCTCTAATAATATTTAAATTATGTTGCAGAAGTTTAGCATCGAGAGGTTTCGTGATGTTATGATCTTAATTTCAAATCATCTGCATAAAATAAATGCTGGCAAGTTAGTTTGGTACTCAAGCCATTGATGAACGCTAAGAATAGAGTAGGCCCGAGGTGAGATCCTTGAGGAACACAAGATGAAACTAAAATTTCACTGTACAGTACATGTGTCCGTTGAGGACTACTCGTGGTAATCTTTCATGCAAGTAAGAGCTCAACCATTTAAGTAACATTCCACAGACTCGTAAAATTCTAACTTTTTCAAAAGTATCTCGTGGTTAACTTTATCAAACGCTTTTGTTAAATTGAGTTGATTATATTTATCAAAGCTGTCCACTACAGCATTTACGAAGCATAATAGATTTGTTGCTTATTATTATCAATATTATTAAACACCAATAATCAAATCATTAGCTATTCGTATTATCGACAAAGTGACTTCTTTGTTTGCAGCTTTGTAGTCATCACAACTTTGTGGTATTTTCTTTGTTTATCTCTTGTTGATCATTCGTTTGAAAAAATCTGCCTGAAAATTCTTTGTTTCGTATTTTGCTTTATCATCGAAAATTTTAATTTTTCTATTAAGTTTATTAATGCAGTTAAATACTTATTTTTACATTTGATTCAAAAGAATACGAATTAATTTAGAAGAATATGAAGCTGAAACGAATCTGTATTCTTGTAGGATATTATTAATAGTTTATAAAAGCTTTAACAAACCTGAAAACTCGTTAGCTGAAAACGTTCGTTCCTCTAATTAGATCGTGGAAGTAGATTATTTCTAGAGATTATTGCTGTGTAGAATCCTACGTGTATGCTAATGAACTCGATTTAATTATGCAGGATTATTTGTGTTCGTTTATTTAGATTTCCGATTTTACAATAATTAAAAAATATTACGCAAAAAACATTCACGGAATGTTAGTTACCTAATTACATATTCACCCTGCAACCAGACAAATAACCAGTGATCAATAAAAAACTAATTAGAGTAGGCGTTGAAATTTAAATGCGTGTCTCGGATAACGTCATACTAATACCATTGAATTTAAACCTAATCTAGAACGGCAACGCAATGCTTAAATCTGGCAACCTGAGATTGGAGGTTCACACGATCAGCTGATGGAGGTTGACGATAAATAATTTGGTTGTCCACAAAGGGCAGAATAATTTGCAAAGATGGTGAATGAAAATGGTTCGGTAAGGCCAATAAGATTTGCGAAGAAACGATAAATTACATATATCAGCGGCTAAAACGTCCAAAGGCTGCGAACACTGCGCAGACGCTAAATATCGGTGTGGGGCACGGTGAATTGAATAATAACGGTGGCAGCATTGAAGTGAGATAGCAAACCGTTATGTCATCGCATACCCGCTTCTCCCTATAACACATTAATTGTCAACCAATCATTAAGTGTCACGGTTGACAGTTAATAATTGGTTAATTTTGTTAAGATATCATGGAAATGACAAAAACTTGCATTTTGATATTTACTGTTGGTACAAATTTTGTAGTAAAGCAAAGAAAATGGAGTTTCGCAAATGTTAATTCGGAAATTTTAATTGTTCTTTGGTCATTCTTTTCAAGGAATGCTTGTAATTTTATGAAAGATTAAAGGATGAATTTCCTTACTTTGAATTGACGAAAGTACCCGCCAGTTTGCAACTCTCCCAGTTAGCATGAAATATTCTAAAACCATTGCCCGATTATCTTCGTTATTTGTTACTGATCTTCGTTTTGTTTTTTTTACATTTTGTCTCTTCGAGTTCCAAAAAGTTAGGTCCAAACCTTCTAAACTCTGTTTCATTCATAGGAGATAGGGGGGGATACATTTCATTTAACACACGTTCTCTACTCTCAATTTTAGATCACTCTTCACGAATAGATTTAAAATACCAACGTCTAAAGAATTTTGTTTTTGATTTTCAATTTTTTTTTGCTTTCGTTTTAAATTTCCAGTAACGGGAAATGCAAAATGCAACTATTTATTATATTTTCATGGCTATATCAGCAAAATTCAAAATATTTAACGTAATAAAATTGTACATTTTTAAGATTTAAATCAAAAATATCTCATAACTCAAAAACTGTTAAAGATAGATAGGTAAAGGGAATGCTAATACAGATCGATACAGCATATAATTTCACACACGATGGTGTATTAAAATATTGGTCGTTTCATTTGAAAAAAAGTACTTTCTGTGTTGAAATTTCTTCGAGTGGAGTAGTATATTGTAATGATTTTTAAAAGTTTCTATTAATTTTATTTTAAAACAAAACACGAAATAGTTAATAAACTAATTTATTTAAAAGCAAATTAATTAACACTAACATTTATTTACAACCTTAAACCTAATTTATTTATAACAGCCGAGCGAGTCTTATTACGCGGACTTTTGTGTCGAACTCTAACGCTGAATTCCCCGTTGAATCCGGCCGCATGCTTTTAAACCGGGGCTATCTTTCTGGATCATTCTAGACGTAGAGTCTCGCTTGTCTGCTGACGTGATCTCGGAGCGCCCGAAGTTTCTCGTATAAGACGCGTCGGCGGTGACGCACGAGATAGGCCGGCGCCGCAATCGTCACACTGCCCCCTTCTTAAAAACGTTTCGTCTGGGAACGTTCCTCGTGATAGCCTTGAAGGAGGATGTCGAAATCGGCATGCTGGCCCCTCTTTACAATATCCGGTCTGGAAGAAATAGCAGTCTACGGTTTTCTTACTGCCGAGAGCTGCCTGTGGATGGTGACTGCAGACTAGAACTTCAATTCCCGTTCCGTTGAAGATGACTTCTATCATGCTGCGAACGACCCTCCAGTCCAGCCCATCTAGTCCGCAGCCTATCTTGGGAATGGCTAATTTCATCTCCTTGCCTTCCACCAGCAGTCTCTTCAGGCTCCATAAAGCCTTCCAAATACTGCGATGCTCAGGCTTACCGCTTGATGTCTTCTTGGTGACTAAGTAGTACACGTGTCGTCTTTGTTCCGCCTCCGCGTCGATTATCTGCAGGCTCTTGCCCACCATGGGGTGCTGTCTTAGGAGGTCCTCGACCTGACCAAATTTCTTCCGAAAGACTTGGGCTATCCCCTTGGACATCCTTAGGTCTTCTGCCACACAGTGGGCCAGACTGTACTCTGGTGACACTTGAAAAAGGTCTTGTTGTCTCTCTGTAGTCACTCCGAATCGCGCCTTACTTCCTGTGGCGTAATGAGACATAAAGGTTTCGAAGTTTACTTCGGAACCTTGCGTTCTTTGTACTGTCCCTTCATTTTCTTCTCCGTTGTAAGGAGCCATTCGGTTGAAGTGGATAACTTTGGGTTTGCCATGCGGAGTCTTCCTGATGCGGTAGATGACATCGTTGATCCGTTTCAACACTCTATAAGGACCTTCCCAAGATGTCTGCAACTTTGGGGACAGACCTCGACGTCTTTGAGGATTGTAAAACCAGACCAGTGCTCCAGGTTGGTATCCCCCATTCTGAGCATTGATGTCATAATGCTCCTTCATTCGGTCGCTGGCCGTCTGTATATTGTGACGCACTTGACTGTGAATGTCGTCCATTTTTCTGCGTAGACCGCTCACGTAGTCTTCGTCGGCAGGGATTTCGCCAGGCTTCACGCCGAATTTCAGATCGCAGGGCAGTTTTGGCTCTCGCCCAAATACCACTTTTGCTGGTGTCTCTCCCGTTGTCTCATGAACGGACGAACGGTATGCCAGTAGAAAAAGGGAATGTACGTGTCCCAGTCTCTCTGATGATTGGAGACTACCTTGGTCAAATGTCGGTTGATGGTTCTGTTGAATCTTTCCACCATTCCGTCCGACTGCGGGTGAAGTGCAGTGGTTCTAGTTTTCCGGACGCCGAGCAGAGTACACACGTTCTTGAACAAAGCCGATTCAAAGTTCCTTCCTTGATCTGAATGCAGCTCCATGGGCGCGCCATACCGACTGATCCATTCTCGGACAAGGACTTCAGCAATAGTTATCGCCTCTTGGTTTGGTAGGGCGTATGCTTCAACCCACTTGCTAAAATAGTCCATCACCACGACAATGTACTTATTTCCACTATTCGTTTGTGGAAATGGGCCGGCTGCATCTATGGCAACTCTCTCAAAAGGACTTCCGACGTTATACTGTTTCATAGGAGCCTTGCCTCGTCTGTGGGGGCCGTTACTAGCTGCGCAGACTACGCACTTCCTACAACAGTCCTTTACATCTTCCAGTAGAATCGCTCGCGCACCTTTTCCATAGTCTTCTTGATTCCCAGATGCCCTCCCGAAGTTCCATCGTGGAGCTCCCTCAGATCTTCTGGCACCCTATTTTTGGGGATCAGTAACTGTGTCTTCTGTTCAGTGCCTTCCTGGTTCTCGACAGTTCGTTTCAGAAGACCATGATCCAGTACTATGGAGTCCCATTGCACCCAGTACGATTTTACGGATGGTGCACACGGTGTTATCTCTTCCCAAGTAGGCCTTGCCTCCCTACTTTTCCATTCCAGCACCAATTTCAAATCCTGATCGTTCTCCTGGTCTCGTCGCAATTCTTCACCTTGCCATTTGTGGTCTACAACGGCCGTCCTCGCAGTCGTGGCTACTTTCTCCTCCAGACGACTACAATGCTTACAGTCTTCAGCACAAGGTCTTCTCGACAAAGCATCGGCATTTCTATGGCTAGTTCCTGGCCGATGCTGAATTTCAAAATCGTATTCCTGAAGTCGTTCGATCCATCGTGCGACTTGTCCTTCAGGATTCTTGAACCGTAGGAGCCATTTTAAAGCGGCATGGTCCGTCCTCAGGAGGAAATGTCTGCCATACAAGTACTTGTAGAAATGTTCTACGGTCTTGACCACTGCTAGCAATTCCCTCCTAGTGACGCAATAATTTCGCTCCGGCTTTGATAGGACTTTGCTGAAATAGCCGATCACCTTCTCTTGCTCATCTTGTATCTGGGAGAGGACACCACCAATACCAACGTTACTAGCGTCGGTGTCCACAACGAACTTGCCTTTTGGGAGAGAATAACTCAGAATAGGAGCACTTATCAAGTACTGTTTTAGTTGTTCAAAACTAATTTGGCAATGTTGGTCCCATTCAAACGGACGACCTTCTTCGGTGAGTTTTGTCAACGGCTTAGCGATGTCCGCAAATCCAGGAACATAGCGACGATAGTAAGTGCAAAGGCCTAGGAAACTCCTTATCTGGTGTTTATTCTTGGGAGTTGGCCAGTGCTTCACGACCTGAATCTTTACTGGGTCCACGGCGATTCCATTCCCATTTACAATATGGCCTAGATAATTCACTTCCTTCTGGAACAGGTAGCACTTCTTGAGACTAAGCTTTAGTCCAGCTCCGCGAAGCCGCTGGAACACTCCTTCCAGGTTCTTCAGGTGGTCGTCGAACGTTTTTCTCACCACGATTATGTCGTCCAGGTATACCATACATGTTTTCCAGGACAGACCCTTCAGAACCGTCTCCATTAGCCTCTCGAATGTCGCTGGGGCATTACATAACCCGAACGGCATCACCGTGAATTGCCATAGACCCATACCAAGGGAAAACGCCGTCTTTTCTCGATCCTCGGGCGCTAGTTCCACCTGCCAATCTGCCACTCTTTAAATCCAAGGTAAAGAAGATCTTTGAGCCGGCCAGAGTGTCCAGGGTATCATCAATCCGTGGCAGAGGATAACTGTCCTTTTTGGTGACGTTGTTGAGCAATCGATAGTCTACGCAGAACCGTGTGGATCCATCCTTCTTCTTCACAAGCACCACCGGTGACGCCCATGGGCTGCTCGATGGCTCAATTACATTGTCTTTTTGCATCTCGCGAATAATGCGTTCTGCTTCTTCACGCTTCGCCAATGGTAACCTCCTTGGAGCTTGGCGGATGGGTCTTTCTTCTCCGGTCTCTATCTTGTGTTTGACGATGTCGGCTCTTCCCTTAGGTCAATTTTCTACCTCGAACACATCTTGATAGCGACAGATCAGTTTCTTCGCTTTTGTCTTTTGTTCTGGAGTCAATTCCTGGGCCGTCGACATGATCGTTTCCAACAACTACTTAGGGGCCTTCATCTCTCGCATGGTTACTTCTAGCTGGCGGGAAATGGAGGACACCATGGAACAGCTTCCCAAGATGGTACCTTTCCTGATGTTGATGGGGAAACAGTTCACGTTCATTAGGCGAACTGGTATTTCTTTCTTTGCTGTCAACAAAATTTTCCCAACGAGAACTCCTTTTCCAATCTTCTGATCGTCAGTATTAGGTTCGACCATAATGACTTGCCCATCTTGGAAAGTGCCGTTCAGGTTTGCGTCGACTATGACCTCGGTTCTGCTTGGCAATACGACATCTTCCGCGAGAACAACTCGAACGGCCACGTCCTCTCGTTGATGTAGAATCAACTCCTCGTTATTAACCGCCATCACGCCAGGCTTCAGATCCAATTAGAACCCATGGGCACACATGACGTCCATGCCCAGAATCGCTTCGTCCTCTATTTCTGCTACCAGCGCACGGTGTTTGATGGGGGTCGATCCAATGGTAATTATCACCTCTACTTCGCCATGGACAGTTACTGATGTTCCGGTTGCTGTCCTCAGTCTCCACTTAGTCGGTTTGGTGCATCTTGATGACTTGATAACGTCGGGCCTCAAGATAGTCTTCGTCGCACCCGTATCCAATAACATGGTGTGAGGGATGTCATCAATGGTGGCATCCACGAAGACACTGCTGGTTAATCGCCGCAGAGCTATTACTTTTGTGGCTTTTGTCTTTGAGGGCCTTTGAATACGGGTCGACGTTTGTCCATCTGCACCGACGAGACTTGGTTTCCCTTGGGGCTTCCTTCGTGGAGGACCCTGCATGGCCTTGTGACACCGCCTGCGAACATGTCCTTCTTCCTGGCAATTCTGACGCAGCACCGGATTCTTCCGCCTCAAGAATTGTTCTACAATGCGGCGAACATCCTCCGTGGTGGTATAATCCTTGGACCGTTCTTCTGCAGCAGATTGCACCTTGACGCTGGTGGGTTTCTCTTCTTGGGAGTCCATGGCAGCTCGTACCTTGACATGCCCTCTTGAGACTTGCTTCGCCACTTCATATTCCAAGGCGTAGGCCAATGCGTTCTGGGATGTCTTGGGGTGGGCCATTATCAATGCCTGCTGGTTGTCCGGGTCACGGATTCCATGCACGAAGGTCTGCACCGTCAAACGTTGCAGAAATTCTTCAGGAGCTGCAGGATATGCCAACCGGGCCAGGCGCACTATGTCAGCCTCGAATTCCTGAAGACCTTCTCCGGATTTTTTGTTACGGTTTCTCAGCTGCGCACGGTACACCTCGGTCAGATGCACCTGGCCATAACGCATCTCCAGTCTGTTTACCAGCTTATTGTAGTCCTCTTGCTCCTCTGACGGCATCATTTGTAGCACATCGATAGCGTCCCTCCTCAATGCCACAATTAACGAAGTGGCTTTCTCACTGACGGTCCATCCGTTCCCCTTTGCTGCTGCTTCAAATTGTTTGAAGTAGTTAGGCCAAGAAGACTTCCCGTCGAACGTCGGTGGTTTTATTTTCAATTTCGAAGTTTCCGCTGGTCCCGCCACACTTCGGCCCTCATTATTTTCTGCTGGTAACGGATCCCCGAATATTTGCAATCCTGCCATGATTTGTTCGAGATTCTTAATTTTGTTATTCTGCTGGAACAATATCTCTTCCACTTTTTCTTGCAGATTCCTTGTCTCTTCCGATATTTTTACCACTAGTTTATTCTCGAGCCCTTTTGATTGCTCTAGAAATTTAACTTCCAAATTTCCAGATTGTTCTCTTAATTTATCCTCTAATATTTTACTTAAATCTGCTGGGCCGCCCGAGATTTCAAAAAGAGAAGCTTCTGGATCCTCCCCTGCTTCTAGTATCGCTTGACGTGGCCTCTCTCGCAAAATCGATTTCTTTCCGGAGATTTCCAATTCGCGTTCTTCTAATTCGGCTTTTAAGTCGGTGACTTTTAAGTCTTGCAGCAACACTTTCTTTGTAGCCATTTTTTACACTACACTTTGTTTATTAATTTGTTTAAATTTAATCTAATTGTTTATTTATTTCGATGAACTCCACACCTGGCACCAATGTAATGATTTTTAAAAGTTTCTATTAATTTTATTTTAAAACAAAACACGAAATAGTTAATAAACTAATTTATTTAAAAGCAAACTAATTAACACTAACATTTATTTACAACCTTAAACCTAATTTATTTATAACAGCCGAGCGAGTCTTATTACGCGGACTTTTGTGTCGAACTCTAACGCTGAATTCCCCGTTGAATCCGGCCGCATGCTTTTAAACCGGGGCTGTCTTTCTGGATCATTCTAGACGGAGAGTCTCGCTTGTCTGCTGACGTGATCTCGTAGCGCCCGAAGTTTCTCGTATAACACGCGTCGGCGGTGACGCACGAGATAGGCTGGCGCCGCAATCGTCACAATATTTTAAACAGTCTGTAGCTTAGGGATGGCAAAAATTATTTTTATATCGATATATCGGTTCACGGATATATCAAAAGCAATATATATCGAGAACAAATACATAGATTTATTCAATATATCGATACATCGCGGGTACATTCCTAAAATTTGTAAAAAAATTGAGAATTTGACAAAATAAAACACTTTACTAATGACAATTTATTATGTTTATTTAATGAATACATTAATTCATACAAAATAGAGTAAAACAAACAATACTTCTATGCATTAGATTCAATAAAAACATACTACTATTATTAATCGCTATAAGTTGCACAAAAGACGCAAACAACGCTCTGCGCCTCTTTTATAACCTCGGGTGATTCAAAAACTTTCGGTGTTTCCCCTAATTACTGAAAAGTAATTTCAATTTTACGCGCATTATTACAGACTTCTTATAATTGTTCTACGACATAACGAGTAGTATCTGCTATTGGACTGTAGATGACAGGAAAAAAAAGGAGCGCCTGGAAAATTTCTGGTTTCTTTATTAATCTGCGTTTAATAGCATTTTCGATTGACTGCACTGGTGCGCACTCAGAGTACCTTCATCTCGTGTCATTACTTGAGGTTAAAAGAAGATGCAAATACACTGAGTGCAACCGGTGCATGTAAATCGAAAACGCTGTAAAATACACTGCATTTGAATTAAGCAAAATTTGTAGTTTTTGTTATATCGATATATCGCAACAAAATATCGATACCAATATATCGATGTTTCTCGCTTAATATATCGATGTATCGTTGCCATCTCTACTGGAGCTTAATACCTTAGATTATGTTTACGGAATTTTTAAGAACCTTAAAGCCTCAACTTCAATATCAGCTGTGACATAATTTTTTCAAAATCAGATAGTAGAATCCAAATTTCTAAGAAAAGTCAAAATATCACAAAAATGATGCAATTTAGAGATAGGGAAATGTATTGCAACTTTACATGTTTGAATTGGCTTCCGGTTGGAACCGCGTCACGTTGACTTCTTCTACTGGCAACTTTTCGTTCTCCAATGCAGAAGAACTTCCTCAGGGCTTCTGCTGGTGTTGCTGCTGCATCTCGTTAGTGGTTGAGACTGAGTGGGTAAGTCTGTTGTCGTGGTATTTATACTGATCGGTGGGGGTAGTGGGTCGGAACGATGAACGGGGATTGGTCTGTTGGGGCGTGACGGATCGTTAATGAGATGTTTTCAAGCATTGTGGAGGTAAAAGCCTGTATCACTGTTTAGGCTATTGGGGTGTTTGAGGATTTCAATATTACAAACAGGTCTCAGGCACAGACATGGGCTCTCCTTTCTCCTCAGTAGTAGCAAACATTATTATGGTGGCATTCGAACAACAAGTCCTTACTTCTTCCGCCCTTAACTCCAAGTATTGGTTAGATATGTTGATGATGTGTTTGCTATTTGACCACACAGTAAGGAATCCCTAGATAACTTCTTTGAACAACTAAATTCTCAACATCCTGACATTCGCTTCACTGTGGAATACGAAACTGTGTGAGTACCAAAATAATCTGGGGGAAAATATAATGCGAAAATCATTCACTGGTGTTATGCAGTTTTGGTAGCCATGAATTCGTAGCCCGTGCAGCAACGTATTTTTTGCGTTACAGCGTGCATTCAAACGGGATCCATAATCGACGTTCAACGCCAATTTCGACGAGAATCTAAAGTAGTAGGGATAAGCCGATTCTGGAACCTCCTCCGACCTTGACTGAAAAATTCAAGGTCAAAGTCGGAGGAGGTTCCAGAATAAGCCTATCCCTGACGTGACCTTGACATGGAGGAGGTTCTAGATTCAAGGTCAAAGTCGGAGGAGGTTCCAGAATCGATCTTGAGGTGACCTTGAAATGACCTTGAGGTGACTTTGAAATGACCTTGAGGTGACCTTGAAATGACCTTGAGGTGACCTTGAAACGACCTTGAGGTGACCTTGAAACGACCTTGATATGACTTTGAATGTAACCTCGAAGTAACCTTAACATGATCTTCAAACGACTTTAACCTTAAAGTGTGTATCATATACAGGCTGATTGATTATAAAGACCCCAAGCTGTAACTCATTTATTTTTATTCAAACACCCAATAAAGTATATATATTCTTAAATGGGACGCTGTTCTCTAGAGAATGAAGTATAAAATTTTTTCTTTGACTACACTGTATACGAGTGATAACGTCATCGATAATTTTTTTAAATGGCAAGATAATATATCTTTTGCGAAATATGATAGAAAATTCTTTTCTCTTTTCAACCATATCAAACTTTTGTATCCTTACATAAGAAAATTTTCGAGAAAAGTTAAAGACATAACTTCCTTGGCTTAACTTTTAAAGCATGTTAATATTTAAAGCAGGCCATGAATAGAATAGAACATCAAAATAATTTTACTGAAATCTGTCATATTTTATTTAGTTTGTAAAAAAATTGTATCTAAAATACGCATTAGTCAGAATAATATTTCTATAAATGTTTATGAACTTGCTTCCCATTATAACGGTAACGTTATAGTCTATGAAGTTGTAGGACAGCTACATTTTACTAAAAATCGAAAAGATATTCATATAAATTTGTTATTGGTTGATGACGGCAACGAAAATACTCTCTATTGTTGGATTAAAAATTTATGGCGTTTAGTGTCAAAACAGATGTGACACCACGGTCACGAGAAATATATTTGTGATGGATGTTTAATATACTTTCCATTTGTAGAAAAATTGCAACGACACGAAAGAGAAGATTGTAAAATTATCAAAACAATTTTACCATCAGCAGAGTTAAAAATAAATAAATATTGTGAATCTATCCCAGAAAATATATTACAATTTAAAAATTTTGAGAAGCAATTGAAACTGCCCTTTGTTGTGTACGCTGATTTCGAGGCTTTACTAAAACCATTAAATAGAGTTGAACCAACTCCAGATAAGTCTTTCACAGTTAAATGTTATGAACACGAACCTCATTCTTTTGCGTATTATATTAAGTGTAGCTTTAATAACAATTTGTCAAAATTAAAGTTATATCGCGGACAAAATGCTGCTACTGAGTTTATAAAATCGTTAGAAAAACATATTAAAGAGATTTATGATAAATATTTAAGTAAAATTAAACCAATGGTTGATTTAACACGAGAAGAAAAAGAGGCCTACGACAGCGCAACGATGTGTCATATTTGTGACAGACCAATATTGGATGTTAAGGAAAAAGTCCGTGACCACGAACATTTAACTGGAGCGTTTAGAGGAGCTGCTCATTCGGTGTGTAATGTTAATTTTAAAATACCAAAATTCATTCCAGTTTTCTTTCATAATCTTTCTAATTATGATAGTCATTTATTTGTGAAGACGATGGCATTAGAAGGAGAAAACGTTGATGTGATCGCGCAAAATAAAGAAAAATATATATCTTTTTCGAAATTAATACACGTAGGGGATAGATTGTAAAGGAAAAAAGCGCAAAGTCTATTTCAAAATAAGATTTGTAGATTATTTTCGTTTCATGCAATCGTCTTTGGAAAAATTAGGCTCATACTTGGAAGATTGGCAATGTAGGGAAATTAGGAAATATTTCAATGATGATGAAATGTTTAAATTAGTACGTCAAAAAAGGGTTTTTCCATATTGTTTTATTAACTCATTCGAGAAATTAGATTATCCCACCTTACCTTCTAGAGAAGAATTTTATGACGTGCTCTATGATGAACACATTAGTGATGAAGATTATGAAAGAGCACAGCGCGTTTGGAATTTATTTATTTGTAAAAGTATGGGTGATTACAGCGATATATATGTAACATCAGATATTTTATTATTAGCAGACGTATTTGAAAATTTCAGAGATCTTTGTATTGATAATTATAAATTTGATCCTTGCCATTTTTTCACAGTTTCGGGATTAAGTTGGGGTGCAATGTTACGAATGACGAAAATTAAGTTAGAATTATTACAGGTTGTTAATATGTTACACTTTTTCAGAGTGAGTATTCGTATTCAGAGTCGTGAGTGAGCATGTGCACTAAAAGAATTGATCGGCATGCGATGTGTTCGAGATTTCCATCGGGAGAATTTACTTGGTTAAGCAGAGAAGAAATTAACAATCATAACATTTCAGAATTAGAAGAAAATTCAGATGTTGGGTACGTATTCGAAGTAGATTTGGAATATCCGACTTATTTACATGAAAAGCACAACGATTTACCGTTTTGTCCGGAAAACATAATTCCACCAAAATCAAAATATAGTAAACTTATTCCAAATCTCTGTAACAAAACCAAATATATAATTCACTATTTAAATCTAAAGCAATGTTTGGAACATGGTTTAACATTAATTCAAATCCACAGGGCAATTAAATTTAAACAGTCTCGTTGGTTAAAAATATGTATAGACTTTAATTCGCTGAAACGAGCTGAAGCGAAAAACGAATTTGAAAAAAAAATTACAAGTTAAATAATAATAGTGTGTCTTCGGTAAGACCATGGAAAATGTTGAGAATCGCGTCGACATTAAATTAGCTACCAGGTGGGAAAGTCATAACCGGAGACCGGGAGCTGAATCATTGATTGCTAAACCGAACTACAAATCGAATAAAATTTTTAGTGATCACCTGGCCGCAATAGAATTAACCAAAGTAAATATACAAGTAAATTATAACAAACTTTTATACGTAGGATTTTGTGTTTTGGAAATATCGAAAACAGTAATGTACGAGTTTTATTATAATTTCATAAAACGAAAATATAACAATCATGCAGCTTTATTATATACCGATACGGACAGTTTAATCTTATCCGTTAATACTGGTAATGTGTACGAAGATATAAAGCAAAATTTAAATAAATTTGATACTTCAAATTACCCAACAAATAACATTCATGAAATGCCTCAAACTGAATCAATTATTGGAAGATTCAAAGATGAATACGCCGGACAAGTAATAGGATCGTTTGTTGGTATAGGTGTGAAAGCCTATTGTGTAAAGCTTACTTCAAAATGTACTAAGAAAGCGAAAGGTGTTAAAAAATATGTTATAGATAAATATTTAACTGTGGATGACTACAAAGAAATTATTGAACGAGATGGTTTCATTTTAAAAAAAATGTACGTGTTTCATTCAGATTTTCATACGGTGTACACATAGTTGAAACATAAAGTTGCATTATCATCAAAAGATGATAAACGTTATATTCTGGATGACAAGATTCATACTCTCGCATGGGGTCATTATAAAATAGCTGATATAGAAAGAGATAGAAAACTGAAAGAATTAATTGAAGAATTAGAAAAGGAATTAGAACAAAGTAATAAAAATAGTAAATAGATTAAATATGTTTCATTTATAATAAAATACTACAGAGTAAATATGTTAGTTTGTAAAATATATTTATTGTAAATAATGTATGTTTATAATTATAAAAATTTTTGTGCGAATCGGTGTTGATTGCAGCGGATTCCTCGAGCAGGCTCTGTACAGCTGTTTCAGGCCTAGTTGGGCCTTCGTCAGCAGCAAGCATGACCGCCTTGCATGGGATGATTTATTATGTAGCGAACTGGCTTCAATTTGTCAATCCTACTGCAATGTCAGGTCAAAAAGCGATCGAAAGATGTCGTTAAAATGTTTATAATTACAGTTAATAAAAATTTATTATAAAACATTGCGTTTTGGTATCCAAGCATTATGTTTAGAACTTAATCCTAAACAACTAACTAGTGCTTTATTACCTTTTTTTCTCAACACATTAATTAAATATACATCAGGATGTTTCACTTTTTGTAATTCGTACTCATAAAACCCACCAAGTATAGCTTCACCATCGGCGTCTTTAATTAGGTATGTTCGTGGATTAGTATTCTGCACTGATGAAATTGTAAATATTTCGTTAATTTGGAGTGTACATTTTCGCAAATGCTTGTCGATATTTGCTGATACCCACATGATCTCCAACTTTAAATTTTGCACTTCTTGAATCCACAGTTTTAATATTGCTGTAGACGGACTGTAAAATAGTTTTCGCATTTCTTTGATTTATCTTACTAGGTTTGTAACCCGTCGTACTGTGAACTGTGTTGTTGTATTCTTCGATTAGTTGTGGTAATAACTTGAACCAGCTGAAATTTTCTTGCATGCTAAATTCTTTCCACATTTTTTGTTTTAATTTTCTATTAAAGCGTTCAACTATCGAACTTTTTAAATTAGAATATGTGCTGTAGTGATTAATTTTATACTTCTTCATTAAATCTTGAAAGTCTGTATTGTAAAATTCCTTTCCGTTATCTGTTTGCAGATTTCTCGGTATAGAATTTCTACCTTCAGATAAGATTGTTTGAAAAGCTTTGGTTACTTCTTTACCTGTCTTGTTTTTTAATGCTATTCCCCAAGCAAATTTAGAAAATGTAGTGATCACAGTCAGAATGTACTTGTATCCTTTGTTTATCCTTGAATAAGGAAGCATTTCAATTAAATTTGCTTGGAAGAGACAACATCACGTTTTACAGCCGATGATAGATTAGACACTTTCAGTTAGAACTCGTTTCCTTATAATGAATTCAACAAATAATGTAGTTGCACAAACTACAGCTGTGCAAGAAAACGAGATTTTATCTCCCACATTCAACGTTCTTCCAATTAAAGTATCAGTACAATCTATACCGTTGATATATACATTCCTGTTCCAAGGTTTATGAAAAATTACTTTTTTAACCACGCAAGTTTCTTGAATCGTATACGTCGTTTGATTACCTCTATTTGAAAGAATAAATTCGCCTTGGGCATTTAACTGGTCACTTCGAAAGTCTAATAATGTTTCGTAAAATAATTGTCTAGAAACAATATGCTTGAGAACTGTATGTTTAGTAATGTGCCTTCCAAACTTATCAATGTTCATCGTGAACTGACCAACAAAGATGTGAAACTGAAGAATGACCTCGATATCGTTCAGCTAAATACTTAAAATTTACGAAGTAATTTTGGCTTCTTTCAATTCTTCGATAATAGCTATAATCTCATTGGTATGTCCTGTATGACCTGCAGATTCTGATGCTTTAAATAAACGTAATCGTTCTACTAATTCATTAGCATTATCCCAGTATTGATACTGTGTACAACTGTTAGGTATAAGTTCTTTTTCTAAAGCTCCACCTGTTTTCCAGCTTCAAGCCCACCAAACGTTAGGTGGTTTTCCCTGTATTGTTGGTTTTATAATATGCGTATACTTATATCCTCTACTTGCAGATATTCGCCCAGAAGGATCATAATTTACTTTAAATGCACGAGTTCTTCTCAATATATTGTAACTAGGATAAGAAAACCAGCACAGATGTACAGCTGAAAATCAGTCGAGCGTAACGTAAACATAAGACGATAACATAAACATAAGAATGACTCATTTGCAATTATGTAACGTATGACTCACCCGCGGTGCAGCAAATGCGCTTGCACATATTACAGCGATAATTCATTCGGGTGCCGTGCGCAAAATCTTATGACTCATCTACGGGCACATATCTGACGCAAGCCGTATGCACAAATGTCAAGGCAACAATTGACGTAATACCCGGGAAACAAAACCCCTATAAAAAGGCGACAAATCGAACGTTAGCGCATAATTCTCGTCAGTGTGTCATCTAGTCTAATTATCAGTAAGTGCCCCAAAAACAATGTGAGTATTAGTTGTAAATTGTTGATAATAAATGTTGTGTTATATTAAGCTACGTCCCTTATTTCATGTTACTTAAATTATTACCGTAACAATATCTCTATAGTCACGTACGTCGTGAAATGTAAATTTCTCAGGAGCTTTCTTAAAAATTAGTTCATATAAACCTTTTGTAACTTTATATGTTATGTCTCCTATTACAAGATCATGACCATCAAACGCAACTTCCGCGGTACCAATAAACAATGTCCCATAATGTTTTCTTACACCGTATTTGGTGTCAAATTCACTTTCCACATCAACATTAAATCGTGTAATCTAATCACGTGGTAACGGATCAATTTGTTCTAAAGCAGCCTGTACCTCTGGTGATTGTAATTTAGATTGTAGTATTGATTTCCGTTCTTGTAAAAGAGTACGAGCATGAGCTTCGGATTCATCTAAAGGGACACTACTGCTATCTGTATGAAACTCTTCAGCTTCTTCATAAGCAGATTTTGATGGTGGAGATTCAGGTTCTCCATGAGAGATGTCGTGAATTTCTTCTTCTTCTAAGATGGAAGGTTGTTTCTTTCCAATTTCACGACCAACTGGTGTTGAAGTACTCACATCGTACTTTTCTAACCATGTAATTTGTGATGAAGGATCAGATGTTAATTTATAAAAAGGTCTTTTTCGTATGAAAGAAGTTTTCGGCTCCCCTTTAAAGCCTTTTTCACTGGCTTCCTACGATTGTTGCTCTTCTTTTGTAGGTAAAATACTGCGAACTACATCCAGCTTATTGACAATATCTTTTAGTGGTTCCACAATAGGTGAATAAGTCGCCTGAAGGTATTTTTTTGATTGCTCAATATGATGTTTTGATCGTTCGATATCGGATTTAAGTGTTTTTAATTTAGTACGCAAACTTTCACGTGCAGTAGCTAATTCAGCTTTAAGTTTATTACTCATAGCGCATCCGTTTCCTCTAACGCCTTTTACAACACTGAAGAACAATGTTAAAATGTAGTGGTTTTAAAGATTTATATAATTGTCGAATCCTTTACGATATCTACCTCCGTTGATAGTACAGTCAGTATCAATAACTAAAAAACCAAACGGTTCCTTCCAACAAGCGTAGCATATATCACGAAACTGGTCAAAGGTCATGTCTCCGTACACATGGTCAACAAAAACATGTTTTAGATTTGTAGAATCTGGCCGAAATAACACTAAGAAATTACAATTATCACGAATCATTTGTTTTGGAATTGCACTATAAGTTTGACTTAAATAGAAACAATCGACATTTTTATGGTGTCCAAAAGAGAAGTATTCTTTAATTACATTTTGTGTAGTACACTGACCTCATCAAAAACAACAACTGAATATTCTTTTACATTTGCAGGGGATACCATCTTATCAGTATCAGAAATTTCAAAGTAACCTATCTCAGGCACTGTTGGCAACAAATGTCTAAGAAAGTTATACTTTTCTTGAGATAAGGTCTTACAACAAATTTATAAATTTTTGAAACGCAGTCCATTAGCATTTACCAACAAAGACACTATCAAATTACGATTACCACTTCCACTTTTGCCACTGATTATGGCACGTTTAGTTGATCCTCCGGAAAGAGCACTGTGACGTGTAAAGGTTTCGTTTACGATCGCATCATCAAAATTTTGTATAGGTAACTTTAAAGACTGTTGTTTAAATTTCATATTTCTAAAACAGTACTTTTACTCTTTACCAAACGCGACACTCTATTATTATGGTGTAGTTATTAATATCATCTGCTACTTAAAGTAAAAATACTTGTTGTAAGAAATTATTTATTTTTTAAACACATTAAAATTTTTAAACACTTTAAAAATTTATTACATTCTAACAACAGACGGTGGAGAGATATATGTCTCTTTAATTCAATTAAAGGAACATAATATCACTCCATCGTCTGTTGTTAAAGTGTATACTACAACTGAAACTAAACTTGAACTAAACTAAACTTAATACTAAAATATAAAAACTAAACTATAAATGACACTAAACTTATAAAAACTATAAATACTAAACTTATAACTTAAACTAACAGACCCTCCCCGTAGTCTCACCCAGTCGACAGGGCGATCTACCGCTTAACTTACTCTAATCTGGATCACTCTAGAACCGACCAATATTCTGCAGTCAGGGGGTGCTCTGGCCTTTGAAACTTCCTCTCCATCCAGGTTCTAAAGTGATCCCATATGCTCATCTTCACTGTAAAAATAATTGTTTTTATGTTGAAAAATATTACAATAGAAAAAAAACGAAGACTCATCCATCTCGGTGGATGATGCCTCCACTTTCTCCTGCACCTGCACCGTCTTAGCCGCTGGTGCAGGGAAGAGCGGCTGAGGCTCCGGCCCCAACACAGGCGACGCAAACACCCCTCTTTTCACTCTTCTCAAACGTATACGTTGAGGCGCCGCCACTTGCTGGTCCGGCGGTCGTCGTTCCGGCGTCTCCGTCAGCGGTGTTGGGGTATAAGATGGTGAGACGGGTGAGTTGAACTGCGGAAACCCAACCGTCGAATAATTTATGGTTGTGGTTTCCGTGTTCAGTACTGTCCCATCAGTTAACTGGATGAGTACAAAAATATACCTCACTACCGGTAAACTGTAAAACTAAAAATACTTGACTCACTTTCAATTCCACTTGTTCCAAAAAAATGGATTTCACAAACGGGCCATTGGGTGAAGACATCTGTAAAGTGAATAACATTAATAATACAGATGTCTTATTAGGTATATTTTATACCTAATCTCTTGTTCAATATTTTCCCAACTTCATTTGAAGAACAAACAACTGAACAACAATAAACACAGACATATCTATCTTAAGAATTATCAATTATCATAAAGTAGTCTATTATCACTAAATCTTCTAAGCGGACACTAAATCGCGCAACTATACACTTTACGTTTCGCAGTCGTTCGATTGCTTCGTCAGAAGTGAAAAATATGTTGTCAAAATAAACAAGGTTGTCAACGGAAACTGAAAAAGTAACTTGATTTTTTTTTTATATACAGGCTGTTACAAATTCGAGGCTCACCATTGGGATCTCGGAAACGGTAAGAGATACGAAGTCGGTTAAATTGGGGCAAAGTTGCGTATTTTGGTTCTGAATAATAATCCGTTCTGAAAAATCTTCTACGTTTTTTAGTTTTTGAAATATTTCAAAAAAATCAGAAAACGTAATTTTCTTTTTTATTTTTTCCTGAAGTTATTACTGCAGGGATCATAACAAAATTAATACATTCTACAGGCACTTTTTTAAGCTCTTTGTGATGATATCATTAGATTTTACTTAAAACGTTTCGTCTCGTTCTGACCATCATCAACTTCATTTTTTCTTATGGGCGCTACATTGGGTTTTAATACCATTGAATAGATCTATCTTTTCTGATGCTTTTCCATGTATCACACATCCCTATTTAATAATCTGAAACAGCTGGAAATGCAAGAAATTGTTGTAAATAACACTGCAAAGAAAAACATGGTATGCAGTGAAAACAAAAACCAAAAAAGTTTGATATACCTTCGGAGTTTTATTTCGTGCATCACAAGAGCTGATTTTAGTAAAATTTTTAGATCTAAAAATGAATGTTTTTGAATCCAAGAATGACGTAAATTTAAAAATTTATTGTGGTCTTAACAACAACAATTCAGTAATAACGAGCGAAATTTCCTTCCAACAATATCCAGAAAGACAACTACAAAACAATAGTTGATTAGATTTGTAATTAAATTATACATTATTATTATTAAAGCAAGAAAATATCAAATTAAATTATGTATGTCTTTAGAAAACTCGTATCTTAAAAGATATTACTGCTCGAGGAAACATTCTTTCTTGTAATCTCATAATTTTATACATTTTATAAGTAACTATTTTTATGTAATCTACCTGGCCATGAAAACAATGACAAATGACAACGATTTTGAAACGTCAAGTACAAACTACCTCTACTAATAATTCTTCATTCTCATCATCATTAAGGCGATCTCGATACGTCCTTCGAGCTTTACGAAAATATCCATAAAGTGCAATGTTTCTATCTAACTTAATAACATTGTTCTGTGTGGATGGCATCTTTCTGGGTATTATTGGAAGTAAATTTCTCTTGCTATTACTAAATTGTTGTTAGCACAATAAATTTTTAAATTTATAAGAATGAGAGATTTTTAAAGATATAATTTCTTGTGATACTTTCTTGCTTTAATCATAAAAATGTATAATTTAATTACGAAACTAATTAAATACTGCGTCATCGTCATTGTTGGAAGTAAATTTCTCTTTCTATTACTAAATTGTTGTTGTTAGCACAATACGTTTTAAAAATGTACGTCTTTCTTGGATTCACATCATTCATTTTTATATCTAAAAATTTTTCAAAAATCTGCTTTTGTGATAGACGAAATAAAACTCCGAAAGTATATCAAACTTTTTTGGTTTTTGTTTTCACTGCATACCATGTTTTTCTTTGCAGTGTTATTTTCAACAATTTCTTGCATTTACAGCTGTTTCAAATTATTAAATAGGGATGTGTGATACATGGATAAGCATCAGAAAAAATAGATCTATTCAATGGTATTAAAACCCAATGTAGCGCCCATAAGAAAAAATGAAGTTGATGATGGTCAGGACGAGACGAAACGTTTTAAGTAAAATCTAATGATATCATCGTAAAGAGCTTAAAAAAGTGCCTGTAGAATGTATTAATTTTGTTATGATCCCTGCAACAATAACTTCAGGAAAAAATAAAAAAGAAAATTACGTTTTCTTGTTTTTTTGAAATATTTCAAAAACTACAAAACGTAGAAGATTTTTCAGAACGGATTATTGTTCAGCACTAAAATACGCAACTTTGCCCCAATTTAACCGACTTCGTATCTCTTACCGTTTCCGAGATCCCAATGGTGAGCCTCGAATTTGTAACAGCCTGTATATTATATTTATTTTTTAATCTAAAAATAATTTGAACATTACAAATGTTAAAAAATTGACAGATCTATGTTCTATTTAAGGAATCGAGAAAACTACAAAATGTATCGTTTAAATTTGCAAAATCAGTACGTTTATTAATAGAATTCGACGACATTTTTATTTTACACATTTCAATAAAACGTCTTTTGAAAATATTAGACTCGTAATATAAAATGTTAGTATTTTCAAAATCAAAATTATGGTCATTTTCTAATGAATGTTCTACAAGCATTGAATGATTTTGATTATTTTTTTGGATATGATATTTATGTTGGTATAGACGTTTTTTTAAATTTTGGCTTGTTTCTCCAATATAACATGAATTACAATTGAAACATTTAATTTCATAAACTACGTTTGGTTGTTTTAATTTTGGTGTTTTGGTTTTTAAATTTGAGAAAATACTATTTAAATTATTTACAGATTTGCTAGCTAAAATTAAATTGTGTTTTTTGAATATGTGTTTAAATGTGTCATATAGTGGTTCAATGTAGGATAAAAGGGTAGAAGGTTCAGATATAGAAGGTTCAGAAATAGGAGCAGGTGCAGGTGTAGAAATAGGAGCAGGTTTAGAAGCGATAGATTTAGCGGTGGAAGTAATGATAGGTGTAGAAGTAACGATAGGAGTAACTAATGATTGTTGGGAAACTAGTGAAAGGGATTGAGTGGGTTTAAGAACGAATTGGATAGGTTTAAGAAAAGATGAAATAAGGGGTTATGCGGGTTGAACGGAAACTGCTTGAAGTGGTTTAAAAGAAGTAATTATTAATTGAGGAATTTGAGTTTGAAGGGGTTTTAGCGAAATTTGAGTTTGAAGGGATTGAGTTTGGGGTTTTAGCGGTTGAAGCGGTTGCGGTTGAGTTTGAAGCGGTTAAATTAGCTGAAGCGATTGAGTTTGAAGCGGTTGAATTTGAAAAGAAGTAGACGGGGTTACTAAATTATTTTGAGTTCCTACAGTTTGAACCGGTTGAATTTGAAAAAAAAGTATTTGGCGTTAGTAAATTATTTTGAGTTAAACGATTTTCATTTTCATTTCCACCAATATACGACATTACTGTTATGTAAAAATACGGGATGCATTAAAAAAAAAACATATCATTTCAGTAATCGTATTGTCACGATGAAGGCAATAATAATTTTTTTGGAAATTATGCTCATACCTAGGCTAGGATGAAGGCCAGCTGCCTCCACCATGTCACGGATAAGCCTCCCCCATGTCACGGCTAACGGGGTTTGTTTTATCCGTTTAGGGCGTAGGTAAGGTAATAGATGGTAGAGCTTGAGAACACAATGTTTTAAAAAAAGAAAGTAATACCTCTTTATTAAGTAATTTAAATAAGTTTAATTGCGGGGGTTCGTCTCGTAGTTTTAGAGAATGCGGTCCTGGTGTCTAAGACGACGGTTGCTCACGTCTTTCCCGGGGGTCGGGTGTTGTAGTCGGCCAACAGGTCTGCAGCAGCTCGCTGTAGTAGCGTTTACTTATCGGCCAGCGTCGTGAGGTGGAAGCGTCCGAATGGGGGACGGCGTCGGCTGCAGATTGTCCTGATGTGGAACGTGTTGCAGAGCGTCCTGACGGCAAACGGCGTCGGCTGCAGGGCGTCCTGATGCGGGACGGTCGTGTTGTAGAGCTTCCTTGACGGCGGACGGCGGCGGCGTCGGCTGCAGAGGGTCCAGATGTGGAACGGGTCGGGCTCCAGAGCGTCTAGATGGCAGGGCGGCGTCTCGACGCGCGGCGCCTCGGCACCAGTGGCCACGGAGTCGGTTCGGTAGAACGACTGCCTCCTAGTTTTTTGGCTCGCATTTTTATACACCTTTTTCGGCTAGTCTGCATGTTGCATCTCTTTGTTCTCGCCCCGTGTTTTGCCCGTCGATTTCAATATGCACGGCCTCATTTATCGAATTTTACGCTGAGTCGATCGTTGTGAATTTGAACCGATTACCTAGTTCTTTCGACACAGTTGCGGTGCCCTCGATTTCACAAGTTCGCGCTGCAATTCTTTGTTCGCGGAATACAACAAAAAATCCCCTCGCGGTTTTTCTTATAAAAAATCCCTTTCGTGACAGTATATAAAAAATACTCACTATTAGATTGATGATAATCGAAAAATAAGAAAAATAAACAAGTTTGTTAGATCTGCAACAAGGAACAAAAACAGCATTGTATTATATTCATTAATAAAGAATTAACGGCATTGTATTATGTTATGTAATAAAGAATTAAAAGAAGACTTACCAGTACGATTGCAGAAAGCACTTATGATGTTAACTGAACCGAAAACTTCTTATATACCCGAAAACTGAATGTTAAAACCTTCAGAAATGATGTAATGGGAATTGTTTGACATTTGTAGGAATTGTTTAACATTTGTAATATCTAAAGGTTACATAAATGATGCAATAGGAAGTTTGTAGCATGTATTTCAATAACATGTAAAGGTTACATACCAGACAGGTGTGGGAATTTTTATGACATCCTCTTTCCAAGGTAAAATGGTAGGAGACTGGGCAGGTAAAATGGGAGGAGACTGGGCAAGGTTTAGTGGACGGTGGGTGGAGTCACCCCCCGGCCCCCCACACCCCCGCCCCCCGGACATTTGGCTTCGGACTGTTGCAATTTTTGCACATTTCCGTAAATTTACTCAAATCCACTACAGGTATTACACATGTACTTCCTGTAAGAATTCCACGTAGAAACCGAGTCTTCTCCGTCCCTTTAACGTATACAACTTTAGCTGTACAACACAAAGAATTGATAATTGCATCAAAATCCGATAACGGAACGAATCCAGTATTCCAGTTAATGCAATGGTGGTTAGTCATTAACCAGTTTGCAACATTCTGATATTTTCTGGATACTAATGACAAACTGGTGTGAGGTTGAAACATAAAATGACTTACTTTATTTTCACTATCGTAAGAAGCCAACTCTTTCGGTATAAATTTATTATCTTCCACTTTAAATCCTTGGATATCAATGATAATAAAGTCTTTCATGGTTCCGTTGATGTTGCTTCTTACAAAATAAAATTACGTTTAGCTCATACCCTCAATTTTAATAATGTTATTACCCTTCAACGTTTACATCAACTGACGTACGATTTTTGTGAGAGGTAAATAAGAGAATGCTTTGTCGTGCAGAATTAAACAGTATGCGATAGTATCTGCCTTGATATTTTCTTTAGTTGTAAACTCAATTCTGATTTCTACTGCACTTTTATGCATCGTATCTTTTTGAAAAGTGCAGTCAATTCCTATTAAAGGACATCGAGCTAATTCCTTTGGATTGAACCAAGGTTGGCTACTTTCACGATGGTAATACTTTTCTTGAAATCTAGAATACATATTGTATAGGATGGCATATTTATTATTCTCAATGTCGATGTCTAAATTATCATACGGATATCGTTCACCATTTAGAAATACTGTTAAAGATTTTAACTTAACATCATCAAACAGACTCATGTTAGCATCGACAACACTCTTTCTCTTAGTCTGAAAAGCAATAATTATATATCTTGGCGTTTCTAACTGTGGAGCAGTTTTTACTGTCCATGAATGATTTGTAGTAGTTGGAAGGGAAGGGTACTCGTGTAATTTCCAGCTCCTAAAAGGGACCTGTATTTCAACATCTCTATCTGTTATCCTCGTTAAAACCAATTGCTCTCGCAATCCTATTGATACATGCGGCATCCTCCATACAATTTTATCAATTGTTAGTTTGATTTTTTCAGCCGTATTGCTTTCAAAAATTGCATTAACGTCATCATTCGTTCTGATCAACACCAGTTCCTGCCTCATATTCAAGATTATCTTTCTATAATCTTCCCCAAAACCTAACAATGTCTTTAAAGGTACGCTTACTGCGAAACTTCCCTTAACGTCGAGTACATTGCTTATTCTGGCTTTCTCCTGAAGCCATCCTGCATTTTCAAATTTTATTGTTTCGTTGGGAGTAAAAGAAAAGTAACCTTTCATCGTGGACGTTACCCCAACCTTTCTTACCGAATCCATCTGCACTCCATTCAGAAGATACCTAATCTCGCTAAACATGTAAGCCAATGGATTATTTATCAACTGTGCTGTAGGACTATGCTTGGTATTATCGCTAGCCAAACGAAGTCTTCCCTCTACATACAAATAACTTTCACATGGTAAAGTGTAATTGTCAATTTCCGGAACTGTTATTCGAACTTCATCGTTATTACCAAATGATGAACCGAATGGTAAGTGTGAATGATACTCAACGTTAGTTATTTTAGTATCCATTTTAATTTTATCAGTCACTCCCAAAATATCCATTTTGCTTAGGTAATGATTGATTTACATATAATGATGGTGCTCACCCTTTGACGGTTATGTCACTTCTACAGAATAATTCTCTTTAAGAGCCTTTAAAAGGTACTGTTCTCTTTCTCTAGATTAACACATTATAACCTAAACTCTTTAAATACTTTTTATTTTCTCGTGTCAATTTCAATTTTTTTTGTCGACAACAATTCAGTATATATTTTCGTGGCTTAAATAATATATTACGTCTTATTCTATCCCACTTCTTTTGTTTCGAATAACCACTGTCGTAGATAACCATTCTGTAAACCTCTTCAAGTGAAGTCTTAGGCCGGGCGCAGACTGATCAAGCAAAAACGTCTTCAGACAAAACGTTTTTGTTAGAACTTGCCAAAATCTGTTTTTTACATGCATTAAAGAGGTAACATCACACACTGACGAAACAATACTTGCCAACAAAACACAACGCTGTTAAACAATTGTGTGAAAAGACAAATTTGCTTAATCAGTGTGCAGGGATATCTAATAAAACGTTGTTCGACAAAACGAATTGCTTTGTATAAAAACGTTTTCTGTATAATCAGTGTGCGCATACCAGCAGGCACCATCCAACAGGTTACAACAAGATGCAGCGTGTTGGGAGAGCAAACATAAATTTTTGTTTGACGTTCGTTCAACCGACTGTTTTGACTAAAGTCGTTTTGCATCATCAATATGCATTAAACCCAAACAAAGCTTTATGGAACAAAATTAAACGGTTTTGTTGTAAGGCGTTTTGGTGCATCCAGCATTTTGCAAGATAAAATAAAATGTTTTTCAGTTCCACAAAACGTTTTGCCTGAAGACGTTTTTGCTTGATCAGTCTGCGCCCGGCCTTATAGTAACCACTTCGTTTCTAAAATTAACCAAACGATTCTCTTGATCTAAGAGTCGAACGCCTAATCTCGTAATTACCTTCACGGTCACTGGTAGATAAATAGCTTGAAGAGGGGATTCTATTATTTTAAATCCCGGTGGTACGTTTGGAAAGAAATGATACAACACATGACCAGGTTCTCCGTTATTATAAGATCCACCGGTCAAATTACACTCTATTCTTATAGCATTGACTTTGTTTATATCCACTGGAAAATCACCGATGTTATTGTCGCTTTCCTTCAATATTCTCGGTTCAAATCCCAACAATCTTCCCAATGAATTTGGTTGACTAAAATCGAGCTTAACCGAACTGTTTATGGTTGCCTTTAAAGTATTATTATTTCCATGAATGTTTATATAATCAGGAATATTGTTATTTTGAAAATAATCTTTCAGAAATTTATTAATATCATCGAGTTCATATGTGCCTGTAGGTATATCGATAGTTTTCCAAGCAGACTTTTTTCCTCTTTCTTCATAATGTATTAAATTATTGCTTTTATCTATGTTAGGTATTGCGTTAAACGTTTCAAAATTTAACATACACATTTCATAGGTTGCGTCTTCGCTCAGGTATATTGGCGGATTAAACTCACAAACTAAAACCGATTCATTTCCCGTTAGAGTAAATGTACACGAAATCGGTGAAGATTCCATGTTGACCATCTTTCAAGAACTAAATCCTTACTTAACTTGTAAGGCTATTAAAAACTGTAGACATAATTGTCCACAATTTTGTGAATTCGATTTTTGATATCTTTCATAATTATAATTAATAACGCCTAATCCGTTTGACAGAAGATATTTTTCCACTTCCACTGGAGGTCGTAGATCTCCATATCTATCAAAATACTTTATAGTTCTGCCTCTTTTGTAATATGCTACCCAATGCGTTCCTTCACCAGAATTGTCATCTAAATTTATAATTCCACTTTCATGTTCCCATATTTCTTTAGGTAATGTATCTCTCATAAACACTCCTCGAAAAAATGGTAATTTAAATATTTTAGCATATTTTAGTATGTCAGTGTTACTCAATGGTCGTCGAGGCAAATATTTCAGTTTTTTGAATTAGATCGTAAATATAATCCACATCCTCTTTTGTAAGGTTTAATGTAGAATCCACTTCCCACTGCTTTTGTTTCCATAGCCCTATTATGTCGTTCTGCCTCTTTCAATTGTTCTTTCGCAGCCTTTGCATCGTTTACCGCCTTAGCAATTGCAGCTGTACCGCCGCCGAGTGATCCTATTGCTCCCAAAGCTGCAAATAATGGAATTAAAGGTAAAAATCCTCCTCTCTTAGGAATTGGTATCACTCTTTGACGTGGAGGTCTTATTTTTTTGTGGTTTTCTTTAAAACTGACTGCGCCAATTTAACATTTTCTAACAGGCTCTTGTTACCGCTGCGCGAAATGGCATGTCGAGCTTTCTTGACAGCTTCCCGAAATGATAATTCACCACCGCGCTTCCTCCGCTTAATCGCATGCTTTCTCTTCCCACTGTTCCCCATTCCGAGCTTAGTCTTAGCTCGCATTATGGCGGCTACAGATAATGCCGATGCCCTCTCTCCAAGTCCCGCTTCTGAACTTTTCACTCTTTGTATTGCCGCTTGATACAATTTTCTATCTGCTTCGTGACGCTTATCTAAATCGTCACTTAACGAATATGCAATGTCGTGTTGCTTACACGCTTCGTCCAATACATTAACACCTCTGTCTCCTCTTTTAAGTCGAGTATCTAATTTTGTGCCTGGACCGCAGTAGTTTTAACCTGGTATATGTAACTCTATTGGCAGTTTATTAATTAACGTATTAAGTAAACCACGACCTTTTCGTTTTACACTACTTCTCAAAATGTGGTCTCTCTTGATGCGACGCCGCATTTATGGCTTTTGTTTCTAACAGTTGACGATGATAATGTGTACTACTCTGATACTCTTGTCGCTAAACATTATATATCAAAAGTCATGAGGTGAGTAAATGATAAAACAATATTGTTAGAAAATTTTTGACAGAAAATTTTATTTTTAATTTCATATGTTTACAATTTTACAGAAATTTGTACATAATGAATCAAAACATTTACATAGTAACGGCTTTATGCATACTTATGTCAAACATTAATTTATTAATTCCGAACATTATTAATTAATTTATAATCGCCCCTTTCTCAGATATTTCATTATTGAGAAATGCTTTAACATTTAGCTTCACGTCACCATCCATAACACTCAGGCATTGAATCATGTTGGAGTAGAATGTTTTATAATTCAATTGTTTCAAAACCTCCAAATGATATGATATAATTTCACACAATTTCCATAATTCCAATAAACCCTTATAAGATATATACAGTGTCTCCACACCTCTTCCTAATTTCAATATTTTCATTCCTTCGATACTTCGAAAGATGCCTTTACTGAACTAATTTTCATTACTGCATAAACAGTTTTCTTCTCTGTAAAATATGATTTCAATGTGTAGTTATAAGAACAGAATTGTTTCCATTCCTCTTCTAAAAACGATATGCTCTGCCTTTTAGTACCCATAATGCGTATTACAGGATCAAAAAATGTTTCGGTACACAGCCCCACGCAAACCCACTTCGTGCGACTCTTATTTAAAAAATATACACTTTGAGCTAATAGTGGTAACTGGTCCACATCAGTCACTTCTCTTACTTCTGATATTTCTGAATGTGCTTTCTCGCTAGCATCCCAATGACGAAAATCTTCATCCGTGAAAAAAGGCTGAGATAATACTTCAAATTGAAACTCGTTTCGAACTGAGGGCATATTCAAATCTTGCTCATCCTGTTCTCTTGATTTATCAACGTTTTGAGTCAGAAATCGTTTCTTCTGCACATCATCACATTGATCATCCGCGTGTCTTTTCTTCTGCTTCAGGAAAAATTCCACTTGTTTAGACGTCACTATTAAATATATAAAAAATAAAAGAATTATATATGATTAGAAAAATATAATAAACTTACTTTTATATATGTAGATCGATGATACACTATTAACTTTGTATAACACGACTCACAGTTCTGCAACAACTGAAATAATTCACAAATTAACGACCTTATATAACAAGATTTTAGGTGGGGGTAATACTAATTTGCATCCTCCCCTCCTCCAACCACAAGGTCACTAAGCAGAAATCAACACTAGAACCTCCTCTGACCTCAACACCATTTCAAGGTTATCTGACTCTGGAACCTCCTCCGCGTCAAGGTTATGGTGAAGGTCAGGGGTAGGTCGATTCTGGAACCTCCTCCGACCTTGACCTTGAAACTGAAACCTCCATGTCAAGGTTATGGTGAAGGTCACGTCAGGGATAGGCCGATTCTGGAACCTCCTCCGACCTTGACCTTGACTTTTTCCGTCAAGGTCGGAGGAGGTTCCAGAATCGGCCTATCCCTACTACTACTATGACACGAGGCACGGTTCCCTGCTAAAGGCTGAGGTGCATGGTACTTCGAAGTATGAAAAATCTCCAGACTACAGCTCAAAGTTTTTATTCAATAAATTACCTCCTTTTGTGAAGGAACTCCCTCTTAATAGTATATTATGCAACAAGTTTTATAAACGGCATTTTAGTCACGAGTTTTAATTAGGCACGAGCGAAGCGTAGCGGAGCGAGTGTCTAATAAACGAGTGTCTAGAGAAGTTTATAAATCGAGTTGCATACTATACTTTTTCTACGACCAACATAAAAATACTAAAATACTAAAAATACTAAAATTCGGAAATTGTGCCGTGACGCCGTGACTAAAACGCACAAAGTCACAGCTTGTCAATGTGTATTTAAAAGATCACTTAGCAACGTGGAAACGATAATACGATAATTTGTGTTTTAAAGATGGGAGTAGAAAAAAAATTTAAAAACTATGTAAAGCATTTTTTATTGGAAAGGCTTATTACAACATCTCTGAATATTTAAATGATACAACCTTGGGTTAAATTTAAGAAATGTATTGACTGAATTTGTGAGTTCAAATTCACAATAAATTATTATTATCCAAGATTAGGAGCTTCTAGATATTTTGTGGTTAAGTGATGTCGGTAAGGCAGGTTGCAGCTGTGTCAACCGGAATATAAACATTATATTCCGGTTGACACAGCTGCAACCTGCCTTACCGACATCACTTTAGTCAGCCTTGCGCAAATTCGTCTGCCCTCAGTGTGGGACTTGACGCTGAACGCGGATGTGGTGCTGGTGAGTCAGGTTGCAACGACCATTTTATCTAAGTTTTCTATAATTTTGCCTTCTTTTTCATAGTTTGTCAGCCTGATGATGGCTTATGCTGAAACCGGTTGCTGTAAAAGAGTCTGATTAAATTTGTGGTTCTGAAGAATTATCAATGATTTACCCTTAATTATTATTATTATTATTAATGGCAGCATGCAGTAGGATTTCTTTAAATGGAACACCCTGTATATTTTCTTATAGAAAGACATAACACTTGATCTTCTAAACATTAGCACATAAAATATTTATATTTATTTCCACTTCAAACTAAACCGACTGTTACGGATGAAATCCGTTCAATTTAGTATTGTCAGTCACCCTGTATGGCGAAATAACTTGAACACTCCATTATTCTGCCATGCGCGTTTGAGTTGTACGCCGTTAAACGAGAGCCTGCTCTACGCAATATGGAATTGTTGCCGTCTCCCTCGTCCTGAAGTGAGTTAATTCTGTACTTCTATCAACCCCCCTCTTGATATCTTGTACATGTGGTGCCATTGTTGTGGTTTTGTGCTTTGCAATTCATTTGGTTGAAAACGCTTGGAGATGAATATTTACGGTACTTTGATTACCGGATTTTAAAAATCGTCGCCCTTGCATTTTAAAGCATTATTTAATGCTTGTCCAAGCCCTGTCCTGGCAGTTTGAGATTAGGCGATTATTTGAGCGTGGTTCAGAGTGTAACGAATGTTTCTTTTCTTTTAGGTTTTTTTTTGTTTGGATTGGTTCTACGTGTTACTGTATGTTGCTCTTCCTTTTACCCTTTGATTTATTACGTATACTACGATCATCGCATCTTGGGCTACCCAAACCGCTGGTGTTGATTTCGGGGGCCCCTCCATCTTGAAGTTACCGCAAAGTCAGTGCGACAATAGTTGCATTCACCGCCATTACTCCCCCGTTGGTCCCGCTGTTGGTGAATCTCGTCGTGAGAGGTCGCTGGGAATTGCCATACGCTGTCTTGGCTTCAGTGGTCCTCCACCGGATCCGATATTCTACGGACATTGACGACGACAGCTGCCGTTGGAGGCGCGAGGATGTAATCAAGGTCCGGATTATTTTGATTTGAATTGCGGTAACGCACGCTTTTAAATTCTTTTGTAAGTTAAGCGAACGTTTGTTTGTTGCCGAGGTTAGTTAATTTTGTTTTGGATTTTGTAACGTAAAGTCGGTACCGAGTTTTCGGGTTTAGATTTTTGACAACCTCGTTGCGTTTTATTTGCGTTTAATTTATTTTGATTTTTGATTTCAATCTTATAGCGTGTTTAATTATTACTATAAATAAAGACAATTGTGCCGATGTGCCGTATCGGGGAATTTTATTTTAGTAGTTAATTGTCCCTGTACTTCTGAGGTTTCGTACGACCCCCCAACCCTATCTCCAGGAGTTAACCGGTTGTGCTGGAGATCTTAAATTGTCCTCCTACAATTTGCTGCCATGCAGGTAGGTAACACGACCTGTCCTAGGTTTCTCGCTATTGCGATGTAATAGTAATGAAAAGTTTAAATCGCGACATCCTGCGGTCGCTTTTTGACCTAACATTGCATTGGGATTGACAAATTGAAACCAGTTTGCTACAAAACCGACTTGCAACAAAATTTTTAAAACTTTCATTATGCTTTGACTGCAAGCATAACCGCCTTGTATGGAGTGACTTATTATGGAGTAAACTGGCTTCAATTTGTCAATCTCAATGCAATATTAGGTCAGAAAGCGATCGCAGGATGTCGCGATTTAATGTACCGTATTTTAATTTCTTTAACATAGCGCCCTGTAACAGATGGATAATATCAATGTTTATAATTGATTACAGACTCTTATTACATATTAATAATCGTTTTTCTTGCAATACAGTTTCTTTACTTTGTTGTAATTAACAGTGTTTGATTGAATCGATATAATTTCTACGCTTCAGTTTTCTCAAGCATTTGTTTGAAACCATCAATGTTTGCAAATAATTACCTTAATATAAAAATTGTTTTACTTAAAAAAATTATACAAATAATAAATTAATAACCTAACAAATAAACGAAAATCGGCAAATTTCTTTTGTTCCAGTATTCAGATTTTATTAAATCAAATGTTAATTAAAACAACTGTATCTTAGGAACTACATCGAATTGAAGAGGTACATGAACCTTGTCTATTGGTGAAAAGAAATAGGGGGTTGCATTTAAAAAAACTGACGGCAGTTTGAAAATCTGACAATTGCACAGGCTTGAACATTTGAAACAACAAATAAAACTAAAATAATTTGTATCTAGGTTATTCCTTATACTTTAATTTATAACACTACCGATTTTTAAAATACGTTTACAGCAAGTATTTCAAGAGAATTAGAAAATCAGACCGTTTTTCAACAAAATATTAATTTACTCTTAGTTGTGAAAGAAAAAATTCTATCTCGTTCTATAAATGAGCTATGGAAGAAGGCGTGCTTAAATACTCACCCAGTATAAGAAAGTAAAATAATTTAACAGTGATTACTTAATTACTAATTAATTAAAATGTAAAGCAAAATAATTCGATATTATTTACCATTAATTCGCTGATGCGTCTTGAAAGGTATCAGAAAGTTGATAAAACTAAAATTGTGCATTTGTGTAATTTAACACTGCAATTACCTCAGGGAAGAACTGAAAGTTTCAGAGTAATAAACGCATATAGTATAGAAGGTAAGTAATTGGAAATGTCAAATTATAAATGTGACAATAATTATCAGAAATGAGCCACCTATAAATGTATATCACCTGACAACGATTTAAGCGCTTTTTTAAATACTCTGTTTCAGAATAAAGTAACTCTTCAACTTTTTCTTTTAAAGCGTTATTTAACTTAAATTCTTTGGCCCGGTTTTTTCATCACCTAACTCTATCTGACGGTTTATTCCCATAGTAATACTTGTGATTAATGATCTTAACTGTTACTATAGGAATAAACTTGCAGACAAAGTTAACTGGCAATGAAAAGACAGGGCCTTGAAGTTTTAAATCTTTAAATGCAAATATTGCTGAATAACATCATTAGTTATATTCTAATATTGTTGACAAACCAGTCGACAATCCAGCCAACTTGGAGCCAAAATTTTGCAAGTTTGCGATGACACGCTATTGTCCGCATTGGCGACGTGCGTGATAGCTTATGAGATGAGGCAGCAGTGTCGCTGCGATTTTGCTACTTTCTACAGTTCTACACAGTTATAGGTCAAAACCCAGTCATACGATGTTGCGACTATGTGGTAAATCCGTCTGATTTTTGTATGTATGAATATGCTAATAATAAGCAGATATTAATAATCTGTACACGTGCACAAGGCAAAAGAATAGAGTTAACAATAATAAGACAAGTAGAGGCGATTAGAAAATAGATCAGAACAAGAACGCTCTCGTCCTGAAAATGCAAAGAAAACAAACGGGAGCCATTGTCATTAAGCTTTCTACCGTTGAAAAACGTTCCGTCACGCTGAGTTTTTAATTTCAGAATTTTCCGCAAGAAGACTTTGCTAAGCTCTTCTGAGAATCGCTTTGTTTTCAAAGCAAACGCTATATTAATCCAGAAATATAATAATATACGAGATGTTCCATTTAAAATAAGAAAGTTAGTATCGACTGGTTCTGGTAGAACTGAAAGTGCGCCATAGCTGATTTTGTATTATTTAAATAGTTCGTCATCGATTATTACCTTGTACGAATTTTCAACGATCTGTAAAGGGTAGTTTCCAATAAACTCTATTAGGCCACTCACCGTGAATATCCCTGTAAATTATATATCTTTTTCGTTTGTGTGTGAGTAATTATTTTGCATGAAATCTTGTTAGCATAAAAATAGTCCGTGATTCACGGTGCTCTTGACAACAGAAAAACTATTTAATCAAAATCTGTTCAAGTATTAATTTTAATATCTACGACATCTACTAAAGATAAAATTTATAAGTGATATAAAATTATTTTTAAGTAAAAGGATATTTTAAGAATAAATTGATGGTGTAATTTGGACTAAACCAAGCTTTGACCAACCCTGGAGATTTACAGATTAAGGGCCAGTCTTTTAACTTCCTTGTAAAGTTCCTTTTTATTAAAATGAACATTAAATTAAAAGGCAGATTAATAAATGAAAGAAATTCAAAAGTAGCAATATGAAACAAAGTAAAATTGTACAAATATTTAACCCGGGAGTGGTCGCGTTATGAACACTTTGCTCCCAGTTTTAGCAAATAACGTGTAAGTATACTGCATGGGTAGACATCGGGTTGTACATGATCTAGCTGACTTTTAGACCTTCTTCTGGTAGATCATAACATCATAGGGCATATGAAGTAATTAACACTTTCTGCTGATAATAGCTGTGCTATTATCACGTGTGCCTCACGATTGTGAACATTTCCCTCACTACGCGATAGCTGGGATTTGCTTTTCATTTATTGTATTTTGTTTGTTTATGTTTTTAACAGCAGTGCGTTGACAAAATGCGCATTACCTACATATGTCCAGAGTGTTGCAACAGCAGTAGATATAGTGATTTGTAATTTTTATACAAATATTTTTTGAAGTAAGCTGTTGTAAAAATAGTTGAGTTGGAAAAATAAATATTTTGAAAGAAGTTCAGAATTTACTTTTGGGTTCATTTTACTGTATAATTTACTTAATTGGGGGTCAAAAATAAAACCTGCAGCTGCGGAAATACAACGGGTAGTTGTATTTGTCCGTACGCAACATTTGTGGCGACCGTGACAGGACCCCTTTTTTGGAGTAAAATTGCTGTAATTTGAAGATGGATAAAGTAAAGAAGTCTCGGACTGCGTTAAGAAGCGTATTTTCAAGAAATGCGAATCAGTTAGAAAGTTTGTTGTCTGCAGAAGATGTTAATCTGCAGGATGTACAAGTTTCGTGGATAATGTTGCAACAGAAAGAAGATGCACTTCGAGAATTAAATAAAGAAATATTTAATTTGTTAATAGAAGCAGATGTTTGTGAAGAAGATTTAGAAAAAGAACTTTCCTTTAGTGATGAATATAATAAGAGAGTTGCGGTACTCAAGATTCGTTGCAAGAAAGCTCTGCAAGAAAAAGAAGAGGTGTTGAATGTTGCCAGTCCAAGTAATTGTTCAAATCAAGTGAGCAGCACATCGAAAAGAAAATTCAAGTTGCCGGTTATTGAGCTGAAGAAATTTAGTGGAGAGATTCGGGATTGGCTGCCTTTTTGGAGTCAATTTAAGAAGATACACGAGGATCCAGAGATAACAAAGGAAGATAAGTTTCAATATCTTTTGCAAGCTACAGTACCGGATACACGAGCTAGAGAACTGGTAGAAAGTTTTCCTCCTATCCAAGAAAATTATAAAAAGGCCATAGAAAGTCTTAAGGACCGTTTTGGCAGAGATGATTTAATAGTAGAATTTTATGTCAGAGAACTTTTAAAACTGGTGTTAAATAATACTTTGTCACCAAAGAAAAATCACATTTCAACTTTGTATGATAAAATTGAATTGCAAATTCGAGCTTTAGAAACACTTGGTATTACCAGCGACAAGTGCACGGCAATGTTGTACCCATTGGTGGAGTCCTGCTTGCCGGAAGAATTACTCAGAGTTTGGCAAAGATCATCGAATTTTTCAGATAACCGTGATGCTACCCTGAAAAATCGTTTGAATGCTTTGATGTTGTTTTTGAAATCAGAAGTCGAAAACGAGGAACGAATTTCTCTGGCAGTTGAAGCTTTTGGTTTGGGATCTGCAGAAAATAAATCTAGGAAGGTGAAGTACCACATGTCTAGCACTTCAAGTGTACCTACTGCTACAGGGTTGGTGAACTATCAGCCTAACAGAAGGTGTGTGTTCTGCGAAGGATCTCATAAGAGTGCAGAATGTTTCAAAGCCCAGAAGTTATCAACAGTAGAAAAAAGAAAGGTCTTATCTGAGAAGAAATCTTGTTTTTCCTGTCTGAAGAATGGACATCAAAGTAAGAACTGTAAAGAAAATTTGAAATGTGTCATTTGTAATGGTAAGCATGTAGTATTAATGTGTCCAGATTTGTCTGCACATAGGAAAGCTGCGCAGAAATTAGATAATGTAAAGAAAGCTGAAGCCGAATCACCTGCTGTAGAAAAGGTATTAGCGAATTATAACAATATGCAAGTTTTTCTTCAAACGCTTAGATTAAACATTCGTAATGAAAAGTGTCAAAAGGAAGTTCGCGCTCTGATCGACAGCGGTTCACAAAGATCGTAACATTCTCACTTCTACGGCTGAAAAACTAGGATATCCAGTGAAGAGACGTAAAAAATTTATACACGCACTTTTTGGTGGTGTTTGTTCAGAGGAGCAAACTTACTCCTGTTATGACATTAAATTGTCAAGTTTGGATGGCAGTTATGCATGCAGATTTGAAGCACTGGATCAACCTGTCATTTGTAATAACATTTCTTCCATTCTGCAGGGCGTATGGCAAAGCGAACTACAGAGACTGAATATAGAAATAAAAGATTCTAGAGATTCAGGTCCAATAGAAGTAGGTACTAATTGGTGCTGACGTAGCGGGAAAACTCCTGACAGGTAGGAGACATATTTTACAATGTGGGTTAGTTGCTGTGGAAACTTTACTGGGTTGGACACTGATAGGTAAAATTCCATTTAAGTATAAAAATAGCAGCACCATGACTATCTTGTCGTTATTAATAAAGATACTTTAATAACAAATCTTTGGCAATTAGATGTTATAGGAATCACAGATCCCATAGAAAAGAAATCAAAACAGGAAGTAGAGGCTTCCATTAATGAATATTTTAATGAAACACTACAGGTGGATGAAACAGGAAGATATGAAGTTAGGTTGCTGTGGATCAATGATCATCTCCCTTTATCGGATAATTATACTATTGCAAAGAGCAGACTTGATTCTGTGATGAGAAAGTTGCAAGAGAATAATTTGACCAAGGAATATGATCAAGTATTCAGTGAATGGTTGGAAGAAGGTATTATTGAAAAAGTTCCGGACTCAGAGGTAACCAAAATTGCACATTATTTACCGCATAGGCCAGTTATAAAGTTAAACAGTGCTACTACTAAAATACGGCCAGTTTTCGATGCATCAGCGCATGGTAAAAACCAACCATCTTTAAACGACTGTTTGGAGAAAGGCTTAAATTTAATTGAATTAATTCCTTCGATTTTGATGCGTTTTAGAATTAATAGAATTGGTGTCGTTTCTGATATCAGAAAAGCTTTTCTACAAATTGGAGTACATAAAGATGATGGAGATTATTTAAGATTTCTTTGGAAAAATGCAGATGACAGTATTCAAATATTTCGTCATAAGCGAGTAGTTTTTGGAGTATGTTGTAGTCCATATTTACTAGGAGCCACTATTAATCATCATTTACAAAAAATATTGAAAAAATGTGAAATGCCTGATGCGCAATATTCCAAAGATACTGTGTTGAAATTATTGAATAGTTATTATGTCGATAATTGTATAGTCAGTGTAGAGAGCGAAAATGAAATGAATATATTTATACGTGAAGCGACTCAAATTATGGCTGATGGTATGTTTCAGTTGAGAGGATGGGAGTCTACATTAGATATTGGTGAGTTTGAGAAATGTACGACTGTGTTAGGTATGAAGTGGAATCGTGAGAAAGACTCTTTGTCAGTATGTAATGATTCTTGCAATAACATTAACTGTGAGAAGATAACAAAGAGAATCATTTTGTCTGTGGCTCAAAGAATATTTGACCCTTTAGGTTTAATTTGTCCAGCTACTTTGTGTCCTAAAATGTTACTACAGAATGCTTGGAGACGTAAACTTAATTGGGACGAAGAAGTTGATTTGGATACAAGGTCTCTTTTTTTGAAATGGTATGAAGAGGTAACTTATTTAGCTGATATTGAAATTCCAAGATGGATAAACTTAAGTTCAAGAGGAATTAAACATTTTAGTTTACATATTTTCAGTGATGCAAGTCAAGCAGCATATGCCGCTGTGGTATTTTTACGTATAGAAACACAAGATAAGGTACATGTTCATCTGTTGCAGGCTAAAACGAGAGTAGCCCCTTTAAAAAAGATATCCATTCCTCGATTGGAATTGTTAGCTGCAACCATTGCGGCCAGATTGTTTAACACAGTAAAAGAATCTTTAGGTACAAATGATATAGAAAGTCATTTCTGGAGTGATTCAACCACTGTTTTATCATGGATTAAAAGAGAAGATGAATGGTCAACGTTTGTGTGGAATCGAATTCAAGAAATTCGTTCTTTAACGAAAAATGAAAAATGGCATCATATTCCAGGGAATTTAAATCCTGCCGATCTTCCGTCTCGAGGATGTACTCCCAAACATCTTTTAAAATCTCGATGGTGGGAGGGACCTCAATGGTTGTATAGCACTCCAGAAAACTGGCCCAAAATTGAAATAAAACCTAACGAAGAAGAAATTTACAAAGAAAGAAAGAAGAAAATTGTTTCTTCAATGATAGACACTACGTCGACACCTTGGTACAGTAGATATTTTTCCAAATATCATCAAATTGTAAGATTAATTGCGTGGATATGCAGATTTTTATTTAATTGCAGGTTTCCAATGACAAAATTAAAAAATGAATTGAATACAAGTGAAACGATGAATGCGGAAAAAATTTTAATTAAATTAGTTCAAAAAGAGTCATTTGATGTAAATGATAAGACAATTTCTTGTCTTAATCCATTTTTAGACGAAGATGGAATAATTCGCTTAAAAACTAAAGTTTCGAATAGAGAAGATTCCATAGATTTTAGATATCCAAAACTAATGCCAGCACGACATACAATTACGGAAAAATTGATTTATGAAGAACATATAAATGCATGTCACGTTGGCATTCAAGGACTTTTGTGTTTGTTGAGAGAACGTTTTTGGATTCTTGGAGGAAGGAAAACTATTAGGAACGTAATTGGAAAATGTACTTCATGTAAAAGGCAGAATGCTAAACATTTGGAAGTAACACCTCCTCCTTTACCTTTGAATCGAGTTAGAGATGCAGAAGTTTTTGAAATTATTGGAGTGGATTTGGCAGGTCCATTGTATTTAAAAACGAAAGAAAAAACCTGGATTTGTCTGTTTACTTGTGCTGTGTATCGAGCTGTACATTTAGAATTAGTAATGTCATTATCAACCAACAATTTCTTACAGGCATTTAGACGTTTTGTTGCCAGACGTGGCAGACCTAACATTGTTTATAGCGATAATGGAACTAATTTTATTGGTTTAGAAAACGCTTTTTCTAAAATTGATTGGGAACAAATTCAGAAATACAGTGCGGCACAAAGAATCAAATGGAATTTTAATCCACCAACCGCAGCCTGGTGGGGTGGATGGTGGGAGAGATTAATATTATTATTGAAGCAACTTTTAAGAAAAGTTTTAGGTAAAGCCTCATTGTCATATGAAGAATTAGTCACAATTCTTTGCGATTGTGAAGCTGTTAACAATTCACGTCCTCTTACGTATATGAGTAATGAACCAAGTGAATTAGTTGCATTAACTCCTTTGATGTTTTTACATAACTGACAAGAAACTAGTGTTCCCGATTTTGATGCATTAAATTCACATGATTTAAATAGAAGAATGCGTTATTGTCAGAAAGTGAGGAGTGATTTACGAAAAAGATTTAGAATAGAGTATTTAGGTCAATTGAGACAAAACTACAAGAAAGGATCATCATATAATGTTGCTATTGGCGATGTGGTTCTTCTAGGAAATGAAAATTTGAAACGTTTGGATTGGCCACTGGGAAAAGTTGAAGAAATATTTCGCGGCAGAGATGGTGAGGTGAGACTGATTAAAGTACGAACGGCAAACGGTAGATTATTGAGACCGATTCAAAGAATTTATCCTCTGGAAAAGGCTAGTTCTGTAGTGTCCAATGCAGAACCTACAACTGTGATTAGTAAAGATTTATCTTCAAATGAAAAACCGGTCAAATTAAAGAGAAAGGAAAATATGAAAGAAGAGAAGGAAACTGTAAAATTTACGAGAAGTGGTCGGAAAATCAAAACACCCCAGCGATTAAACTACACATCTTAAATGCAAAAATTAAATTGTTGAATAACGTAGTTGTTATTCAAGGTGGGAGTGTGTTGCAACAGCAGTAGATATAGTGATTTGTAATTTTTATACAAATATTTTTTGAAGTAAGCTGTTGTAAAAATAGTTGAGTTGGAAAAATAAATATTTTGAAAGAAGTTCAGAATTTACTTTTGGGTTCATTTTACTGTATAATTTACTTAATTGGGGGTCAAAAATAAAACCTGCAGCTGCGGAAATACAACGGGTAGTTGTATTTGTCCGTACGCAACACAGAGTGTAGTGAGTGAGTAGGAATCCAATAGGATAAGAGAGGACATTGTATGTATTTTTTTAAATTTTTTTTACTAATTAAAGACTGTTTTGTTGTTTACCCTTTGTATTAATGTCTAATAAAATATGTTATACGAATATAACGTTTTATGCGATTAATAACAGTTTGGAAGTACCTACTTCGTATTGCATTCAAGAGAAATGTGAGCAAAATGCTAACGCGCGATCAATCATGCTATAAAAAGAGACGTAACCTGGGGTTAATTCGAGCAAACATACAAACCAATAAAACAAAGTTACCTAATCCTCAGTATAATTTATGGAAAGGTGCAAAAAAATTATATTAATGCCTGGTTTATATTGGTCATGACTGTATTATACTATTTGAATCGCTTATTATTAAACGGTCTGAGTCATGTTTTCTTGGTTTCCGGACTGGAACAGCATCGAAAATATGGCGATGCCGACGTTTCGTCCAGGTTCATTGAACTTCCTCTCGTTGGTGTCTCAGAGCGACTGAAGTGCTGTCTATCGGTGTCGTGCTATTTATACTATTTGCCGTGGTTGGTGACGCGTGTCTGATGTGATTGTTCTGTCGCTGAGGGTGGGGCGTTGTTCAATCAGGTTTTTCTATTTTGGGTGTAGGTAGAAATCTGTATCGCGGTTAAGGTTATGAGGATATTTATGTATTTGGATTGATTCGTGAATTTTGCGGATTATGAAATGTGAAGAATCGAAAAGGAGTTTCACATCGGCAAGCAATATCTGAGGTTCTGTTTCTAATTTATATTCTGCTAGCGCGGAACGCCTTCATACTTCCGGCGCAAATTGGCATAACTCCGCCCTGTGAATTCCGACATATGTGGTATCAAATAATTATACCTCTTATCAAACTCTACCCAACGCTATCAAAAAAGTCCTAGGTCACCGCAGAAATAAGAAAGTTTTCTTTGTCTTAAAAATTTCCACCGTAAATCCCAAGCGGTTTATGACGTCAGAAGCGGCACCCCTGTCGGAGTTTCAAGAACTCACCCCATTAAGGCCAAATATAAACTCGCACCTCTCCATGCACCGGCAGAGAGGTCCAGACATTTCCCAGGCAGAGAGTAGGCAGATTGAGGCTGTGTCCAACGATCAGAAAGGCTCGGAGGAGACAGATTAGAGTCCCTACAGGATGTCTTGAGCTCTGAGAATATCTGCGCAGATGACAAAATCTCTTTTGCTGGAGCAGGCCCACAAGTATAACCCTATCTGAAATATACGACTACAACAGGTTGTAATTGTACCTGTGTGTTCAGGGATTATGTTTGTGGACAGATTCCGGCAAACGAAATTTTGTCATCTGCGCAGATATTCTCAGAGTTCGGGACACCTGTACGGACTCTAACACTGAGTCCAACATTACCACGCAACAAGCGTCGCCGGACACCATTCCACGGACCGTTGGAATCGCCAACCGTCAACAACCATCATTCTACGGATCGCCAGAACTGACAAAACCGAAAACAACGCCGCCTCACAGTTGCCGCCATCGTCACCACCGCCAGTGCGTGAACATCGACATTGTACCATGTGTTTTTTTTTAATGCCATAAGAGGTGGCTATGAGAAGTTAATGTCGTAGCTTGGTTCATATACGTTCAAGGAGCTACCACTACATCACTTTTGACATCGAATGAATTTAATTAAAGTGAATAGGTAACATTAATAGCAGTTATTGTTAACGTCTGATAAATTTGTTCACCGAAATAACACCCGAATTAAAAACCGGTTCGATAACAAATGGAGCATTTAAGTACCGCTCCATGTGCGTGGATTTTCGGTATAGGGAATGTCCCCAAACGATCATCTGGTCGATGTGGGACTAGAAATATCGAGAAAGGGTAGTTGACCGTTCGTTTCATATTCTATAATGAATTTCATATTGTTACGCTGGGAATTGAGATAATTGAAGAAATCTGTAATGGGTTCATCCATCTGACCATATCGTTTACGTACCGGAACCACCATTTAGGTTTTAAATTATACTCTGTTAGGGCTTGTTGTTCAAAGGCATCCATGAAAATATTTCCCCTAAGATCAATTGTCATTGCCATTAACTCACCCTCTTATAAACTGACCAAACACTTAACCCAATTACTGAAACCACTAGCAGGAAACAGGACGTATGTACGTCAAAGCTAACAAGTATTTGTTGAATCACTTTTCACCAAGGTTCCCATTTCTGAAGCTATTTCGATCGTAAAAACTACTGAAATTTCACAATCTCTCGGTAAACTTAGCCACACTCGTGGAATCTCGTTTAACGTTCACATACTTCTTATTTGTGGCCAATATTACGAAAAAAGATTAGGTACTTCAATGTGTTCGCCCCTTTCTCCAATAGTTGCAAATATTTTCACGGACGCCTTTGAACAACAAGTTTTATTTCTTTCATTGAGAACTAGATATCTCATTGTTTCCCACTATTTTATCTGGTTCCCAATGTTTTGTCAGTGGATTCTGAAGAATGACATTTTGCCTTCGGTTTATTACTTCGATCGTAATAATATTCCATATCTTTTTGGTTTTGGTGCATTTGCTCAGAAGCCTCTTTATAAAATAACTTTAGTTTTCAAGATTGGCAACAGTTGATAACTTTCATCGCAATAATCTATCCATTAAGATTTCCAAGGGTGAACATTTCAAACCTGCTATTGGAGTAACGCGAGCATTATAAATATCGTCGAAGTTTGAAGCCTTTTTTTATGATACGCTTGGCAATTCCAACTGCTTTCTCGCACAACTCATTGCTTTGGTGATGGTACAAATTTGAATGGACAATTTGAAAGTTAGAATTACTTGCGAATTCTGTAAATATGTAACTCTGAAATGAGTTATTATCGCACACAATTTCTTTAGGAATGCCATGAATGGCAAATAAAATTTTCAATTTTTGAATAATTATTCAATTATAATTGAATCTATAGATTTATTTTTAAGTAGCATAATTTCAATCCATTTAGATAAAAAAATCTATTACTATTAAAAATATGTAGTTGCCATATCGAGAGATATTTTATGAAAAGGTAATTTAGGAATATTGTGTGAAATTATTGGCTCTTTACATTTTTACGCTTGAAATTTTTCACAAGTTCTGCACTTTTGAATGTAGGTTTCAAAACTTCTGGGATTCTTCGAACTGTTTTAACAATAGGCAAGGCATCTTCTTTTAACCTAATTTTATAATCAAAAGGCAATTTTCCTAAATTTTTAAAAATTCTTGAATTTTTTGTAACAAATTTCTTCTTTTCTTCTTGGTTTTCCATATCCACTTCTCCTTCTTTGACATCTTAAATTCTGTTGATTAAATTTAGCTGAACACATGTGCTTAAACTCAAAATTGGTTTGGAATCGTACAATCACAATAAATTTAATAATTTGCTGATTTCTATTTTCTAGACTACACATTACTTCTATTATTTATTTATTTATTTATTTTTTAATTTATTTTAATTAAATGCTTCACTTTATCCTTTTAATTAAACTACCTGACACCATGTTATAAATACCGCAGGCTATAGATAAATAATTATTAATTAGTAGGTACTTTATTAGTCAAAGCAGTACAAGAGATCGTACAAGTAGTACATGAGTACTTGAGTAACTGCGTACTAGATCGTGTTTCATGGTATAGTAGAGATTAGAGCTCTGTACATCATACATATATAACAACGGTGATATGAAAAGAACGCTTTTTGTACGAATCAGATCTGTTCTACTCAATTCTGCTCAGAGCTACTCCACTACTGTGCTACTGTTACGTTTTTTTTTTTTTACTTTTAATTATCTTGCTCTATTTCGCTGGGAGCCCCGTTTGTTTTCACGCGAATCGCATGTGTCGGCGTTCTGCCCACCTACCTTTGGTTACTTTCTATTTACGCCGATGCATCGCTAGGCGGACCTCGCACCTGTCGCTGCGCCCGCTTCCTTCGATGTTGGGGCCCGGTTGGTTTATGCATGCGTTTGTTTACACTTTGTTTTGACAGCGCAAGACTTGACAAGGTTGCCAACCGTCGATTTACCGACGTACATGTTTGTCGTGTCGTATTTCGCTCTTCGCACAAGGAAAGGATTTTCTGACGGGTTTTCGTGTATTAAGTTTTGTTATGATGTGTGGTTTTCGGTTGGTTTCCTGAATTCTAGAACCTTCGTGTGACGTCGCATTTCCGGGGCGCGGCTGGAAGCCATTTTTGGCCTTGGTCATTTTCATTATCGTGCCGCGTGTGTTCACCTCCGTCGGACGTCCCTTTTGGGAATTTTGAGAATTTCGTTTGCGTATGGGGACTCGTTAGAGGATTGTGTCCACGGATGCTGATGGACCGTTTATAGCCTTACAAGCGCCTTTCGCTACGCGAATTTATTTCTTGTGAACACCAAATCTTCTAGCACGCCGAAGGTAGGCTTCTCTTCCTGTGATTTCTCGGCTCGTATTTTATACGAGTTTGCAGTCTCTATTCCGATATTTTTTTTATTTCTCCTTTTCAAATAGCAAGTGGTGCGAGGCCGCCATTTCACCATTTTAAATCGCCACGCGGACCTCTTTGGGACCTGAACGACTGGTAGCATCTGACCCCCTTTTGCACATGTCCCACCGCTAGAATCGGACCGACTTTGGGGCTGGATAGCCACACTCGACCACCCCCTTGGTGACGCCGTATCCGAACTGCCGACCTCCGGACTGAAGGAAAAGAGGGATTGATTGATATCATTCGATTTTCATTTTATTTTATTACTTTCTTGGTTTTTTGTCCATCGACGTCTGCGACTTGGCGGCGATGAAACTTCTTACAGGCCTGGGGATCCGCAGTGATTGCATGCCTTCGCTACCGGCCACTCCTAATTTCGTTACCGAACACGATTACAGTATTTTGCTTGGTATTAATTCAATGTAATAATTTAACTATTAATTTATGAGAAGGCGTGACCTCTTCTTAAGGTTATCATCCTCATTTTTATTCTTAGTTGATTTTTGATTGCTAGTTTTTTGGAAAATTTAGAATTTTATTGTAATTAATACATCCGGTTGGGTGAGAAAAATTTCTATGTGAACATCGCGAATGGGCCCGTAAGCGTACGGTTTTATACATTGTTTATTTACATGAATGTTTTTCTTGTACATTTGTATTTATGCTCTTTGGGCGATGTTTTTTGTTCTAAGTCACGCATAATTTATGATAGTTTTTTTCGGTAGCGCCTGTCGCACCAGAACCTTGAGCGCACTATTTGTCGTTTGCACTTTACCTTTTCTCTCTTTTAATTAATATATATTGTTTGTTAACTCTTACGCTGGGGTTTTCTTTCACCTTGGTGAAGGTCTGGAGTTGTTTAATTCTGCTTTGCCCTTCTGGCCGAGCCGATTCGGTGTTGGAGCTCTGCAGTGTGTATACTGGACTCTCTCGCGTCGGAAATGACCCTGAGGATCGCTGCTTTACAGCTAGGTGGCGCCCTAATAAATTGTAACATCGGGATCGTTCCCCCATTGTTCGGGTTGACACTTGTGCGCTTTAATTCTCGCACTGCACGACCGTCTCCGCTGAGCTTCTGGGACGAGAGCGTATCCTCGCAAAAGAGAGCCACGCAGGTAGGTCCGACCGGCTCGACCGAATTCCCCTCAGAGTATTACCCGCCACGCACAAATGGTTGTTGCGCGAATCCTTTTGGGACGCGTAGCACTACTTCTACTCATAAATAATGATCTGAGCTCGAAGTAATCTGAACTAATCTGATCCCAATTGATACTATACGCTGATACGAAAAGAACGGTTCGGTTTGATCCTTGAATGGCAAATGTTAAGATAATTTTACATTCTGCGAGGTTATTTGTCATCATCGTTATATTCTTGTTAGGTGACAGAACCTAATCATTAGTACAAGCTGATTTCCAGCTAATTTGAATGTTATTAAACACCTAACTTCAAAAACGTAACTGATTACGAATTGATCCTAGAGTTTCTTGGCGCTTGAGCGGCAAAGGGGAAGTATACTAGCATAGTTGAGAAGAATGAATTCACTTGAAACGAAAAGAACGCTTACTGCTCAAGTGGATCAGATCCGTTCTACGCGGTGCTACTCCGCTCGTTGAAACGAAAACACAGAACCCAACACACATAGGCGCTACGCGTGTAGCTTAAAATAAATGCGTGCTGCAAATTTCGTGCGGAAGTTTACACCTTCAAGCTTCAAATTTGTCGCTTAACAAAATCTCATGCCAGCATGCACAGACTACTGTCAGTGTACTTTAAATGATAACACGAAGGTAAACGTTAAACTTTCGTCCTGGCATGCGAGTGAATGTAAATGTAGCTTAAAATGTGTTACTTACAGTTGGTTCTTGTCGAAGCTGTCGAACGACTGCGAAACGTAAAGTGTATAGTGCGCGATTTAGTGTCCGCTTAAAAGATTTTGTGATATAAAAATGTGTTAGTTTGAAACATTTCAAACCAATGCGTCACAAAAGAACGCCTTAAGTCTTTAACAAATTTTTGTAGCAACTTGATCAATATGATTTTTAAATTATCAGGATTTTCATTTGTATTAGAGTAAACTTTTTTGGTAATTTTTGTTATAATTTATTACATAGAATGATTCAATTTGCTCGTTTCTCGTGATATTTTCTTGGAAATTTTAAATGCTTCAAGTTCTTTCATAATTTTGTAATTATAGTCCTTGTCGATAGAACACGGTTTTATTATTTTTATTACATATTATTCTACCCGTAAAGTTATACTACAGTCTTTTTCTATTGCTTTTCCCCTTTTGTTAAATATGTTTCCTAATTTGTCGTTATCATGTTAAAGAGTTTTAACAAAGCCTAATGTATTCAACTGGAAGATTTTTTCTACTATCGTCAAATGTATCTTGACATTTCAATTTTGACATAAGTTAATTTCATTTAAGCTACGACTTAGGTTTTACTTTTCATAGACTCCTCTAATCTAAAAAATATATTAACACATTGTATAGTCACAGTATAGTAGGCTTGCGGATTGGAAAGTCATTTGACAAATTCGGAAACATAATTGACACAAGGGGAAAACCAAAAGAAAAAGAGTGTAAAGTCTAATTTTTTATTATCAGAGATAACACTTACTGAAGGTGAAATATAAAAGCCTTTATTTTTTAATTAAATACCGTGCGATTTATTGAAAACAGGCCAGAGTGAGCCATGAAATGTGCAAACTTACGTCCTAGATAAGTTTACTTTTAAAACAAACATCAAAATAATTTTACCTATGTTAATATCGAAACATAATTACATGCTTCTTATTAAATTTAAACTTTCTAATATAAACAATTTTTGTGCGTTGGAAAGCATTCTGGTCACAATTTTAAGCATATTTTAATATTTGTTCGTTGACAAATCTGGATATTAATTGTCATAAGTAAATTTATTTAACACAGACGTTTGGAGATTGCAAATCCAACTGTGGCCTGTTTTCAAAAAATCACATGGTATTTTAATATAGCTATTTATCTCCGATAGCAGACTTTGGTTTACCTAACAAGTACGGCATTACTTCCCTACGGTCATAAAGTTATATTCACACCTTTTAAATTACCCTGTATACTGTAAATTTGCCTTTCTTATCTATAAAGTTACTATAATAGAACCGAAGCGAATTCGCCAAACTTGAACTAGATGAATAAATCCGATGCCAAAAGGTCCCTTCGAACTTGGAATTACATGGAAACTCAGGAAACATGATTTGGGTGCACAATACACAATTCGTCGCGTACACCCTCACTATGAAGGGACTTTAACTTTCTAACCAGAAATACATACAAATAGCTGGGAACTAGAACTGATTATGAAATAAATAATTCACGTGAGTGAATCATTGTTGTGATAAAATCTTATTTAAGTTTGACGATGATTCTCGTAGGACTATTTTTATTTAGGTAAACAAAACCTGACATTTTAAGTGGCGATTTGTTATCGCAGTACTTTAAAACCGGAGTGCAAATCGATCCTGGTCAAACTTTCGAGCCTAAACGAAATGGAACGTATCGTAGCGTACGCAGTAATTTTGTTGATTGCGATTAACACAGGTAAGTCGTTTTTTTTTTTTTCTAAAAGTATATTTATGTAATTTTTTGAAATATGTCTCCACTTTCATACTATGTTTGGTATTCTATCTTTAGTTATTCGATGCAGATACCCATACGAAATCAACAGTTTTTCTCTACCTCTATTTTTCTTTGTCTTGTAACGACTCTTCTAACATATCACTTCCGATGATGATATCTTATTTTGTGTTTGTCAGTACGAGATCTCATGAATGTATTTTCTATTAATAAACATTACATTTACAATTGTGGCATAAATCTTCATAATTTCAAACATTAAATTGTTTTCGTTCGAGAACTAACAGATTAGTATACATATTTGAGAAATCTTATAAAAACGATAAATCCAAGTATCAGACGTATTGGATTCACCAAAGTTGCCACCTGCGTCTGTGGGTGTGCAATTCAGGCGCCTACCCACTAAACCCCTTATCCTCTATTTCACTTACTAATTTCTACCGCTAAGCATTGCGTTTGAAATTTTATACGGCTCTCTTGCTAGTTGTTTTTCTTATTGTTGTTTGTCTTATTTTAATGGCTACGTAAACCTTTTTCCGTTTTTATTCTTGAACAAAAAAATGTTTTTAGCTTCTACTCTGAGATGTTATCGATGTCTTGCTTCTCCGACTAGTGACTGTTCCGAGGGTCTTTCGTCCTCTATGATTAGGGTAGAGTGCATTCCTGCTGCAAGAAATGCGACGAACATTTTGAACTCACTCTTACCTACAAACCAATTGGTTCGCGACGATGAAATCGATACTGTTTGCATCGGATATTCAGCAACTGGTGAGTCGAATAATATTTTAAAAAATTCCAAAAATACATTGATAAAATTTCAGAGGAAGGAATCACCTACTTCGAAAGAGGATGCGGCTTTATTTGGAGAAGTGTCGACATTTGCGAGTACCTGAGCACACTTACGCAAGTCCGTTCCTGTAAATACTGCACGGATAATTTTTGCACATAGTATGAATGCAATATAATTGCATGTACTTATTAAAGTGCATATGTCATATGTTCTTGTTAACTATTGTTGACTTCACAATTTTTCATTTAATAAAGTATCACAAACAATTTGCGCTTATTGTTTTCAAAAAAAGTTACTTATGCTCTTATTCATTGAAACTCACTTTATGGCAACTTCTACATGTCGTCGCCTCAGTGCTTTTTTGTTCCATACACATTTTTTGATATTTTAAGTTAAATCTACTTTTGATAAATTCAGTGCATGTTTATTGTATTTACCAAAACTTCTGTAACAGAAAAAAATTTATCACTGGGAAATTAGATGCCCATTTGTTCCATAATTCATTTTGGACATGTAATTTCCATGCTTATGTGTTGATTATCTCCAAACTAAGTCTTGTTGTATGGCACAAATAAGTACCGAGGCGACGATATGTATATTGTAGTGATAAATCTTTTAAATTCTTACTTATGATTCTTTCGTTTCCTTCGTATTCTTCTTTTGATAGGATTTTATCTTTTTATTGTGAGGCTTAATTCAGGTTGTAGGTACTTTTAGTTAAGAAAGCCTTTTTGTAATTTAAAATTTTGAAAAAGTCTGTGTATTGTAATTTCTAATATGTTTTATAAATCGATTACGATTGTTGCTAATCGTCTCCAATTTACTTTTAATTAGAAATTTCAAGTATTTGTATGTATTAAAATTTATTCGGTTTAGATGACCCAACTACGATTGTTGCGAATCGTCTTTGGATACATCCGTTAAATAAATTTGAAAATAGCTTTAAATTTTTACCAATGGTTTAAATACCTCGCTTACGATTATTGCGAATCGTCTAAGAATAGTATTTGTTAATTGATTAAAATTTGACTATTATATGTTGACAGTTGTACAAATTTTTCTAACAATAATCAGATAATTTTAGACTTTCTTAGTACTTACTGTGACATCTTTTCTTTTTTAGGCTCCTTTCTTTATTAAATAATAGATGGAATTCCAAATTAAAAATTTTTATTTATTGAAACTATGTTAAATGTCAAAATGAATAACTGTTAACGTCAAAATTATTAATAGAAAAACTATTTAGAACTGAACAGATAAATTGAATTGAAAGAATGAATATTAATAAATGTCTTGAACGCAAAAATTAAATTGAACTTGGTTTGAAATCAGAGAGGAAAGTTTTTAATGTTGTTAATTGAGAGTTTTGATAATGAATGAAAATTTTGATTACGCTTGCTTTAATTACAGCTCGTATAAATATTATTCTCCATGTTAACCGTTTATATGACAACATGTCGAGCTTTTTCAAATCGATTTTTAATTTCATCTCGCTTTATTAAACTTCAAAATTTAATTCTGACGTTAATCAATATCAATTTAAAATGTTGTGTAAATTTTGTCATAATACAGTTTTTTCTTAATATATTAATAATTTGTGAGTATGTATTCATTATTTATCTAATCTTTATATAATACAAACGTTTTCTAAACAGATATCCCAAAAAAAAATAAACCCATGAATAATTTTGACATCCCAAACTAATATTTATAATTTTAGGTGTTGATCCAAAAGTTTTTGATAATCCGACGTCCTCTGCTTCTGCCGTCTTCATCCGCACGCCGTCAGTCCTTGGTATCTACCATCTTCAGCTGCATGCGTCGTCTGTCCACAACTTGAGGTGAGCATCGGATGTAATGCCCAAAGAGATGTCGTCGGTCAAGTTATTCAGGAACCTTTCGTTCGTACGCCGAAGCACCTCCTTGTTGTTCATTACTTGAATTGGATCAAAACTTCTTGACTTGTTTTTTTAACGGAATTTACTTTTATCTACCTTTGGTAATTTTAATTGTTTTACTTTCTCTGAATTTGGTTTTTGATAATAATTTTTTTATTTTTCAGATAATTTGTTTGTGATGTATTTGGAATTGTGATAAATTAAATAATTTTATATGAATTAAAGAATCATTGATTGAATTTCCCTCCTTGGTGGTATGGTATGTGAGAAACTTTTATTATTTTGGGTATTATCACAGCAAAATGTTCAATAATAGAATCATCATTGCTAGTGACAGTAGTGTTGTCAATAACCGGAAATCATTTCTATTATAGTTTGTTTTTAAACAGGAGGAGTAATTGAATTTTTCCCGCCGAAAACTTGCAAAGTTATTGGTTGTTTGACAGCCGGTTTTACAAAAGCCTTCAATTTAAACCTAAAAATTAACATCTTTCATAATTAATTCATGCAACAATTACAGTCAGTTTTAGACTTGTAAGCAAATCTTTTGGTAAAACTTGAAACGGCCCACTCCTGTCGGTGTTATTGTTTAAGACAGTTTTACTTATTTCATTTATTGATGTTTAAATTACTCGTATTCCGAAGATGCCGGTTAAATGGTACTCGAAAGTTGGGAGTGGATGTGACCCGAGTTGCTTTTCACTTGTTAGTTCTTTGCCCAAGTTATAAATAAGTCGCTTTTAAGATTTTGGTTATTGTATTCGACTCAATTAATACATGAGCTCTACACGCTTTGACGTCAGAAAATGTTAGTTTTAGGAAAATATCGAATTGCACGTGGTGTAAAAGAGGATCTGTTTTGTTGTATTTTAAAAAGTTCCGGGGCTGGAAGTAATAAATACTTCTAGTTAACACTCGAAGGGATTTGATATATTGAGGGTACAGGCGGCCGTAACGAGGGAAAGGACCACCGGCAAACACATCATTGTCAACTTAATTGGGAGTGCGCAATTTACAAATATGTGTGAGAGAAATATTAGAAGGCTTTAAAATTTAGGACGAAAGAAACAACGATTAAAATTTGCGTTCGGGGTATTGCGGTTGCAAAGGACATTCGGATGAAATTATGCTGCATCTTAGAGAGATTAAGGGCGGTTTTTCCATGACTTTTCAGAGGGCACTAAATGGGGATGTTCGTTTGTAAAGATTTCTAGTTAGTTTGAGGATAGAAGAAAAAAATCGCGGTTTAGATCCCTGGATAAAAAATTCGTGGTTTAAATCCTGAACAAGGAGGTCGCATTTTAGATTCCGAAAAGGGAAGTCACGATTTAGATTCGAATTACATTTGGTGACAAAAATCGAAGTCGGTAATTTCCGGTTAAAATAGAAGTGAAATAAGGGCAATTTGAAATCAATTATCTTATCCACAGCTTTAAATTAATGAAATTTTGTTTGTGTGCGTCGTTGCGCCAAATTGTGTTTTCTTTTGTGTGGATCTTGCGTCCATAAAATTTACAGGTATGATTGTATCTGGTTTTTATATGAGATTCTGTAAATTTGGCAAAACTTAATAGAATTAATAATAGTATTAATAATAATTGATGCATAGCTAAAGTGCTTTGAAAATCTTTTATCCGAATAAGAATGTAACGTCTCTATAATTTTATGTTGCCTTGTTTTTCACATTCTGTCACATTTCTTATATCTATCAAGTCCCTGAATCTCCCAAAACTTTTGTTGAGAACGGTTCCCTTAAATTTCGGCCAACATAACAATTAGCGTGATGATCGCTTATCATCATCCGACTGTACTCGCCCTTCAAGACTGTAAGAAGTCGGAGGCTCCGACTGAGTTGTTAAAACTATTTATCCAAGAGGCCAACCTATCCTGATGCACATAACACGCATACAACGCGATCCACGATCGACCTTGGTTTAAGGGAACTTGCCTGAGGTTCGGTCCGCTTTGGATCGCAAACCCATTATTTTAATTTTGACCAATATCAACAATTTCGGTCAACCTATTACTACCCCTTTACTGGCCAGTGGTGCAGGGGGAATTCTGATGGTTGAGACTGTGTTACTTACGTTTACATTGAGCAAGTATACAGTCTAAAACCTACACGCACACTTTCCCTCTAAAACAAATAATAAATGCAATCGATTACACGGCGGAGTATCGGTGACGACTGAACATAAGTGAGGCTGCCACGGGTCATTTAAACAAAACTTACGAGCACCTTAAACCGTGATATTAAATCGCTATCTTTATTCTGCATTGTACCCTGGCTAACCAACATTAAAGCGCATGGGTTATATCACTCATCAAAACCATCACAGTATCAGACACATATGCACGACGCTGCTTGAATCTGATTAGCGAGGCAATTGCGAAATAAGTTAATATCGCCGTTAGTGGATCATTTGCAGTCCTCAACAAACTGAGACAGCTGCGCCAAACTTTATCAATACAAATTGGTATCACCGTAGGATCACCTTATCCGACATAATAAGGTTTTGCCAAGCAAGCCCCCATATGATGTCAGAAAACTGCCTGTACATTTCTTAATAATGTTTCCGTAACGTTACGGTCTAACCTTTATTACTTATAAGATGTTTTTGATTTTGGTTAGGGGGTTTTTACGCTCAAGAATTTCGCAGAACTGGTGAGAGCAGTTAAGACCTTGAAGTTCAGGAGTTTTTCCCTCTACAATATACACCTTAAACGTTTATTTCGCATTTTTATTTCATTAGTGTAAAATTCCTCCTTTTGAATTTCTCACTAGACAATTTGCGAGCCAATTTAACTAAACAAATTATATCAATTTATCATGAACATAACGTGCTCGATTGTTGGACGCATTACTGGTTATTTGAAGAATTTGTAAACCTCCTAAGCAACCCAAATTAATTACTGATTTAGTATTACAGTGTCAATCCATCTACAACAGGCCGACAACTGTAACTCTCCCTAATTTAAAAGCACACTACATACGTGAGAAAATTCTACTAGAATTCCCGGTTCCGCTCTCTAACGTTGAATTTGTTTCACATCTAGAACAGTATTAGGACAAATACACGGCTGACAAGTGAGTTAATGACTGACTGTTTTTGAGAAGGATCATGGTGTGAATGCGCATTCAGGTAGCGATCAGTATGGGTTGGTTAGTCCTAATCTACTGTTCGGGAGGCGGCTTACCAAGGTATCAAAGGAAGGTACAATTGCGATCATAATCCATGACGCTCACAGAAAGCTTACAGAACATCGTACCCATCTCCTTTGCAACTATGAACGTCGAATGCAATCAAATTTTACTTCTTAAAAGTGAATCTGGGATATCGTAAATTATTTTTTGCTTGGAAACCACAAATAAAATGTCCACGATGAGTTTTTCTGTAAAGGTTATGTCATGAATTATGATCGCGACTGTAATTTGGCCACACGGTAAGTAATCCCTAGACAACTTCTTTGAACATCTAAATTCCAACATCCTGACATTCGCTTCACTTGGGAATACGAAACTGACGGCCACTTACCTTTCCTTGATATCTTAGTAAGCTGCCCCCCGAGCGATAGATCAGGACACTCTGTGTATCGTAAACCAACCCATACTGATCGCTACTGAATGCACATTCACACCATCATCCTTCTCAAAAACAGTCAGTCATTAACTCACTAGTCAGCCGCGCCTTTACCCTATCAAAACCCTCTTCACTTCAAACTGAACTGAACCACGTGAAGAAAGTCCTACTCAACAACAACTACAAGAAACACGATATTCAAAGATCCGTTTCTCTCCGCATCTCACCCTAATTCCATCACGCCCTGAACCTTATATCCCTCCAGTCGCTACAGCTTACCTACCTTATATTAACACCATAACAGATTGAATCGGCAAAATTTTCGAACAACAGAATATCAAATCCATTTACTTACCTTTGACAAAACTTTCAGACTGCCTACCCTCTACAAAAGATCACATCCCCTTGCGATCCGAAGGTGTGTACCGAATTTCATGTTCCAGTGGGCGTGTATACATCGGTGAAACAAAACGATCTGTTAGCACTCGTGTTTCTGAACATGAACGCTATACTAGACTACTACAAACAACTGGCTCGTCCCTAGCTGAACACAAACTAGAAACCGGTCACTAAATTCTATTTTCCGACACAAAATCTCTAGCCTGTTCATTTAATTTTTTTCAGTTGTAAAATCCGTGAATACATAGAAATCCTCAAACACCCCAATAACCTGAACAGTGATACTGGTTTTTACCTCCACAATACCTGGAAACATCTCATTAGCGATCCGTCACGCCCCAACAGACCAATCCCCGCTCACGGTTCACTAACTCCACCGACCACTATAAATACCACGACAACTGACATACCTACTCAGTCGCCACGACTAACGAGAAGCAGCAGCAACACCACCAGCAACAACAACCCTGAGGAAGGAGAAAGAAACGTCGGCAGTATAAGAAATCAACGTAACGCTGTTCCAACCGGAAGCCAATTCAAACATGGACGATGGCCGCGGAAGCCTTCAAGTTAAATTATTTTTAATTTATAATTCTTATTCATTGACAGTTGAGAAAAACGGGTCGTTTAACTTGCGAGATTGTTTAAAATCATCGCCGGACAAGCACCTGCAATAATATCCGCAATTTTGTACGGTGTATTTTTTTAATAATGCCATAAAGGTTGGCCATGAAAATTAAAACTCATGTCGTAGCTTGGCATCTAACACATGCCAAAACTAACAATTTAAAGTACATGAATGGAACTAAGACATGAATTTTCTTTCCCACAGCCACCCCTTATGGCATTTTTAAAAAAACACATAGTAGTTTAAATAAACCGCAAGATAAAAGTGCTCCCATTAGGTGACGATACACCAGCATTCATTCATGTCATTCTTTCCTTCGACACTCTTTCCCTTCAAGAAATTGAAACGAAACAAATCCTGTATTATTGTATTAGTGAGTCAGAAGAGGATTTGTTTCGTTTCAATTTCTTGAAGGGAAAGAAAGGAAACAAATCCTGTATTATTGTATTAGTGAGTCAGAAGAGGATTTGTTTCGTTTCAATTTCTTGAAGGGAAAGAGTGTCGAAGGAAAGAATGACATGAATGAATGCTGGTGTATGGTCACCTATTCAGGCCGCATTCATGTGAAGCCTGAAGTTAACTCCCTACACCAACGATGGGCAACCTTTTGTAAATAAGATTAACGGTTTGTTAATAGCTACTAGTTGGGTCATGTAGTCTTTTTTATTATTTCATATTTTTGTTTTGTTAATATTTGCCATCTATTTTATTTAAAAAAAATAAATTTCAGTCTTGCGAGTCGCATAAAAAAATTTTCCTTGACCGGAGTAGGCTCGCGGCCGGAGGTTGCCCACCGTTGCCCTACAGAATAGTTTCTGGAATCAAAGGTGAGAAAGAACTGTCCACTTTTCTCTCAAATTTTTGAGCCAATTTTTCACAGGGACATTTCTGTCCACGTTTTATACTAAAGATTTAAATCATATTTTTGAAACTTACTTACTGGGAAACCCGATAGATAAATTTGAAGTTGAACAGAAATCCGAAATTTATGAAATTGTGAATGATATTTGAACATATTTATAACATTGGACACAGGATATTTAAAACTCATTAAGGCGTGCTCCACACCTGTAACATTGCCGTTGCTGCCACGTCGCAAGTTTTATTTTCTATGGTCTCTTATGTGTCATGTCCTACTAGTGATTACACCGCAGGCAGGTTTAATATCTCACATAAGAGAACATAGAAAACAAAACTTGCGACGTAGCCGCAGACGCAATGCCGCGCGGCGAAGTCGCAGGTGTGGCGCACGCCTAGGGCGGTATCAAATAACGGGGAATTAAATGCTTACGAAAGTATTTTTATTCGGAAGAATAAAAACAATTTAATGAATTCGGATAATGGATCAATATTAAGTTCTGCGTTTCCACAGCTTGTAAGGCGAATGCCGAAGGAGAAATTAACATCTAAGTCGGTCGCAGCCGCCCAGTAACTTTATTGAAACCCAAAGTACAATATTATGTAAACTTTAATTTCAATGTAAGAGAGAGAGAGAAGAACAGGAAAGGAAATTCAACAATCCCAAAGTTACAAAAGTAATGGTTGGGTAAAAAAAGAAATTCATACCATGTATGAAGGACGCTGAAGACGGTTCCTGGCTATCTTCAGACTAATTCCAATTGCGTCTCTTTTGGTTCATAAAAATTTTGGGTAAAAAGAGTGAGAAATTTAGTAAAAGGTAAGTGTTGTCGGTTATTAGGGGGTTTTAGCAAGACGTTACGACAAAAATTACGTACGTTAAAAGCTATATTGTCGGTTTAGCCAATCAGATATCGAGTTTCAACTTTTAACGTACGTAAAGTTTAACGGGACGCCTTGCTAAAACTCCCTATTATGTAGAGTTTTATTTGGAGTCAGAGATTTAGAATTTCTATCATTTGAACTCCCCCTTTATGTTTCGATAAGATCTTCTTTTTACAACCCTTAAGTCCAAATCATAGATACTCTGATCTGTTTTAATTTTAGGTCAAAAATCAGCCGCGAGATGTCGCAACTTAATTAGGTCAAAAATCGGCCGTGAGATGTCGCGACCTAAATTATACAGGGTGTCCACCGAGTTCCGCGGTCTTCTCTAGCGCCTATAGTATATAAGATAGAAAAAAAATTCAAACGAGCTAAGGTGTAACTCAGTCAGCTCTAATTCATAAAATTATTTTTGGCTATACAGAGTGTTCAGTAACTGAGAGCCATACCAAAGTTATATCTTTTTAAATGGAACACCCAATATATTTTTACATATTCCGAAAGTATGTATAACGAATAGGTAATGACAAAAAATTTAGGAAGTTTTACTTAAGAGTTTGTAAGATATTGATGTTTAAGTGTAAAAAATTGCCATAATATGAGTGCTTATATCTTTGTTATTTATTTACATTTCGTCTTGAATTGTTGTAGGTACTCAATACAATATCTTTTCTACAGAAATTTCAAAATAGCTTCGGTCTATCAGTTATTATGTGTACAGGGTGTTGAGTTTTGCAAAAGATAATTTTTCTCAAAATTTTCAAATGGAACACCCAGTTATATCTAGGCTCTCGTGAAACACTGTTTTAATAAGCTTTCATAAAATGCTAAATGTATTTGTCTAAACTGAAGAAGTCGTGACATAAATATTAATAATTTTTTTTTCATTCAATATTGACGTTATTTAGCCTTTCCGACCGGTTCTTCTGTTTTGATTTGCTGATAAATCAATGAATATGTTTTATTTTTCGTTCAAAGTAATTGAATATGTTCCTGTTAAAATAATTCCTATTTTTCTTTACTTTGAAAATATCTAAATAACATTAAAATAATAATTTTAAAAAATAAAATTTAGAATCACGTTGCCGTTTGCTAGAAAATAGGAAAACAGTTGCTATAAATTTTTAATTGACAGAAAAATTATTCAGATTAGTAGATAACACTACTTTTACAGTTTTGTATTTTTTTATGATAACAAAATGCATTTTAATAATGAAGAGTTACGTGACAAGACATACCTACTAGGAAAAGGCAACCAAAACTGTCTTTTGGCATCAAGATTATATTCGCAGCATTATCCTATGAGAAGACACCCGGATTATGGAGTTTTTCAAAGATTGAAAGAAAGATTCGAAACGCCACGAAACATTAAATACAGTAAAAATGTTATTAAAATAACGTTATTTAAATATGTATTTTCAAAATAAAGAAAAATAGGAATTAGTTTAACAGGAACATATTCAATTACTTTGAACAAAAAATAAAACATATTCATTGATTTATCAGCAAATCAAAACAGAAGAACCGGTCGGAAAGGCTAAATAACGTCAATATTGAAAGAAAAAAAATTATTAATTTTTGTCTCACGACTTCTTCAGTTTAGACAAATACATTTGGCGTTTTATGAAAGCTTATTAAAACAGTATTTCACGAGAGTCTAGATATACTGGGTGTTCCATTTGAAAATTTTGAGAAAAATTATCTTTTGCAAAACTCAACACCCTGTACACATAATAACAGATAGACCGAAGCAGTTTTGAAATTTCTGTAGAAAAGATATTGTATTGAGTACCTACAAAAATTCAAGACGAAATGTAAATAAATAACAAAGATATAAGCACTCATATTATGGCAATTTTTTACACATAAACATCAATATCTTACAAACTCTTAAGTAAAACTTCCTAAATTTTTGGTTGTTACCTATTCGTTATGCGTACTTTCGAAATATGTAAAAATATACTGGGTGTTCCATTTAAAAAAATATAACTTTGGTATGGCTCTCAGTTACTGAACACTCTGTATAGCCAAAAATAATTTTATGAAGTAGAGCTGACTGAGTTACACCTTAGCTCCTTTGATTTTTTTTGTATCTTATATACTATAAGCGCTAGAGAAGACCGCGGCACTCGGTGGACACCCTGTATATAAGGGGTATCAGAGGCAGTTGGACGCATTTGCTCTAAATATTTTATTTGAAGAGCATTCTTTGATATTTCATGTCCTTTTAACTTGTGAGTGTATGCGTGTGATTTGCTTTAATTTGTAGATTGTTTTTGACAGAGTGTTTCGTAACTTCATACAAAAAATGCAACTAATAAAAATTTGAGTTAAAATTAATATAATGAACCCTTTTTTGTATAACATTTTATTAATACATTTTAGAAATATTAGATATGTTTTTTGCCTAAGAGTTTATTTGCTTTGCGCAGCAATGCTGTAATTTTTGTCTTTCGGCCATTAGCCATTCCAGACAGTCACAAAGTATATTTAGCTGGGTCTAAGTCATTAGACAACACAAATAATCATGGCCAATGGTGAGATTCGAATTCACGCCGACCGAGCGGCACGACTTCTAAATCGGCTAGGCTAACCGCTGAGCCACTCGGCGACCCTGCGTAAGAGTTAATAATTGAAAGTTCTCTGTCTCATGTAAATGTTGGTTGCGAATCGTCAGGATCGCAATGGGGCCCCCGAGCATATTCTGTATAGCTATTTCGGCCCTAATTGGGGCCTCTCAGCAGAACAGTAGCTCGAGAACTCCACTGCAACCCCGACGACCAACAAGATATACACACGCTTAGCGCGTGAAAGCAAACATGTGAAATAATTGCGCCGCAGCACAACTATTTTCCGACTTATAATTCGTGTCGTGAAAGCAAATAGCAACAATACCGCTGCCTCATAAGCTAACACGCACGAGATGGCAGTCGAAGCGGACAAAACGTGTCATCGCAAACATGTAGTTGTTGGTTGCGAGTCGTCAGGATCGCAATGGGGCCCCCGAGCATATTCTGTATAGCTATTTCGGCCCTAATTGGGGCCTCATCAACAGAACAGTAGCTCGAGAACTCCACTGCAACCCCGACGACCAACAAGATATACGCACGCTTAGCGCGTGAAAGTAAACGAATTATAAGTCGGAAAATAGTTGTGCTGCGGCGCAATTATTTCACTTCTCTGTCTTATTTTTACAATGTCTATGAGAAAGTGCTTCGTTACCGATTAATCATCAGTTGTTATATAATGTATTCGAGCGTTCACCCGTTCAGTTTTAACCCGGACGTATGCTGATACAGTTGCAAGTAAATTAGAGTTACAAATATGGCAGAATTTCAAATAGTGAAATTGTGGATATAATTTTAATTTATGGCGAAACTCGGCAAAATGCTTGGCTGCAAGATGTTTGTACGCAAAATGTTTCGAGGGGAAAGACTTCGAACACTTATTTTGAGTGAATACCCGGCATTATCCCACAGGTTTCAAACATTTAATAATAATAATAATAAATGTCTTTATTGGTGAGGTTCGGCTATTAACCGCTCTTCCACCTAACCATACAAAATTAGAATAAATTCAAACAAATGTAACAGACAAAAAGCAAAAAAAAGAACTTAAATTAACATTAACTAAACTTATTTAAAAAATAGGCGTAGGAGGACCGTTTGAAAGTCTGCAGAGACTTAGACCGGAGGTGGTTTGGTATTTCATTGTAGACTTTGCAGCAATTATATACAAAGCTTTTTTTGGTAAAATGCAGTAGTATGTTTAGGAATATTTAATTTATTACAGAATCTAATATTAACTTCATGAAGCTCATTCCTGAAATTTAATTTATCTCTAAGATAAGGATGATTTGTTGATAAGATTTTGTGAACCAAACAAACTAAATGATGCTTTCGTCTGGTAGCCATATTTAACCAGTTCAAATCTTTCAATGCAAAAGAGACATATTTCCGCAAATTATATATAAAACGAATGCAGTTATTTTGATCTCTTTGAATTCTCATACTGTTATAATTATCAAGAAAGGGACCATATACAGTGTCACGGTAGTTAAATTTTGATAAAATTAGAGAGCTAGTGAGCAAAATTTTTAATTCTTTAGATAAGTAATCTTTATGACAGTATAAGCTTTTCATAATATTAAATGAAGATTTTAATAACATCTTTACATGATCAACAAATTTCACATTAGAATCAAGTATAAGGCCTAAATTCTTATAACATTGCACTATCGGAAGCACAACATCACCAATAGCAATTCTTAAATTCTCAATTCTACTCCTATCGTTTTTACGACTGAACAGCATTAAACGCATTTATTTTTGTTTATTTTTAGGTTATGAAGGGTCGCAAATTCAATAAAATTATGTAATTCTGTATTAATAATATCTAATGCACGAGACAATTCCGAAGGAAAAAAAGAAAAATAAAGTTGGCTATCATCTGCATATAACTGAATTTTCAAATTTTTTGTTAATTTACTGAAATCAAATGTATATATATGTTACAAAGTAAGGGTCCCAGTATCGATCCCTGAGGAACCCCAGAAGGGATATATTCGATATCTGATTTATGTGTCGTTAATTTCATTCAAACTTACGATTGGCGATCTGCCAGTAAGGTAGCTGTCAAGAAAGTTACAGCTTGATATCTCAAAACCTATATGTTTTAATTTTACAAGTAGCAGATTATGATTTATGGTATCAAAAGCCTTGGAGAAATCCAGCATTATTCTTAATCAGTAGATAATAAAATATCATCCGTGGTATTAGCTAATACAGTAGTAAGGCTGGGACTTTTCTCAGATTTGGTATTCGAATATTCAATTGAAATTTTATTCGAATATTCGAATAATTCGAATAAATCGAATAAATTCGAATAATTCGAATAATTCGAATAATTCGAATAATTCGAATTAATTCGAATAAATCGAATAATTCGAATAAATCGAATAATTCGAATAAATCGAATTAATTCGAATAATTGAAATAAATCGAATAAAAATTCGAATATTTAAATAAGTATTCGAATAATGAAATGGAAATTGCCCTGTACGGGTAAAATTTACATTGTATTTTGTCACTTTCATTTTAAACTTAATTTAAAGTATGTCCAAACATCACTTCAGACTTCGTAAAAAAAGGGTCTACATTCTTGTGTCAAATATTGCAGGGATACCTTCTTCTGAGTGGCGCAATACGATTCTATTAACTTTGTTTGTCGATAATGAAGACAACTAGAAAAGTAGTTACAAAACATATTCGAAAAATCGGATTAAGTTAATATTCGAATGTTTGAATTTTTCAATTCACTGAATAATTAAAAAATTCCAATGATTTGAATTATTCGAATAATTTAAAAAATTCGAATCATTTGAATTATTCGAATAATTTGAAAATTCGAATTATTTGAATTATTCGAATTATTTAAAAATTCCAATTAATTGAATTATTCGAATAATTTGAAAATTCGAATTATTTGAATTATTCGAATAATTTGAATATTCGAATTATTTGAATTATTCGAATTATTTGAATTATTCGAATAATTTGAATATTCGAATTATTAAATTTGAACGTATTCGAATACAGAGTGCACATGTATTCGAATATTCGAATTATTCGAATATGATTCCCAGCCTTATACAGTAGCAGTGCTAAATCCCTTACGAAAACCAGATTGCATTGGTGGAAGAATATTGGTAGTATCAATATATGTTAGGATCTGATTGTACATTAGTTTCTCCAAGACTTTTGATAATAATGGTAAAATACTGATAGCACGAATATTGTCAAAAGTAGTAGGATTTGAACATTTTGGCAGGGGTCGTACTAGTGCAGTTTTCCAAGGAAGTGGAAAATATGACTGACGAATGCATTCATTAATAATATGCGACCTATGTTAGAGAAACATTTCTAGTCGTGTAGTCCCTGGGAGAAATCTTCGAAGTGCGGAATTGGGTATCCAAAGTTAAATTAGCAAGGTCCAATCCGGGAAAGGAAATAATTACCTAACAATCGCTAAACGGTTCCAACTCGGTAAATCAACGTGTTACAACTCCGACACTCCAAGGGATATTTTTTCAAAGGGGGTACAATACTCCCTAGTTGATAACGGAGTTCGCATGAGTCCATAGATGGAAATCGGAGTACCAACGGCACATTCAGACGCCTTTTACGTCATGTAGTGTTTCACGGCAGCGGAATGGAGAGGTTTACTATTTCTTTTTTAAAAAGAGAAAATAAAGTTAAAACAAGTTGATGTAAGACTGTGAAAGAATTATTAAAATATCTTAAAAAATGACCGAATTAGAAAGAGTTCAAAGTTGCGTTTTGTGACAATAGTTTCCGAGCGGCATGACATCATTTCTCCTCGGCAAATTATTATCACCTTGACGCTTTACAAATCCTACTTCCATTTAAATGCAAATACACAGGTAATAAACAACGAAGAATGTAAAACCCGTACCAAATTGAATGAATGTTAACTTGACGTAACAGAGTAATTGCGGTCAGGTATGCGAAAAAGTGACGTCATAAGCGAGTCGTGCTTAGAACATGACAACTTTAAAGTCTCTTTCTCCCTTATTGATGAATTTTAAAAATATTTTCACTAGTCAGTCTTTTAATCTATATTTTATTATTATTTCAGAAAATATTCTTTTTGGATGATGAGTAAACTTCTCCATTCTCTACGATCGCTACTGCAGGCCGATCCTTACTTATCACTCAAAAGTTGAGGCTTAAAATGACTCACATTCCAAGTCCCTAGCATAACGAGATTTGGTCTGTTGATAGGTCTTTTACTAACGTTTGTGGACCTCCTCATAAAGTTTAAGAAAAACCTGAGCGACCTAAATTATTCTCACTTTCAGTCTCAATCTTGTACCTACGACCTGACAAAAACATTTCTCTACCAAAGTTCGTAAAACAGGGAGTAAATCCCGTGACCTCATGCTTAGCTGTATGAAGGGCACAGGCTACTTTAGGGAGAAATTTATCCCATTTCAAGGACGCGGTTCAATCACTCGACAGGATTGGCCTGAGGATGGTAAAAAGATGTGAATGACCTTCGTTCACATCTTTTTGGTACTTGAACTTAGCACGTTTTCAACATCGCCAGGTATTCTTTCGAGCGGAATTGCACTCAATGATCGTCGCGGAAAAGCCTTGGCCACACTGCAATAGATGTACCTGTAACAACCGTAAGATCTATAAACCTGTAACTCAGTTATTAAAATATGGAATTTTGAAGTTCTGTGGAAGAAATGATTTCTCCTAGGTCCTTAGGATTACTCGTAAGTCTCTGTGGTATTATCTTATAAACTTACAAGAAATCGTATCATACTGAGAACTTCAAAATTCCACCTTTTAATGATTGACTTACAGACTTACAGATCTTACGATTGCTACAGATATGAGCAGAATCGCTCCATAAGTTGGCTGTGGAAAAAAGTCATGATTTGATTATATCAAATTATATGTAAATGTAAAATTACAGCCAGTGAATTAACCAATTCACAGAGTACATTCTATGGCCTGCCTAGAACGGAAATTTAATGAATCGCATTTTATAAGGACAGCATGTATAAGATAAAGGTGGAGTGGAACAAACTCTATATTTGCAGTCGATTACATTATATTGATGTATTTGAAAGATATGGATATTTTGTAATTTGTATACAAAATCTAGTGTTAGTATTCAACTAGCATTTCTTTAGCGGCTTCAACGGCAGTTTCTCGATCAGTAAGGAGTTCCAACGTCTTCAGGGACCAGTGAAAAGTCGTATAGTTTCCTTTACTCGTAATCAGATTACCGTCAACCACGACGTCGTCATATTTGTAGATGTATTTATCTCCTTTGCGAACCATGTCTTCTACCCATGGGAAAGATGTTAATCTTCTTCCGTACATCACTCCGTGAGCTAACATCGCTATTGGCGCTGTAAAATTACATAAGTTTTCATCATTTCATAAGAAAAATCAGGGTTAGACTTGAATATAGTGGAGGCTAGTGGCAATTTACTTTTTGGGCGAAAATGCTAATCTAAGACACCAGATAAGCTCATCTTATTTACTTTCAATTAAATATTACAGTCTCATTAGATCACGTTTTAGGAAGCAAATATCGGGTGTTCAATTTGTACCGTTCAACATTGCTAACTTTCTTATTTTTAAAGATAGAAATTCGGTTAAATTGGCAAAGATTCTGTGCTTCTGAATTTCTAATCAAAAAACAATTGCGCTGTTAGATGTCACAATATTTGTACGAATGTGTGTGTGTTTTTAAATAGCACTGTAGCAATTTTTGTGATTACTTTTCTTTCTTCTTATAGCAATACCAAAATTTCTTAAATTTGCTTACAAAGTAACGAAATAATTTTTAAAAAGTCCTTTTCAAATGAGTAGGATATCAATTTAACTTGAAGGCTTTCGCGGCCGTCGTCCATGTTTGAATTGGCTTCCGGTTGGAAGTTCGAACCGCGTCACGTTGACTTCTTCTACTGCCGACGTTTCGTTCTCCATTGCAGAAGAACTTCCTCAGGGCTGCTGCTGCTGGTGGTGTTGCTGCTGCTTCTCGTTAGTCGTTGAGACTGAGTGGGTATGTCTGTTGTCGTGGTATTTACAGTGATCGGTGGCGGCAGTGGGTCGGAACGGTGACCGAGGATTGGTCTGTTGGGGCGTGATGGATCGTTAATGAGATGTTTCCAGGCATTTCCAGGCTAGAAGTTTTGTGTCTGAGAATAGGATTTGGTGGCCGGTTTCTAGTTTGTATTCAGCTAGGGCCGAGCCAGTTGTTTGTAATAGTCTAGTACTGCGTTCATGTTCAGAAACACGAGTGCTAACAGACCATTTTGTTTCACCGATGTATACACGCCCACAGGAACAAGGAATTCGGTACACACCTTCGGATTATAAGGGGATGTGATCTTTTGTGAAGGGTAGGCAGTCTGAGAGTTTCGTCATGGGTAAGTAAATTGATTTGATGTTCTGTTGTTTGAGTATTTTGCCGATTCGATCTGTTATACTGTGAATGTAAGGTAGGTAAGCTGTAGCGACTGGAGGTGTATCAGGTTCAGAACGTGGAGGAACTGGGGTGAGATCACGAGAAATGGATCTTTGGATGTCATGCTTTTTGTAGTTGTTATTGAGTAGGACTTTTGTTACGTGGTTCAGTTCAGTTTGAAGATAGGGCAAAGGCACGGCTAACTAGTGAGTTAATGACTGACTGTTTTTGAAAAGGATGATGATGTGAATGTTCATTCAGATAGCCATCAGTATGAGTCGGTTTGCGATGGACAGAATGTCCTAATCTACCGTTAGGAAGGCTGCTTACTAAGATATCAAGGAAAGGTAAGTAGCTGTCAGTTTCATATTCCAAAGTAAAGCGAATGTCAGGATATTGATAATTTAGGTATTCAAACAAGTCGTTTAGGGATTCCTTACCGTGTGGCCAAATAGCAAACACATCATCAGCATATCTGAATATTAGATTCTCGTCGAAATTGGCGTTGAACGTCGATTATGGATCCGGTTTGAATGAACGCCGTAACGCAAAAAATACGTTGCTGCACGGGCTACGAATTCATGGCTACTAAAACTGCATAACACACCGAATGATTTTCGCATTATATTTTCCCCCAGGTTATTTTGGTACTCACTCACACCACAGCGCTCACAAAACCGTCAGTACTTATTATCGGACCCTGTATAATATTTGGTATTTAATTATTCAACAATAGCAATATCACAAATATTAGCAGTGCGGTTAAGTTATTTCTCTAATAAATCTTTGAAATAAACAATACGCTGTTATAAACAACTCGCACATATGATATAAACCGCAACGCCATATTTAATCGCAGTTGAATCGCAAAATTTTTACGATGGACAATTATTATTTTCACGATCGATGTTGAATCGATTCAGATGAGTTGAACGCTAAACCGTAAGCAATCATAAATCATAAATCGATTGTGAATCGATTGTGCCCATTGAAGCCCCTATTGCATTTCTCAAACGTCAAATATTTCTCCGTCAGTTTGCGTCAGCTGTTACAGGTACGCCATTTTGGCGGCAAAGTAGTGGCGCAATCAATTACGGTACTCTAGTAATATAGGGACTCTATCGGCGCCCGGTAACCAGCGCTAAAGTGTCGACTTGGCGCTTTCTCGAGCACAAAAATTCAATGTAAATTTTTGAAAACGCCCTGACCAGTTAGAACTCCTTTTTCATTTAGATGGCCATGGTCAATATATTTCCAGAATTTTAATTAATTAACATTTATTAATGAACGTCACTTTTGTTCACAAATGTTACTAGAACACAATTGTCATATATCAGTTGTTGGAAATAAAAACTCGCCTACTAGATTGAAAAATTGATGAGATTATTTTTAATAAATAATTTATTCCTTGCAAAATGTTGGTTGCGAGTCGGCAGGATCGCAATGGGGCCCCCGAGCATATTCTGTATAGCTATTTCGGTCCTAATTGGGGCCTCATTAGCAGAACAGTAGCTCGAGAACTCCACTGCAACCCCGACGACCAACAAGATATACGCACGCTTAGCACGTGAAAGTAAACATGTGAAATAAGTGCGCCCCAGCACAACTATTTTCCGACTTATAATTCGTGTCGTGAAAGCAAATAGCAACAATACCGCTGCCTCATAAGCTAACACGCACGAGATGGCAGTCGATGCGGACAAAACGTGTCATCGCAAACATGCAAAATGTTGGTTGCGAGTCGGCAGGATCGCAATGCATGTTTGCGATGACACGTTTTGTCCGCATCGACTGCCATCTCGTGCGTGTTAGCTTATGAGGCAGCGGTGTTGTTGCTATTTGCTTTCACGACACGAATTATAAGTCGGAAAATGGTTGTGTTGCGGCGCACTTATTTCACATGTTTACTTTCACGCGCTAAGCGTGTGTATATCTTGTTGGTCGTCGGGGTTGCAGTGGAGTTCTCGAGCTACTGTTCTGCTGATGAGGCTCCATTTAGGGCCGAAATAGCTATACAGAATATGCTCGGGGGCCCCATTGCGATCCTGCCGACTCGCAACCAACATTTTGCATGTTTGCGATGACACGTTTTGTCCGCATCGACTGCCATCTCGTGCGTGTTAGCTTATGAGGCAGCGGTATTGTTGCTATTTGCTTTCACGAAATGAATTATAAGTCGGAAAATAGTTGTGCTGCGGCGCACTTATTTCACATGTTTACTTTCACGCGCTAAGCGTGCGTATATCTTGTTGGTCGTCGGGGTTGCAGTGGAGTTCTCGAGCTACAGTTCTGCTGATGAGGCCCCAATTAGGGCCGAAATAGCTATACAGAATATGCTCGGGGGCCCCATTGCAATCCTGCCGTCTCGCAACCAACATTTTGCATGTTTGCGATGACACGTTTAGTCCGCTTCGACTGCCATCTCGTGCGTGTTAGCTTATGAGGCAGCGGTATTGTTGCTATTTGCTTTCACGACACGAATTATAAGTCGGAAAATAGTTGTGCTGCAGCGCACTTATTTCACAATTTATTCCTTTTTTCGAAAACAAATGCACATATTATCGTATTCAGAATTAAGTTTTATATCGCAAGATGTGAACATCTAATATGACTTACCAATATTCTTCGGTCTATTTTAAATTGTACATCGAATTCAATATAAAAATACCGAATTATGTGCCCCTTTATCTTAATAAACAAATAAACAAAATATTCAAGCTTTTTGTTGCAGAGCTTGGAACTGAAGAATAGAGTAAAGCATACAGTTCACAATAAAAACTGATTTATGCAGGCAGCTTTTACTATGTATATTTACTCGTAACTATGTATACCAACATAATCGGCCTTTTGAATTGTAAGGTAATGCGATACATTAACACTTCCCCTCGATTAAAAAAGCCTTAACTTCATTAATATTATTTTAATCCGATTGATTTAACTGACTTAAACATTTCAAGTGTTTATATTTAGACAGTGCTTTGGTTAACATGTCCGCCACCATGTCCTCCGTAGGTAAGTAACGTACTGTAACTTTTCCACTTTTCAGAGCATCCCGTACGAAATGGTGTCGGGAATATAAGTTTCCGAATCCTAATTCTGTCATTAATCCTTTTAGAAAGATTGCTTCTTTCGTAGCTTCCGTTAAAGCCACATATTCAGCCTCGGTAGATGATAGGGCTACAGTAGTCTGCTTCTTTGAATCCCAACATATTGGTCCTCCGCTCAACAGAAATGCATAGCCTGTATATGAGCGTCTATCCAAAATACAATTTCCCCAGTCGGAATCAACAAAGCCTTGCAGATTTTCTAAACTTTTCTTAAAAATGATTCCTTCGTCGAATGTACCCTTCAAATGCCTAAGCACACGTTTAGCGGCAACCCAATGGATTTTTCTATAACAGTTGTTAAACTGTTAAATAGCTTATGTCCGGTCTCGTTGCCACAGTTAAATAGTTCAAGGCTCCTACGAGTTCTCTGTAGGGTAATTTTAATTCTTCCTCCATAGCAGTCTCATTAGATTTCGACAATTTTACATTTAGATCTAGATGTGTACTAACCGGTTTCGCGTCTGTCATTCCGAAACGATTAACTATGTCGTTTATGTAACCTCGCTAACGAAGGGCCATCTTGTCTCCATCACGAGTAAACTCGATTCCAAGACAATATCCTACACTTCCGATGTCCTTGACGTCGAATTTTCTGGACAATTTCTGGAGGCAACCAGGATATCGTCTACATATACGACAATTAAGACCAAATTTTCCTGCTCTCCCATGCGATATAGGCAAGGATCGCCATTCGTTGGTTTAGCACCAAATTCCAATAACACACTGTTCAACTTTTCGTACCAACATCTTCCAGCTTGCTTTAAGCCACATAAAGACTTCTTAAGAAGACAAACTTTATTGCCCTTCTGCAAGTTCTTAAGCATGACTTTTGCTTTTTTCCTGAGATCTTTATCGCTAACTTTCTTTCTTGCTATGGTTTCCAGCGTTTCTCTCAGTAACTCCGGGGGTTCCATGAATAATTCTTCGCGGATGTCCCCATTCAAGTAAGCTGTGGTGATATCTAAATGATGTATGTACATATCTTCGTGAACAACGAGTGCCGTTAATAGACGAATGGAACTCATTCTTGCTACAGGTGCAAATGTCTCGCTGTAGTTGACTCCTGGTCTTTGTGTGAATCCTTTGCGACTAAAAGAGCCTTTCTTCTTTGTAATGTACCTTCCGAATTGTATTTGTTTCGGAGGACAAATCGACTTCCAATCACTTCTTTGTCTGTGGGTCTGTCCACCAAACGCCAAGTGTCGTTCTTGAGAATAGCCTTTACTTCGGAACATATAGCTCGATGCCAATCTTCTGCATCTTCACCAGATGTGGCCTGTTTTAGCGGCACTTCGGCTACGTTTGCGATTTGCGGCTCTTCCATATTCGTTTGTTCTTCTATCTCGAGTTCCACTTCTGTTCTTGATTCCTCTTCTGCTCTTGATTCCTCTCCCGTTTCTGGTTCTTCTCGAGTTCTTGGTTCATCTCGACTGAAATGGTACTGAAGTGCTGGTCTTCCCCTTCTTCCCGTGCGTATCTTCCGCGGTCTTCCAGGTCTTCTCTTGGGTGGCTCCATTTCATCTTCGAAATTATTATCACGCTGTTCGGGTTCATGGGCTCCTGACGGAATCACTCGTCCTTTGGTGGGCTCTGCGGTTTCATCTTTTTGGTATAATTCTTCGGGAATGAAATCTTCCAAGATTGTTGATTCAGTAGGATGATCTCTCGTAAATCTGACATCTCTGGATATTATTATCTTTCGTTCTTCTGTTAACCACATCCTTTAACCTTTGGATGATTCCGAATATCCCACGAAGATCGCTGGTTTTCCACGACCATCAAACTTTCCTTTGTTTGGTTCTGTGTTTAAACAGACTGCCCTATCTCCGAATTCTCTAAAATATGAAACATCAGGTTTCTTGCCGATCCACATTTCGTGTGGTGTTTTCCCATTTAGGCTGGAGCTTGGAGTTCTGTTTCTAATGTAGTTTGCGGTTGAAACTGCCTTGCCCAAAAGGTTGTCGGTAAGCCTGACTGTAGCAATAAGCATCTGGCTGTATCTAATAATGTTCTATTCTTTCGTTCGGTAGTACCGTTTTGTTCTGGATGGTAAGGTATTGAAAATCTCCTCGCAATTCCGTGCTGAGCGGCAAAAGCATCAAATTCGAGATTTTTATATTCCCTTCCATTATCCGATTGAAGATATTTGATTCTCTTGTCCTTTAGATTTTCAACCAGTGCTTTATATTTCTTGAATGCGTTCAATACTTCGCTTTTGGACTTCAGAAAATGAACTTCACACCACTTAGAAGAGTCATCAATAAAAGTTACAAAGTATTTCGCGCATCCATTTGATTCCACGCATACGGGACCACATACGTCAGAATGTACGATCTCCAGCAATGATGTATTTCGTTCGCTTTTCTTGACGAAAGGTTTTTTCGTCATTTTACCCTCTAAACATATTTTGCAATTTAATTTCTCCGTAGGTTGTTTAATCTTGATACCTCGGATCGACCGATTTTGCAGGGCTTCCAGAAGGTATTTTTCGTTCAGGTGTCCCAACCGTTGATGCCACACTTCCAGAGGTTTGGTTTCTTTGGAATTACATGCGGATTCGCGAGCTTCACATATTCCACTGTTCGAGTCTCCACGAACGTAGTATAGTCCGTCTATACGATCCGCGATTAGTTTGACAACACCCTTTTCATCGTTAATTGTACCGATGTTTTTATCAAAAAATATCGTGAAACCTTTATCAGTAATTTTTTCCAAGGATAGTAAGTTTGTGCGCCAATCCGGGACGTGTAATGCGTTTTTCAAACGAATGTTTTTTGTTTCACCGAGAACTTCGGCACTGAATAATACTTCACCTTTCGCGAGTATATCTGTCCAACTATTATTTGCTAGACTTAGTTCAATATTGTTAGAGTTCTCGATTTTCACAAAATTTGATAGCGAATTGCAGAGATGCGAAGTTGCACCGCTATCTAAGCACCAATCACTACAGTATCTTGATTCGGTTTCGCGAAGTGTTTCTTGTCTTTCTCGTAAAGCTTCCGATACTCGGAGGCTTATTTCTTGACTTTGATTCGCCTTTTCGGGGATTTTATCACGTTTCTTTAAGCAATTAGCCGCATCACCGCACACCGCATCGATGACAACGGTACTTAAATTCACCGTTGGAATTATTTGTATCGTTCTTTTTCGGAACGAACTGTTTCAGTTTCCGCATTTTCTTTCCGCTTTTACTGGCGTATAATGCGTTTTGTACATTTGCATGTGCTACGTCGCTTGTTCTCGCATCATTTTCTTCAATGATTTTTATTCTTAACGTTTCCGGTGAAGGTAATTCGTCACGCGATTCAATTGCACATCTAAAGTTCTCGAAATTTGACGGCAAACTGTAAAACAACATTATTGACAACAAATCGGGATTAATGTCTACGTTCATTTCGATGAGTTTGCCAACCGTGTCGAAAAACTTGCTTACGTGTTCGGTACATCGGTACCGTTTTCCATTCGCTGTACACAGATAAAAATTTTGCGGAGTTTAAGGAGTAAGTAGTTAAACGTTCTACCAAAAGAGTGAAAATTTCTCCTGATGTAGTGAAAACCATTCTTTTATTTTGTCAAAGTAACTCTTTTTGATGTTTATTTTAACTACTTGTATAGTAGTTCAAAATTTTGAATATACAAAACGGAGAAATATTACACTTTTACGGTGTTGAAGATAAATTTAACATATTTGTGTGTTGAAATGTTTCCGAACCGGTGAACATGTGACTCATTTTAGGAGAAAAAATATTATTTCAACAACAAAGCGGTGTTAAAAAGTTCCAAAAGCATTCTGTTATACTTTTATGTGTTACATTCTCACCTCAAAATGAAAATATAGCACTTATTGGTAGTTAAAGAAAAAATAAAAGTGTAATTGTAACACCCGCAAAGCGTAATTTTAACACCATTAAAGTGTAACTGCAATTCCTTGAAAGAATAATTTCAACACCTTTGTGTAGTCAAACTAACACCTTTATTTCCTTTTCGATGTTACTTTCACTCCTTGAAATTTTAACTTCTTCGTGTTTAACTACTTGTGCAAATGGACGCGAGGGACCACCTAAAAAGAGTTAAAACGGTGTTAAATCTAACACCGCATTTTTATCTGTGTAATGTCAGCTGTTTTAACAGGGTAGCTTTCCGAGCTAGTCCTTTAGACTGGAATATGTTTTCAAGCTTTAACCAGGCTTCTCTCGTGGTCTTGCATCCTTTAATTTGCTTCAATTCACTAGGACTTATGGAGAGAATGATGTCTGATTTCGTCTTATCGTCGTTCGTCTGCCATAGTTTTGCGGCGATTTCCGTTGTTGTATCTCCCGGTACGATTTCTGGTTTTATCGATTTGCCTCTTACGTACGACCAAGCATCGTTCTTAATAAGCAAAGCCTGCATCTGTAATTTCCAAATGTCGTAGTTATTTTTGTTCAAACTTTCGATACGTCCCAAACTACTGGCACTCATTTTTGTTGACACGTGTTTTTACTGTCAAATTTTAAATTGAACTCGTTCACTTCAATAATTGTTTTTAACACTTTTACACCTTCTTCAGCGCTTCTGGGCCCGTAACTGGTTGCAGAGCTTGGAATTGAAGAATAGAGTAAAGCATACAGTTCACAATAAAAACAGATTTATGCAGGCACGTTTTACTATGTATTGTAACGTTTTTAAAGGTTCATTAATTTTTATTTTAAAACAAAACACGAAATAGTTAATAACTAATTTATTTACAAGCAAACTAATTTAACACTAACATTTAACAATAATTTATTTACAACCTCAAATCTAATTTATTTATTACAGCCGAGCGAAAGTTTATTACGCGGACTTTTGTGTCGAACTCTAACGCTGCATTCTCATTAGGGAAGACATCGGGTATCCGGGTACCCGAATACTACCCGTATAATTGTTACCCGGGTATCATTTTTTTATCCGGGTACCCGTTATTACCCGGGTACATCGGGTACCCGAATAATACCCGTGAAATTATTACTCGGGTAGCATTTCTTTACCCGGGTACATCGGGTACCCGAATACTACCCGTGCGATTATTACCCGGGTATCATGTCTTTATCCGGGTAATCGTTATTACTCGTGTAATTTGTTAGCACAGAATCTCGGAAAAACATATACCTATCTGTTCTTACATGATGAAAACTATTATTTTTAACATTCGGACACTCATGTAAAATTCGTGAATCCGTTTATGTTGAAATATCCAAACTTATACTCGAACTTACCCGGGTACCCGAATTTATACGGGTATCCGTGTCAGATCCGGACCTCAGTTTTACACGGGTACCCGAGCTCATAAGATTACCCGAGCACGATACGGGTACCCGGGTGGTATCCGGGTAGTTTATTCGGGTACCCGGGTAGCTCAAACATACGGGTATGTCTTCTCTAATTCTCATCGAACTGACTAACATTGAATTCCCGTTGAATCCGGCCGCATGCTTTTAAACTGGGGCTGTCTTTCTAGATCATTCTAGACGGAGAGTCTCGCTTGTCTGCCGAAGTTTCTCGTGTAAGACGCGTCGGCGATGACGCACGCGATAGGCTGGCGCCGCAATCGCCACACTGCCCCCTTCTTAAAAACGTTTCGTCTCGGAACGTTCCTCGTGATAGCCTTGAAGGAGGATGTCGAAATCGGCATGCTGGCCCCTCTTCACAACTTCCGATCTGGAAGAAATAGCAGTCCACGGTTTTCTTACTGCCGACAGCTGCCTGTGGGTGGTGACTGCAGACTAGGACTTCAATTCTCGTTCCGTTGAAGATGACTTCTATCATGCTTCGAATGACCCTCCAGTCCAGTCCGTCTAGTCCGCAGCCCAATTTAGGAATGGCTAATTTCGTTTCCTTGCCTTCTACCAGCTGTCTCCTCAAGCTCCATAAAGCTTTCCAAATACTGCGATAGTCAGGCTTACCGCTTGATGTCTTCTTGGTGACTAAGTAGTACACGTGTCGTCTTTGTTCCGCCTCCGTGTGGATGATCTGCAGGCTCTTGCCCACCATGGGGTGCTGTCTTAGGAGTTCCTCGACCTGACCAAATTTCTTCCGAAAGACTTGGGCTATCCCCTTGGACATCCTTAGGTCTTCTGCCACACAGTGGGCCAGACTGTACTCTGGTGACACTTGAAAAAGGTCTTGCTGTCTCTCTGTGGTCACTCCGAATCGCGCCTTGTTTCCTGTGGCGTGATGAAACATGAAGGTTTCGAAGTTCACTTCGGAACCTTGCGTCCGTTGTACTGTCCCTTCATTTTCTTCTCCGTTGTAAGGAGCCATTCGGTTGAAGTGGATAACTTTGGGTTTGCCATGTGGAATCTTCCTGATGCGATATATGACATCGTTGATCCGTTTCATCACTTTGTAAGGACCTTCCCAAGATGTCTGCAATTTTGGGGATAGATCTCGACGTCTTTGAGGATTGTAAAGCCAGACCAGTCCTCCAGGTTGGTATCCCCCATTCTGAGCGTTGATGTCATAATGCTCCTTCATTCGATCGCTGGCCGTCTGTATATTGTGACGCACTTGACTGTGAATGTCGTCCATTTTCCTGCGTAGGCCGCTAACGTAGTCTTCGTCGGCAGGAACTTCACCGGGCTTCACGCCAAACTTCAGGTCGCAGGGCAGCCTTGGGTCTCTCCCAAATACCACTTTCGCTGGTGTCTCTCCTGTTGTCTCATGAACGGACGAACGGTATGCCAGTAGAAAAAGGGGAATGTACGTGTCCCAGTCTCTCTGATGATCGGAGACGACTTTGGACAAATGTCGGTTGATGGTTCTGTTGAATCTTTCCACCATTCCGTCCGACTGCGGGTGAAGTGCAGTGGTTCTAGTTTTCCGGATGCCGAGCAGAGTACACACGTTCTTGAACAAAACCGATTCAAAGTTTCTCCCTTGATCTGAATGCAGCTCCATGGGTGCACCATACCGACTGATCCATTCTCGGACAAGGACTTCAGCAATAGTTATCGCCTCTTGGTTTGGTAGGGCGTATGCTTCAACCCACTTGCTAAAGTAGTCCATCACCACGACAATGTACTTATTTCCACTATTCGTTTGTGGAAATGGGCCGGCTACATCTATGGCAACTCTCTCAAAAGGACTTCCCACGTTGTACTGTTTCATAGGAGCCTTGCCTCGTCTGTGGGGGCCATTACTAGCTGCGCAGACCACGCACTTCCTACACCAGTCCTTTACGTCTTCCTTGCAGTTCACCCAGTAGAATCGCTCGCGCACCTTTTCCATAGTCTTCTTGATTCCCAGATGCCCTCCCGAAGTTCCATCGTGAAATTCCCTCAGAACTTCCGGCACCCTATTCTTGGGGATCAGTAACTGTGTCTTCTGTTCCGTGCCTTCCTGGTCCTCGATGGTTCGTTTCAGAAGACCATGATCCAGCACTATGGAGTCCCACTGCGCCCAGTACGATTTTACGGATGGTGCACACGGTGCTACCTCTTCCCAAGTAGGCCTTGCCTCCCTACTTTTCCATTCCAGCACCAATTTCAAATCCTGATCGTTCTCCTGGTCTCGTCGCAATTCTTCACCTTGCCATTTGTCGTCTATAACGGCCGTCCTCGCAGTCGTGGCTACTTTCTCCTCCAGACGACTACAATGCTTACAGTCTTCAGCACAAGGTCTTCTCGACAGAGCATCGGCATTTCTATGGCTAGTTCCGGCCCGATGCTGGATTTCAAAATCGTATTCCTGAAGTCGTTCGATCCATCGTGCGACTTGTCCTTCAGGATTCTTGAACTGTAGGAGCCATTTTAAAGCGGCATGGTCCGTCCTCAGGAGGAAATGTCTGCCATACAAGTACTTGTAGAAATGTTCTACGGTCTTGACCACTGCTAGCAATTCCCTTCTAGTGACGCAATAATTTCGCTCCGGCTTTGACAGGACTTTGCTGAAATAGCCGTTCACCTTCTCTTGCCCATCTTGTATCTGGGAGAGTACACCACCAATACCAACGTTACTAGCGTCGGTGTCCACAACGAACTTGCCTTCTGGGAGAGGATAACTCAGAATAGGAGCACTTATCAAGTACTGTTTTAGTTGTTCAAAACTAATTTGGCAATGTTGGTCCCATTCAAACGGACGACCTTCTTCGGTGAGTTTTGTCAACGGCTTAGCGATGTCCGCAAATCCAGGAACATAGCGACGATAGTAAGTGCAAAGGCCTAGGAAACTCCTTATCTGGTGTTTATTCTTGGGAGTTGGCCAGTCCTTCACGACCTGAATCTTTACTGGGTCCACGGCGATTCCATTCCCATTAACAATATGGCCCAGATAATTCACTTCCTTCTGGAACAGGTGGCACTTCTTGAGACTAAACTTCAGTCCGGCTCCGCGAAGTCGCTGGAACACTCCTTCCAGGTTCTTCAGGTGGTTGTCGAACGTTTTTCCCACCACAATTATGTCGTCCAGGTATACCATGCACGTCGTCCAGGAGAGACCCTTCAGAACCGTCTCCATTAGCCTCTCGAATGTCGCTGGGGCATTACATAACCCGAACGGCATCACTGTGAATTGCCATAGACCCATACCAAGAGAAAACGCCGTCTTTTCTCGATCTTCGGGCGCTAGTTCCACTTGCCAATAACCACTCTTTAGATCCAAGGTCGAGAAGATCTTTGAACCAGCCAGAGTGTCCAGGGTGTCATCAATCCGTGGCAGAGGATAGCTATCCTTTTTGGTGACGTTGTTGAGCAAGCGATAATCTACGCAGAACCGTGTGGATCCATCCTTCTTCTTCACAAGCACTACCGGTGATGCCCATGGGCTGCTCGATGGCTCAATTACATTGTCTTTTCTTTTCATTGTCTGCGTTCTGCTTCTTCACGCTTCGCCGATGGTAACCTCCTTGAAGCTTGACGGATGAGTCTTTCTTCTCCGGTCTCTATCTTGTGTTTGCCGATGTCGGTTCTTCCCTTAAATCCATTTTCTACCTCAAACAAGTTTTGATAGTGACAGATCAGGTTCTTGGCTTTTATCTTTTGCTCTGGAGTCAATTCCTGGGCCGTCGACATGATCGTTTCCAACAACTTCTTAGGGGCCTTCATCTCTCGCATGTTTACTTCTAGCTGGCGGGAAATGGAGGACACCATGGCACAGCTTCCCAAGATGGTACCTTTCCTGATGTTGATGGAGAAACAGTTCACGTTCATTAGGCGAACTGGTATTTCTTTCTTTGCTGTCAACAAAGTTTTCCCAACTAGAACTCCTTTTCCAATCTTCTGATCGTCGGTATTAGGTTCGATCATAATGACTTGCCCATCTTGGAAAGCGCCATTCAGGTTTCCGTCGACTATAACCTCGGTTCTGCTAGGCAATGCAACATCTTCTGCGAGAACAACTCGAGCGGCCACGTCCTCTCGTTGATGTAGAACCAACTCCTCGTTATTAACCGCCATCACGCCACGCTTCAGATCCAATTGGAACCCATGAGCACACATGATGTCCATGCCCAGAATCGCCTCATCCTCTATTTCTGCTACCAGCGCACGGTGTTTGATGGGAGTCGCTCCAATGGTAATGGTCACCTCTATTTCACCATGGACAGTCGCTGATGTTCCGGTTGCTGTCCTCAGTCTCCATTTAGTCGGCTCGGTGCGTCTTGATGACTTGATAACGTCGGGCCTCAAGATAGTCTTCGTCGCACCCGTATCCAGTAACATGGTGTGAGGGATGTCATCAATGGTGGCATCCACGAAGATACTGCTGGTTAATTGCCGCAGGGCTATCACTTTCGTGACTTTTGTCTTTAGGGGCCTTTGAATACGGGTCGACGTTTGCCCCTCTGCACCGACCCGGCTTAGTTTCCCTGTGGCTTCCTTCGTGAAGGCTCCTGCCTAGCCTTGGGACACCGCCTGCGAACATGTCCCTCTTCCTGACAATTCCAGCACACCAGAGGATTCTTCTGCCTCAAGGCTTGTTCCACAATGCGGCGAACATCCTCCGTGGTGGTATAATCCTTGGGCCGCTCCTCTGCAGCAGATCGCACCTGGACGCTGGCGGGTTCTTCTTCTTGGGAGTCCATGGCAGCTCGTACCTTGACGTGTCCTCTTGAAACTCGCTTCGTCGCCTCGTATTCCAAGGCGTAGGCCAATGCGTTCTTGGATGTCTTAGGGTGGGACATTCTCAATGCCTGCTGATTGTCCGGATCACGGATTCCACCCACGAAGGTCTGCAGCGTCAAACATTGCAGGAAATCATCAGGAGCTGCAGGATATGCCAACCGGGCTAGGCGCGCTACATCAGCCTCGAATTCCTGAAGACTCTCTTCGGATTTCTGGTAACGGTTTCTCAGCTGCGCATGGTACACGTCGGTCAGATGCGCCTGGCCGTAACGCATCTCCAGCCGGTTCACCAGCTTGTTGAAGTCTTCTTGTTCCTCTAGCGGCATCACTTGTAGCACATCGATAGCGTCCCCCCTCGAGGCCACAATTAACGAAGTGGCCTTTTCCCTGGCCGTCCATCCATTCGCTTTTGCTGCAGCTTCAAACTGTTTGAAGTAGTTAGGCCAAGAAGACTTCCCATCGAACGTCGGTGGTTTTATTTTCAATTTAGAAGTTTCCGCTGGTCCTACCACAGTTTGGGCGTCATTATTTTCTGGCATTCCTGCTGGTGACGGATCCCCGAACACTCGCAACCCTGCCATGATTTGCTCGAGATTCTTAATTTTATTATCCTGCTGGAATAGTATTTCTTCAACATTTTCTTGCAGATTCCTTGTCTCTTCTGATATTTTTACAACTAGCTTATCTTCCAGCCCCTTTGATTGCTCTAGAAATTCATCCTTCAAATTATCAGACTGTTCTTGTAATTTAGTTTCCAGATTTTTCGACTGTTGTATCAATTTATTTTCTAAAATTTTCACATTTTCTTCCGTGTTTCTAGAGTATTCCATTAATTTATCCAGATCGTCTTTCAAATTTCCGGATTGTTCCAACAATTTATTTTGCAATTCCTCTTTGAAACTTCTGGATTGTTCCTTTAATTTAGCTTCTAAATTTCCAGATTGTTCCATTAATTTAGTTTCCAAATTTCCAGATTGTTCTCGAAATTTCTCGTCTAATATTTTAGTTAAATCTGCAGGTCCGCTCGAGATTTCAAAAAGAAAGTTTTCCGGGTCCTCTCCTGCTTCTAGTAGCGCTTGGTGGAGTGCAAAATCGATTTCTTTCCGGAAATTTCCAATTCGCGCTCTTCTAATTCGGTTTTTAAGTCGTTCACGTTAAGTCGTTTAAGTCTTTTAACGGCACTTTCTTTGAAGCCATTGTTTCTTTTTCAACACTGCACTTTGTTTAATAATTTGTTTAAATTCAATTTAATTTTAATTGTTTATTTATTTTTACGAACCGAACACCTGGCACCAATGTAACGTTTTTAAAGGTTCATTAATTTTTATTTTAAAACAAAACACGAAATAGTTAATAACTAATTTATTTACAAGCAAACTAATTTAACACTAACATTTAACAATAATTTATTTACAACCTTAAATCTAATTTATTTATTACAGCCGAGCGAAAGTTTATTACGCGGACTTTTGTGTCGAACTCTAACGCTGCATTCTCATCGAACTGACTAATATTAGGTTTGTTCCAGCAATAGTTCGGAACTAGTTCGAAACCATCAAAAACATGCAGTCAACAAAATTGTACACTTGACGGCGCCGTTAAAATCGGTCATTACTTCGGTGGGAAACTGTTTTTAACGGTTCCGAACTAGTTACGAACTGTTGCTGGAACAAAGCTATTGAATTCCCGTTGAATCCGGCCGCATGCTTTTAAACCGGGGCTGTCTTTCTAGATCATTCTAGACGGAGAGTCTCGCTTGTCTGCCGAAGTTTCTCGTGTAAGACGCGTCGGCGATGACGCACGCGATAGGCTGGCGCCGCAATCGCCACAGTATATTTACACGTAACTATGTATAACAACATAATCGGGCTTTTGAAACGTAAGGTAATGCGATACATTAGCAATTTTCGAAATTGAGAATTTTCAGTTTCTTTAAGATAGTTCATAAATGAATGGACGTCGAATAGGTAGACGAAATTGTTTGGTATATTTTTATAGATTCCAAAATTGTATAGTTTAACCGTCTTTGTCACTCTTATAGTTTACGAAATCCCCATTGTGACCCTTTAATAATTGTAACCCTGTATGGTGGATAAAACTATTATTGGTTTGGTGGTTCATGCTCTTAGGCACGAGCCGCCCTTGCTTGAACGATTGAACATAGACATCAATGAGCCAACTAAGTATTTGCAACTGATTTTATCATGTAAACTTAATTCTTTTTTTTTAATTGGAACAAATTTTGAATCGATCGAGACATGAATGAATACTTGCCAATTCACAACCGTTCTTAAAATTATAGTTTCAGGAAATCGTTTTACCGGTACACACAGCTGAAATCAGACCACCGCTCTTTTCTTGTTCCCGCAGTATTTTCCCTACTTGTGGGTCTTCGCTCAACTGTTTCCAGCCGAACTGACCGCCGGCTACGACGATCAAGTCATATGGACCTTTTTTCATGGCTTCTGCTAGACTAATTTCCGGAAGTATTTTGATTTCTCTTGCGCCTGCAACAGGGTTATTATCTGGACCTGCTAGTGTCACGTTGACCTGAAATGAAATTAAATGATTATAATTAAAACAATTATGATAGGAACCGAGTGGAAAACATCTAGTCACCGAAAATTTTGGAGTTACACCCATTACCGTTTACTACTTATTAAAAAGTAGTATCATCTAGGTATAAAAGTTGTAACTTGACACGAAAAAGATTATTAATGAATGTCTGTTTCAACTTGAAAACAGTTATTGTAAGATCTGTGTCGAAGCAACATTGTGTTTCACACTAGCTCCACCGAAAATTGGGATATTTTATTGTCAAGTGGACCAATTTTGAAAATCGTCCCCACTCAACCATCTCCAAATTTCATGGAATTTTGTAAGTAGACTCTAAACGATATTGTACCAAATTTTTGTTGTATATCTAACACGGTTGATTTTTTACGGTTTCTCAACTAAAATGTGTTTCCCTACGCTTCGTGCGTGAAAATATTCCAACTTTAAATTACTATTGGATCAATTCATACGGAGTACGTGTGCTTGACCATTCTTAAAAAAATATTTTTCGTCGAGAGTTAACTTTATATGTGACCGTTCATGTACCTTATCTTCCATTTTTCAAAAATCGGGTTTTTTGCATTTTCTTACAAACAGAAAGCTGCTGAACACGGTAGTTTTTCAGATTATCGATATCTCGATCCATTCAAAATTTCTAAAGTTGGAACTTTCGAAAAGTCAGTGTTGAGAAAAACAGTGTGAAAGTTTGAAGATCTCTTTTCTTGAAGTGTTCACTCGTTTTTTGTTACTTTTGGTTCATTTTTTGCATTTTATTTTATTTTTTGTCCTTAGTGAATACAGAGCATGATTTATTGAGGTTTTACGCCTGCCCTGCTTTAAATAACTTTCAAAGAAAGTATGAAGTATTTGGTATCAGCATACTCAAAAAAGAAAATTCTGTTGAACTAGGCTAGAAAGCACATGAGGTTCCATTTAAAAAAATGACTTGCGACCTACTGAAAATTTGAAATGTTGTAAAAATGTTAAAAACCAAAATACAATCAAAGCAGTGATTTTCTGAAATTACTTGATCGCATTAGAACGAAAATACACGATTCATCGCTTTCTAGATTGAAAAACAAAAGTTTTTTTTTCGTTGTCATGAAAACCAAAATTATCTAATGATACATATTCGGACTCGTAATGAATTTATATCAATCACAATAAAGTTGTTATCATTTCCGGCGAAACCGGAAGTCCTAAGGTGCTCGATAGTATGTCAAAAAACTCATTTTTTTTGTTTAATTTACATATTACAAATTTCACGTAAATCGAATAAAAAATAAAAATTCTAGAAGGGTGAGAAAATAACGTGGGACATCCGGTATGTAGGTATGTAACTGTAAAATGGGTGGAAAGTATAAACAAGAGGCAGACAGTAAAAATCAATTTCGGTTTTTGTTAAGTAGAAGAAAAAATCGTAGACTTGCTATGTTACGGTAAATACATACAGGCTGTCTTACAAAAAACGCCCCAAGCCATAACTCCGTTATTTATGGACTTATCTTAACAAACAAAAAGGCAAATAAAATGAGACTAAAAATACTATAAAGTGAGTCCAGTTTCAATTTTTTTTTAAATTACCTTCAAGGTCAAACGACTGTCAACTTTTATTTTTCAAATGGCTCTGTATATTTTTTATTATTATATCTGGTAGAGATTTTTTTTCTAAATCCAATAATGTGCAACACTTTGATATTTAGAAAACATTTTTCGTAAAAAAAGAAATGAACTACTCTATTACGCAAAACGTGCTTTTCATAAAAATGTTAAAGTTTGTCGTGAAAACAATGTCACTAAGGTTATTTTTCACAGATGTTCTAAACTATCAAGTTCTTCTACTTGTACGACTTATTGTTTCCTAAAAAAAAGCCGATTATGGATAACAATCACCTGACTGACTTATTGCAAGTATATTTTGAATGCAATAAAAACCGCAATCAAGCACAGAAAACATTAATGAAATAACTAAAATTAAGTCTACAACTGTGTAAGTTGCTTTGGGAAAAAATCCCTATCTATAGAGACGCAGTGCTTGTGTTTTTATTGCATTCAAAATATGCTTGGAGTAAGTCAATCAACTGAGTATTATCCATAATCGGCTTTTTTTAGGAAACAATAAATCATACAAAGAGAATAACTTGACAATTTGAAACAACTGAAAAATAACGCTCAGTGACATTGTTTTCACGACAAACTTTAACATTTTTATGAAAAGCATGTTTTGCGTAATAGACTAGTTCATTTTTTTTTACGAAAAACATTTTTTAAATGTCAAAGTGTTGCACATTATTGGATTTAGAAAAAAAATCTCTACCAGATATAATAATAAAAAATATACAGAGCCATTTGAAAAATAAAAGTTGACAGTCGTTTGACCTCGAAGGTAATTTTTAAAAAAATTGAAACTGGACTCACCTTATAGTACTTTTAGTCTCATTTTATTTGCCTCTTTGTTTGTTAAAATTAATCTATAAATAACGGAGTTACGGCTTGAAACACCTTTTCAAACGAGTAAAAATATTTTAAAATTTGAATAACATTATAAACAAATAAATAAGTTAGCATAATAATTTTGAAGTTTTTAAAGAGTGTTGTGTTGATGAAAGGAGCCGAGTTGCTTATTTTAGAAAGATTTATTTTTAATTCAAAAATGGTACAAATTGTTTATGTAACTGACATCTCATAACAACCTATTGTTTTTATATACAACGTTCATTCATGGGCTTCTGATATGCATACACGTACATAACAAAGAGAATGTGCTGATAAAGAAATTATCAGTAATTTAATGATTTGTTAATGTCATGTTAATTGAATAACTAAATTGACTGAGAAACACTAGCACAACTTTTCAAAAGGAAAAACTAGTGACGTGACCAAGTTCGTCTTGTGATGAGAGATAAGGAAACTTTTGTAAAGCTTGATTAGCTCTGGTGTAATTTTTGTATTAACTATAATTTCACATAAAGACAATAATATTAAAACTTGTAAAAAACTGCTACCGACCATAAACTTAGAATTATTTGAAATGGTCACTCATTGTCAATCATACCTATACTATACAAGCGTAGAAAGTTGCTTCAGTAATGTTTTGACAGATTTTAGAAAAAATCATAAATAAAGAAGTTATGTTCGATTTTCGAAAATTCCAATTTTTAGTTTTTCTCCGATTGTAAAGAAACCGTTTGAGATATTTCAAATATCTTAATAGATTATTAATTAGCATGAAATTTGACAACTTTGTCTCCATTTAACCGATTCTCTATCTCTTATAATAAGCGAGATCCCCATACTGGCCCTCGAATTTCAATCACATTGTATATCTAACTCCTTATTATAAGCAATGGCGGCTGGTGCATAAGAGCTGCAGTGCTGCAGAACTGCCAAAATAATAAAATGATGTTAAAAAAAATTTCGAAAAACTTGCGAGAAATGCATAGCAAGATACGCGATTAAATAGTTTTTATTTTTAGCGCGCGCGGTGATTTTACGCAAGCCAGTGGAACTCTCTACTGCCGTTCGGTAGCTTTAATAGGCGCAGATACAGCATTTATCTGGGCCATTTGAAGTAGATCTGTGCACCGCCTCGAACGCCCCCGCTATTTCCCTCGTTCCCCTCCCACATAGACTTAATGTCGCGAATTTAAAGCGGACTTGGAGCTGCAATTACTGCAGTACACGCACGATAGTGGGAATTGATTGGCGCTATATAAATGCGATTTTTTTAATGCACAAGTACTTTTGCAATTTTGAAATCATTTAACCTTACCACCATGGATGTTGTTTTTAATTTGATTAACATAAAAAGATTTTTTAAATATAGTTATGAAGAGAAAATTGAATTAAAGAAAAAAGGTCGACCATTGCCGGATATTATTATAGAAACAGCTGGAGTTAGTAGAGGAAAACCATATAAACGTCAATTTTCAAAAGAAATATATAACAAAAATAAGTGGATTTGTGGCTGCGATAAGAAAAACGCTTTATTTTGTTTTCAGTGCCTACTATTTAGCGGCGATGAAACTTGGACCGAGGTAGGGATGACTGACTTTAGTGCACCTAAGTGAAAAAGTAAAAAAGCATGAAAATTCCAAAGTCATCTTCACAACACCATGGAATTAGCTTTACTTGGGACAGTTGATATTAGATCTCAATTAAGTTCAGCTTACTGGACAAATTTACAGCAACGTGACGAGAACGTAACGAAAAATAGGTATGTCTTATCAAAAGTTATAAACTGTATTAAATTTTGTGGAGCATTTGAATTGGCACTGCGAGGTCATGATGAATCTGAGACCTCGCCAAATCCGGGAATATTTCGTGGATTGATAAATTTTTCTGCTGAACTGGATTCAACTTTAAGTGAACACTTGAAAAAAGCGTCTGTATTTAAAGGCACTTCTAAAGAAATTCAAAACGAACTCTTGGACTGCATACTTGAGATTTGCCATGAAGAAATAATTAAAGAAATTAAAAAGGCATCGGCTTTGGCCGTTATAGCTGATGAAACGACGGATGTGTCTGCAAAAACTCAACTTGTAGTAATTTTGAGATATACGCGAGATGATGGGGAACCAATTGAACGTTTTTGGACGTACCTAAATCCTGAAAAATGCGACGCTGAAACTCTTTCTGAAAATATTTTAAGTATTATAGATCCTTTAATTGAACATTCACCTAATAAGTTAATTGCGCAGAGTTACGATGGAGCAGCGGTTATGAGTGGACAACATACAGGAGTTCAGGCAAAAATTAAACAAAAATATCCGTTTGCCCATTTCGTACACTGCTACGCCCACCAATTAAATTTGATTATGTCCAAAGCTGTTTCTGCAAATGCTCAAGTACGTGTCTTTTTCGGAAATTTGCAAGATATCCCTGGATTTTTTAGTAATTCTCCTCAACGTGTAGAAGTATTAAACAAAATTGTCAGAAGAAAAATTCCTCATGGTGCTACCACTCGTTGGAATTTTAACATACGTACAGTTAATGTTGTATTTGAAAACAGAGAGTCTCTTATTGAGTGTATGGAAGAAATAGTAGAACACTTCACTCAGGCAACCGTCTGCAGTGCTGCTAGTTCTATTCGACGAACTTTACAAGATCCAGTGTTTGGTTTTTGGCTTACTTTCTTCCATCATGTAATGTCACATGTTGATATTTTATTTAACCAATTACAGAGGAGAAATACAGATCCTACACAGGTAAAACATGCCATTGATAATTTTGAACAGAGCATCGTCCACATTCGGAATACAATTGATGATATTGTTAATGAAGCTTCAAATATCTGTACTAAACCACAGCCAAGTAAACGAAAACGTTCCGGTAATAACAGATTTGATAACCGTGTTGCCGCATTAGAAGTCTGTGATATTGTTACAAATTCTGTCAAAGATAGATTTATTTTCAAAGATCATCTAGTGGCTGCATCCTTTTTCTTTTCAGAACAATTTGGAGAGTATTGTGGCAAGTTTCCTGAAGACAAGTTAACTACTATTTGTTCAGCTTATCCCACGCTTGAAAAAGAACGACTGCGCACTCGCACTGAGCTGTCTGTTATTTATTCAAGAAACGACTGTAGGGAAATAAAGGGTGCGTTACCACTTTTGAAATTTTTGATTAGAAATAATTTAAGTGAAGTAATGAGGGAAACAAAGAAAATACTAGACATTGTAGTAACAACCCCAATGGCGACAGCTGAAGCCGAGCGTTGCTTCTCGACTTTAAAACGAATTAAGACGTTCCTCCGTAATACCATGTCTGAAGATCGCTTGACAGCTCTATCGATGAGTTCTATTGAAAACAAATTTATTTCTGAAATCGACACCTTTAATGAGATGGTCATCGACAAATTTGCGACTAGGAAGGTCCGAAGAATAGAATTAATATATAAAAAATAAGGGAAGTTTATACTTTACTGATGATGTGATGATGTTATAAGTTATTGTATACATAAATTCTTCAATAAAATGATTACCCAAAAAAAAAAATTAACCCCCCCCCCCTCCTGCGGAGGTTGGGGGTTTTCCAGAACACCTGCTACATTACTCCACGAGCCGCCACTGATTATAAGTATACTGGGTGATTCCAAAATGGCGATTAAACGCGTTATTCTAAACCCTTCAGAGAGTACCAGAAAAATGTCGAAAAAATTCTAAATACAACTTCGCGAAATTAATTTTTTTGTAGTTATAAGCAATTTTTGTAAGCTTTAAGTTCATAATTTAATGAATTTTGTTTAGAACAAATAAAAAATGCAATAAACTTTATGCAGAAGTTCATTATTCAAGCTTTATTGTGAATTCTAAGAAGTTAAACCAAAACTTTGACTTCTTATATTTTGTAAAATTTTGAAATAAAAATTTTTTCAACATTTTTCTGGCACTCTCTTAAGTGTCTAACGTACAGAAGAGCTAATTTGCCATTTTGAAATCACCCTGTATATTACAGAAACAAACTGTTCAATAGTAAAGATTGTGTTCAAGACAGTGATCAATATGATCATTGTTTCAATGAAAAATTACAAACCGAACGGTAAGGTTTTTATATTCCTCCATAATATCCATTTAAAATGTATGTAATTAATTAATTTATTACAGACAAGAAACTGTAAATGTTCAGAATGATACTGGTTGTGGAAAAAATACGGAGATATAAAAGCCGTTATAGACCACTTTATTTCTTGTACAAAATTTGATTCCATTTCTATAATAATAAGTGAAACAAGAAATGTTTGGCAGTTCGAAAATGTAGTGTTTATTCATTTTCATGTTCTGCAGTTAGTGAATATTAAGATCAGATTGCTTTGAAAAACAGTTAGTTATTATTATGTCAATTTGTTGTGAATGTACGAATATAAAAATATAATCATGAATAATCTGTGACTGACCATTTTTACAATTGGCGACGAGGATGGGATTGGATTGAATTTGATAATGCCGAAGGCAGAGAATACTGGTACAAGTGAGGATGACCCGATCAAAGCTCTATTGGCTCTAATGATTAAAGATCGTGCAGATCGAGAAGAGGAGCGACAACAGTTAATGGAACATGAACGCCAAGATAGAGAGGAGCGACGACAGTTCATGGAACAATTATTGCGGCTTACGGTTGGTCCTGTCACGGGTAATGCAGTACCAAAAACCAGCAGCGTACCTAATTTCCGATCGTATTCAGTCAGTGAAAATTGGAACACTTATTTTACATGCTTGCAGCAGCATTTTGAAGCACACGGGGTAATTAATGATGAGCAACGACGCGCTTATTTCTTATCATGGGTTGGTACCGAAACTTACGAATTGTTGAAAAAACTTACTGGTGGTGTAGACTTACCGACACTTTCGTACCAGAATCTCACTGAAGCACTTAACAACCATTTCAAGACAACGACTCATATTTTAATGGCTCGCTACAGATTCAACCATTGCACTCTAAAACCTGGTCAAACACACGCTCAGTGGCTCGCAGAGTTACGAGGCCATGCAACAGACTGTAACTTCAATTGTCCAAAGCAAGAGTGTAGTCAATCATTGGTCGACGAGCATATACGTGACATGATTATCGTGCACACACTTTATAAACAAGTTAGGACAGCAGCACTTCAAAAGGAGAACCCTTCGTTGGATGGCGTGATTAAATTTACGCAAATTTACGAATCAACTCAGGCGGCCAAGCAGACATTTTCTGGAAACAGTGGGAATCCAAACAACCAAGATGATGTCAATAAGATGTCGAGCAATTATGGGCAGAGGCGAGGTCGATCACAGTCGAGAATACGTGGCAAGTTTAAAAATAACAAGCAGACGGGCAAGGAAACGGACAACGTCAACTTAGAAAAATTCAAGTTCTGTCCTGGTTGTTTCAAATCACATCCACGGTTAAAATGTCACCATCTCAAGACGAAGTGCAACAAATGTGGCAAGACAGGTCGTATTCAGTCGGTTTGTCAGTCAACGAAAAATTCAGTAAAACGGTACGAAGGTAACGAACTTTTGGCGGTTGACAGTGACAAGCCAGGACCGCGATACAACGTCAACGTTATCGTTAATGGTCGAGCAGTTAAGTTTCTAATGGACTCAGGGGCAACAACTTCAATTATTGGATTGCAAACATACGAAGAATTAGGCTGTCCAGCTCTCAAGGCAATCACGAGACAACTCAGCGCCTGTGGAAACCATGCAATTTCAGTCAAAGGTTGGTTCCAGTGCGAGGCACGAATTGGCACAAAGACAAGGCACTTACGTTTACTAGTAGTTAACAATCGCAGCGCTAGTAACTTATTCGGAACTCTATGGTTTCCGGCGTTTGGTTTCAAGATCAGTAAACCAACAATGGATATCGAGCTTATAAATGCATTAGAATTGGTTTTGGCAGATGTTGAGGTAACGCAGAATATCAAAATTGATGAAATTTGTGGTCGTCATCAACAACTATTTCATAATGAGTTAGGCAAGTGCACGTCGCTCAAGGCAAAATTGCATCTCAAACCCAACGCAGAACCGAAGTTCTTCAAGCCACATCCAGTTCCTTTTTCCCTTCAAGGCAAGGTCAAGGCGGAATTGCAACGCCTTCAAGACGCTGACATTATTCGTCCTGTTAAAATCAGCTATTTGTTAAACACTACTTTGATAGGACCTAGTTATAAATACGTTTCACGTAGTTACTGTTCCAATGGGAAAATTTTATAATGCCTATTTTTGCCTATTCATGCATAAATGCCTATTTCAGATAAAAATGCCTATAATGTGCCTTTTTTACTAAAAATTCTCAGGATCAATTTTGAAGTTGCAGAAAATAGAACTTTGTACATACATACTGTGTGGATACCCACCTGAAGAGAATTCCGGCTTTTTTGTTGAAAATGCGGAAACAACTAGCGGATATTGGTACATTTCTTTCTACAAATGTTTTCTTTGATGTAAGCCGAACTGGATGGCCGTGTCGCCGTCGCTTGAGTCATTTGATTTTTATTTAATCAGTCGGCTTTAATAAAAAAATATATATATTAAAACCGAATGCCTCTTCTTTCACCCCAGAAATTAAGAATTTAGAAATGATTTTAGTTATTTATTGTGAATCAAATTACCAGTAAATAAGAAACATTAAATTTAACGTTCTACTATAGTCCATTTTTCCTGCAGAGAATAATACAGGTTCACATAGTTAAAATATCTACTAACTCAGCAGGAATTAAGGTAGGAAACTGTAACACATTTTGTCTAAATTCATAAGATGTACCCGATTGCGAAGTATGCTGTGAGTATGCATTTGAATGCCTGCGAAAATTAAAATGTAAACGGTAAAAGCAGGATGAGAATTTCATTCTTTTTCATTTCTTTTCCTTTCGTAATCTGTTTATAGCAGACACGCTGCATCCTAAAATATAATTACACACACTCTCAGCAAAGTTATCATTTATGCACTTACCAGTGTAAGTTGCTGTTTTTTGAACAATTTGACTTATATTTAAGTGAGGGAAGTCAATTCTTATGTTGTTGTACGCTTTCGTTATCATTTCTTTCATTGATTGAGAAAGATGTCCTAATAAGCATTAAGTGTGTTTTAAAACGTAATGTCACTTTCCACATTTGCTTATGCAAAACAATACCTCCTGTAGGAGCCATATCTGGTTGTTATACTTAACTTAAACAAATACTACGAAATGAACTTAACAAGTGTAGTAATGAACGGCTAGAACGCTGGAAACTCAAGAAATACTGTGCGAAGACGATACTGTGGACGATACAAAGTAATCTGTCAAAGATGACAAATATATTAACTGACATTTACATTCCTGCTATCCTGGAGTGCGTTTAGAAAGTACGCCCGGACGCGCACCATTCGTTCGAAAAGTAGGATGTTTCTGACGTCACATCCCAGAACGTACACTCGCACCGTTCTGAAACTTCGTCCGCACGACGCACTTTTCATCGTTCTTTTTACTGCGACGTTTGGTGTGTGACTTGCGCATTAACGTGTTTATGTTATAACGTTCGAAATTGTAAGTTTTAACAATGGTTTTATTTTAACTTACAAAAGTAATGAAAATAGAAACAATAATAGTGGCTATCAGTGTAATATCTGCGGCGATATATTTACATAATTCAGCGTCTATAGTCCATATAAAATAAATGCGCATGTGCGGGGTTACACACACCATAAGCGTTCATAAAAGTGGATAAAAGGATAGGAAGAGAAGGTGTGACGTATATTTCTACGTCACACACCATTCGGAATGTTTACACTGAGAATCTAAACGCACTCCTGCTATGAATCCGGCAAAATTTTTTCGCATCCGTTTGTCCTTTGTGAATAAGACCGGTAAACAACCAATCAAATGTAAGTATTTTGAAATTCCCGCCAACCCATTATTCTCTGCAGGAAAAATGAACTATAGGACAACTTTTCAATCCAGTAGCCATGCGTCTCCATTATTTTACTATATTGAATCTTACTTTGTTGTCATGTCAGTAACTGTGTTTTTGTTAATGCTGAAATTCTGAGCAATTTGTGTAACTGTGACACCCTTTTCTATGAGAATAGTTATCTTAGCTTTTAAAACAATATTTACTGTAGAAATGATTGACAATTTCAAATAATTTTAAATTTGTGGTCGGTAGCAGTTTCACACAGCTTAAAAAATCTTGTCCTAGTTTTTTATGATAGCAATAGTACGTATGTACGCATATTAAAAATTCAAATTAATAAAATATGTTTATAATTTACTTGATTTTTTTTATTGTAATCAATTCTATTGTACAAAATATTTTTGAGACTATTATACTTTATTTGTGCCTATTTTGCATATATATGAGCCTTTTTTAGGCGCCTAAAATTGAATTTTTTAGTGCCTAAACTTCCGCAGTCTAGTTATCACTAATGGCACCAAAGACGACATGTCACATTTCTGGCAACGACATAGCTTCGTTTCAACCAAATGAAGATGTTTTTTTACGTATGTTCCGACCAAAACCTCACTGGGTAAAAGGTACGATTGTCAAGACAATTGGAAGATCAATGTATGTGATTCAGACAGCAAACGGACTACATCGTCGACATAGAAACCAGATTCGCAAACACTTCAATATCAATGATGAGGACTTTAGATTCAAAGACGAGACAACAGCTATCCCTACAGAACCTGAAACAGCAAATCAACCGGCTCAAGCAATTTCAGCTGATGCAAATTGAGGTACAGTTGAAGAATCGAAACCTTCAGTTCAACTTAGAAGATCGACTCGTATTCCAAAACCGAGAGTTCGATTCTCACCGTAGGATTATAATTTAGTGGGGAGGAGTTGTAGTGTTTATTCATTTTCATGTTCTGCAGTTAGTGAATATTAAGATCAGATTGCTTTGAAAAACAGTTAGTTATTATTATGTCAATTTGTTATGAATGTACGAATATAAAAATATAATCATGAATAATCTGTAACTGACCATTTTTCCAGAAAATATAGAACACGCACTTGAAATTGTTCAGGAAATTGACCTGTTTTGTACAAAAAGTAGAGTAGTCTAAAACAACTTTAACGTTTTTACAAATTTGTTATAGCCATACAGATTTTGTTGATACGCAGCCACATAATTATTTCGTGCAAGAAACTGGTACATTTTCATTGGATTTGTAAATATATACATACATACATTTATTAAGGGAATCTTTATTGACTTGCGTCTATTTCAGATATGCAAGAAGTTGTTCTACCTCGAAAATTACTGAGAATTTTCTATCTAGAATACCAATTTAAACAAATATTAAATAGTACAAAACTGATTTGTGTACAAAACAGAATCCCTTCAACTGCGATGTCACAAACATGTATGTTGTAAGTGAGCAGCGTAAAGGTATGCAGAACATCTCTTTGTTAAGATAAAAAATGTGCAATATAACCAGTAGGTACATTAAGTACATACAGAGGACATGTCGGAAAAAGTGTAAATATAAATAATCTCTTACGTTGGCATCTATTTCTACGGGTATTGAAGTAATTTTTGAAACAGCTTGGCAAACAATGAAAGAGGCTGCTGAAGAGGAAGCACGATTGGCACGGTTATATGGTGAATTAGACAGAAACAATGTACCTTATATTGCTGTCGTGGTCGATGGAGCCTGGAGGAAAAGATCGTACAATGTAAATTATAATTCTCTCTCTGGGTTGGTAAGTTTTGCAAAGTTGTATTAGTTGTTTACAGGCTTGCATTACTGGTTACAGGACAGGAAAACTTCTATTTTTAAGAGTTAGAAACAGATATTGTTGTGTTTGTGTTAGATCACAGGAAATCCGCCAGTCCCAGATAACATTTGTTACAAAAATTGGGACGTTATTTCAACATCTATGGAAACCAATATAATTGCAGAAGGCTTCAAACTAAGTATAGCCATGCAATAAAATATACCAAATTAATCCGAGATGGTGATAGCTCAGTATATAAAAAATTATCAGAAATGAGTCCTTATGGAAGAACTTTAGTGGAAAAAATAGAATGTAGAAATAACCTAATGAGAAATTTTTCATGAAGACTACGAGAAATTTCTAGTATGTCAATCTCCTTTATTTTGCCAAAGTACAAGAGTGATTTTAACATTGTACCATTGCTATCATAAAAAACTAGGGCAAGACTTTTTAAGCTGCATAAAACTGCTACCGACCATAAATTTAAAATTATTTGACATGGTCACTCATTGTCAATCATACCTACAGTAAATATCGTTTAAAAAGGTAGGGTAGCTGCTTGCATAGAAAAGGGTGTCACAGTAAGACAAAAACACATGGCTACTGGATTTAAAAGTTGTCCTAGTTTTTTATGATATCGCTAGTACATGTCATAATTTACAGATACAATATGTACCCGGGTACGTGAATACTATCACCTGTATCATTTTTTATCCGAGTATCCGTTATTGTTAACATTGCATGGATTATGGATTCCAACAGCAAAAAGGAGACCAGTGTCAGGGTACACCCGGCGCATAGTAGGTCAAATATGCATATCCAGCTTCAAAGATGCAATTCACAGGGAGAGACGATAAAAAAAGAAGGCTCATCTACATTTCAAGTGAACTAATAGACCTAGAGGGTCTAGCCGTCAAACTTGGAGGAGCAAAAACGACTTCATCCGACTTTTAACGAAAGTATACGAATATTTAAATTAAGCCACACATTAAAATTATACATTTGAGATATTCAAAATTTTAATTTTATATGTCTGTTGTGTTATTAGAATTAATTGTAAATCTGATAAGAATAAAAATTTGATTTACAGTAAACAATAAAATAAGAAGTAAATAGCATAACTTCTTATTCTCAGAAAGCCTGTTAATAATGCTTTGTAGTTGATGAAGTTGTCAATCGTTATAACGAAAAAGAAAACAAAGTACTAATAAATGCTCAAGAAAATAACATTACATAATTCGTTACATTAATTAGAAATATGTAAAAGATTTATAATTTGCACGTATTATTATAAAACTAACATTTTTATAACATACTTAACTTAAAATATGTGTATGCTGTATCATCAGAACATTTGGAAGTATATTGGAAGTAATTTTATTCTGATTTAAAGAGGATCAATTTTCCATTTGTGGTTATGACATTTCCAAATTTTGATTAAAATTTTTATTTATTATTTATCCTAATAAACTGTCAACACACAGCGAAACGTCGACTGTTAAATTGAAATTACAACGAATTACATTTACATTTTTTTTAATAATTTTTAAAGAATAAGAGAGTGTTTTAAATTATTATTTTTAAAATTGTTGCGTTAATTCTAATTTCTTAAACAATTCTTATTTTATTGGTACCTAGGTAATACATATTAAATTCCTTTTTTAGTTTTCTTCACTATAATTTGGTATTGAATCTGTTTTTATTTTTTCCAAATTTCGAAACAGAAGATTTGCATTATATTCTATCGAGTGAAAGAGTTATTACAAATAAACGTTCTCACTCCCACTTAAAACTGCACGTTGCATGTTTAATATCAGCAAAAAATTAAACAACAATTTAAAATTGTTAAAATTAGAACTTCAAATGGAAATTTAAAAGAGAATTTTCTTTAAAACATTAAATGACTGTTGCAAAAATTAAACAAACATAAATATTTAAGCTAAATAAAAAAATATGTATTTAAAACAAATTAAAACACATTTAAATTAATTTGTAACAATTTGTAGCAATTTAAATGAAATTAATTTTGAAATTATTCAATTGATATTGAAGTAGCAAAAATTATAGGAAAAGTCAAATATCAGAACATATAAATTATTAATATGTTGGTACTTGCTGTCTATAGAGGCATACAAATATAAACTATAAGCAGCTCTAAAAAAAGAAATTAAAGATAAGAAAATTATGCCGGAAAAGTTACATTTTTATTAGATTTCTCCAGAAGCTAAATAATCTTAATTATTATTTTTAATTCATTCCATTCCTTCGCTAAATTCGTGACAACCACCTCGTCTAAAGACTCAAAAGGAAATTTAAGAGAAAATTTCTTTAAAACTTTTCTCGCATTAAATAAAAATCAGAAAATTATCTATTTTTTTAAATCTAAATACGTAAGTAGATATTTATGTATTTGATCAGCTCTGATGTCCTCCTTAGCAGAGAAAATTAAAACGACTTTCCGCATTTAGAAGATGTAGTTCGTCCAAATTTGATCACAAATAAAGTTTTGCGCTTTGATTACAATTTGTCTTTTCTAATAAATAGTTTCAAACAATATTCATACAAATCCTTGCATTTTGAAATTTAATATCATTTTTACCTCCTAAATAAATGCAATTTCGAACATGTAGTTGGGTATGAAATAGGAAACTTTAACACAGAAAGTAATACTAAATAATACTGAGTAATTTATTAACTATCTCTTTTCTTACCAAAAGGAGGTAGGCGAATACTTTTGACGCAGTGCTCGTACATTTTTGTAATGTCTGATCAACTCTTTTTGTAGAATAAACACTGCGTGGCATATTGAACACATAATACACATTTAATTTTAATTTTTTTTCTGTACAGGGTGTAATCGAATAAGTTTCACTTATTAATACTGTAAGTTCTGAAATGATTTCTGCAAATATCAACGGTCTCCAAAAAAAAACACCTACCGCAAGAGAGCATTCGCCTTTTGTTTGAAAGCCTCTGCTCGTTCGTGAATGTGTCTGCACTCACACACCGTAAAATGAACACACCGTAAAATGATAAATTCTGCAAATGTCACGGTCACTGGTTAATGTCGCCCACAATATAATTCGATAACGGAATTTTCTACCATCTGTTTGATTAGATAGTTGGCATAATGACATCATGATATTCCATACTTTATATATCAAGTGTCCAATTGAAAAGTTTATCAAGTAGCCTTTGAATTTTTCATAACATTGTGAAGCAGGTCTGGAATTATATCAAAGCGAAATGTCACTTGACGTTTAGTATTTTCGTTCGTTGCACTAGTGTGCACACACAGAGTATTCGCATCTTGTTTTTACCTTATACATTAGTACGAGATGAACTGAATGCGCACTAATGCAGGAAAGAAAGCACTAATAAGTCACGTAAGGTTATAAGCAAAACACTACAACTGTTTGACAACTGTCATCCATTTAACGTCAATCGATTTAGGAAGCCATCCCTTTTTCGCTTCATCTTCTTTCAACAAAAAGTCAAAACCAACTTGATGAACTTTTCAATTGAACACTCGTTATAAATAACACACTATGTTATTTAGTTTGTGAGGCATATAGACAGACACTTATAAAATAATTTACGTAGTTACAAAACAGTGTTAGTTAGTTGTTGATTATAAAATGTCAAATTGAGATTTACATTAAAAACTATCCCAAGGTTTATATTTTGGTTCATTAATAACCGAAATACGCTACATTTTGGCGATCCTGCCAGGATTAAATTAATTTGGGGATAAAGAAAATGGCAGAAGATGAGACAGCACGTATTGAAGTGGCTATGCAGCGATTTCAGTTTGAGAAGTTTGACAAACTAACTGAATCTTGGGACAATTATATGTGTCGATTTGAATTGCAATGCCAAGCTAAAGGTTTGGTTGGAAATAAGGCAAGTTATGTGGAAGCAAGACGGATATTATTACTGGCTTCATTGGGTCCAGAACCATTGCAGATAATCAGGAATCATTTCTTTCCGAATCCTGTCGGACAAATAAATTACAACGATTTAAAGACTGTCTTACAACAATATTATCAACCACGGCCAACTATATTTTCGGCTAGAATCGATTTTACAAAGAGAAATCGATTGGAGGGCGAAACGTTTAGTCAATATGCAAACGAATTACGAAAATTAGCGGAGATCGATTTGCTGGAGGTGCGCGTTATGAAAAATTTGAGTTGGAAGTTCGTCAACGTTGGCCCACAGGGGAACTAAATGGAGCGACAGTGACGTTTGCACAAGTATTGGAATTAGCTGAAACATTGGAAAGAGCCGAAATAGAATGCAAGGCGAACAAAAATGAAATCACAATCAAGAAAGCATACCAGATTTCGAAAGGAAAACCTTCAAAACGAAACAAGAAAGATGAAAGATTGCAGGATCTAAATGATTCCAGTATATGTCAAAGATGTGGATTACATCACAATGATCCGAGCCATTGTCCAGCGAAGAATAAAGAATGCAATAAGTGTCATCGAAAGGGTCATTTTGCACGAATGTGCCGAATGAATTTTGCGAAGAACAAAAAGAAAATTAATCGATTAGAGGAAGAGACGTTGTCAGACAATACTTCTGAAGATTCCGATAATTCAGAAATAACGACATGTATCAAGTCGCTAAAAAATATCGGAGTATGCGCGAAGAAGGCCGTAATTCGGGGTAGATGTGAACGGAAAACCATTGACAATGGATTTTGATACCGGCGCAAGTCAAACAGTAGTTGGGTGGACGATTGGAAGAAAATAGGAGCACCAGCTTTGCAGCCGACGAAAACATTAAGATTATACGGTGGCTCACCAATCGAGACACTAGGAGAGGCGACTGTATATGTCAAAGCGTTTGGACAAAAGAAAAAATTGTGGTTGGTGGTAGTCAACGTCCAAGAAACCCCACTATTTGGATTTGATTGGACACGTGCATTCAAGATGGAAATCAACGGGGTAAAGGTGAAACACGTCAAACAGGATGTGTCAGCGAAAACGGCAAAGAATCCGACAGCATGACGAAGAAAAGTTAAGTACACTTCTGGAAGAATTTGACGGTTTATTTGCAGGACAAGGCGGAGAAATTCAAGGTTATAAAGCGGTGGTTCATTTGCGCGAGGATGCGAAGCCAATTCGTTTCAAAGCGAGACCAATACCATTTTCAATGCGTCAACGTGTGGAGAAAAGAATTAGATAGACTCATTCGTAACCAAACAATCGAGGAAGTGGATCCGTCGAAAACGCCAGTGGAATGGGCTTCACCGACAGTGAACGTAGAAAAGAAAACGGGGGCAATAAGGATTTGCGGCGATTTTAAGGTGACGATCAATCCTTATATGATAGTTGATAAACACCCGATGCCGACGTTCGAGGAGATTACTGCAAAACTGAACGGAGGAAAAATGTTCTCTGTTATAGATTTAAAGGATGCATATTTGGCAATTACCAGTTCAAGAGGAATCAAAAAATATTTGATTATAGCAACGCACAAAGGTTACTATCAGTACAGACGTTGTCCGTTTGAATAGCTTCAGCGCCAGGGATTTTCAAGGGTCATGGATAAAATACTACAAGGTCTGGATGGCGTAGGCGTATTTTTGGATGACATTATTATTACGGGCCGAACTGAGGAAGAACATTTACAAAATTTGCGATTAGTTTTAGAGCGATTACGTCAAGCTGGTATGGTAACCAGCATAGAGAAATGTAGATTTTTGGAACCGTCAGTGATGTTTTTGGGTCACCGAATTGATGCAGCTGGTATTCATCCAACAGAAGAAAAATTAATCGCTCTACGAAAACAACCGGCACCAAAGAATGTAAGCCAATTGCGATCTTTTTTGGGTATGGCAAATTACTATGCACGGTTTATTCCAAAATTACAACAACTGTGTGCTCCTTTACATCGCTTACTTCAGAAGGCAACGAAATGGATATGGACTACAAGTGACCAGAAGATTTTCGAACAAATCAAGACTTCGATTTCTGCGGACGCAACGTTAGCACATTACAATGAAAAATTACCGTTACTGTTGGCTTGCGATGCATGTGAATATGGTTTAGGAGCGACATTAATACAGAAGTATCCGAATGGAGAAGAAAAGCCGATTGCTTATGCTTCGCGTACGTTGTCAAAATCGGAATGTAATTATGCATCAATTGATCGGGAAGCGCTGGCATTAATCTTTGGCATTACTAAGTTTCATCAGTACTTGTACGGTAGAAAGTTCACCTTGATAACGGATCATAAGCCGTTAGAAATATATTTTCGGTGGAAAAAGGGAACTTCCGAAAACAACATCGAATAGATTAGCTCGATGGGCAATTTTATTAAGCGGATACATGTATGAAATTCAATTTGGGGTCTCATGAAAATGCTACGGCTGATGCTCTTTCAAGATTACCTTTACCAGCGTGTGAACGATCGAAAGAAGAAGAGGAAATCTCATCGGAGATTCGACAAATTCAAAACTGCATTTGGATGACCTACCGATTACAGTAGCGAATTTACAAAAGAAAACAGTAACTGATCCAGTATTGTCCAAGGTGTTGGAAAACTTGAATATCGGTTGGCCAGATAAAGAAAAAGTGTTTTCTGGATTTGGTAGCGTATTATGAAAAGCAGGTGAGTTAAAGTAAAACACGGAATTATTTGGTGGAAGGGCCGAATTTTGATTCCAAGTTGCTATCGACAACGCATTTTAAGAATGCTTCACGATGGACATATTGGAATAGTTGCAGCTAAAGCGTTCGCACGGCATTATGTTTGGTGGCCAAAACTGACAGCGATATAGAAAAATTCATTGCGCAGTGTGAAGGTGTCAGCAAAACCGAAATTGGCCAACTGAAGTTCCTTTATATTCATGGAACATACCTGACGGTCCATGGGAACGACTACACATAGATTTCGCAGGACCAATGGAAGGTCGTATGTGGTTTATCCTCATCGATGCATTTTCGAAATGGGTGGAAGTCAAACCAATGAAAAAAACATCAGCAGCAAAAGTGGTATCAACTTTACAAGAATGGTTTTCACGTTTCGGTTTACCAAAACAAATCGTATCAGACAATGGTACACAATTTACGGCAGGTGAATTCGAAGAGTTTTGTATAAAAAATGGTATTAAACATATCAAGACAACACCTTATCATCCGAAAACCAATGGACTAGCCGAACGCTTTGTACAAACCTTCAAACGACGTTTCAGTGCTTGCAAGGAAGGTGACTATCACAATCGATTAAATGAAGTGCTAAGAGCTTATCGTTTAACAACACAAAAAACAACTGGTCTATCACCAGCTGAAATATTTTTAGGTCGCCGACCTTTTACAATTTGGGACCAAATGAAACCTAATATCCGAACCAGAATGTCGAATCAAGTGGCAGATCAAAAGATGCAACACGATATTCGAACAAAAGAACGTTCATTTACCAATGAGGATCAAGTGTGGATTCAAAATGAACGTGGCAAGGGTTGTGACAAAGGTACCGTAGTCGATCAAACAGGCGTACATTCATATCACGTCTTGGTGAATGGTGACATCAAACGAAAACATGCAGATCAGTTACGTGAGCGAATGTCGGAAAATTCAAGTAATATTGAAGAAGTTATGGAAGAAACGAAAAGTTCACCTGCACGGGAAGACGAACCACTAGAAAATCAGAACGTAGTGGTGCCAGTTCCGGTAAGACGTTCCGAACGAGTACGCAGAGCTCCAGACAGATTTGGTTATGAAAAGTATTGAAAAGTTCAATACTGAGGGAAATAATGAGGCATATAGACAGACACTTATAAAATAATTTACGTAGTTACAAAACAGTGTTAGTTAGTTGTTGATTATAAAATGTCAAATTGAGATTTACATTAAAAACTATCCCAAGGTTTATATTTTGGTTCATTAATAACCGAAATACGCTACAGTTTGCTACATGATTGAAAAATTAAATGAATGTTACTATTCGTTAGTTTGTGACTTATAAAAGCAAATAAGAATATCTACATTCTATGTTGAAGACGGTGCATTTCCGCACAAAACAAAATGCGTTGATTTTATCACAATAATTTGGTTAATTATAAAATGTTTGTTATAACATTTATTTTATGTAAAACAATTACAATAATATTTTAATACAAGAAAACAAGATTTTCGTTATTTTCTGATTGAATTATAAATTAAACATACATCACATTCACAATGAGAATGAATGATTTTTTTGTATTTAAGTTAATTAAAATAATTTTATTGGAATACAAACATCCTATAGGTAAAAAGGAAATCCCCAAACTCCTTGCACTAATAATTACATTTTGCTAATTGTACATATTTTAATAAATAAAAAGAATTAGATACCCCTCTCCCACAAGAAAAAGTTCAACGGGCTTAAATCCGACGTAATACACCCAACTACCTTCCAGGGCTTTTCATGGAAAATAATAAAATAATAATAATAAAATAATTTTAATATCTATTTGATCCTTAATTATCATTGCAACTAAAAAATATTTATGTTGTTTTAAAGTACCTAATTGAATACTTTAGTTTAATATCTACAATATTTTTTAAAGCACTATCAGTTTCTTAATCTAAATTATATTATTAATTCACAAATTGCTATTGACTGTATTTAATCAAAAATATTTTGTTAAATTTGCCTTTTTTTGTTAATTCAATGCTTTTTTTTCTCATTGCGCCTCGTTTTTTAAGGTTTACTGATCCCTTATTGATGGTGAATTTATTATAAAATTGATTATCTATTTATAACTAACCTTTATTCCTAAACGTTAGTTTAAACGTATTTATTGCTTCTATTTATAAGAACTCTCCGTAAGATACAAATAAAGTAATAGGATGATTAAACAAAACCATGTTTTATGAATTCCGATAGTTTTAAAACGAATTTATAAAATTATTTACTTACACCTCCTTTACGTAAGACAGTGACGGGAATGACAACTTCGTTCTCTTCATTTTGCGGATACAGCAGAACCAGAGCGGTTTTCGGTGTTTTGGACATTTTCTGTGTAGTTATTTGACACCTTTCAAGGTTCTGAATCGAAGCTACGCAAATATCTTCCTCAGATTTATATACGATGCCCGTATCAGCGAAAGGAAACTGTACGAAACACTATTATCTACGCTTTACAGGAAATGCAATTACCTCAATAAGGTTTTTGGTTTTAGTCGTAAGATAATGTTTATTTGTTATATTTTCAAAAATTATAAAATTTCCTACTTATGAACAAACAGACTTTTTTATTTAATGGTTCTATAATTTGTTAAATTAATGAATAATAGTTTGACTATGATTTATATACCAATTGAATAATTAACTACGGAAACATCAAAGGATTGTGTTCTAATTCACTTGCAGGATCTCGAAACGAATAACGTAAATTCATTGCATGTCTCACAAGAAGACAATGTGAAAGTAAATAATGGTAAAATAAAGAAACTTCCTCTGTTTGATCTTTGATAATTACTTTGTATGTATAGTTGTAGATGAATATTTAGCAAATGCATTGTTGAGGAAAGCAATTAAAAATAGTCAGGCAGAGAATGAACAAGCAAAAGAAAAAAATAATAACGAGGGAGAAGTAAAAAGTATTTGGGATTGCTTGCTTGCTACTTACAATTTTCCAAGGAAAATTAAAAGGCAAAGCTCTACAGGCTGTAAAAAGCAATGAAGAAGTTAGAACCTGGACAGAGCTCAAAAATCTTTTATTAAATCATTTTGGCGATCAACGCAATGAACAATTTAGCCGCTTTACGACCAAGTAAAAATGAATCTCTTTATGATTTTGAAAACCGATTGTTTGTACATTTTGTTATTTTATTTATTAGAATTATAATTTATTAGGAAAAGGTTTATAACCACCGTAAAAAGGTGGTTAGTAAGCATTGGATAAGATATTGGAATCTCGAATTATGCAAGCAGAAGAAACTATTAAAAACTCTACTTTTTTCGCCTTAGCGAATCGCGAGAGAATCGCTGTATATGCAATATTTATTTGATCAGTTGATATTTCTATCAAACACCCTTAAATGATATATTCTCTACGAAAATCAATGCAGTAACCTTCGCAAAGTTTTCATCCTTCAATTATGAACCCCGATGATCTATTATATGAATTGATCTCATTAAATTACAAATCAGATATCGATAAATTTCCAGAAGAACTCAAGAACGAAAACGTGCACGACTTAGAACAAACAATTATCATAGAGGTATATAAACGGTGAGCAAATAAAAATCAGATTAGAGTAGACGATGCAAAGAAAATGTATGTCTGTAATTAAATAAAAAGTCAATAAATTTGACAGTGTTTGGATGTAGGTATTATATTAATTAATTCAGTTAATCACAGATATTGCATCGCCTACTCTAATCTGATTTTTTATTTGCGCACCGTTTATATATGAATACATCATAACCTACATCCTGATGATCCGTCTAGTAGAAATAAATCCCTACAATAATTATTATCAACTTTTCCCTTTACCAATTTCAATTAATGATACCACTTTTTATTCGATAATTCCCGAAAACCAATACCTAGCAATCAATGATCAAAGATATCAATGTATGGTGTGATGTTGCTGTGAAAAAGAAGTACTAGAGACTGATAAAGGTGTTAAGTGTGACGGGTTCTGTGAAAACTGGTACCACATAACATGCGGAAAAGTTGGTGAAAAAATATACAACCTACTAGGTGGAAAAAATTGCAGTCTAAAATGGTTTTGTGAAAAGTGTGACAAAGACATGACAAACATGAAGACAGCGGTCAAAGCAAACGCATTGGAGGCGGATACCGTTGCCAACCTAATTATATCGCAACCAACTATTGAAAAGCTAAAAACGGAATTAACATCTACAATAGGGATGGTAGTGCAAGATCACTTATTAAAAATGGAAGATTATAAAGAAACATTCGAAAGGTGTGTAGAAGAGGTTAAAGAAATTCCAATGAAAATAAACAAAGAAACTAATCCAACCTATGCGGAAAAAGCTCCTACAAGAGAACGAAGCAGAAGAGATAACTATGAAACAACACCAGCTCTTATAATCACCCCAAAAAAAGAACAATCGAGTAATGAAACAAAAATAATATTGCAACAAAAAATTAGCCCCCAAAAAGCAAAAGCAGCAATCAAAGAGGAAAAATATGGCAGAAATGGAACAATAATAATTAGAAGCGAAAATAAAGAATCCATAAACAGGTTAAAATGCATAACAGAGGAGGAGATTGGTGAGGATTATGAAATAAAGTTATCAAAAATGAGAAATCCTAAGCTGGTTATAGTAGGATTGAATAAGAAATATAAGGAGCTGATGGAATAACTGATAGACCAAAAACAGTCAGTAACAGAAAATGACCAGATCAAAGTAGTCCATAACAGAAGACAAAAAAGAACAGGAAATTGGATCACATACATAGAAACAATAGGAGAAACCTTTACGAAGATGAAAGATAAATATGTAAATATAGGATGGAATTCAAATAAAGTAAAAGAGGACCTAAATGTATTACAATGCTACAATTGCCTTCAGTTTAACCACAAAACTAAGGAATGTCAAAAAAGTAAGTCAGTCTGTGCCTACTGTGCGGGAAACCATAGATATGAAGAGTGTGTAAGTGAAGTGCCAAAATGTACAAACTGCATTATATGCTATAAATACGTATATCATGTAGAGAGTTGCTTCGACCACGAAGCAAACAATTCGTGCTGTCCAATCTACCAAAAGAAACTGAAAATTGCAAGACAACAGACAAACTATAATTTAAAAGCTCTATGAATAAAGCAGAAGTAGTGAAAGTTAAAACACTAAAAATATTATATACGCAGCATAAGAAACAAGATTAATGAAATTGAATTAATAATAAGAAATCAGGGAAAAATTGATGCTATTGTTTGTACCGAAACCTGGCTATATAAAAATGAGAAGCCTTTTAATAAATTTTCCAAATTTTAACTCTTTCTTCGAATCCAGGGAAGAAGCAAGAGGAGGAGGCGTAGCTATATTTGTACACACGTCATTAACAATAAAATATGTTTACAGAGCAAGTGAGGAAAATTGCAACTTCCTCTTTGTTCAAATTGATTCAAGAGACTCGGAAGTTAATCTAATGACCTACTATAGACCACCACATGCAAATTTGCATAATAGTATCGATTTATTAACTCAGCAACTAGCAAACCGTAAAAATATTATTCTTCTGGGAGACTTAAATATAAATATTTTGCAGAATACTAAGGACGCACAAGATTACATACAGTCTCTTGATTTGGAATCCTGCAAGATTATGAATAAAATAGACGCGGATAGCGCCACACGCACTACAAGTGATACTAAAACTATTATTGGTCATCCCATAACAAATATACCTTTCAAGGAAAACCAAGTGCAGATAAAGTTAATGGATCATCCAATAACAGATCATAAACTGATTTATTTGGAAGCAGAACTACAAAATTGCTTAAAAAGAGAGTATAGAAAAATACAAACTAAATACTGTAATGATTTGTCGACACCAGCCGGCGTCAGACTGTCTCTTGCGTCACAGCTGTCTAGTCGACGCACCTTAGGCGACAGCCGAGAAAGTGCTGGCGGCAGAATAAACTAGATCAGACAGCCTGTCGCCTTCCAGAAAATACGAGAACAACAGCTTCGGTATATAAAATGCACGCGGCCGGGAATGGGCCACAGTTCAGGGAGAAGAATTCGGCATTAGACAGTTTCGCATTAAAGTTTCGCGTTAGATTTTTCGCTCGGCTCTTAAAATAAATTAGATATAAGCTTCTAAATAAATGTTAGCGTTATAGTGTAATTTATAAATTAGTTTATTAACTATTTCGTGTTTTATTTTTAAAATAAAAATTAATAGAACCGTAAAATCATTACAAAACATATGTTTCGAGTCTTTACGAAATAAGGTAGAACAACAACTGAGAAGCAAGAATATTAAGACTTTTAAAGATTTGATGGAAATAATATCCGGGAGTAAAGAAGAAGCTACAGAAATAAAAAGCAGCAGATACAAAGCTAATAAAGAATGGATGAATAACGAAGTGCTAGAAGCAATAAGGGCGAGAGACAGAGCGTACAGGAGGAAGAAAAAGGATCCACAAATCAACAAGCGGCAGCTACGTTTAGACATCTGAAAATGCAAGTAAATGAACGGATAAAATATCTTAAGCAGAGATATGCAGAAGAAATGATAAACAGTGCCAGAAATAATCCACGAAAAAAATGGCAGATCATAACCCATGTCCTAAGAAACACAAATAATCTCAGAACTAAAACGGAAGTGGACAAGTTAAAAACAGAAAAAGGAGAAGTTGTAACCAATGAAAGGATATAGCAAACGAAATGAAGTATTATACAGAAATAGGAGAAAAACTAGCAGCTAAATTATATAAACCTGATATAAGACAACAAGGTGGACACACTACAAGAAATGAAAAAAACTTATATCTTTTCCCAACAGACTCGCAGGAAATAAAAAAGATAATATCAAATCTTAAGGTAAACACAGCGGCAGGTGTGGATGGCATAAATGGTGAGATAATCAAAGAAATAAAAGAACAGATAGCACCCTTAATAGCCAAACTAATAAATAGACACATAGAGGAGGGAACATTCCCAGCAGAACTCAAGCACTCCATAATTGTTCCAATATATAAGACAGGAGACAAGGAAATGCCTAGGTATTATAGGTCCATATCATTGCTCAACACCATGTCTAAGATATTTGAGGTAATACTGAAAAACAGAATAACCGACTTCCTGACAAAGACATCTAATTTTAACACACAAGAGTTCGGTTTTCAGAAAAGCTCAAACACACAAACAGCTCTACTTGAATTCTGTAACTACCTGTATGAAAGCTTAAATGAAGGAAAATATGCTGTTTCGTTATTCATTGATCTAAACAAGGCTTTTGACACGGTGAGTCGGTGAACCACAAAGTACTACTACAAGCACTGGACATGAAAGGTATACGTGGAATACCAAAAAGTATCATCACGTCATATCTAACACGAAGAACTCAGAGAACAAAGGTCCGTACGACAATAAGTGACCTACACAATATCAGCATAGGAGTACCACAGGGTTCCATCTTAGGTCCCCTGCTGTTTATCCTCTATATAGATAATATAAGGAATCTAAATCTATGTGGAAGACATATAATGTACGTGGATGACCTATCAATAACCTATACAGGATACACTGCAGAAGAAGTGCAGTCACAAATAGACAAAGACATGCCGAAATTGGAGAACTGGTTAGTGAGAAATCATCTTACTATAAACACAGATAAAACAGTGTATATTATATTTAAACAAAAAAATAAGTCAAACATTAAAATAAATTTTAAAATAAATGACAAGAACTTAAAGAACAAAGATAACATTAAATACCTGGGGTTGACAATAGATGATAAACTCACATGGGAGAAACATAGGTAACGTTATAAAGAAGTTGACACCGATTACGGCAGCTCTAAAGAGGATGCACACGCCTGAAGCAATGAAAGGCCAAGTATACTTTGCCTTCATACACCCACACCTTTTGTACGGAACCCTGTTATGGTCAAATGCTAGCCAATATATACTCAACAAACTTGGCAGATCCCTAAATAAGGTTCTTAAGATAATCTTTAACTAAGACTGGCGCACACCAACATTACAACTGTACAAGGAACTGAACAAACTGAAACTAAAAGACATAATTTTCATAGAGAGATCAAAAATAGCCTACCAAATTTACAATAACGTGGTCAAAACAAACATTACAATAAAAAATAATCAAGATGTCCATCTCCACAACACAAGAGAGAAAACAAAGAACTACCTAGAGGTAATAAATAATAATGCTGGAAAGAAAACAGTAAATTACCATGTGCTCAACACATTCCATACTTTACCACAAGAAATACAGAAAGCAGAATCCTTAAAAACTTTCATGCTTAAAATAAAAACATTCTGTCATAGGAGATGCATGCAAGAGTGATGTATAATATAAATTCTATACGATCCTGGACAGGAAGCTACTGCAGAATTGGCTTAGTGCTACTGTTGTAAGCAAGGGCAAATGCAATAATTATTACTTAATAAGCTTAATACATACTAATAGTACAAATCTGAAATCTGAGATATGAAAGAACTGCATTGTATACTTTTGTATACTGTCGTATTATTTTCTATTATTTAGTTATAAGTACATTTAGCTTAAGTATCTATAGGTAGTGCATTATAGTATTGTTAATTGTTAAAATATTACTGTCTGCAATAGGGATAGATTTAATACTAAGTATATTTTAAAAGCGAACTGAAATACTGCCTAGAATGTAAGTCTGTCTCGTCGCCACGGTATGTGTTAGAGACTAGGCTTTAATATTACCAAATGTACCTTATGATAAGTGAAAGTGTACCTGAAAATAAGAAGACTGTCTACTAATAAAGTTTATTCTATTCTATTGTATTCTAAATGTCATGCAAGGAGACAGAGTTGTTCCGAGTACAAGTAAAACGTATTCGAGTACCGAGTACAAGTACTCTGTGCAAAATGTATTCAAGTACCGAGTATAAATACATATGATATCATCCATCATGCATCTCCGAAGATGCACCTTGTGAAGTTTAATTTCTTCTCTTCACAATGACATATGGAAGCTGCAAGCACCATCTCGAAAATTTGCACACAATCAAGACCGAAAAGGTTGCTATGGGCCAATGGATCCTTGTTGTACCAAAATCCTTAAGAATAAAGAAAACCTGCCACGATAATCAAGAATTGGAAATCCTGAAAAGAACCTACTTGGTGAAAATCAGCCCAGAATGTTCCCTTAAAGCTGGACGCGCCATGCTGACCACACATCCAAGCGAGCGAAGAATGAATAAAAGCCCGAAAATTCCTCGATATTACCAACCGAAACAATAGTTCATCGCCAGGAATTAAAAACATTAAAAGAAGGTCATCTAGAAAACATCATCAATATCATCGATTAAATGGAAGAATTGTCAAGAGACTTAGAAAAAAACAAGAGCCTGGAGCTTCATCATCACGGTATCGATTATTCTATTAACTACATATAATGTGTATTTTCGTTGTTTTCATGTGGATAGAGCGTAGCACAAGCAGGTATAATTTGATTTTGCAATAACTGCAAATACAGAGCCGAATTTAAATTGCCATCGATGAAAAAGGGACCTATAATATGACCCCCTAGAATGGCAACCCAAACATTAACTTTTTGGGGATACTGCGTATGGTGTTCTAAAAACCAAAACGGATTGACAGATAACCAATATCTGCAGTTATGTCTGTTTACTTCACCGGTAAGGCAAAAAGTAGCTTCGTCAGAGAAAAGAATATTATTGACAAAATTTTCGTTATTATTGCAAATATTTAACATTTCTTCACAAAATTGAAGTCTCCTATCAAAATCATCTTCTGTCAATTCCTGTACAAGTTGTACCTTATAAGGTTTATACTTTTCACTTTTTAACATTTTAATGACTGATGACTGTGAAATATTGAGATTGACCGCTAATTGGTTGGTCGATAAATGGGGATCTTCAGATACAGCCAATAAAACATCCAGTTTTTTATCATCGCTGGTCGAAGTTCTCGGTCTACCACTCTTTGGCAAATCTTTAGCGCTGCCGGTTTGTTCAAAACGTTTCAAAGTTTTACTAACAACGGATTTAGAAATTGGATTTCTATCAGGATGCGTATTATTAAATAAATTACAAACGTCTTGTAAACTTCTACGTCTATCTCCATAACCCAGCATCATAAGTATTTCAATTCTTTCATGTTCATTTAAATCCGCCATTGTTAATATTAACAGCAGTAATTACACACAATTGAATTTAACGTAAACAATAACCACTGATAAAGTTACTCGCTCGAGTTTGTTTATCGCTTACTTAGATGTACCTGACTTGGCGCTAATAAGCATGCACGACGGGAAATGAATACTTGAACCATTGTTTTTTTTTCAGAAACCCCTCAATTCTAAAAAAAAAAACAAGAATACTATTGTAAAGAGAAAAAAATGCTCTACCGAACGGTAGAGTAAAATTAACATGTTTCCATTTAAAAAAATTACGCAGATAGGCGTAACTAAAAAACAATTGAAGAAGAAAAAAATTCAAGTATTCTCAATTGTAGATAAAAATTTCTTAAGAAACTTTCATAAAGCACATATTTCTTAAAATGAATATTCACGGCAATAAATGGCCGTTTCCATACTTTTAACTAACCCTGAATAATGTCTATTTATAAGTAGGGATCATCTCTAAACCTCGACCGTGGCATCAAAACTCTTCAAGTCCACACATAGGCAAAATCGAGAATTTCGGATAGAACAAGTTCAAGAAAACATCCCCCATCGTCAAGACTTCACGGAAGACGTTTCCCTCTTCGGCAGGAGGCGTTAAGGTATCCCTCTTACTGAATCAACAGTAATAAAACATACAGAAGCATTCCCAAAAGTAAGAACGCCAAACGTTATTTTGCCGCTCCAATCGCAACGTAATTCCATTCTCAACCCATCGGTCCTAATTAGGGATTTTACTTAAAATCGTCATCCTAATTTTGTATTGATGAACCCAAGTGTTTTGAAAGTGTTAAGTTTAATCTTCATTTTGTAATTTGTTTTAAGTTAGCAACCAATAATATTCAATTACCAATTGTAAATTTCGGCTTAAGATTTAAATAAACTTTTTAAAAATTGTTAAAACCGCTCCCGGATTTTAACTTGTAGTTCACAGAGAACAAATACCACAAATGATTGTTAAGTAACAAACATGTCATAAAAGGAGACAATTATTCCTCAAAAAAAACGAAGATGTCAAGCGATGTCACAGATTACGGGAAAAATGTTAACAATTTTTACCATTTATATTTAAGTAAAAATTTACCCAAAAATTATGTTAAGCGAATGTGTAGATTAAAACGTCGTATTCACAGTTATAATTGCGTCAAAACGTTTTATGAAATTTACTCTGAGAATAAAGCTATGAGGGTCAAGTCCTGACACATAATAGATTCAGATGGATCGTTAACCAGCTGATTGTTGTTTTCGTGCACCGATTAACACCGAGCTTTACTAATGCGTATTAAAACATATCAAATTACTTTCTTTTCGTTGTGATGGAAACCAAAATTATCTAATGATACATATTATTCAGATTCCAAATACAGGGTGATTCGTTAGCCTCTTTACAAACTTTGGTAAACGAAAGTAGATGTAATTTTATGAAAAAGACATCCTATCAACATAGGTCCGGTTTGCTTATGTTTAGAAGTTATAGCGATTTAAATGTATTTCAAAACAAAAAATTATTTGCATTTATTTAACAAAACACTGAAAACAAAAATTGTTAGAAGGTGTCATGGTGCTTTATTATTTACTATATCAGTATTTTTGCTCATTGATTGTAATGCTGGACCATGCAATGGAAACGCTCGTCAGCAGCGAAGGAAGACAGAGTTAGATTTTCTAATAGAACCTGCACATAACTTTTGAACATTTGTTATAATTTTATAAGTGTTACTTTGTCTTACTTATAGTCTGTACCACTGCAATAAATAATTTCTGTTATTAAAAATTCTGCATTTTCAGTCCTTGAAGAAATCGAAAATCACTATAAGTTCTAAACAAAAGCAGATCGGACCTATGTTGATAGGATGTTTGTAGGATGTTTTTTTTTTCGATGTTTACTTTGTTAATTTTGGGCGTTTCGGTGCATAATAATAACGAAAAGTTTAATTGGGAATGCGTTTTACCAACGCCCACTAGGCCTGCTCAAAGCGGTGGGAGGATACTCCGAAATTCTGACTGTGAGACAACGCCGCGCCGCGCGTTAACTAACATACATATTATTTATGTATGTAATGCCGAATGCGTAATGCGGAGTCATAGTTGACCATAAATTTATTAGTGTAAAATTAAATATGCGTATTCATAAAACTAACTCCAGCATGTTAAAATATGTACAATGCACGTGTACCGAATATAATTACGTAAACTCACGAGCACGATAATTCCTCGAGTTTAAAAATAATAACTTAATTATTTCTGTTGCTTCCAATATCTTTAAATTAAAAAAGAAATAAATCATTTAAACAAATTGGAAATATGAACGATATAGCAGAATTAGCTGGATTATTATGATTCTTAAAAAGAAAGTAAATTTTTAATAATGTTAAAAAATAAGTTCTCTTCATAATTAAATACGAAATGTAATAATAATACATAATTAAAACAGATGAGTTACTTTCACACTGCGGTACTGAACATGAAATCATCATTTTCAATTAATCAGTAAGCGCATTTACGTACGCGCTAACAGTTCAACGGCGAGACGTGTACTGACTGAGTCCCCCGAAAATCTTGGAGTACCCCGATATGTCGATGTTCTCCACTATCTAACTTAGGCCTATATGAAGTGGGCCTTGGTTTTACTCATGTTGATATCTAATAGCGCGGAATATTATAATGCGCTGTTCCACCAGCAAAAATAACTGCAAGCGCGCCCGGATAATATTACGTATAAAAGTGAATCATTGTTTTTAAGACAACAAGTTAGGTAATCGAATAAGGGAATTATTTTAGGAGTATCCTGGCATTCTTGTTGCAACAGTAAAACAGTGCTGTGTAAAAGTGCGTTCGAGTGTCCCTCACAAGCTTGTAATGGGCCCGTTTATTACCCTTGTTTATTTACTGTTACGTACCAGTAAATAAACAATAAAAATGTACAAACAAACACAACTTAAAATTTATTGCTAAAGAAATGACTGTCCGGACCGTTTACCTAAATTCCCGAGAAAAAGGCCATCCAGATGTTCTTCACTGACCGGCCGGCGCTAACTGTTAATTGGGACTGGGTTACGGTTGAATGGCCTTTGCGGGGATCCGCTCTAAATAATAACACTTTTGATTACGGCTTACGTGATCGTGGCTAGCAGGAATATACGTTGTGATAACCCGTTCTCTTGGTACATACGGTAAAAACTCTTGAAAGAACAAGGTGCTAATTACATTAAATGAAATACGAAATTAGATTTAATTAATCATTTATGCCAAAAAAAAAGGTAAAAACTCCTTGTACCCGCCACCCACTGAGGGGCCGGGTATAATGAGCGGAAAAACCTTGCTTTGAAATTAAATACAAAGAAACAAAAATTACGATTTTCAGAAAGTACATAACAGATTTCACTTTCTAATATCGGCGCTATCGACTTTCCTTCGATTCACACCGTTGGTGGTTTGACGTCGACACAGATATTTGTTGGAGAGCTCTGCTCCTTAATTAGATTCACAATTGAATTTCAACTTAGCTCGAGTCTTGGTATAAGTGTTCGTCACTTCTGATCGTACTCTAAGACTTGTTCTGTTTAAAAAACCAACGCACAATGTGTCACAGTGGGACTAATTAATGGAGTAAATTAATGAATTAATCAGATGTTTTGAAGCAGTATATGGTACAAAATTCCGCCTTCAGCGATCAATTTGCAAGTAAATCAGTAGGAATCACCTGTTTTTCAGGGACTCCCGTGGAAAGTGTTGGGTACCTATCTCTAGCTAACCTGATTAATACGGTGAAGTGTAGTGAGCCTACGCTACTGCTACTCCTCCTCCTCTCACCAGAGCGTTAATTAGGAACTTCTCGACTACTTTCGCCTTGCTTCGAGGATGGTACTCTGTACCCGCTTGCCTGGTTTTCAGGTCCCTCTATTTGTCGCTCTTTCGCCGTCTAACCTATCTAATTAATTTATAGCGTAAGAAATCAGTTTTGACTGTTTTTTTGCACTCCACTATGGGTGGTTTTGGCCTTTCAGTCTCTAGGCAATCGCTTCTAATTAACCTGTAAATCTTTCGGCAAAGACAACAATTCGGCTCACACATATGCAGGGTGAAAGAGAAACTTTGTTAAGAAAATGGTTATGAATATGCAGTCCAAATTGTTCGACCTCGTAGTTTCACGAGATTCGTAATGACGACTAATTGATCTTGATCTCGCTGTTTATTTCGTGCTGGCGCACTTGGTTCCAGCGGCAGATATAATTGCCTCTCGCCAGTGATTGAGATTGGCGACTTCCCCGTACGTTTGTACGTTTTGACAAATCCCTATTTAAAAGATCTTCTCGAAGACAAGCTTTTGTCCCTTCTGTTATTCTGTGGTTTCGTCTTTCCCTTATTAAATGGAAGGGGATAAATTTCAAACTGTAACGGCTCGTAAGCATCGCTGCCTCAGATACATGCGGTTAATAGTACTCGTATATATGTAATTTTAACTATTTACATTAATTTATTTGTTTATTACATTTATTTATTTAGATTTGTCTATTTAAAACAAAATATTACTATATATATAAATGTAAATATGAATAAATATTGATGTAAGTCAAGCTGTTTCATCCTACTTAGACTTAACTCGCATGTACCACTTTTGCTACGATTTTTGTGGTTATGGTGTGGTTGTGTTAGATCTGACCATTTGGTAACGAAAAGATATGAAAAATGAACATACTTATGACCAGCGTTAGGTGGATGAGATTCTGCTTGCAACAGTCCGCCTGGGTCGCCGCTTATACTGTGCATGTTTATGTACGATCATTGCGCTGGCTCATTTCTCCATAAGCGTCGGACGAAATTTTAATTTCATCGCGTAAGAAATTGTTAAATTTAAACAAAATTTCATATTTTCGAATTAAAAATTAAATAAATTAAATTAAACACTAAACGTTCTTTGCTACTGCAAATTATGCATGCGATTATTTGCTATTCCCGTATCGAGTGCACTTACATTGCCATGTCAAGATGGCAATGGCACTTAGATGTGACGCTCTTGCCAGCGCGAGCGGAATCCAATCCACCTAACCGTGCTTATGACTTACGATGAACAAATACGACCGGTCACGCTGTATCCACTAGACACAAAGCTCATCTTCTGCTTCATTTGCTACACTAAAACTAAAAATTTATAAACCGCAGTGGTTGTCCTTTGTTGTCAAATGGTCAGGGATAGCATACCTAGAAGGCCAATGGTATTGCACACTAAACACAAAAATGGCAGTAAAAATATAAAGCTGTGTATCTGTGAGATACATGCGTGCCCGACAAAGGGTTAAACATTTAATTTCATAAACCACGTTAGGTTGTTTTAATATCAGTATTTTTGTTTTTAAATTTGAGAAAATAATATTTAAGTTATTTACAGATTTGCTAGCTAAAATTAAGTTGTGTTTTTTGAAAATGTGTTTAAATATGTTATAAATATAGTATTTCAGATTGCTGTTGTTACTTTTTTGAGTGGATGTCAAGAAAGGTGGTAAAATACAGAAGAAGCAGGATGGACAAGGAAATTAATCCCGAAAATTAACGTCTGGTACAATAAAAAGCATAGTGAGGTGAAATATTATATAACACAAGCCTTGAGTGGGCACGGATGTTTTGGACAATACAAGAAAAAGATAAAGAAGATTGAAAACAGTATATGTGAATATTGTAATAAGGAAGATGCATAGTATAAGATGCTTAATGTGGTGAGTCAACTCCAGCGCTGCAGCTCGCAGGGGGAGACTTCTAAAAAACGACGAATAACAGACCTATCGCACGAAAGTACAGATGTAGACGCCATCGACCCCTATAAACTTAAATAATGCTCTGTTGTCTTCACAATGACCGAGGCTCATAACTTGGTAACAAGGAACCTCAAAGAAATGGAAAGGATCATAGAAGAGAACCCTAACACAAAAAGGGAGATTAAGGAGTTAGCGGTTAAACTCAAAAGGAATGTAGAATTGATAAATAGAGAGTCGATAAAGAAATGGCTGGCAGCCCATAAATGGGAACCAGAAGAAAAAATGTTGCACGAGGTTGACGTGCAAACAGTTAAAGTCAAAACTGCAGACGCTGAGACGCAGACCGCCGTCTGTTTCAAAGGTGTGGACCAGATTGATATATCCGGAATCAGTACGGTGGACCCAGGTGGCAGAGAAGAGGTGGGCGGAGGACACCTATAAAGTAACTAAGATTGAGGATAGTGATCCCCTAGAAACATACCCGGAAGCCACTCAGGCCATTTTTACCGATGAAACCGATGTCAAACTGTTACTCGGATTAAAAAAACGGTATAGGGACAGATTCCCAGAACTGGCGAAAGCCGAGGGCAATTTCGAAGTACTTGAACAAGTGACAAAAATACGAAATAGAGATGGCATGGGAGGAGTCGATCGGAAAGCGGTCAAAATGGTTGTGGACGGGACGGACAGAGTAATATGGGATAGCCTGCAACAACTCAAGGCAGAGACGGAAGAGGACGATCACATTGCCATGTACTTCTACAAAGCGATAGTGAGAATAGGTGGAGAAAGATCGTGGAATGCGTCTTCTCCCAAACCGACAGGAGGATTACTATCCATAGAGAGTCGCCAAAAAAGACAAAGACATAAGGAAAGAACATGATACCTATGCCCTGGTAGTCGAGAACTCTGGGAAAAATTACGCCGAAACGCTTAACATCATCAAAGGCGCGCTGAAGGGGGACCGCTCCGCGAAAGCGGTTAAAGGGCTCCAAAGCACAAGAGAGGGGAACCTGCTGATTATGGTCCAAAAGGACGATGTAGCTTTGGAGAACCTTAAGACCAAAATAGCCACCCATATAGAACCAAAGGATATCAGAAAGCTAGGGAATCGGGGCAAATTAGAAACCGTTCACATGAGGGGATTAGACGCCCTCGCGGATAAAAGCGACATAGAAGTGGCGTTGCAGGACGCCATCGGAAGACCACTGGACAATAGCACCAGGATTAGAGACCTGAGGCCAAACGCGGGGAACACACAGGCGATGACGGTCGTACTCCCGCACAGAAACTAATTAAAACTGGAGAAGTCCTCGTAGGACTGGTCCCCTGCCGGGTTGAGGCGAGGGTTAAGGTCCCAAGGTGCAGAAGGTGCTGGTCGCACTTACACGCCACGGAGGAACGCAAAGGAGTAGATATAAAAAACAGACCACACCCTTTTTTCCCCATTTGAAATGCATTGACTTCCGGACCAGTTTTCTGCCTCATCTGAGCCCATGGTAAAGAGTGAGATGGAGCTCCAGAGAGAGAGAGACGGAGACAACGTAGTTCTGGCGTCCGTCCGCCAGATGCCTCCGGCGCTGCTGCTATTTTCGTTAGTTCGGAAATTGTCCGCCAGATGGCAGTGGCGCTGCGTCGTCGGAGCGTTAGTTCGGGAATTGTACGTCGGGTGTCGCTACCGGCGCTTCGCTGCGGAATTTTTTCCTCCGTCCGGAGAGAGATTCGAACCCGTTCCTCGGCGTTCCTGAGCCGTCCACCTAAGCCGCTCGGCCGTTGAGTCAGTTGTTCGTATCCGTTCGAGATGTGTAATATTAACGACGCGACGCGCGGCGAATGATGTCCTTAATTTTTTCGTCGAACACAGATGCGATGTTGGTTGCGTCATTTTTTTTCCTCCGTCCGGAGAGAAATTCGAACCAGTTCCTCGGCGTTCGTGAGGCGTCCACCTAAGCCGCTTGACCGTTCGGTGAGTTGCTCATATCAGTTCGAGATGTGTAATAATAACGACGCGCGGCGAAGGATATCGTTTTATTTTTCGTCGAACACGGATGCGATGTTGGTTGCATCTGGCGGTGTCCATCTGGTGACGAATTGCGAAAGGACGATCGCCGGCGTCCATCTCGGAGACGTCGCGTGTCGGTGGGTTTCTGTAAAAAGAACGACGCGCGCGAGATCGCTGCACGCAGAGCGGCGGCGGCAATTTCGAAAACATGGGTCCTCGGGGCGTGCGCATTTCCGTGAGCAAAAGCGGACGAAAACGATGCCGACGTGCGTATTAAAAAATAAAAGATGCGTTTTGCTTACGTATGTAGTTTATTACTATGAAAAAAACTTATATTCATAACTTGATAATAAATATTTACAAATTACATTTGCGTTAATCATGGAACAAATACTGTAATTGTTTGTGTGATGCAGGCAAGATGGATTTCTTTTGTTTAAATTCGGACAGTCAGGATCGGATTCCAGGTTTACGATTTCTATCGCTGGTAAATGCTCTTGGAGGAAATTTGCTTTTTGGTGACCTTTTACGTAGATTCGCTGATATCCGTGTGTAAATTGATGAAGAATATTCTTCACTTGTCTGTAAGGAATGTATCCGTCAGAGTAGCCTAGATAATGATAATTATTTTCCAGCCAAATAATTTGTCTTTTATGTTCCTTTTTTAATTTATTGAAAGGAACGTCGGGTGGACCGAATACGAAATGTGCTATGCCACTCGCGTCTCTGATTGCCAATTCTTTTACTACAAAACGTTCCAATTGGAATCCTTCTATATCAATAACTAGCGATTTTACGTTTGCTTCTTTCTTGTACAATTCGTGCTTCCGGAGTAGAATAGGGTCGAGAATTTTCGATAATTTCTTAATACGTTGGCGGAAACGGATTCTGTCGTGTGCGTTTTGCATCCAGTTATTGTCTTGCTCTTCTTCTTCTTCTTCATCATTCGCGTAAATTCTATTACAACGGCCGGTTCTTTGGCAAATGTTACGTTTTTTTTTCATAATTTCGCGTACATTCACCACTCGATGAATCAAACGCAAAGACTGAGCGAGAAAATGCACTCGGCCTCCTTTCGTTTGGAGTGGAGGGGGAAAACAAAAGCACTCATTGTTTAAAAAAATATATTTCAGATAATTAAATACATAAAATAATATACTGTGTGTTTTTTTTTCAAAATGCCATAAGGGGTGGCTGTGGAAAAGAAAATTAATGTCTTAGCTCCATTCATTTACTTTAAATTTTCAGATTTGTCATATGTTAGATGCCAAGCTACGACATGAGTTTTAATTTTCATGGCCAACCTTTATGGCATTTTTAAAAAAACACATGTTATATTTTGTTTAAATTATATCTCTAACTATATTCGTTGCAGGGTTATATTCAACGATCTTGTCGTGGATAATTAGACAATATACGACCATATCCGGCTTAAATTCCTGTTCTGTTTCGAACAGTCTATAACGTAAAGAGCTTTCTTTTCGAATTCCGCCAAATTTAGAATCGGTTCGTTGCCACGTCCGTAATAATTGTTTTGAAAATCTGCGTACATCAGATAAGCAATGCCAAATTTATTTTTACTCATTTCGAGATTTAAATTTTTATACGGATAACTTTCAGAATTGAGATGTAATTTAATATTTCGAATGTGTGCGTGATCAAATTATGACGCGTTTTTAGTAGGTTTGTCTTTTCTAGCGTGTTGGAAAGCGACGATAACATACCTAGGTTTTTCTAAATTCGTAGACGTTCTTATTGGCCACACATCATTAAGGGTTGGGCGCATGCTTGGTAATTCATGTAGTTCCCATTGTCGATAAGGAATGAAAATAGATTTTGACTCTTGTAGAAACTGCAGCATTTTCAATTTCATCTCGTCATTGAGCGTAATGTGCGGCACGTGCCATTCGATTTTTTCTAAGCTTATGCTTGCCGTTTTCGTTCCCGTACTCATGTAACAATTATTGTCACCTCTGGAACGAAGTAATATTATTTCTTGTTTGGCGTTCATTATGATTTTCTTGTAGTCCTCGCAGAAGCCGAGCAGAAATTTTAACGGTATGCATGCCATAAATTTATCATCTAATAAAGTCGGATACTGGTCCTGAAAGGGCACCCATCCGGCCACTTGTAATACTTTACTTTCCGCATCGTTATAGGATAGGTACGCCTTAATGGTAGTTGTCACGCCTATATTTCGAACTTTATCTATTTCCTTACCGTCGATTTCGTATCGGATCTCTTCAAAAAGGAACGAATAAGGGTTATTTGTCAGTCGACACTCGCCGGTACCTTCGTCGCTCGGCTTGAAAGTTCCCTCGATGTACAGTTAACTTTCGTGCGAATAGGTGTAAATATCTTGATGATTGATTAAGATTCTCACTTCGTCGTTGTTGTTAAAATTCTTGTACGTCGGAGAATACCAGTGAAATTGCTTCTTAACGATAACTTCGTCGAAGTCGAGTCCTTCGGATAGATGCAACATTACCGTCGATATTTTTCACTTTATAGCCTAAACTTTGCAAGAACAATATGTTGCTCGATGTTAACCTTTGTTAACCTGTCTTCTGAATGATGAATTCTGCGGGCTTGTTTTGTATATTATTACTGCTACCGTTATTTTTGTCGTGGAAACGCAGGCCCATCACTTCACGTTTGCTTTTTCAATTCCAGACTGATTCGAACTTGTTCATCTCTTAAATTTATCGACGATCCGTTCTGATCGAGTAACGACAACGAATGTTATCGATCTTGCGCACTCTTACAGGTAAATAGACGATGTTGCTGGGATTAATATTTATGCTGTAACCGGGATCGACGGACGGTGAAAATGCAAAAACCGTATGCGACATCTTTTCGTTGTAAAACGAATCGGTAGCAATGTTACACTCCACACGGATTGTCGTCACCTTTATAATTTCCACTGGTAAATCCGATTGATGTAATAGATTCGGTTCTAATATTTTCGGCGAGAAGCCCAACATTTGGCCTATCGAATCTGGTTTTTGAGAGTCGATCTTAAACATGCACTTAATTTCACATTTTAGGGTATTGTTGTTCGGTTTTAGCGAAAGCGTACCGTTTAATTCTGTCTGCAGGAATTTCTCCAGATCCTCCACTTCCTAGGAGCCCGTTGGAATTTCGATAATCTTGCCGTCGCCGTAATAAAATTTGTTATTCTTTCGCTCTTCAACGTTAGGCACAGTATTGTAGGTGTAAAGACTTAGTAATCCGATTTGATATTCGTAACGGGGATCCAGTTCGATAGGCGGGTAATAATTTGCCGAAAGTACGCTACTGTTGCCCACCAACGTGAACGTTCTCGACATGACTGCGTATTTTTTTGGCCTCTTTATGTAAAAATTCTAAAGATAGATGTCCACAATTGTTGGCGTTGAATTTTTGATATTTCTTGTGATTGTAGATTATTCGACTGCCCTCGAAATATCGAATCACTTCCGACGGCGGCGAAAGATTTCCAAAACTGTCGAAATACAGCACGTATTTATTTCTTTTAAAATAAGCGACCCAGTGCGTTCCGGGACCGTTTTTCGAATCTAAATTTATTATGCCGCTTTCGAATTTACGAGGTTTTCTAGGTAAATCGTCACGCATAAAGACTCTGAAATGTGGCACGTTTTTGTTTGCAAATTTCGCCAGATGGAAATCGGTCAGGGCTGTTCGGGGCAGTCTATCAATTAGTTTTTTTGTTGTTTCGGTTGACGAATGTAGAGACCGAGTCCCTTACGATACGGTTTCAAATATAATCCGTCGCCCTTCTTTCCCAGCGCGAGGGTCTCCATCGTTCGATTGTGTCGTTTTGCTTCTTCCAACTTCCTTCTCGCCTCCTTAGCTCTGCCAATTGCGTGCGCAATGCTCGCGGATCCTCCGGCAAGGGAACCCGCCGCGCTGAGACCCGCTAACAACGGTATGAGAAACGGTATGACGCCTCCTACTTTCGGAACGGGTATCACTCGAGGTTTTCGAATGTTCTTCTTACCGCCGGCTTGTTTCAGAGCAAGCTTGGCCGATGCTCTCGCGAGTTTTATAGCTTCGTTCGCATTGTCCAGACGATCGAATTTTTTGACATTGTTGCGAATTTTCCTGACAACTTCTCCCAAGGCCACTTTACGAGAACCTCCACCTCCGGCGTGACCGCTTCCGAGTTTTCGTTTGATTTTCATCGCAGAAGTAACAGTAAGAGACGCTATTCTCTCTCCGGGTTTCGCGTCTTTCGATTTAACGCGATTCCAAGCGCGCTCTTCTAGCTTCTTGTCTGCCAAATGTCTGTTCGGTAAATCTTTGTACCTGGAGTACGCTATGTCGTGTTCTTTACAGGCTCGATCTAATTCGTTAATGCCGACGTCTCCGCGTTATAAACGCTCTTTTAATTTCGTACCGGGTTCGCAGAATTGATAACCTCCGGGAAGATGCAATTCGAACGGTAATAATTTATTGATGAGAGAATTTAAGAGACCTGCACCACTACGCGCAGTCATTTGGTCTGAGAGACACTGCGGTTAACAGAAGCAGAAGTTAAATTTATATACGGTCGTGTGCGCGCGCGTGTACGTGAAACATGCGAATTGTCAAGCAGGCGCATAAACTTCCCGTAATCAATATGAATTTTTTGTGCGAAGAGACAGAATTGAACCGTCATCCTTTATTACCCTCAACGATGAGATGTCTCGTCGCGGGAACGTCAAATTCTGGAAAAACCAACATCACGATTTCTTTGATCGTCCATCCGAACGGTCTGTCCTTCGAAAATGTCTACGTTTACTCCAAGTCCCTGTATCAACCGAAATATCGAGCGTTGGAGCAAATTCTAAGTGAAGTGAAAGAAGTAAACTACTTTGCGTTCAAGGACAACGAAGAAATACTGAATCCGGAGGATGCAAAAGAGAATTCGGTTTTCATATTCGAACGACGTCGCTTGCGATAAGCAGGATAAGATACGAGATTACTTTAGTATGGGTCGTCATAAAAGGATTAATTGTTTTTATCTCTGTCAAACTTACACCCGAATCCCTAAACATTTAATTCGCGACAACGCTAACTTTTTGATTTTATTTAAACAAGACTAGACGAATTTGCGGCATATTTGAGGACCACGTATGCATGGACATGTCATGCGATCAATTTAAGTCGATGTGTGCTGAGTGTTGGAAGAAGAAATACGGGTTTATTTGCATTGATAAGGAGCATGATATAAAAGACGGAAGATATCGTAAAGGATTTGACAGTTACATACTGATATAAGCGTCGCCGCATCCAGACAATTAAAACAGTATCGAAACAACTTTACAACCGGTAGCTGATCGGTAGAACAACTGGTTTTAACTGCTCGGAAACGGTGGAAGAACTGGGGCCCGAACAACTAAAATAGCTTTACAACTGCTCGGAAACGGATATTAACCGGTGGAAGAACTGGACAACTAAAACAGCTTTACAACTGGTTTTAACTGCTCGGAAACCGGCCAATTGGTTTAAGAATGGACAAAGAAGAAAATTAAATTAGAAATTATCAAAGCAAGTAAAGCAATAAGAAACAAGTATCTGGCTTTGAAAAGAGGTAAATTGGAACGAGACTATGAGCTGTCGGAAAAGTATAAACCGATCACCAAGTCTCTCAAAGAACTTGAGCGAACGGTAAAAACTGAAAAAGATTCCGCTAATTACTTACCTGTAAAGAAATCTGCCGACGATAGCATGGCGGAACCAGAAAGAAAACTGCAAAAGCAAGTCGGTCTTCCACAATCCAGTTTTGTTGAATCTGAAGCTGTTGCCGGATATAGTCCGCATTCGGACGTTGTTCCGCTTTCTTCAGACGTTCAAGAACGACCCAGTTTTGTTGAATCGGAAGCAGTTGCCGGACAGCAACAACAGCAACGAGGACTGCAAAGGCAACTCAGTCTTCCACAACCCAGTTTTGTTCAATCGGAAGATGTTGCCGCATATAATCCGTTTTCGTCCGAGGAGGAAGAAGAAATCGATGAAGAGAGAAGACTTTCCGATTACCAAAATTTATATCAAATAATGTCTCCCACTCCTAGAAGAGAATACCTTAAGATGTACGATCCACTTCCCAGAGCATACATTGATGGTTTATTACAAGACGTCAATAATGAGTACGACAATGTGTCCGGCATTCGCTATAATCCTGTTACGGACGCTTGGCGAATTGGCGATAGCGACGTGCAATTAAAAAAAAAGATTTGATAATTAAAGATGTTACATATATTGGCACACCGGGGCTTTATGAATTACTCTTTAAAAAGCAACCGATCGGTTTTAAGAACGAAGATCTCGAGAACTATCATCATATACTAGATCGCACGCACGCTCACAGAAGAGGCAATAATCCGGCAAGGCAAATAAATGGAAGTCGAAGTGAAAAATATAGAAATATAATTCAACCGTTGTTCGAAAGAAGATCTCGCGCTAAAACTTGGAGCGGTCAAGGATTAGAAATTGAAAATAAACCGTTTCAGTATATATGCTGGGATAACATCAACGAGCTGGTGGATTTTCTGAAATTGTTGAAGGCTTCTCAACAGGCGGGACACACGGGCCATAATAACGAGATTATTGCGATCATCGAAGAACTGAAAGAAGCCGATGTAATAGAATGAGCGTCGATAAATTCAGCAGATATTTACGCAAAACGAAAACAACTCGAGGGCCTCCCGGTTTAGGATTTTCTCTCACAAGTGATAAACATTATGATATCGGGAACAAACAACTGTGCAACGTCGGCTCGAGCATCAATCCAAGAGACGCGACCAATAAAAAATACGTGGACGAGATAAAGGAAAAAATCAAAAATGATTCTAGGACCATACAAAATCAAGTTACGGACGTGAAATCGAAAATCGAAGGAATATTTCGATCGCAAGCTCTCTACCTCGGCGATCTGAAACGAGAGCTAAACGTATTTCAAGAACAAGTGAAGCTGATTAATGTTAGATTAGATAAGTTGTAGCAGCGGTTCGGTGAAGGGCACAGCAATGAGCCAAATTATACGTGACGTCGTCAATGAGTTACACAAACCTGCGAGGAAAAATTTTTCGAGGAGATCCATAATTGTAAAGTCTGTGGACGATCTTTGGCAAGCTGATCTGTACGAATTTATTCCTTATGCGCGCGAAAATAAAGGTTATAATTACATTTTAGTTGTCATAGATTGCTTTTCTAAGTATCTGTGGGCGCAACCGGTGAAAAGGAAGACAGGCGAGCTCGTAACTCAAGCTATGCTCGAAATATTGAATACCGACAAGAGGACGCCCGCAAATTTACACACCGACGAGGGAAAAGAGTTCTACAACCAAAAGTTTAAAGATTTGACAAATAGATACGGAATAAATCATTACTCAACATTTTCTCCGATAAAGGCCGCCATGGTAGAGAGAGTTATACGGCAATTAAAGAAATTCTGTACAGAGAATTCAGTATGCGCGGCAAATTTAAATGGTTCGATTTATTGCAAACGATTGTGGACAAATACAACGCGAGCGTGCACAGAACAATAGGCATGGCTCCTAAAGATATGAACAAGACAAATGAAAAGACGCTTTTAGAAACGGTATACAATAAGATTAAAATTGCGGGCAAAGCGAAATTTCGTGTCGGTGATGTCGTTCGCATCAGTAAATATAAAGGAGTATTCGAAAAGGGGTTTAGTCCATCGTGGTCCACGGAACTGTTCAAAATCGTTAAAATTCAAGTTACTAATCCCGTTACTTACCTGCTAGAAGACATGTCGAAGCAACCGATTTTGGGCGCCTTCTATAACGAAGAACTCCAACGAGCTAAACACGAAGATGTTTATTTGGAGGAAAAAAATTTTGAGAAAAAAAGGAGGAAAAGCCTACGTGAAATGGTTGGGCATTCCTGAAAAATCTTGGGTTAAACTGTCAAATATTGTTTAATTGTATGAACGTATAGAAATAAATTGATTTGCTTTTTTTAAAGAAAAATAGTTTTATTAATTCCTCTTATTTAAAAAACACATTTTATATGGCACATACAAATTATCGTTAACAATATATCAAAAAACAGTTCGATACAACTTACGAAAAATGCATGCGAACAATAAGTATTTTCATTATCGTTATACAAAAACAAATTATGATTAAAATCAATTTGCGTTAAGTTCACATATTCCGAGTCGAAAAAATAATCTGCATATTCGTGCGAAATATTTAGCGCAATCTTCCAGTCGCTGTCTTCAACTTGCCGACGACCTTGATGAAAACAACGAAATTTGTAATACAGCAACGTCTGATCTTGATTTGTTAAATTTACGTCGAACATGTTTGAACCTTTCCATGCAAGCTGTACACACGTAACACTCAGTTATGTTCGAATTATTAATGTTTATATAAAACGTATTGTTCGCAATTACCGCGAAAACAATCGCGGCAGCAAGGAGACCCATTTTCACACGGACGCACTCTCGTCGTTGTTTAGGCACACAGGGCACAAATGCAGAGAAATCGGAGGTCCGTCCCACTGCGTTTCGCCGGTGTTATAATGTAAATAACAAGGTAATTTACGCTGCAGCTCTTTATTTTGCTTCAAACGATCGGGTAATCGCTCCCAAATATCAATTAAATTTAACGTAGATTGTTGCAGTAAAATGTATCTGGGAATGTAGGGAATTAGATCCGTATCGATATTGCTCAAACCGAAATTTTGATTGTTATATTCCAATATTTTATCCACGATTTCAAGTATCTCTTCTAACGTTTTCATTGTGACTGACCGACGACGGCTGATCCCATTAAAATCGAGTTTTTATATCTCCCCACGTCGAGTTTTATTTTGTCCTCGTGATTTGCCAACAATTCCAGCAAACAATCGATACTTTGTGAATACCATTGCACATTTCCGTCCTCTGCTTTCGGGATTCCGATAATAAAATTACGGGCATACGAAATTAAATTTTCATTATCCGGGAGATAAGTGGCGATTAATTCTATAATTTTATTGCAGTAGCCGTTGAACGTAAGTTTTTCGAGCCTTTTGATGCGGTAACCGACGACATGTAATAATTTACTTAATATTTTAAACATAAATTTATCCAATTCTATTTCTGTTTCGCCTTTAATAATTTTCACTTTAAATTTACCTTTGGACTCGATAAAAAATAATTTGATATCTCTGTCGCAAAGCTCGAAATTGGAAATCGTCTTCGTGTCCGCACATTGTTGGCACCTCGTACTTTTTAATTTCAGATGATTTTGGATGCGAGGAAAGTACTCGATGAATTGATTCCACTCGTCGCCGTTAAATGTTAAACATTTTGGTTTTGAGCTGTACGTTAGTTTTACCAACGGTTCAAAATTATTCGTTACACTGAGTCCCGTTGAAATTTTTGCAGATCTGCTTAGCTTGTAAGACACCTCGCTAACAAAACGAAAATCACTATTTCGTCTGCATTCTTGCAGAAAACTTTCCAGAAACTCTAACGACGACGACGATGATGCCATTTTCAGATGTATACTTGCACTTATTTACGCACGTCGCGAGACTAAACGATCGAAAGCAAACTTACGGTCTTAAATAAGGAGAGGTAAAATGTGAGCGTAATTTATTTTAAACCAATAAAAAAAGACGTATTATACACGATGTTTCATAACTCGAAGTGAAGAATTAAGGAACGTGTACGCGGTGATAAAAAATGTTAAATATTTTTGTAAGTTATGAAATAAATATTTTACTTTTTTTATCACCCCGTATACGTTTCTTAATTCTACGTCGCGAGTTATGAAACATCCTGTATTTTTAATTTTAACTCTAATGCGCACACGTAGATTACTCAATGCATTGCAATTTACTGATAAGAAAAATGCGCCGCGAACTGCAGCACAGCACTTTAGTTTGTATCATCTGTCCCTACAGAAAAGAGTTCATTTTACGTTTTCTCTGTGCGCGTTAATTATGGATACCATTTCGAATATAAATAGTGCTACTTCGTTAAAATCATTACCTATTAAGAAGTTGTCGGAGCTGGAAATCGACCGCAAGTATCCGTTGTCCGATTTAAAATATGTAAAAACGAAATTTGGAGAATCATTGCTGGCGGAAATCGATCAGGAGTTTGTCGTGTTTGTGCCTCGTCGATTTAACAAGGTCATACCCGAAGATAAGATAGGTGACGTGTTGTCTTTGCAATGCGGCTTGATTTACAAAGGATTGGTGAAATTAGCCAATAAACCATAACCGGCTTGTGACATTGAATTTGAGAAATATTAAAAATACAAGTAAGTACAAAATTTATTATCTTATTTCAAGTCACTAGAATTATAGTCTCTTTTTTTCAGCTCGTTAAACTAAAAAATATTAGCTTAGTTATAAACATAATTTTAAAATTAGATTATTATTAAATATTGAAAAGGATTTACGAGAATATTTAAATGTGTTTCGCTTATTGGATGAGTGCGTCGATAAATCAGATGCTTATAAAATTGCAAAACTAAACAAAAAAAATATTAAAACATTAAACGAGCTAATGAGAAATTGTCCGTCGGTGCACGATAAGATACAAATTGAAAGCTTAATTGCAAAATTACATTCATTCGACGTAAGATTGGAATTAAAAATTAAAACGTTGCCGATTGGTCGAGGTTTAAGAACAAGTCGTCGTCGTCGTCCAGGAACAGAACGGAGAATTAATAAAATCAACCGAATTCAGTGGAAGGATGTAAGTTTTAAATTAAATGCGTACGTATTTTTTCTAATTTAGTTTTTTTTTTTAATTTACAGCTTCAATCTGCTTTTAAAAGCAGAATTCGTACCGGAGTAATAATCAATAAAACTCATACACAACCGCGAAGCTTTTTCCTAGACGCCTCGTCTCTGATTAGAACTATAATCGGAAATCAATTGGTGAAAACGCCTTCGATGAAGATAAATTTGGTATTTTGCGGTGAATTTGTAAAACCTCAAACCGATGTCTCGGAATATAAGTTTTTCAATACCAAAAATCACGTGATCAATATTGGAGCAAATCTAGACGAAATTTTAAACGAACTGTTTAACGAAATCATGGTGCAGGTAAGTTTAAAACGAAATAAGCTGCCAGATATTAATTTTCTTTTTTTCACTTTCTTATCAGCTTTCAGAATTTCAAGAGAGGGATAGCGGTTGGTCGTTATCGGCAATCGTGAATCTGGTCGTGGCGTTTTGCAAATACACGCCGTTGACAGGAGGAGGAAAGAAAGATAACGGTGGCACTTACGCGGACCTGCCGGACGAACTTCGGCGAAAAAGTAACGTCATATTGAACATCAAAAATCAAAACCGACGACGCTTCGCGTATTGCCTTTTGGCGCACCTATTTCCGGCGAGAAACGGTCAAGATGCGTGCGATCCTTCTACGTACCGTCAAAATATATACGATTTTTTTAATTTTAAAGGTATATGTTTTCCTGTAAATCTGTGCGACTTACAGAAATTCGAAAAGGCCAATAAATTTATTTCAATTAACGTATAAGTTTATGAAAACAAGAGCATCGTGGGTCCACTTTATCATACACAAAATGTCAAAAACTGCCACGTAAATTTATTATATTTAAAGAAGTCAACGCGTAGGTCATTTTTGTCTCATTAAAAATTTATCAGAATTGTGCAGGTATCAAATTTCATCAAATATGCGTGTCAAGTTCATTTGCGATCGTTGCTTGTGTTATTTTTCATCAAAGGACAAATTAAATCATCATGTGTCAGATTGCTCGCGTCATGAGGCCGTAAAAATTGAATTACCTAAAGACGGAGAAAACATTGTTAAATTCAAACAATTTGCAGCCATCATGCCTTTGCCGTTTGTCATTTACGCGGACTTCGAAGCTCTAACGAAACCTATTCATTCCTGTGACGATACTTTAGCAAAAGCATTCACGAACGCCTATCAACGGCACGAAGCCTTTAGCGTTGCATATTTAACAGTCTGTTCTTACGATGATCGACTAAATCATTTTGAAATTTATCGCGGCGAAAACCCGGCTGAGTGGTTCGTAAATAAATTATTAGGAGAAGCAACGAATGTTCAAGAAATATTAAAAAATCACGTTACCGTTCCTATGAAAGATTTAACGTTTGAAGAATCTACGGCACATGCAAATGCCGAAAAGTGCGAGATTTGTGATTCTAATTTTAACGAAAATAATGCTAAAACTTATCGCCACGACCATTTTACCGGGAACTATATTGCAGCTTTGTGCAATAATTGTAATTTACAATGTCGCGTTAAAAATATTATTCCCGTGATTTTACACAATTTATCTCATTACGATAGTCACTTTATAATAGAAGCTCTGGCAAACGTAAACGACGAAAATGTCGAAATTTTAGCAAACACAACTGAAACTTACATATCGTTCTTGAAAAGGGTAGGTGATGTGAAATTACGTTTCTTAGATTCGTTTCGTTTCATGCCCTCGTCTCTTGAAACATTAGCGAAAAATTTGAAACCAGAACAAATAAAGTTCGTACAAAAAGCGTTTCCGAATCCGGATTCTTATAAATTAGTAACTCGTAAAGGATGTTTTCCCTATGATTACGTGAATTCTGTTGACAAATTGGAAGAGACAAGTCTTCCCGATAAATCCCTATTTTATAATAAATTACATGGCGAAAACGCCAACGATGAGGATTACCAGCACGCCGTAAACGTTTGGCAACATTTTCAATGTAAAACTCTCGGTGAATACGCGGACTTGTATTTAAAAATTGACGTATTTCTATTGGCAGACATTTTTGAAAATTTTAGAAAATTGACGTTCAAAACTTACGGGTTAGATGCGTGTGGATTTTTCACAGCTCCGGGCCTATCATTTTCGGCGGCTCTTAAAACAACAAAAATTGAACTTCCCCTTTTACAAGACATCGATATGATTTTATTTATAGAAAAAGGTTTACGCGGCGGTATAACTCAAGTTAGTTCCCGATATGCAAAAGCGAATTCTGTACACATGGGAACCGATTTCGACCCTGATAAGGAAATTAGCGAAATTATTTACGTAGACGCGAACGGATTTTATTCTTACGCGATGACAACAAAATTACCGTGCGACAACTTCAACTGGGTAAGTGACGAAAAATTAACGAATCTTTTAGAAATGCTCAGTACGACCGACATTGACTGTTCGATATATTACGGTGATGAAACGGGTAAATCTTGTATTTTAGAAGTTGACTTAGAATATCCTGAAGATTTGCACGATTCCCATATATTTTTTCCATTTTGTGCGGAACACAGATCCACCACAGGTAAAAAGGACGACAAAAAATTAATGCTAACTTTATGTAATAAGGAGAAGTACGTCCTCCACGTCCTCTACGCGTTTTACTTCAAAGTTTAAAACACGGCTTAAAATTAAAAACAATTCATCGTGCGATAGAATTTGACGAGAGCAATTGGTTAGAAAAATACATTAAATTAAATAGCGATCTGAGGGCAAAATCTACGAAGGCTTTTGATAAAGATTTTTACAGAGGCATCTCGAATATGGTTTTCGGAAAACTTATGGAATCTATACGCAAATACAGAAATATCGTGTTGACAAAGAAATGGAAATCCGCTGAAAAATATATTAGTCAACCAAATTTCAAAAAAGCTACGATTTTCAATGAGAATCTGGTCGCAATTGAACTGAACAAATTATCCGTGAAATTTGATAAACCGATCTACGTTGGCATGGCAGTCCTTGACATTTCAAAAACAGTCATGTATAGTTTTCTTTATGATTACATCAGAGAAAATGTGGAGCCCTTATTTAATGTCACAGTATGTTACACGGACACGGACAGTTTTATTTTTAAGTTCTCTCCAAAACATCCCGAACGCGTCTCGAGTATTTATGAAATTATAAAACGGGATGCAAATAAAATTTTTGTCACTTCAGGTTACGCCACAGATAACCCTTTCGGAATACCTTTGGTAAATAAGAAAATTATCGGTAAATTTAAAGACGAACTCTGCGGACAGATAATAACTGAGTTCATTGGAATTAGAGCTAAAGTTTACGCTATCAGAGTGGGAAAAGAAGTAAAATTTAAAAAATTGAAGGGCGTAGGTCGTTCAGGAATTAAGAAAATAACTTTTCAGGATTATTATGACTGTTTGTTTGATAATAAAAAATTAATGCCAAAATTCAATAGCATCAGGTCAATAAATCATCAATTATTAACCGTTACCATAAATAAAACTTCCTTAGATGCTCAAGATGACAAACGACATTACGATCTTGTAACGGATATTCATTCGTTGCCGTTGGGACATTATAAATTAAAATGAAATTGTATGTAATTTTGTAATTATGTATTAAAATTAAATTATATGTAATTTGTAATTATATTGTGTGTTAATAAAGCATTTTGTACTATACATACGTAAGTAAAACGTATTTTTTATTTTTAGAATTTTATTTGTCCTTTTACAATTATACAGGCACGTCGGCATCGTTTTCGTCCGCTTTTGCTCGCGGAAATGCGCACGCCCCGAGGACCCATTTTTTCGAAATTGCCGCCGCCGCTCTGCGTGCAGCGATCTATATGCTCCCGCGCGCGTCGTTCTTTTTACAGAAACCCACCGACACGCGACGTCTCCGAGATGGACGCCGGCGATCGTCCTTTCGCAATTCGTCACCAGATGGACACGGCCAGATGCAACCAACATCGCATCCGTGTTCGACGAAAAATAAAATGACATCCTTCGCCGCGCGTCGTTATTATTACGAACTGATACGAGCAACTGACCGAACGGTCGAGCGGCTTAGGTGGACGCCTCACGAACGCCAAGTAACGGGTTCGAATCTCTCTCCGGACGGAGGAAAAAAAAATGACGCAACCAACATCGCATCTGTGTTCGACGAAAAAATTAAGGACATCATTCGCCGCGCGTCGCGTCGTTAATATTACACATCTCGAACGGATACGAACAACTGACTCAATGGCCGAGCGGCTTAGGTGGAGGGCTCAGGAACGCCGAGGAACGGGTTCGAATCTCTCTCCGGACGGAGGAAAAAATTCCGCAGCGAAGCGCCAGTGGCGACACCCGACGGACAATTCCCGAACTAACGCTCCGACGACGCAGCGCCACTGCCATCTGGCGGACAATTTCCGAACTAACGAAAATAGCAGCAGCGCCGGAGGCATCTGGTGGACGGACGCCCGAACTACGTTGTCTCCGTCTCTCTCTCTCTCTCTCTGGAGCTCCATCTCTTTCTTTACCATGGGCTCAGATGAGGCAGAAAACTGGACCGGAAGTCAATGCATTTCAAATGGGGAAAAAAGGGTGTGGTCTGTTTTTTATATCTACTCAAAGGCCCGGCGAGACAAGTCAATTGTCATAATTGTGGTCAGCCGGGGCATCCCAGTAAGGAATGCAAAAACGAGCCCATGTGTCCTATCTGCGAAACTGGAGGGCATAGGCCTGGAAGTGGAGCGTGTCCCGCCTTAAAGCCCGCTTTAAAAAAAATGCGAAAAAGGAGGCAAGGAGAAACGCCAGTCAAAAGGTTACAGAAATACCAATGGTCGCTGATGTGCAAGGTTCCCTCAGACTACGAGGGGGGTCCGATAAGCTAGAGCACAGCCCAATGGGCAAGAAAGTAAAGACCAAAAATGGCGGGCAAGACAAATAGTAATAAATCTCCTGCGAAAATAAGGGTCCTGCAGCTAAATACAGATAGACACCCGAAAACCATCGATTTATTAACACAGTTGATCTTTGAATCAAAAATCGACATTGTGCTTGGAGAGGAACCCGGTCGCAGGAGGACCAGAAATTTATGCTGTGATAGAGCCTGTGATACCTTCGTTCTTTTGAACGAAGGCTTTGATATTTGTGATAGGGGGATGGGTTTATTTGCATAGATTTATTCACCTGTGTCGTATATAACTGTTATTTTTCGCCAAATAGGCCCAATGAGGATTTTAAGGAATACCTATCAATTCTGGATGAACATGTGAGGAGTGTGGGCAGAAAGCATATAATCGCGAGAGATTTTAATGCGAGAATGCTCTCTGTCCATAACACTGTGAATGAACGAGGAAAAATCTTAGAGGAATGGATTAATACCAATAATCTAACCATCATGAACGTGGGAAACACTTCCACCTTTGTGAGTTCCAGAGGAAAGTCTCATATTGATATGACTCTGGCCTCACCGGGGGTGGGAAATCGCATTGTAAACTGGAGAGTCGCTGAGGAACTAGAAAGCCTCAGCGACCATAGAATAATTATGTATGAAATCAAACGAGAGAGGACGAAAGATATTAAAGATAGGTCAAATTGCGCAGGATAGAAAAAATTGCGAAAGATTTTGAAAAAGTAAATAGGGAGAAGGTAAGGAACCCGGCGGATCTCGTCAGACTTCTCGCTGGACTCTGCGACAAACACCTCCCTAGGAAGAAAGGCAATTATCAGAGAGTTCCAGCATATTGGTGGAACGATTCCATTGCGGAGGCGCGAAGAAACTGCATCACGTGGAGACGAAAGGCCACACACCTACTACGAACTGCAAGCGAGAACTGGGAGCCTACATGGAATCTGTACAAACAGGCCAAACTAACACTCAAGAAGGCCATCCGTAAGGAAAAAGCTAAATGCTGAGAAAATTTGAGATCTGAGCTTAGGGAGGATGTCTGGGGAAAGGCAACCAAGGCAACGAACAAACTTCGGTTAAGGCCAAGTACCCAGCTGAGTCCGGAGGAACAGGGGAGGCAAATCAGAAAACTCTTTCCAAGAGCGTTTTTCTGAGGATATGGAAACAGGCAAAACTGGTCCTACTAGAAAAACCAAAGAAAGAAGAGAATGAAGAGACCACGTACCGACCTGTATGTCTCATAGACATGCTGGCAAAGTTATTCGAAACCTTGGTTGAAAACAGGATCACGAGGAACTTTGAGGACAAGGAAACTATCCATGAGAACCAGTACGGTTTCAGGCCCGGGAAATCTACGGTAAATGCGCTGGACGCGGTCATGGACATCGTGAGTAGGATAAAAACAACAACGTCACAGAACAGGCAACACTGTATTATGATCGCCTTGGATGTCCGGAACGCCTTCAACTCGGCGCCGTGGAATAAGATAATGGAGGCATTATACAAATACAAGATGGAGCCATATTTGATCAGGATCCTAAAATCGTGTATGGAGGATCGGGCCATCATTACTGGGGAGGAAAGAGAAGACAGATAAAGTGCGGAGTCCTGCAAGGGTCGGTGTTGGGTCCGACGCTCTGGAATATTTTGTACAATGAGATCGTCGGAACGGATATGGGACAAGGAGTGAAGCTGATTGCCTACGCAGACGATTTGGCAATAATCGTAAGCGTCACCACTCTGAGTATGTTAGAGCAGACGGCACTATATGCGACGGAGAAGAAAAGGGGTTGAACTTAGCTGCGCATAAGACAGAGATGGTCATCCTTGCTGGCAAAAGATCAGTGAACCAGATTACGCTAAAGATCCAGGGGGCGGAAATCAGGAGCAAACCAGCAATAAAATACCTAGGAGTCTACCTAGACAGGGGGACTCGCATGACCACGCACGTGAGAATGGTCCACGACAAAGCATACAAGGCGCATACGGCCCTAGCGAGAGTAATGCCAAATGTCGGGGGCCCAAGTCCCCAAAAGAGAAGGGTGTTGGCCTCGGTGGTAACCTCAATAATAATGTACGCGGTGCGGGTTTGGGCCCAGGTTTTGGATTACAAACTGTATGAGGGTATGCTAGAGAAGCTAAACAGAAAAATGGCCATACGCATCACATCAGCGTACAGAACGGTACCGACGGAGGCCATTCTCATGATTGCAAATTTGCCGCCCATTAAACTACTCGCGCAAGAGCGACAGCAAGTGCACCGGGAGGGACGACAGACTAAAGGGGAGGCACGGAAGGAGGTGTTGAGGAAATGGCAGGCGAAATGGGATGAATATCAGGGTGTGACGCCTAAAGCCAATTTAAAGAAAAATACGTAAACTGTAAAGCTTCCTTGCTACTTGCATAAGAATCACCAAGCTTGTCCCATAGGCCTAGCTTCGGTGGGTGGGAGCGGGTCTTCAACAAAAAAATAAATCTTGGGCGCCACGTATTTTGAAGCTTAAGATTTTGGTGATCAAGTTTCCAATAAATGAAATAAAATACGAAAATTACTGTGTACGTAATAAGGAAGTACAATTTGCCAATCGAAAATATCAATATCTTTGGAAATATGGTAGGGTAACCAGAAAGGTACAAATTTCCAACCCAAATAAATAATAACTTTAATAATACTGTTAAAAAAAATATTCACAGAGCAAAATAGCGAATTTGTTTTGTTTTGTTTTGTTTTTTTTTCCAAAATAACGCAGTAGATAATTAAAAGAAAACAGTAGCACAAAGTATATACCACTGATATCAAGCTTGATAGGCGGCTTACATTACGTAATTACAAAAACAAATTGAAATCAATAAATTTAAAGTAATTAATTCAAAAAAGACAGTAAAGAGAATAAGAATTAACTAATTGTAAAGTGAGAATTTCTTTTAATTGATTGATAAAAAAATTAAATGTGAAATAAAACAAAAATTGTTAAATGCTAATTACCGTTCCAAAATTTGACGGAAAATAATGTGTTTAGTGATAAACGCTAAATAAGTTGGTTCGAAACTCACAAGACACCGATCGCGCCTCCGACTTAGCGCAGTTTCCCAATTCCGAAACGATTTCCACCGACGAAACTTGTTCGGGAAAAATTCCGGCCTTCTCTTCCTCCTACCGTAGCGGTCCGCTCAAGCCCAAAAAGGTAATATGGCGGATTCTGCCGCAAGTATCCAACGGGTGAATAAAACCACTACAAAATGAAATTATAACTAACACATGCCCCAAACTTAAGATATGAGAGAATACCAATAAAGACTAGATGATTATGAGAAGAGAAAAAAAGTAGATATACCTTTTGATTCCAAAATTAACACAAAAAAATAGAAAAGAAATATTGTTAAATATGTGTTTTACAATGGAACAAAATGACTAATTTTTGTTTACTTACGCCTCAAAATTTCAGAAGCTGGTTAAGAAAACCTCGGATGTGCGACAATTTTACTGGATTACAAGGACCAGAAAAACGTGGTCCAGGGTGGTCGATTAAATCCTCCGAACAAAGGAGTGAGAAATTTCCTTCTTCTTAGGAACAACGTACCTTTGGCTTTTCACGTTAACAAGGAAATTTCTTTGATTGCCAATGAGGGTTTTGAGAAACTGTAATACCAACAGCTCAGCCAAAATTAAACATTACCCTCGCGCAATTACATTCGACTACCGCCTCAACCCAACGTTATCTGATAACGACCTGACAACCTGTTTGTCCCACTATTCGCGAACAAGAATACGTAGGTGTACGATTTCGTCCAAAAATTCAAAATTATAATAGACATTCTTTTGAAATAAATCAACTCACAAAAATATGTGCTAAATCTAATTTTACCCGTAACAAGGGGTGGACGAAAACCTTCATTCGCAGCGTCGAGGAGTGGTCCGCGAGGAAATTCTATGAGGGGGATTATTTCCTCACCCAGGCTCTGACGGGTGTGTTCGGGTGTTTGGTAAATATCTTAAAGACATAAAGAAACAGGAAACTGCAGAATGCTGGTTTTGCAATGATACGGATACCCCAGTGCATACATTGTTCGTATGTGAGAGGTGGGACAAAGAAAGACAAACCGCAGAAAACGAGTGCGGAAGGGTGGTGACGAAGGAAAATGTGGCCGAAATTATGATGGAGAACGAGGCAGGATAGCATACTGTGGCAAACATGATGAGGAAGATTATGAAGGAAAAGTGCAAGGAGGAAACTAGAAAGATGGCGAATTACAGAGGCTAGGCTGACAGCAGAGCGAGAAGAGGAAGACGGTGAGAGGAGGAAAGGGAAGAGGAGACTGAAGAGGGGTGAAGGGGAGTGAAGAGGAGATTGAAGAAGAGACAGAGGAGGGACTGAAGAGGAGACGAAGAGGAAGGACAACATGTACAGAGGATGAAATGCCGGGAGGCGGTACCCTCTGTGCAGAGTGAAAGAGATGAGGAAAGAAGTTTAGTTGGTAGGCACCCCTTGCAGAAGGCAGGGGTGAATCCAACACGCCTCTGGCTTAGAACTAGCCGGAGGTGTCTTTGGAAGATTCCCTAAACCTCAATAAAAAAAAAAAGGTTGGTTGGGTTGGTTTGGTCGAGTTGGATCGGTTGAATTGGATGGGTTGGGTTGGATGGGTTCCATTTGTTGGTTGGTTGATTCAGTTGGGTTAGGTTGGATGGGTTGGGTTGGATGGGTTCGGATGGATTGGTTGGGTTGGATTGGTCGGGTTGGTTTGGTTGGCTTGGTTTGGTTAAGTTGGATGGGTTCGATTTGTTGGTTGGATCGGTTGGATTAGGTTGGATGGGTTCAGTTGGATTGGTGGGACCGCGGGACGCCTATGCAACGGATCTCCGTCGATGCCGGTCCAAAGCCCGGATAAAGGAGGATGGGCCCAGGGGATCACATCTGGCAAGCGAGGTTGACGCCTCCAGACTTCCCTAGCTGGGCCTCGCTTTACTTCAACTTGTCTTGGGCGAGTGCTCCTTCTCTTTAATCTGTCCTGTCTGGCGTCCCTCTGGACCCGTACCTTGCTTTTTTCTGGTCCCGACGCTATTAGGTAACGAGGGCTATGGACCAACGTATTTTCAGCTCTTTAAGGCCGAGAGGTTCGTGAAATGCCTCTCTCAAGACCGCTGTGCGCGGTGAAGAGCCGCATCCTAATGTTCTTCCATTGGGTGGCCGCTTTCTTGAAAAACACAGCGGATCTAGATGAGTAAACCTCGAAAATAAATCCCCAATTTACGGTGTAGGAAGTCGTGCCAAGAGATGAATGGTACCGGGGGCATGGTGCCGCAAACGACGCCCATGGGACACCGGGCGCCCTCTCATGGAGGATAGCCTTAGCCGCGTATTACCGGGCTCTGCGCGGCTATACCTTTAGAACCCAGGTACTCGTGTGCAGTACATGAAGGACCTTGAGAAAGTCATCGAGGATAATAGCAACACCAAGCGGGAAATTAAGGAGATCGCTACAAAATTGAAACGAAATACAGAATTGATCAATAGAGAGTCCATCAAAAAATGGTTAGAGAAAAACACGTAGATCAAAGAGGAAAAGATGCTCATAGATGCCGACGTTCAAACCATGGAAAAGAAGGCAGTAGACGCCGAAACACAAACAACCGTATGGTACGCGGACGGAAAGCAAAAGATCATCCTAGTGGGAATAGACACGCTCGAAGAATGGAGGAATATTGAAAATAAAGCCTGGAAAGAAAACATGTATACGAACACGCATATTAAAACTGGAAACCCGATACTATCAAACGAGGTAGCGGTACAAGCGGTATTCGTGAGGAAAAGGGATAATAAAATGGAACAGGGTATTGTGAAACAATACAGAGAGAGATACCCGGAGCTAGCAACGGCGGAGGGTAACTTCTAAGTGCTAGAACAAACTGTTAAACTAAGAAAGCACGGTGGGGAGGGACAAACAAAAAAGATAATAAAAATCAGGACAGAGGGAACTGAAGAAGACCTGTGGGACAAGCTTAGAAGGCTGAGGACGGAAACCGAAACGGATGCGCAACTGACCATGCATGAGATAAAAGAAATGGACTTGGAAAGAACAAGGAAGATGGTAGAGTGCATATTTCACGGAACGAACACGCAGGTCTCGATATACAAGACTGCGGAGCAGAAAAGTAGAACGAAAACATCCAACGAGGCCTCCGAAAAAAAAACATATGCGTTGATCGTGGACAATGGAAGTAAACAGTACAAAGATACATTAGGCGCTGTAAAGGAGGTGGTAAAAATGCTCCAATCAACAACGCAATCAAAGGAATCAGAAGCACTAAAGGAGGAAAGGTACTTATCACCTTGAATAAGGACAAAGATGCCCTTGACTTGCTTCAATCCAAAATAGCGGAGAAGCTTGAACCCAAATTAATCCGGAAGATAGGGGAAAAACTGTCGACTGAAACGGTCCATGTAAGAGGAATCGATGCCCTGTCCACCAAAGAAAATATAATCGAAGCCATAGAGGCCGCCATCGAGAAAAGTAGAACCTCAATAATTAGGATCGGCGAAATGAGGCCAAATGCCGACAACACCCAAGCGGTAACACTGATTCTACAAAAAAGGGACGCACAAAAAATTATTAGCGATAAGAGACATGATACCGTGTAGAGCAGAAGCGAGACTAAGAGTCCCCAGGTGCAATAGGTGTTAGTCACTGGGGACTGCACGGGCCCAGATAGAACAAGCGTGTCGTAAGTGTGGAGAGATGGGACACCTAGAGAAAGGCTGTGAAAACGAAATGGCCTGCCCCCAGTGCGAGACAACCGGACACATGGCGGGCATGGACAAGTGTCCTGCCTTTAAAACAGCATTACAGGCGGCTAAAGTTAAAACCAGAAAAGAGGGGGAAACACTGCAAAAGGGGATGGCATGGAGAACCCCCCGCCCCCCCAACACCTTACTGTGGAGAGAAACACGGAAATGGGGGAAAACAGCCCACAACCAATGACACCGCAAGGAGAAGGAGAAATGGAGACCGGGCACAGCAGCCTAGTAATTATTACACACGAAAATGACGAATAGCACCATCAGGTTCGTACAATTAAATACCGACAGGCACGAAAGCGCACTGGATATGCTTATGCTAAAGGTGTACGAGGACAAAATCGACATAGCAATAGGGCAGGAACCGAGCCATAAACATGTAAGCAAATTGTACTCTGATATAGACTGTGATAGCTTCATTGTGATAAGGGGTAAGTGCAATATAATAAGTCAATACAGGGGCAGGGGCTTTATTTGCTTGGAATTCAGGGATTTCAGCGTTTACTCTTGCTACTTCTCGCCGAATAGGGGGGACGACGCCTTTGGGGGATTTTTATTCGACTTAGGAACACACCTTAGGACACAAAATAAAGAGTGTATTATCGGGGGGGATTTCAATGTGAAATCGCATATCTTCGAATCCAGGACGGTTAATAGCAAAGGCAAGATCCTAGAAGAGTGGATTGAAACCAACGATCTCACGGTTCTGAATAGGGGGAATACCCCAGCTCGGCCTTAGGGAACTTAATTATAGATATCACCCTGGCCACTCGAGGAATCAGCGGGGAGATCCAGGATTGGAGGGTTGACATGAACGCGGAAAGCCTTAGCGACTACCGTATAATTAAATTCTCACGAGCAACTAGGAGAGAAAGATGGACAAACCGGATGGAGCGTCAGACAGGAGGCGCTAGGCAGACAGCAAAGAGATTTCAAACTAGAAAGCGGCAGGAAGATTAAGACACCGGAAGATCTGGTAGCCAAGCTGGAACAGCTATGTAACAAGTATTTGCCAAAAAAAAAACGCCCACAGAAAATTTTAAACCAGTATATTAGTGAAACGAGAAGATCGCTGCCCTCCGGAAAGAGTGCGTGAAGTTTAGGAGGCGGTTCACCAGGGTGAAAAATCGAGCAACAATAAAAATGGAGGAGCTGAGGGAGGCTTACAAGAAAGCGAAGAGAGAATTGAGGAAAGAGATAAAAAGAAGAAAGTCAGAAAATGGAGAAAACTATGCGAAGACCTGGAAAATGACATTTGGGGGCTGGGGTACCAAATTGTCATGAAAAGGCTAAGGTTATAACCTCCAATAAACAGAGATGAAACAGATCGAATCTGTACAAACAGGCCAAACTAACACTCAAGAAGGCCATCCGTAAGGAAAAAGCTAAATGCTGAGAAAATTTGAGATCTGAGCTTAGGGAGGATGTCTGGGGAAAGGCAACCAAGGCAACGAACAAACTTCGGTTAAGGCCAAGTACCCAGCTGAGTCCGGAGGAACAGGGGAGGCAAATCAGAAAACTCTTTCCAAGAGCGTTTTTCTGAGGATATGGAAACAGGCAAAACTGGTCCTACTAGAAAAACCAAAGAAAGAAGAGAATGAAGAGACCACGTACCGACCTGTATGTCTCATAGACATGCTGGCAAAGTTATTCGAAACCTTGGTTGAAAACAGGATCACGAGGAACTTTGAGGACAAGGAAACTATCCATGAGAACCAGTACGGTTTCAGGCCCGGGAAATCTACGGTAAATGCGCTGGACGCGGTCATGGAGATCGTGAGTAGGATAAAAACAACAACGTCACAGAACAGGCAACACTGTATTATGATCGCCTTGGATGTCCGGAACGCCTTCAACTCGGCGCCGTGGAATAAGATAATGGAGGCATTATACAAATACAAGATGGAGCCATATTTAATCAGGATCCTAAAATCGTATATGGAGGATCGGGCCATCATTACTGGGGAGGAAAGAGAAGACAGCTAACGTGCGGAGTCCCGCAAGGGTCGGTGTTGGGTCCGACGCTCTGGAATATTTTGTACAATGAGATCGTCGGAACGGATATGGGACAAGGAGTGAAGCTGATTGCCTACGCAGACGATTTGGCAATAATCGTAAGCGCCACCATTCTGAGTATGTTAGAGCAGAGGGCACTATATGCGACGGAGAAGAAAAGGGATTGACTTAGCTGCGCATAAGACAGAGATGGTCATCCTTGCTGGCAAAAGATCAGTGAACCAGATTACGCTACATAGCAATAGGGCAGGAACCGAGCCATAAACATGTAAGAAAATTGTTCTCTGATATAGACTGTGATAGCTTCATTGTGATAAGGGGTAAGTGCAATATAATAAGTCAATACAGGGGCAGGGGCTTTATTTGCTTGGAATTCAGGGATTTCAGCGTTTACTCTTGCTACTTCTCGCCGAAATGGGGGGGACGACGCCTTTGGGGGATTTTTATTCGACTTAGGAACACACCTTAGGACACAAAATAAAGAGTGTATTATCGGGGGGGATTTCAATGCGATATCGCATATCTTCGAATCCAGGACGGTTAATAGCAAAGGCAAGATCCTAGAAGAGTGGATTGAAACCAACGATCTCACGGTTCTGAATAGGAGGAATACCCCAGCTCGGCCTTAGGGAACTCAATTATAGATATCACCCTGGCCACTCGAGGAATCAGCGGGGAGATCCAGGATTGGAGGGTTGACATGAACGTGGAAAGGCTTAGCGACCACCGTATAATTAAATTCTCACGAGCAACTAGGAGAGAAAGATGGACAAACCGGATGGAGCGTCAGACAGGAGGCGCTAGGCAGACAGCAAAGAGATTTCAGACTAGAAAGCGGCAGGAAGATTAAGACACCGGAAGATCTGGTAGCCAAGCTGGAACAGCTATGTAACAAGTATTTGCCAAAAAAAAAAAACGCCCACAGAAAATTTTAAACCAGTATATTAGTGAAACGAGAAGATCGCTGCCCTCCGGGAAGAGTGCGTGAAGTTTAGGAGGCGGTTCACCAGGGTGAAAAATCGAGCAACAATAAAAATGGAGGAGCTGAGGGAGGCTTACAAGAAAGCGAAGAGAGAATTGAGGAAAGAGATAAAAAGAAGAAAATCAGAAAATGGAGAAAACTATGCGAAGACCTGGAAAATGACATTTGGGGGCTGGGGTACCAAATTGTCATGAAAAGGCTAAGGTTATAACCTCCAATAAACCTGAAGGAAGAAGAAGAGATGAAACAGATCGAGAAGCTCTTTCCTAATCTTGCGTCCATAAAATGGAAGACCGTGAAGATAAAAACCCAGATCGTACCATTCACCGAGGAGGAAATGATTGCGGCCACAAGCAGAATACGAGCGAATAGATCCCCCGGACCCGATCGGATCCCGCCCGAGGTGGTCAAAGCGGCCGCCACTAGTAATACTGATATCTTCCTGAGCGTGATGAACAGATGCCTGAAGGAAGGAACCTTCCCGATAATCTGGAAACAGGCAAGACTGGTCCTCCTCGAGAAGCCGAAGAAGGTGGAAAACGAAGAAATTACCTATCGACCGATTTGCCTAATCGACGTAGCGGGGAAGCTACTAGAAACCCTGGTCAAAAACAGAATCGAGAGAAGTCTTGAGGCTAGGAAGGTAATCCATGAGAACCAGTTCGGCTTCAGAACCGGGAGGTCAACGGTACACGCGCTGGGAGAAGTAGTGGACATTGTGCACCGAATAAAACGAGCTGCGTCACATAATAGGCAACATTGCACCGTGATTTTATTTTAATATGAAATATTGCTGTTCATATTACTATGGAAACTAATTCCAATTTTTAAAAATGTCGTTGTATGATCGTCGTCGTTAGGGTTTCTAATGTCAAAATATGTCCATTTTAATTTGGAACATCTGTCAGGCGAAGAAAGTTAGTGAAAATGTATCAGAAAGAATTACCCCTGGACAAGTAACTAATGCAATTAACAACTTTTATAATCGTGTAGGATATTGCATGAGGTAAATGAAGAAATTTTTGAAAACTTGTTGTGGTGTTTGTTTTGAATTAAAGAATTTCTGTTTTCCTTATGTTTTAAGTTTATTCATTTTAAACAAGAATAAACTTATCTAATGTAATAGAAAGAGTCGCTGGTATTTTGTAGTACAAGTATTCGAAATCACTAATAACAGAACAGATTCATGACAGCTGTCATGTCATGTTCTATTTCAAAAAGGACAGTTTATACAAATTGTAAATGTTGCTATGGATTCTCAGATTCGTACGTAACAGCCACGTAACAGCAATGTTTTGTGTTAAAATAAATTCACGGTATACTTATTGCGCTAGATGTACAGAATGCGTTCAATTCGGCACCCAAAATCTTATCTGAGGGACAGGAAGATAATAAAGAGTGACGGGAGCAGCCACCAGATAACTTGCGGAGTACCGCAGGGATCAGTACTAGGTCATACTCTATGGAATATACTATACAGGGTGCTTCATTGAAGATGCACCAAACTTAAGGGACACGTTTCTGACATTATTTCAAACAAAATATCTTAATAAAATTTTTTAATCGGAGCAACTTGAAATTTGCATAATTTGGAGCCGATGTTTTTATAAATACCATAGCGATTTAAATTTCTGCCGCCGTGAAACAAGACGAGCGATTTAAATTGTTTTATGAATGGCACGCGGCTGCAAGAAGACAATAAATATCTATCGTAAACGAAAAAATTTATGAGAGGCTGTTAACTCTGCCCTTGACCGCAATTCGTGTTAAAGGTGGTGAACACTTTGAAAGAATGTGCATTTAGCGTGCGTTTTCGTCGCACTAACATTTATGCAAACCGTAATTACATCAAATTTGCCGAGTCTTAATAATGTACGATAATTAACGCTTGTAATATGACGTACACAACTAAGTAATTGAACAGCTGACTAAAATCGGTACAATTAATAAATTGGGAAAATTAGTAACTGAATTATTGCTTCCGCCGGTCTGCCAAATTATTTGCCTAACTATCAGACTGAACTTGGTCACATGAGGTAGAAACAAATTTGAAATTACAAAAACGGCAATTACCTTACAACATGTGTTCAAATATGCCTCCTTCTTGTTGAATACACAAAGCCACCCGCCGTTCCAACGCATGCCACACATTATTCCACACATTGCGTTCCCTGATATGCTCAGCAGCTTCAATAATTCGGCCTCAAAGTTCTTGTACAGTGTCCACAGGCTGATTATAAACGAGTTCCTTCATGTAGCCCCAAACATGAAAATCAAGAGGATTCATGTCAGGAGAGCGCGGTGGCCAAGCTACAGGACCACCACGGCCAATCTACCGATGAGGGAAGAGCTCATCTAGGTATCCTCGAACGACAGCACTAAAATGTGGTGGCGCCCCATCGTGCATGATCCACATATCCCTTCTCGTGGCTAGCGGTACATCTTCCAGCAATGTTGGCAAATCGTTTTGCAAAAATGCGAGGTATGCATCGCAATATACGATCAGGTAAAATGAATGGTCCTATTAAATGGTTACCAATAACTCCTGTCCACACATTAATTGTAAAACGGCGTTGAAAGTTGTGTCTCCTGGTTACATGCGGGTTTTCAGTGGCCCAGTGGTGGTAATTATGAAAATTCACTACCCCATTGCGTGTAAAAAGTGCCTCATCCGTGAAAAGAATTCGACGCATGAAATTGTTATGATTAATGTGGGCTTCCTGCAGCCAGTTACAAAATTGCAGTCTAGCACCATGATCTCGCGGCTCCAAAGCATGAACACGTTGGAAGTGGTACGGATAAAGCTGTTGCTCCCTCCATATGCGCCACACCGTTGCATGTGCAAGTCCTGTACGTCGAGCAGCCTCCCTTGTGCTTATGTTTGGGGTCATTCTCAACCATATTGAGAAGCTCTTCGTCTACGTTTGCAACGTGAGGTGGCCGCACCGCGCCCCTTACTCCTTGTTCAGGTAAAAAAGAGCCTGTGTCGCGTAGTCGCTGAGCTACCCTGACAAACGTTTGATAATGCGGATGTCGTTCACGATTAGGAAACCGTTCCGCGTACAGATGTGATGCCAATCGCGCGTTTCTCCGACATTCCCCGTATAACAAATGCATATCTGCGTACTCTTGAAACGTAAAATCGCCCATCGTAAACGCACCAACACATACACAAACATACACTAATAAACTTAAAAAAATGAAAAGTATAAAGTACACCGATTAATAACCTACTCTTCACTACAACGCGACCCAGAACGGACTAAATGTGTTTCATCATAGCATCCGAGACGCGAAGTTTATGGGGTAATAAAGCAATAAAGCGAACGTTAAGGCAGGTTAAGAATTCCGACCGTTTTCATCTATTGTACGTTTTAAAAATATATGATTCTCCTTTCCCTTCGATTTTCTCAAAACTTATTCATTTAACAAAAAAAGTTAGAGAGAACTTTTATTTCGTTTCACGATATCTACCTACATACCGAGTTTGGTGCATCTTCACTGAAACATCCTGTATAATGACATAGTGGGGGATAAGGTGGGCACAGGAGTACAATTGATAGCTTACGCAGACGACCTGGCAATCGTTGTAAGCGCTACCATGCCGGGCCATGTTGTGGAAGAAGGGCCTAAAACTAGCTGCAAAAAAAAACTGAATCGTGATCCTTGCAGGAAAGAGATCGATGAGCCACGTGACACTCCCGTTACAAGGGACGGACATCAGCAGTAAGCCTTCGATTAAATACCCGGGCGTATACCTGGACAAGGGGACACACGTGAGAATGGTTCACGACAAGGCATGTAGGACACACACGGCACTAGAAAGGCTGATGCCGAACGTTGGAGGCCCGCGCTCACAGAAGAGGAGAGTGATGGCTAGTGTCGTCACCTCCGTGGTGCTATATGGGGTGCCGGTCTGGATACGAGCACTTCAATACAAACACTACGAAGGCATGTTAGAAAGTTTGAACAGAAAGATGGCAACCCGCATAACATCTGCGTATAGAACGGTGCCGACCGTGGCCATTCTCGTACTAGCAAATATGCCGCCCATAAAACTACTGGCGGAGGTATTTCGAGGAGAGAAGAGGAAAGAGGAGGCCCGAAAGGAGCTGCTGATCAAGTGGCAAAGGTTATGGGATGACTATCAGGGGTGGGCAAAAAAGTTTATCGGACAGGTTGATACATGGTCCACACACAAATATTACGAGAGGGACTATTTTTTGGCGCAGGCCCTCACGGGACATGGGGGCGTTTGGCAGCTACTTGCATAAAATTAAGAAACAGGAGTCAAAAAGCTGTTGGTATTGCGAAGAAATGGATACCCCAGAACATACCCTATTCGAATGTGAGAGGTGGTCCGAGCACAGGGAGACTGCGAAAATGGAATGCGGAAGGACGGTCACAAAGGAGAACGTGGCGGATATAATGGAAATAGAGACAGGATGGACCAGTGCTGCCAACATGATGAGAAATATAATGATGGCCAAATGTAGCGACGAGATCAAGAGGCTGACGAACAACAGGGGTTAGCTGGAGGCTGGCCCGCGCCATCCGAAGTAATGTCTACCAACGGTTCCGGAGGCGTTGGCGTGAGAAGTGAGGACAGGAGTTTAGTCGGTAGGCGCTAGGGCCCCCTTCCCTAGTGAATCCGACACTGCCCCGGCGATGAAGTGCTAGGAAGCGGTCTTTCGAAGATTCCCCGACCTCTATAAAAAAAAAGGTTGGATTGGTTGAATTGGTCGGGTTGGTTTGGTTTGGTCGGTTTGGTTGGGTTAGTTTGTTTTGGTTGGGTTGGTTTGATCAGGCATATATATAGTGAGGCGAGATGTAGTCTTAAAAGAGAAATCAATAAATCAAAAAGACAACAGTGGGACGAGGTATGCAACGATTTAGAAAACGACATATGGGGGCTGGGATATAAAATTGTCAGTAAAAAGCTTGGTTTTAAAAGGAGACAAATACCGACGGATACCCGAATCCAAATTGTAAGGGAGCTTCTCCCAAAAGGACAAAGGCACGAAGATGAGGAATGCGAAGTGGAAGAATTCGTACCCTTCGAATTGCAAGACTTGGAAGAGGCAGCATCCAGGATTAGGAACAAGAAGGCGCCAGAGCCGGATAAAATCACTGGCGAAATACTCAAAATGATAATTAAAGAACAGCCTAGATATGTTCTAAATACCATGAACTATCAGATGAAGAAAGGGGAATTCCCAGAGATATGGAAGAAGGCAAACGTAGCACTTATAGAGAAGCCAAAGAAAAATAATAACGAACAAACAAAATACTGGACAATCTGCTTGCTAGATACATTTGGTAAATTACTGGAGCACTTAATACTAATCAGGCTGAAAAAAGAAATGAAAGAGACAGGTTACGAGATACATGCATCACAGTACGGATTTACAGAAAGAAAATCAACAACCATGGCAATAAAGAAGATAACAGAGATGGCGAAAGAAGAGATGCAAAAGACCCTAAAAACAAGAAGATTGTGCGCCCTAATAACCTTAAATGTGCGAAACGCGTTTAATACAGCCGATTGGAGCATTATTAAAACGGAACTCAAGAAAAGAAGAATCAGCGGTCAGATCAGGAAAATAATCGGATCATATCTCAATTACAGGAAAATAATAATAGAGCCTGGCAAGGAAATGGAAGTGACCTGCGGAGTGCCACAGGGTTCAGTAGTGAGGCCGACATTATGGAATATTTTATATGACGGAGTGTTGAGATTAGACTTAGGGAAAAATGTAAAAACCGTAGCATTTGCCGATGACCTGGCGGTGTTTGTATGTAGTGAGTTCCAGTGAGGACGACTTGGAGTATGACGCAAAATTGGTGCTATGGCGAATGTCGGAATGGATGACTACAAATAGGCTTAAATTAGCGCCCGAGAAATCGGAGGCCATCCATAAGTTTTAGTCTAAACGACGTGAAGATTGAACCAAAGAGAAACATTAAGTATCTGGGGGTAGTCTTAGATGAGAGACTGGCATTCGGAGAACACATAAAGGACGCGACAACTAGAACGAGGGATGCCGCATCCATACTAGCCAAGGTAATGACTAAAGACAAGGGTCCTGGAGAAAATAAAAGGAAAATCTTATCCGCGGTTGCTACGTCGATGATCATGTACGCGGCCCCCACTTGGGCGCATGCCTGCTCTGTGAAGAAATATCCAGGCTTGCTATCAAAGAACACTGGCCATCGGAATCTGTAGAAGCTACCGTACTGTATCCACGGATGCAGTGTTAGTAATAGCGAGACTTATACCGTTGGACTTGCTAGCAGAAGAAAAAACCAAGGAAAACAGAGAGGCAAGTAGAAACGAATCAATGGTGAAATGTCAAGACAGATGGGAGAGCTGCGCCAAAGGAGCCTGGACCAGAACATTGATACCAAACATACGGAGGTGGTACTCCAGGGACCATGGAGAAACGACGTACTTTTTAACACAAATGCTAAGCGGGCACGAATTCTTCGAATCGTATAGGAAATATATCAGGAAGATTGACAATTCAATATGTAGGTATTGCCACGAGGCAGAGGACACGGCAGAACATACCTTTTTTGTATGCCAATTTTGGGAAGAGGCAAGGAGAACTGCTGAAGGGAAAATCGGTAAACTGATTACCAAAGATAATATAATCGATTTGATGATAGACAAGTCGAAAAACTGGGACGCAATAGAACAAATGGCAAGAAACATACTAAGTAGAAAGGAAAGGGAAGAGACATAGAAACTCATGGACTACGTGAACCATATATAGGCGGTATTACAAACGTGTTGTAAACAACAAACAAACAAGAAAGTAGAAGGAATGAAAAAGTTGACATAAGCTGAGAAAGGACAATGGCGAAGTAATACCAATAGGTGATCCCGCTACAGATGGAGCGCCGAAAGAGGAAAGCAGTTTAGTTGGTAGACACGTCGTGCGACTGGCGCGGGAGGGCGACACGTGGTGTCTCGACACCCGGGCCTCCCCCCGGTCTGGACGTCGATATGAATTCAACACACCCCCCCCCAGCATTGCACATAAGCTGGGGGACGGTCTTTCGAAGATTTTGTAAACCTCTATAAAAAAAAGAGTTGGTTTGATCGGTTGGATTGGATCGGTTGGGTTATTTAAGATCATATTCGTATTCGACGTGATTTTTAAAGGATATGTACATTTTAAGTATTTTTTTTGAAAATTTGTAAAAAATCGGGGCACTTGCAGCTAAAGTAAACTGTTACCCTAATTTTTTATAAATTTAAAATTTTTAAATTTATAATGGATGATTCATTTAGAGGTACTTTTTTAAAAATTAAAAAAAAATTAATAAATTCAATTTTATCGGGTAATCTTTATTATCATACAAAAGAACTATTCTTGACATTTATTTTTTAAAGATTATTTCTTTCAAATGCTGGCTGTAACTGCGCCTAACAAGGTCCATTCTAAAGTTCCAATTTTCGATGACGCGTTCGAGCATTTCGAGTGGTATTTGGCGAATGACGCGAGTAATGTTGGCTTCCAATTCCTCAATCGTAGGCAGTTTATCCATGTAGACTTTGGACTTTTCGTAGCCCCAAAGGAAAAAGTCTAGAGGTGTGATATCACATGATCTAAGCGGCCAATTTACCGGTCCGAAGCGTGAAATTAACTGTTCACCGAATTGTTCTCGCAATAAAGCCATGGTTTCACGGGCTGTGTGCAGAGCTGTGTGGCAAGTAGCACCGTCTTGTTGGAACCAAATTTCGTGGAGATCATGGACTTCAGTTTCAGGCAGCAAATAGTCCGTTATCATGGCGCGATAACGGGCACCATTCACAGTTACGTTCCGGCCGGCCTCATTTTTGAAGAAATATGGACCGATTATTCCACTGGCCCATAAACCACACCAAACCGTTGTCTTGTCAGGATGTAATGGCAACTCTTGAACCTCTTCGGGTTGCTCTTCAACCCAAATACGGCAATTTTGCTTATTGATGTAGCCATTAAGCCAGAAATGGGCCTCATCGCTGAACAAAATTTTGGTCGAAAACAGTGGATCTTCTTCAAGCTTTTCAGGAGCCCAAATACTGAAACGTTGACGATTCGGAAGGTCGGCTGGCTTCAATTCTTGCACGAGTTGAATTTTGTATGCTTTTAAACCAAGATCCTTACGTAAAATACGTCAAGTTGCATACTACAAGCCAAGCTGTTGAGAAAGGCGCCGAATCGATTCATTACGGTCATCGCGTACACTCTCAGCTACCGCCGCTATATTTCCTTCACTTCATGCTGGATGTGGTCTATTTGGTCGCGTATTATCGAGTAATGAATATTGGGTTTCAAATTTTTCGATGGTATAGCGAATTATACGTTCGGTAGGCCGATTATGTGGACCATAAGTTGCTCTAAGCGCACGAAACACATTCCTCGCAGAACGCTGATTTTCGTAATACAGCTGAATAATTTGTAGACGCTGTGCCGGGCTAAGTCTTTCCATGATGAAATGTCAAACAATATTGAACAAGAATACCCTAACAGTTTGACACGACTCATGCGTAATCTGTCATAAAATCTTCACTGAAAAAAGTACCTCTAAGGGTAAGTTCCAGATAATGTTCACGCTGATCACACTCGCGATGACTCGTAACATCGTTCCATTTAAATTCGATGTGAGCGTAAAAAAACTAAGCCTTTCCGACCCTGACAATATAGGTTTTTTATCGTCTACTTTCTACCATTTTCGTTTAAGCACTTTTTTGGGACATGTATATAAATTTCTTTGAAATTAATGAAGATATCACCTTGAAATCCAAAATTGACCTGTTCAAGGGTTATTAGATAAGTGAAAAAGGCTAAAGGACTAAAAACTGCCTTGAAAATTTTCGGTGGGCCACTCTGTGTTTAAATAACATTGAAACATGAACATTGGGATGGAAATACCCACATACATAGAATCCCATAAAATGGAGAATCTGTTATTTCTGAAATTGAATTTACTTTTTCCGAAATTAAATTTACTTTTTCCGAAATTAAAATTACTTTTTCCGAAATTCAACTTACTATTTCCGAAATTAAATTTACTTTTTCTGAAATTAATGTTATATTTTCTGAAATGAATGTTACTTTTTCCGAAATTGAAGTTGAAAAGGTATAGTACCGAGACCAAACCTAAGTTAAAATTCAATTAATTGTTAATCTAATTAAGGGGCAGAGCTCTCCAACAAATAATTGTAGACATTAAACCACCAACGGTGTGATTTCCAAAAAGGTAGGCCGCGCCGATATTCGAAAGTGAATCTGTTAAACGAGTTCTATTATAGTTTCTGATAACCGTAAATTTTGTTTCTTTGTATTGATTTCAACGCAAGGTTTTTACTCTCATTATACCAGACCCCGTAGTGCTCGTACAAGGAGTTTTTACCTTTTTTTGCAATAAATAATTAATTAAATCTAACTTTGTATTTTATTTAACGTAATTAGCTCCTTTGTTCTCTCGACTTATTTACCGATGCACCAGGAAGAACAGGTTATCACAACGTAGGTCCAGATTCACAGCGGTCACTAGATTATAATTATTATCAACGATATTACGGTAAAGTTACTCGCTGATTCCGAAGGGTCGTTCAACTGTAAACAGAACATAGGCCAGTAAAATTAACCTTTAGCGCCGACGATAGGTCCTTAGGTACTTAGCAGGTAGTCGACCGTCCGGAAGGGACGGTATAGGAATGCATGCATTTGTCGTAGTAAAGTCTAGATGACCTTTCTCGGAATTCTTCGAAAATAAGCTTTCCGTCCAGCTGTTTAAATTGACAATAAATTTAAGTTGTGTTTGTTTGGACATTTTTATTAAGTATTTACTTGTGCGTAAAAGTAAACAAGTATTTTTAACGGGCGCGTTACAAACCTAGAAAAACCCATAGAAAAAGCTAGTAACAGATTATTCTTTACAATGCCAAAATCATTCAAAAACACCCAATTTCATCTCATCGCAAAAAAAAATTTCTTCGCAGGCTAGTGTTATTGTTTATATTGTCCGAGTTACGTTACGATTTATGTTCCCAATTAAGAAATCATGATGTTGACAATTCGCTGTAAACATTATACTTTTAACTTTTATGTAAGCAAAATATTGATATAAATAATTCGGGCTGGATGTTGGAAGGCAATTAGTACTCCGATTCACTAGAAAAGGTGCGTCGCCCTCATCTTCACCGAACGACTGAAGTCATTACGCCGCTGCTCCAGACCAGCCCGAAGACATCTCTTGTCATCTCCGTCACTTCACTAGATGTACGCAACCCCAAGGCGACCGCTGAGGATCCACGAGCCATCGCCGAGTAGCTCCAACTACACCCGTCGCATCAACCCCAAGGAGCAACCTCGTCGGCGCCGCGTCATCCTTCAGCCGACGCGACATCTCGATGGCGGGTATTCCCGGAGAAGCATTTTCTCGCATCAGTATTAAATTAATTAGAAACTAATAAAAAGGTATATTCGTAATTTGTATGCAACTGTTTTCCCCTAACGGCTAGCGTGACAACCCAGCCGTTAGTGTCTGACCAAAAATACCTCCAAATAATTATCTTATTTGTAGAACTACCCAAAAACTTGAAATTTATCCATTTGCGGCATAAGTTGTTAGATTAGATTGATGACGTTCCACGCTACTTTTTTTGTATATGTTTTTTGAAGTGACAGTTGGCGCCGTTACATTCTATTTGAGCCTTTACGTTGATGAAATGGCAGTGGTTTCCGAAACTTTGTATCCATAATCCATAACTATACCTACTGTACAGCAAAATATTGGTTATTATAGTTTCCTTATTGGTAAATATTATTCTTGTTTCTTACAAGTTTTGAAGAAGTTTCTTTTATTAAAAGAAAATGCAAATTGCAATAAATAATACTTTTAATATACAATGAAATATGTATAAATATAGTGAGAATAAATACGAATATTATGAATGTTGCTTTTTCTAATACATATGAATTTTTATTGTAGGTATATAGGTAAATATTTTGTACTTATCAAAAAAAATAATAATAATAATAAAAAACAATAACAAAAAAGGTGCTACATTTTACAGGACGGATAATGTAGAAAATGAAATAAAACAGAACAATAGCTTTTAGTTTAACAGAACCTAAAAAATATATACAGAGTTACAACCAATTAAACAACCAGAACATAATTTATAAGAGGTAAATACATGGCGAATTTAGAGAAAAATGTTGTTATTTTATTGTCTATAAAAAAAGTAATATTATAAATACAATAAAAAGAAATAACAGAGTAGAACTTTATTCATTTAAAATCTGTAAACGTAAAGAAATTGTGATACAGTAGTGCTCGGTTATAACGAACTCCAAGGGACTTGAAAATTTGTTCGTTATAATCTGTCGTTTGCTAAAAATGGCCTCTCTATATGGGTCTTTTTATTTATGTATGTATTTGACGAAACTTCAACATGTTCGCTATAAACGAGCATTCGTTATAAGCCCAAGCCGTATTACTGAGCTAGTGCTATACTTCTTCAAATACCTGAAAACCTGAAGTTTCTGACATGTTTCACATTACTCGAGGAAATGTTGCGGATGTCATTAAGGAGCTTAATCTCATGAATCTCCAGATATTGATAACATAACAGTTGAAGTTTTACAGATATATTTAATTAAATATACTCTCTAAGTTGTCCGTTTAGGAGGTTATATCTCAGAAACGAAAACAACAATAGATATAGATAAATTAGGTTAAATCGTAATATATTGATGTGCTCTATACGTGATATAATTATTGTCACCTTAATCGATAACATCCTATATATTGTCATCCAATATGGATGAAGCAGTTCATTTTAATCGATTGTAACTCTGTATGTGTAAAAATATTTATAAATAATTTTCCTGTACACAAAAAAGAGCTCGAACTAAATTCTCTGCTGGTTACAATTTATCAGCAACTATTGTTATAGACAGTTTCCTTTCGGGCCATGAGAACGTTTTCGGCAATGACAGTGTCTCTGGACTTCCCAAGATCTGAAACGTCGCTGCCATGTCTTGAGCCAGATCATCAGAAATTAAAATCTGCAACCAAAAACCCTGTGCAACATACGGATGCTCCATGTCTGCGAATGTTCCAGTCACTGAATTCGCTACTAATGTTATGGCTGTTTCACCAAGCACCGATTTAAATGTGAAGTGTCTTCCGTGTCTTACACGACCCCTAATAAAACAGAAACATTTAATTAAATGCATTCTTAAATGGGAAGTTCCGAGGTTACGAATTGTTCTCAAAATAACAATAATTGCACTTAACTGACTAATTTTTCAATAGATTTTAATTCAAATTTTAAAATTCATCGTGTTTTTTATTTTTGAATTCAGAACATCATATTTAATACAAAGTTTTTAGAAAGGTTCACAAGAAAAAACATAACTGAGCCTTAAGTCAAATAAGTTTTACGTAGCTATCTCCTTCTAACTTTCGTGAAACAGCCTTGCGGCTTTTGTCATGTCATGTATTTTCTTAAGGCGCTAGAATTGGTTCTCGCCAGAGGAACGTGAGCGGGTAGGAACGATTTTAATAACAAATTCATGCTTAAATAAATCCTAGCAAGGATCTTAAATTCTCAGTTTATAACCTACATTTTTGATAGTACGCCAAAATTCACAAAATACCGATTTACAAAGCCAAAAATAGGTAAAAACCCTGTTACTTGATTTTGAAGGTGTACGCGATTTTATTGCAAGCCAGTGTACCGCTCCAATTTTCGAAAATAAGGAATATGTTCCATTTTAATTTGATGGTTATATTTTTGAAAACTGACGCCGAAAAACATTGATGGCTTTTAGCATTTTGACTTAGTATTACAAAGTCACAAGTAATTATTTGCTCTAATGTTATTATTTTACTTTCTTCGTGCCATCGTAGAGTATAAGAAGCAACATAGTCGATGGGACTGACATTAAAGTGTCAGAAGTTTACATTTGTCACAATTTGAGTTCTATCAAAATTCATGTACGTCACTTAACGAAAAAAAAGCAAGGCTCTCTAGAATCTAAAAAGATTGTGAATGGTTATTATTTCTATATACAGGGTGATTGAAATTCGAGGGCCAGCATGGGGATCTCGCTTATTATAAGAGATGGGAGAATCGGTTAAATGGAGGCAAAGTTGCCAAATTTCATACCGATTAATAATCTGTTAAGAAATTTGAAATATCTCGAACGGTTTCTTCAAAATCGGAGAAAAACGAAAAATTGCGATTTTCGAAAATCGGACATAACTTCTTTATTTATGATTTTTTTCAAAATCTGTGAAAACATTCCTGAAGCAACTTTTTACGCATGATTGAATGCCGAACGTACTTTATTTCTAGAGCGATTCGTTTTTGTTTTTCCAGAGCCAACTTCATTTTTTCTTATGGGCGCGATTTTTGTTGTTTAGACAGGTAGATAGCACATTTTTTTCCGAATTCATTAGTATGCCACACTTGCTATTTTATTTTAATTTTCATTGAGAAATTAAAAAAAAACTGAAATTAAATTATGTGCACACATTAAGTTAGCTTAGTTTCACACATTAATGTCCGGTTTCTGGAACGTTCCATAAAGTTAACGGTCCAATAAAAGTAAACGTTGCTATGGCTACACATGTTAGAACTATAGGAATATTTTATTTTATCTATTAGTTAACTTTATGAAACGTTTCAGAAACCCGACCTAAGTTAGCTTAGATTCAACTGTATGCTACGTAACCAACCTTCGTTTAATTGGTCTGTCATTAAATACAGAATAGCGTATCTAAATGAAGAAAAACGTGATATGTCACAACGAAATTCCATTACAAGTGCTCAGCGGTATTTAGAAACAAATGTATCATTTTGAATGAAATTGTTATCCAACTTGGAAACATATCTAATATGTACTTGCTTGAATTATCTTCGGATAGGTTTCGAAATACCACTGAGCATTTACAGTGGAATTTTTGTGGCAAATAAAAAATCCACAACATATCACGTTTTTCTTCATTTGAATATGCGATTCTGTATTTAATAACTAAGCCAAGTTAATGGTATACATGAATCTAATTTCAGTTTTTTCAAAATTTCAAAATGAAAATTAAAAAGTGTGGCATACCAATGAATTCAGAAGGAAAGGTGCTATATATCTGTCTAAACGACAAAAATCGCACCCATAAGAAAAAATGAAGTTGGCTCTGGAAAAACAAAAATGTATCGGCATTCAATCAAGCGTAAAAAGTTGCTTCAGGAATGTTTTCACAGATTTTGAAAAAAATCATAAATAAAGAAATTATGTCCGATTTTCGAAAATCGCAATTTTTCGTTTTTCTTCGATTGTGAAGAAACCGTTCGAGATATTTCAAATTTCTTAACAGATTATTAATCAGCATGAAATTTGGCAACTTTGCCTCCTTTTAACCGATTCTCTATCTTTTATGATAAGCGAGATCCCCATGCTGGCCCTCGAATTTCAATCACCCTGTATATTATATCGACTTTATTGAAGTAGCATGAATAGAATGGTATAATTTTTTTAGAATAAAATTATATTAAATTGAAAACAATAAGGGCAATCGTAAAAATGTTACGATTCAATTGCGATTAAATATGGCGGTGTAGTTTGTGTCACGAGTTGTTTATAACAATGTATTGTGGTATTGCTTATTGTTGAAAAGTTAAATACCAAATATAATAGAAAATAGGGTTATAGGCGCCATGCACATCCCTGCGTTCAGCGCCGCCTGGTGTGGTGATTTGTGAATTAGTGATATGAAAATATTTCTTGAGACTCATTGCATGGGAATAATATCACTCTTATGACAATTTACAATTGTAGTACATAATACTTGAGCTTCCTGGTATTGAAATACATTACAATATTCAAGTTCAAATGTACACTAATAATTTGAAACAACTCGTATTTTCATACCACTAATGCAGAATATGGTCATTGGTGGCGCTGGCTTCGCATGTGCATGATCCCTATACCGGTCACGCCACCGTTCAGTGTTTTCATGAATCGATTTAAATCGATTCAATCTGATTATAATCAATCGATTTGTTTATTGAATGTCCCTAATGTCTTTAGCGATACTTTAAATCTGAGAAATACGTTCATGTACAAAACAGTATACCACAATATCTTTAGAGTACTTTTTCCCTATTTCGTTGGTTTGATCATGAGAGTTTCTTTTTGTAAAGTCAAATAATATACCGTCTGTCTTATGAAAAACGCACGACACTATAACTCCTTTATTAATGATCCGATTTCAATAATTCAAAAAGTACATAAGACTAATTTAAAAATACTACAAAAGGATAGCATTTTAGACTTTTTTAAATATGACATTTTTGTCAGGCGATAGTCAACTTTTTTTTTCAAATGGCGGCAGATATTTTTTTTTACTCAGTTTGATAGAGATTTATTTTCTGAATTCAGTTATTTAAAAGTCGATTTCGAAATATCAAATTTGGGGGGGGATAATCGAAAAACTTTCGGAAAAGTGAAACTCACCGTACTCACGGGTACTCAAATTAAAGGTCTCAAAGAGGAAAATCAGATAATCGAAAATGTGGAATTTCCCGAGTTGAAGTTCTTGGATTTTCTTGAACACTAAGAACGACATCTAACTCTATATTTTCACGAAATTGACCTTGCTGTTTCTTGGATTTCTTAAAAGCTTCGTGATTTCTTAAATTTTTTTCAAGTCTTCTAAATTTCTGACGGTTAGGAACTTCTCTATTAGGAGAGCGAGCTGAGTAGAGGCGCTCAGATTGACCAGAATTTTTATGGCACTCGAAAAACACTTGCACCATATCAGTTAATTGATTGTTATCCATAATGAAATAATAACGGTATAGCAAAATAATAACAAAACGGTAACAAATAATACAAACAAGAATAAATGAAAACAAGTTGACAGATAAATACTTAAATCGTAAAAGATAGTTACTGTTTTGTGCAATTTGGTAGGAATCCAAAGCATACTTGAAAATTTTATTGAAAAAACAACTTCCATTTCTCCAAAACATTCTACAAAAAATATCAAATTGAAATACGTCGTTGAATTCCGAAAATAAATCTCTATCAAACTGAGTAAAGAAAAATATCTGTCGCCATTTGAAAAAAAAAAAAGTTGACTATCGCCTGACAAAAATGTCATATTTAAAAAAATCTAAAATGCTATCCTTTTGTAGTATTTTTAAACTAGTCTTATGTGCTTTTTGAATTATTGAAATCGTATCATTAATAACAGAGTTATAATGTCGTGCGTTTTTCATAAGACAGACGGTATATTAAAAAGTTTGAAAATAATTCGTACTATGTAAGCTGTGTTCTTTTGCTGTATTTTCACACTGTGTTTTTGCTGTATTTGTAAGCTGTGTTCTTCAGATCGTATTGATCGACCATGATCCGTTTGAACAGAATAACCTCTAACGAAAGAACACTACTTATCTGATCAAACGCCTTTAGATCCAAATTTTATGTGTGAAAGGACACGGCTGTATTTGTGCTGATACACTGTAATGTAAGACATTTATAAATGTAGATCAGCAAAAACAGACTAAATTGATTTGAGATAGAACTCCATACCTACACCATGGCTGACTCCATTAATAAGCTAACGCTTATATGGCCGTTTCAATTGGCGGTTTTTCATTGTTGAAATTGTTCCAGAAAGTTTATAGATTCATACCTTAGACCATACAGTTCTAGACGAAGTATGTCGCTCAGATGTAGGTATCAAAATTCTGCCAACATCAACGGTAGGAGGGTAAGGGGTTTACTGTTTACGAAGGAACGTCGGCAGAGGCGGAGTGTCATTAGGGAGCAATGTTAATTAAAATAAATACGTAATAAAAACATACAATTAAAGAAGCCTTTTTTAACAATTTTATGGTTCTCAAACAATAAGTTCAGGAGTGTTTTTCATTTTGGCATATATCAATTATTATTTTCGTTATTTATTCTGAAACAACAAAAGGGTTTTAAATAAAGGAATACCTTTGTAAATATTTTATCGATGTTGAAATAAAATCATTTTATTAAATAAAGTACGTATCCATTAAAAAAATTTTAATATAATTCCTGTCAGGGACGCTAATGTTTAATGTATTTTGTTTTGAATTAATAATATTAATATACCACGTGGAACTTACAAATGATATGAACGTTGGGGGAGCGAATGCAGAATGCAGGGAAATTAATTTCTAAGATTTTCTTAAATTATTTGCTCTTTTTGAGCAAAACAGTGGAATCCTGGCGACAAGAAAAGGTGCGGAATCGTGAAATTCTATAAAAGTATGCTAAAGTAGCCGAGTTGACAGTTAAAAGAACATCTACAATTCCTACCTTTTAAATGACGTTTTCAGTAAATTTTTGTGTAGAGAAGTTTTATAGTATTTACTAATACAGTACATTTGATTAAACGTAAAAGATACACAAGTATTAACGCTTCTCGTTGTGTATGTTCTTTTTACATTTTGCCGTATTTTGAAATGGAACTAACTTTGTTGACACGATTACTGGGTGAATTTATATAAGTTTACGTTAAGGCCGCTTTTACACGATACGATTTGTATTGCCTTAAGGCGCCCACCCTGAAGGCCGCTTTACAGTTCGTTTTCCATTGCGGCTATAAATAATTGCAGCAATGAAGAATTGAACAATATTTGTAGACACTTTACAGATGGCAATAAGGTGCTGATGAATCAAACATCAAACACAACATACTAAAAACAATGTTTATTAAATTTGTTTGTATTAAAAGGTAATGTATTCCAACAATTGTCGGGAAAAAAATAAGTGCTGCTCTGGCACACTGTGCAAGTTCAACGTTAATGGTAGAAAATCGATCCCAATCGTTGTCACATATGCTATTTATTGTTTTAAAGTTGGTATTTCTGAAATTCCAACAAATTCTAGAATCGCCGTTGCAATGCGAAAAATAGATTCGGAGCTATTCTACAGTACAATGAAAAAAGTGCCACAGTTGATCGAAATATAAATAGTGCGCATGTGTGCAATACAAATCACCACCAATTATTTATTGCAGGCAGTAAAAATTACACACTGTAAAGCAGCCTTAAGAATCGCAAGAATTAATTTTTTCATCTAATGTCCCCAGCTCACAGAGCATTGGGGAATGTGTGACTGCATAAAACAATGCCAACCCTACTAATATCCCAACCCAACCGTAATGGGTAACGTTCAAGAACAGCCAGAACCTATCCGCATCGAACTTCTTCAATATTGTCCAATTTTAAGAAATTTGCACTCAAAAATCTGTGCATTGTGTGAATCAAAGTGTGTTCTATTGCAATTTTACATTCGTATCTTCAAGAGTAGTTATAGTAAAAAATGATCAGCTTATTTATTTACACAACTTCAGATACGACCGGTATTCATGATTCAGTTCTTATACTTAAGAGACATAAAGCAGCATCTTAGGTTCCAGTTGTACGTGCTGGTTTAGAATTTAAGCTGAAGCTTAACCCTTAACTACGATTATTTCAGCAATTGTCGTGAAAGGCTTAGCTTTGGCAAGTTAAGTGGGTGTACAACTGGGCCTCAAACAGGCCACAGAAAATCTTAAGCGTTGCTTGAAATCTAATAGTCGTTTGCACCAAATACTTAAGCTTGGTTTAAATTTAAGTGAGCAGCATTTTGAGTTCCACAGCATTGTGTAAAGATATATTCTGAGTGACCCTTAAAAGTTAAGTTGAGCCCTAGTAGCCCAGTGCAAATGGCCATTAGGGCGATATTCATAGTCGTGCTTGTAAACGGAAATGTTTAAGATCATTTTCGTGAGTTGTATATATAAAAAAGGATTCTTCGTTATTCCACCTTCAAGAACAGTTTAGATTTGCCTTTGAGCAACTGTGAAACGCGCTTTTGCGCGCGCGCGCGCGCGCGCGCGCGCGCGCGCGCGCGCGCGCGCTGCTGCCCGCGCGCGCGCGCGCGCGCGCGCGCGCGCGCGCGCGCGCGCGCGCGCGCGCGCGCGCGCGCGCGCGCGCACGCGCGCGCCCCTTGCCTTGCCCCGCGCCCAACGCGCGCGCGCGGCGCGCGCGCGCGCGCGCGCGCGCGCGCGCGCGCGCGCGCGCGCGCGCGCGCGCGCGCGCGCGCGCGCGCGCGCGCGCGCGCGCGCGCGCGCGCGCGCGCGCGCGCGCGCGCGCGCGCGCGCGCGCGCGCGCGCGCGCGCGCGCGCGCGCGCGCGCGCGCGCGCGCGCGCGCGCGCGCGCGCGCGCGCACGCGCGCGCGCGCGCGCGCGCGCGCGCGCGCGCGCGCGCGCGCGCGCGCGCGCGCGCGCCTTGCCCGCGCACGCGCGCGCGCGCGCGCTGCGCGCGCGCGCGCGCGCGCGCGCGCGCGCGCGCGCGCGCGCGCCTTGCGCACCGCGCGCGCTGCCCGCGCGCGCGCACACTGTTTGGGTCGCCTTACGTAAGTTAAGACTTCAAACAAATGCTTAAGATTTTCTTAAAATCATCTCTAATGCCAGTTATAACTTTTAAGCAGACCTTAAAGATTTAAGAAGTGGTGTTTAGTATGACATTATTTTTTATATTTAATAAAATGTTAGTCACGTTTCTAATTGATACATAAGTTTAAGTTTAAATGGCCAATCAGAATGTATTGACATTATATAGTAGCCGTAAAATGTGCATTCTAAGCATAACTTAAATTTAAGCTCTGCTTAAAAAGTTAATTATAACTCAAACTGCTCATGTTAAGACTTTATTAAGTATAGAACTGACTATGAATACTATAGCCTAAGACAGTATTCATAGTCGTGACACTAAACAAGTGCAACAATTTGAGAGGAAGTATGGATCCCATACATTTTAACAAGTCGAAATACGTTGAAACAATAGCAACGTATTAATAAGATTTATTGAATAGTTTGTCTTTATAAATTTTATTGTTAAAATAGGTTTAATAGACGAAAACAGCACCTTGGGTCTTAGCGTACTTCAACAGCGACTTTTCTTCTTCTGGAGCAAATATTCTCTGCTTCGATTGATCGCCCGTCTACGTGAAGGAATTGACGACATTAGTAAATTTCCAAGTGTCATTCCGTTTTAAAACGGAAGATGAAGGATATAAGCCCAAAAGTCGCTCTATGGTAAGCGGCAGATTATGATATTAGTTAATGGTTATAGCGTATGTAATATTAATGTAAATTTAAATAAACGGATATTTTTGACAGAATTGAATATAAAATTGCTTTATTTTACTAGTTCCGCCGGGGAGTACTTTACGACGCAAAACTGTACCGTAAAGAGAACTTTAAGAAGTGCAGTCTGATACACGGGCCCCAGTTTCATGAAAATGAGATTTAAAGGAGACTAAATTTAAAGAGTCACTTTCCAGATGTCAAAACAAATATGACACACATTTGTTTACACATCCTGTAGATGAGCTGTTAGAATCTCCTTTAAGTGCATTATGAAACTGGAATAAAACATTTAATGAAAATGTGATTTCAAATGTGGTGCCGCGGCTTGTTGTGAAACGATACGTACTCCTAACGAAGCTATCAACTGAGAGCGGAAACGTTGGTGATAGTGCGCATTTAAGTGTCCGTTACAAAAATTTGTTATACAATTTCATGGGACACAGATCTACTTAAATTTTGTTTTATTGCCATAACAAAATTAAGTAAACTAAAATTATGTGTTTCCACGTTTAATTTTGTTTTAGAAATTCATTTCACATCTAAAAATACTAGATAATTCTCATTTAACACAAAAAATGAATTTCCCTGTAATCTGCATTTCACCGAAAACCTGTGCACAACTAGATATTTGAAATGAATTTCAAATATCTAGTTGTGCACAAGTTGTGTATTTTCCAAGAGAGGTAACATTTCAGGAATAATATCTGTTAATCGCTTAATAATTCCGACAAATTTATTACTAGGATAGTTTAAACTTCCTCTGTCCTGAATCATAATAAGTTTCATCAAGGAATCAGATAAGAAAGAAGAGGTTCTAAGCAAGTATTGCAGTGAAATTTGTCGTCTTTATTTTTAATTATGTAACCAGCTAAGAATGCCACAGAAGCAAAGTAAATACTGCCATCAGGTAATATTTTTAAAAATACATTTTGAACTTGAAGTTTTAAAATATGAGATAACGCTTTCTTAACTTTTTGTTCTTCTGTAGGTACTGGTTTGAAATTTGCCTGACTCGTGTAATCTATATTATCAGCAATATTAGCAGATGTCAAAGCTTTGACGAATCCACCCGAATCCACAACGTAAAATTTGCTGAAGTGCATATTCTGCATGACTTCAGTCATGTCATTTGAACCACTTCTAAGACGAACATGAGAAAATATGGGTTCCACTGCATCTGAACTATGAATATGCCAATACATAATAAAATCTAATTTGTTGCAAAAGAAAGTTAATACAGAGGTTGTAAATTGTAAACCAACGGCCGTTTTTGTAGACAGTCCTTGAATACCTGCATTTGCTGAACTTTTTTGGATAACATCAATGTAATGTTGCAATGCATTGTTTTCAAAAACAATGGTTTCACAATTTTGTTGAAGAAAGTAATAAGTACGTTTCTGTTGGCGATAATCATATGTGCGAAGTTAAAGGGCACGGAACGATTTACATTAAAAGATTTTTAAACAACGCTTGGCTTGATGGCAAGCTGGAAAATGTTTTATACGTTCCATCTCTTGCAAAAAATCTTTTCTCAGTGGGAGCCTGTACAAAAAGAAATTATAAAGTTACTTTTAATGCTGACCGTGTAATCCTGAGCGAGGCTGGCGAACCCAAGACCATAGGAATCATCCAAGAAAACAATTTATACAAAATGTTATTTAAAGTTGTCCCAATAAATCAGGCATGTGTAATCAATATTTCAAATGCGAAACTATGGCATGAAAGACTAGGGCACATAAATTAAAACTCAATTTTACAACTCAAGAATCAAGGATTGCTGCAATTCACTGATATACCAAAAAATGCTGATTTCTTTTGCGAAGGCTGCCAATTTGGAAAGCAGCGCAGACTTCCTTTTAAGAAGAAAATTCCAGAACGATCATCTTTACCTGGAGAAGTCATATATTCAGATGTTTGCGGCCCAATGTCTGAACAATCAGTGGGAGGATCTAAATATTACGTTAATTTCAAGGACGATGCCACAGGTTTTAGACATATTTATTTTATTAAACATAAGTCAGATGTTTTTGAAAGATTCAAAGAATTTCATGCATTGATTAAAAATAAATATCAGCGCTCTATCAAAACACTCGGAGCGGATAACGGCAAAGAATATATCAATGAAAATTTGATTCAATTTCTTGCCAATAATGGAATTCAGCTTGAGACATGTGCTCCGTATACTCCTGAGCAAAATGGCCGCTCGGAGCGCGACAACAAAACGATCGTCGAATGCGCTAGATCTATGCTACATGCTCAAAAAACTCGGAACTCATTTTTGGGCAGAAGCTGTAAATACAGCCGCGTACATCTTAAATCGGTCACCATCTTCACGACATCCAGAAAAGACTCCATATGAATTATGGACGAAGAGAAGGCCAAACTTGAGTCACCTGAGAATATTTGGGTCTGAAGCTTTTGTACACGTACCCAAACAATTCAGACGAAAATGGGATCAAAAGTCGAAGAAGTTAATTCTAGTAGGATATGAGCGAGAGTCTTCGAATTACCGCTTGTATGATCCTGAAGCACGAAAAATCACGGTTTCCAGAAATGTCGTGTTCAATGAAAAAGGAGGCGATGATATTTTGCTAGCCAATGAAGAAGAAATGATAATACCTATGAACAACGATTCAATACATGATAACCCAACCGCATCTAACACAGAAGATATGGAAGAACGAGAAGAATCCATACATGAGTCACCAACAAATGTTCACTACATAGAACCGCGCAAGCTGAGGAACCGAAATGAAATCAAGAAACCTGCACGATTCCAGGCGAACTTCGTTGAACCCAAAACCTACAATGAAGCTCTTTCTGCACCGGATAGTTCAAAATGGGCGTATGCAATAAAAACTGAACTGGACGCGCACAGCAAGAACGGTACTTGGGAACTCACAGATCCACCTCCAGGAAAACGACCAGTAGGATGTAAGTGGGTATTTAAAATAAAACAATCATCTCCTGAAGAGGATCCACTCTACAAAGCAAGATTGTGTGCGAAGGGTTTCACGCAACAGTTTGGAATTGACTATGAAGAGACGTTTTCGCCTGTAGTTCGTTTTGAATCAATCAGAGTGCTTTTGAGTATCGCAGCTGAACTTGACCTCGAGATCGAACAATTTGACATCCGCACAGCATTTCTCTACGGGGAACTTGAAGAGGAAGTATATATGGAACCCCCTGAAGGTTTGTATGATACGTCTGGTAAAGTTTGTAAACTTTTAAAATCTCTGTACGGTCTGAAGCAACAGGACATCACGACAGTGGAATAATAAGTTTGATTCGTTTTTAAAATGTTTTGATTTTAAAGCTAGTGAAGCAGACCGATGCGTTTATAAAGGCAGTTTTGAAAATAGTCAAGTATATCTTGCATTATATGTTGATGATAGACTAGTGTTAGCTAATTCTAGGAAAGCTCTAAATAAAGTTTTAGAATTTTTAAAGTCAAATTTTGAGATTAAACACGGTGTAGCTTCTTCGTATGTTGGTTTTCAAATTTATCGAGATTATGAAAAACATTGTATTTTTATCAATCAAAGTAACTATGTAAATCGAATTTTAAAGCATTTTGGTATGTCTGACGCGAAAATTGCTTGTACACCTGCTGACCCTAATTCTATTATGTCATTAACTAAGTTCGAAGGCAAATTGAATAATAACATTCCGTATCGTGAAACCATCGGTAACTTGATGTTTCTTGTTCAGCTAACGCGACCAGACATAGCATATGCTACGAATCATTTAAGTAGATTTATAGATTGTTATGGAGAACAACATTGGAGTGCAATAAAGCGCATTTTTCGTTATTTACGTGGTACAACCGATTATGGAATTTTATATAAGAAAAGCGGTAGCAATATCACAGTAATAGGATATTCAGACGCAGATTATGCCGCAGATATCAATACCAGACGTTCTACATCAGGATTTGTATTTTTGATGTCAAAAGGCGCAATATCTTGGATGTCACAGAGACAAAAGATGGTGTCGTTAAGCACAACAGAATCCGAATATATTTCCGCCTGTTTGGCTTCAAAAGAAATAGTTTGGTTAAGGCAGTTACTACATGATATCGGACATCCTTGTGTTGAACCCACAATTTTGTACGTGGACAATCAAAGTGCGATCAAGTTAATCAAAAACCCAGAGTTCCACAAGAGATCGAAACACATTGATATCCGATACCATTTCATTCGCGAGAAATTTTGTGATGGTACCTTAAATGTACAATATGTTTCTTCTGATATACAGCTCGCGGATCTTTTCACGAAACCTTTGTCTAAGGGTAGGATTGAGATGTTAGCCGCAAAAATAGGTATTTGTTGTAACATAGATAGCGCTCAAAAAGTGGGAGTGTTACGAATTTAAATTTTTCGCGCCTTTAATTCGTGGTGTTACCGCGTGCTGATTGAAGGTCACAGCGCAGTACCGACGCGCAGTTTCCGTCGTACGCTTGCTCAGTTCACGTGCATTGTAAATCCTTATTTATTAGTTTATTACATAATACAATAACTATTGTGAAGTGACATTTTATGTTAATCCATATATTTATGTAATGTGTGCATAAACTTGTAAACAATAAACATCACAACATTAAAATATATTCAACATCTTTCATCTGTAACATCAACATATGATGCAACACTGCTGTTCAAAGAATGAATATATTGTGTTCGGTTTGAAATATTAGGTTTGTTCGTGCAGCAGCTTCTGACTAGTCCAAAACTATCAGAAGCATGCGCCGAATATATTTGACAGTTTCAAACTAGTCAGAAATGCTGTACGAACAGCCTATTATGCACCATGTATTCTCCATATAATGAATAAAATTTAATTTAGTAGATTGTTTATCCAATTCTTCCTTTAATTCTTTAACCTTATTAAAATTTTCTGAACACTTCTCATTCAGTCTTTTTAATTTTAAAGAAATTTATTAGGAGGAATTATGCTTATTAATAGGTTGATTTCTTGGAAAATTTTTTTGTATAATTTTTGTATCTTTAATTTCCTTTTTTAGAGCTGCTTATAGATTGTGTAGACATTGTTTTGATATTGCAAATCTGAAATTTGCTGTGTGAATATGGAATCTACCTGGATCTCCTTATACTTGTTTTCTGCTAAATATTCTTAATAATTAACTCCAGAATTTAAACAAACCATAAAATGATATAGTGAAGTAAAATTTAGAAAAAAATTCTTACAAATAGATGGTACAGCTTCTTTAGTAAATCCAGTCTTGTTTTTATAATTTTTAAAGATGATTCGTGAAAATGATTTCTACAAATTACAGATGAAATGAATAAAGTACACTAGAATTGTTATTTCCAATTCTATACCTCAGAGGTAAAGAATCGTATCTCCATTATGATAGATTTAGAGAAAACGAAGTTTAAAGTTTTAAAATGCAGTATTTTTTACAATAATGAAATAAAATAGCAATGTAACTTCTGGATTATTTTATTGAGTAATTTAACTAACATGTTTTACACATTACAACTGGCAGTATATAACATGCTCTACCGGATAAGAAATATGCAAAGGCATTTAACCAAAAACTAGAGATACGATTCTTTGCCTCTAAGGTACAGAATTAGCTACCATAAAATTTTTTCATTGCTTCAAGCCACTTAGTTCGAAGCGGAATTGCATTAAGAAATTCAAAGTGACATATTTTCGTTGCCACAAGCAATACATTTTCTAATCATTATGTAACTATTATTAAATTTAAATTCTGATCCCAAGATAGACAATTCAAAACTAATTTTAGCAATACGAGATGATTTTAGTATTCTCACAATTGATGCAGTATTAAATTTTTAAAATTGCCGCATTTAAAAATGTTACTTCAGCGGGTTCGTGATCAGCAGGCAGATTCCGTTTTCCAATTCGAGTCGAATTAGACATTGGCAAGAATAGCGAATTCGACTCGAATTGACGAACGGAATCTGCCTGCAGGGGCCCGATTCTTGAACCGTGCGAGACGATTCGAATGCGAAAATGACGTCAAAATGACGTAGACTCTCCTACAAAACTATACAAATTGTTCGAAAATTACGTCATTTTGACGTCATTTTCGCATACGAATGAATTCGCACGATTCGAGAATCGGGACCCAGGTCTGTTATATTTGACAGAATTTCGAATTCTGAACCGTTCGAGTCATGCGCAGTATGAAATTTATATCCAATTTTGTGCACTGCTCATGCTCAGTACGATTTTGAACGGTTCAGAACTCGAAATCCTGACGAATGGAACAGATCTCTTATCGCGAGACCGCTGATTTTAAACTGTCTCGTGGAAATAACAGAAAAACTCAATATATGATTTCGTATTGACATATTATCAAAAAATTTAGGCTTCATTAAAGCATATTTCGTAAAAAAAAGTCTGAACCAGTGCTGGTTAACAAACAGACTTATTGCTTTTCCTTAATACAAAGAAATTTGCAACGATCTTGTAGGTTTAAGTTTAAACTGACTTTCATAGATGACGTTGGTCACCGTATATCATGGCATGCTTTCTCGGAACCGAATTTTAGGCGAATTGAAACGGCCATATAAGTGTTAGCTTATTAATGTAGTCGGCCATGCCTACACTAACGATTGCTTGACAGTCTCGTCCATAGACAAAATAAACCTAGACATTTCACGCAAATGCATGACCTTGAAAGCGGAAATTAGATTATCTTCCAAAAACATGGTGGCAGCAGGTGTAAATAAAAACGGTAAATGACATAAAACTGAATTTATTATCTGTCATTTATTTAGAGCGAAAAACGTTTGATTCTTTGAATTGTAGTGTGAAAGCACCGCAGCGCGGGCAAGAACTTCGTTATGGAATATCTGGTAGTAGGAGTGTTAGCAGTGAATTTTTGGGTAAATAAAGCTTTACCTATGTTAGCTTCTATGGATTTTGTGAAAAATTTTCAGAGACAGAAAAGAGAAAAATTGGAAAATAACTATTAAAAATATTATGTGCAGTTGGGAATATTTAAAATCACAAGGATTTCAATAGGTTTGTCCGATTTGTCCATTCGCGTCATGTTACTTGTCGCAGGAGTATACGCAACATCAAATGTCCGTTCGGTTTGTTTTGCTGTAAACTGTTTGCGTTAAAGTGGCTGTTCGATTTAAGTCACGTAGATTGCAGTTTCGAGACTGCGTCAAGAATTTTAAATCTGTGAGCTGAGTAGATTTAAGCAGTAGCAACAAGTCTGACGCGTGCTTAATCATTACCATTTTCGTTGCCTCCAAAAAATTGGATGCAAGTTTACAGCGGCGTCTAACTAACATAACGCCAACGTCCAAATCGAACAAACCATATTATATACTTGGTAGAAGACTCAATCAGGACCCGCTAGAAAGTTTATTTGGACAAATTAGAAGTAATGGAGTGACATACAACCATGATACATCTTACAACCAGTGGTCTCATAGGAGCTTTCAAAACCATCTTAATCGATAATTTAGTTGCAAATTATAATCGCACATTTGATTGTGAGGATGATAAAGGGGAGTATTTATTTTTCAATTTATAATTTCTTTTTTTCATGAAGATGATATAGCAAATCCACTGTTCAGTTCAAATTTGTTTCCAGAAAGAATCATTTCCAGTGTTGTACCAGAAAGTTCTCCACATGAAGATTTTACTAGAACGTCTTTTATAAAAACATATATGGCTGGTTTCACTGTAAAAACGCTGAAATCATTAACATACAAATGCACACATTGTACACAAGACTTATTTTATTGTATTAGACAGGGTTAGTATTATAATTTCTAATAAAAATCATTTTCGCTTCAATTTAGTTTCAAATTACGATACCTAAATCATTACTTGTCATTTTTGAAGTCAGCTTGAAAGCAATTTAAAATTGCCGCGGTTTGTGCATTAGTATTCTTACAAAATGTATATGGCATCAAAACGTTTTAAAGAAATACATTGCCGTTGTAAGTCTAGGTTTATTTTGTCTATGGTCTCGTCTGTGATGTAAATTATAAATGTAATATTAATTAACACTCCTAAAAAAACTACTGCCATGTACCATCGTGATCATAAAAATCGACTACATGCGAAGTGAAATCGACACTTCCATTTTCAAAAAATTTAGTTGTGTAACATTAGGTTTAACACCACTTGTCATGTATTTGTCAACCTATAAAATCTCATCCATCTCATTCGATTCCAAAGAAATAAGTATTCTCTATGATTACTAATACTAACAGCAAATTCAGTTGCAATTGCTCGAATACTGATTTTGTCTTGCAGTCGCGTTCGAGTTATTGCTTTCTGAATTGCTCTTAATAGGGGTATTTTTATTTGATTTGTCAAAATCATGGCCTTCTAAATGAAAAGCGAGTTCTATCTGGCCTGCGCAAAAGTGCAGTTCAGGCGTGCTCCGCCAAGCACTGCTTACAGGGCGCTTTCTTAACCTAAAATTTTGACAGTTCTGTCACATGTGAATGATGGATGAGTTCGTGTAAGAACAATTAATGTTATTGTTGTAAAAATTTGAGCATACTGGATATTATTTACGTTGGAATAAGGTGGAGTATTTATGTCCAATTTCGACAACTTAATTTAGCATTAAACTATTACGGTTTTAGATGAAAATCTTACCTGCATATACTAATAATTTCTGTGGTAAGTTACAACATGTATAATAAAGCTTCTTTTCTCATTGTGCGTAATTATCAACGCCCTTTTTAACACGTTTTACATTATCAAAAGTCGAAACTCTTTTATGTAACTTGTTGTAATTATTCATAACACGAAAGTGCCAGTCTTTCTTTACTGCGCAAGCGTACTTCACCCCGACGAGATCAAATGATTTGTGCATGAATCTATAAAGTTTATATCACATAAATTATGTTGTATTACGGTAATCACAGTATTAATTAATTTTGCGTGAACTCATTTTGATTGACAGTAATGACAGTGCACTTCACTCATTGCCGTCAGTGCCCCATAACCAGCGCCAAAGTGTCGACTTTTGGCGTTTTCTCGAACACAAAAATTCAATGTAAATTTTTCAAAACGCCCAGGCCAGTTAGAACTCGCTTTTGATTTAGAAGGTCATGGTCAAAATAATATTACTGTCAGAATGACAGAAGTTCATTTTAAAGCACGCTTCAATTGACTAAAATTTCGAGTGTAGTCGGTTTTTACGATTACGATGGTATTATCGTAATCAGAAAAACCGATTACACTGGAATTTTAGTTAATTAAAACGTGCTTCAAAATGAACTTTTTTGACATTAACATTATTTTGATAAATCAAATAAAAATATCCCAATTAAAAACAATTCAGAGGGCAATAGGGGCATTCGACAAACAAATCGATTGATTACAATCAGATTGAATCGATTTAAATTGATTGATGAAAACACTGAACATTCAAAATTAAAAGGTATTTGGATAAGAAACGGTAAAATTTTGTAAGTATAATGGAGGATGCCAAATGTGTATTTGACATTTTATAATGGTTTTGCAATTTAAAAGAAGAATTCTTAAAACAGGACGTAATTCCAACACTATCTGCAGTGATACCGAAAATAATCTCCTTAAAGACTAATTTCATTTAAAGCTGTCAAATTTCATCAATTAATCCAAATTATCACAAGATTAAGGAAACGCTAATAAACAGCTAGGTATTTTACATGCTCTTTTCAGAATAAGATTTTACAGAACAAACGTTACACGCAATCTTTGGAAAGCAATCAGTGCAAAGTAATCAGTAAAACGTGCAGTGGTAAAAGCATTGCAATGTGAAATTTTACATCAAAATTGTTTGAATTATCTTATTAAATTATATTGTAATATTCCATTACATGTTTCTTACATATCCTTCTTCATTATAAACTACAAATATAATTTCTTAAATAATACGATCAATCTATTTGTCATTAATAAATAAAGAATTACAAGAGAAAATAATTTAAAAAATCAAGTGGTTTTTGATATTAGATCCACATGGCTCAACTCTTATCTAAACATTATACAGGAACTCTAGTATGTAACATGTGTCCAACAATTATTGTAGTCCTGGGTGGCTGTCGAGTCAAGCATTTTTAACTAATTGTTTCAAATGGCAATAAAACATTAAATACGTAAAGAAACATTTAGTCGTTGTTTAACAGTCAATATCTGAGACGTCAATTCAACGATACGAAGTAAAAATTGACATTTATGTTTGATTCCACAGCCACCCAGGACTACAATATTTGTTGGACATATGTTACTATCGGGGCCTTAAAATTTTGCACGATTTTTTTATCAAGTAGCCAGAATTTCTCTAAATTATAGTTTGTAGGACAGGCTCTTTCCTCAATGTTGAACTAAAGACATTTAACCAAAAGTCAGATTATTTGGTTATATTTTAAGAACAGCATGACAGTAAAGTAGTAGAACTGAAATAACAGAATAAAAGTAACGACCAACCATCTTCTAATTTTGCGATTGCAAAACCCTTCTCTTCTTCAGAAAACACGTGATTTGGCATTGTGATGCTACAACTTTAGCATTACATTTAAAATCTGACGTTTTTATTTTTGACAAGCCGTTAAAGAAAGCCATATTTACAGCGGGAAATTGAATCTTGTGAAATTTTAAGGCCGCGATAGTAAATACATATTGCTATGTTATTTTGGTGGATGTACACCATCGTGGAAGATTAGCAGTTCTTTGAAGGCACCTCCGAAGCCAGACTTCTCAGACCAGCAACAAGTCCAATTTAGCCGATTTAATAACATGTACGGTTTCATTTGTTTGACAATTAAAATCAGAATTACATGGCGATTCATTTAAGATCAAGCGCGAATGTGTGAGATGAGGGATTACAAAGTTATTTTTTATAAAAAGTGAGCAAATAAAAATCAGATTAGAGTAGGCGGTGCAAAGAAAATGTATGTCTGTGATTAACTGAATTAATTAATGTAACACATTCATGGACTGTCAAATTTATTGACTTTTTATTTAATCACAGACATACATTTTCTTTGCACCGCCTGCTCTAATCTGATTTTTATTTGCTCACAGGTTATCAATTATTATATCAATCACAAACCTGTGATTGAGAAACCGAGCCTTTACAGTAAACTAACTTAACTTTATCACTTAAAGGAACTGACATTTAAGCAAATTTCTACACCAACTTATTTTCTATTTTATTTCCATCAGTTAGTGGCCCTCAACAATATTAACAGCAGTTTTTGGGCATTAAAAGAAAAAATTAAATAGCCGTAGCTTTTACTAATACTATTAATAATATTTTTAACTAAACATTGTTCAAGTACCTCCTAAATACCACAAATTTTAATTTTAAACGTAATTTATTACTACAGTTAATAACGATTGCTTATTCATTAATTTACCTTTAACTTATTGTAACTCACTGGTTATTGAGTTTTTATTAAAAGTTTATTAAGAAAAAAGCTTTACTTTGACCTCCGTTAGCTACCCTTTTAGCCTCCTCTGTATGTTATGAAACACCCTGAATTTATGCGGTTCGAGATAAAGTTTGAGAATTTTATTGCTGGAACCAACAATCACAAATTTATTCAAGTCCCTATAGTCCCTAATTAGCCGCAATAATTAAAATATTTGATTAGTAAAATGTATAGATTATGTATCTTGTAAAAAAGATACCATATTCATATTCAATCACACCAGTGTACAAGTAATTCCATTTTTATACTGTACCTTATTGCTAATGGAAGTAAACTTCCTGCTTCCAAATTAAAGACTAGATGCACACCTTCTAATTTTTTAAGATTCAGCAATTCCGTTGATTCAAGTGCACCAGAATTGTCTTGATTTCCTTCTCTTTTATACATACTTCCACAGCTAATATTTTCGTTGTTATTTGCACAATGCAGTCCTTTTCGGAATGTTGTTTTAATCTGCTCAGTTTCCTCCTCTGTTAATCTGTTTATATTTTCATCATCTTTCTGGTGCAAATTAGTGCTAAACCGATTTTGTTCAGTCCAGGAACAACGGGCGCTTACTCCACTCAGATTTGAACCTTCGTTTTCGAAACCCCTCTCTACTTCTTCGTGTGCATTTGTGTCCAGTTCAAAAATACTCTCTCCTCTTCGCATGTCTGTAATATGCCATGGTCCACCGGCACTAAAAAGATATTTAATTTCACTTTAGTAAAACATTTTCAGCTATGTTTTTCAAGTGCAAACGACTTAAGGTTTGTGCACAATTGACGCGAATGTGAACGTGACCGTGAACGTGAATAAAAGTTAAAATAAATATCAAAGTACAATATAAACTGTGTCCAATGGAAAAGATCACTGATATGAAATAAAAAATAAAACATTTTTTATTTTTAGTTAATAGAGACATATTGCACTTTTCAATAATGCCGTGCGGTATTTACGGAGCACGTTCAGTAAACGTTACCATTGCCATTAACGTGTTGCAAAGTGATAAGTAATCATATTTGACTATACAGGGTGTCCCAGCGAGACCTTTCATTAGGAGTTTATGGGGTTCTGGCCAAAATAGAAACTTGAACATTTAGAATTAGATACAAGTGATTGCGTTCTCTTCAGCTAAAATATTTTCAGATGTCTACCACTTCCGGTTATACCGGAAGCCGCCATCTACTTTGTTATTTTAAATGGAATGCTATATTTTTTATCACGTTTTTGAATTCTACATGTAAAAATATGTTAAATTGCAATACATTTTCCTATCTCTAAAATGCATCAATTTTGAGATATCTTACATTTTCTTAAAAATTTGGATTCTGCAATCTGATTTTCAAAAAATTATAACACAGCTATGATTGAAGCAATTTTATTTGTAATAGCTGATATTGTAGTTGAAGCTTTAAGGCTCTTAAAAATTCCATAAGCATAGTCTATTAAGCTACAGGGTGTCTAAAAAGCACCGCTCCACTTGAAGATATTCAAACACAGAAAAATACTTTTTTTCAAATGCAACGACCAATATTTTAATAGACCATCGTATGTGGAATTAAATGCTGCGTCGAACTGTATTAGCATTCCCTATACCTAACTTTAACAGTTTTTCAGTTAAGAGATATTTTTGATTTAATACATAAAAATTTACCAATTAATTAGGTTAGATTAGGTTAAATATTTCGAATTTTGTTGACGTAGCCATGAAAACAACAAACAATTGCATTTAACGTTTCCTCTTACTACAAATTTTAAGCAAAACCAAAAAAAAGTTGAGAATCAAAATCAAAATTATTCAAACGCTGATATTTTAAATCTATTTTTTAATTCATGAAGAATGATCTAAAATTGTACAGAGCAGAGAATGTATGTTCAATAAAATGTACCTCTCTTGTCTCCTATGAATAAAACACAGTTTGGAAAGTTTGAACCTAACTTTATACAATTTGGAAAATCAAAATGTACGAAGATCAGCAACAAATAACGAAGATAAAATTGGATAATGGTTTTAAAACACTTTCACGCTAACCCAGAGAACTGCAAACTAGCAGCTATTTTATTCTTGAATTTAAAATAATAAAGTTTATCCTTTTTCGTTTTATAAGATCACAAGCGTCCCAAGAAAAGGATGATCAAAGAACAATTAAAATTTGTGAATTTCCATTTGCGAAAATTTATTTTCTTTGGTTTACTGCAAAATTTGTAGTAACAGTAATCATTGTTATAATTTCCATGCTATCTTAACAAAATTTAAAATATTTCATTCATTACAACTGCAATTTTCTATGAATTAAATCGAAAATGTTTCATAACTCAAAAACTGTTAAAGTTAGGTATAGGGAATGCTAGTACAGTTCGACGCAGCATTTGATTCCACATACGATGGTGTATTAAAATATTGCTCGTTCCATTTGAAAAAAAGTATTTTTTTGTGTTTGAATATCTTCGAGTGGAGCGGTGCGTTTTAGACACCCTGTAGCTTAATAGATTATGCTTATGGAATTTTTAAAAACCTTAAAGCTTCAACCACAATATCAGCTATTACAAATAAAATTGCTTCAATCATAGATGTGTTATAATTTTTTGAAAATCAGATTGCGGAATCCAAATTTTTAAGAAAATTCAAAATATCTCAAAAATGATGCATTTTAGAGATAGGGAAATGTATTGCAATTTAACATATTTTTACATGTAGAATTCAAAAACGTGATAAAAAGTATAGCATTTCATTAAAAATAACAAAGTAGATGACGACTTCCGGTATAACCGGAAGTGCTAGACATCTGAAGATATTTTAGCTGAAGAGAACGCAATCACTTGTATCTAATTCTAAATGTTCAAGTTTCTATTTTGGCCAGAATCCCATGAACTTGTAATGAAAGGTCTCGCTGGGACACCTGTATATTTATGTTCGTTTAGCTATGTTTGATATTATAATAAAAAATTCCATTTGTTTACAGGTTTATTAGAAAATGATTCGCGAAATAAAAAAAGTTAAAAGTTACTGCGGATGACGACCTGACATTCCTTAGAGAATTTATTTCTCAAAATCCTTTAGTGGAAAATGAGAAATAGGATAGTACGATAGTGGACAATAAAATTCGGGCCCGTTATTTGTACAATGTAAATCTTACTTTAATTTTTTTTTAATTTGCTAGATAATGATTACAAGAAAAAAGAATGGCCGCGTTCAGGTAACTGCAGCAGCTGAGTTGCTTACTAAGCAATCGCATGTGATTGGCTATTACTTTAATTTGAACCAATCACAAACGATTGCTTAGTCAGCAACTCAGCTGCTGCAGTTACCTGAACGCGGCCAATGACTAATGCAGACCAGTGACAGTGAGGCTCTCAATTAAATGAAATATACGTGACACATTGCTGTGCGATTGTTTTACTCTTGTTGTAAAAAAGAAATCGAGTTCTCATCAGATTACATGAGCGTCGCATGGGGAAATATTAAATCGGTTTACGCAGTTAATACATTTTAAGATAAATTAATTCATCGGTATATTATCGAGTGCTTTGTATTCAAATTTATAATAAAAGAGAGCTATAATGGGAAAGCAATCGCATTAATACTGTGTATGCGTTAAATACAAAATAATACTATACAGGGTGAGTTTTTAAGCGCCCTTTCTTCCATAGCTCATTTATAGAACGAGATAGAATTTTTGTCTTTCACAAGGACATTCTACCTATTGAGCACTATAACCTAAAATTATTTTGATACATACAGAGTGTTACGTAAAATAATGGCAGCATGCAGCGGGATTTTTTTTAATGGAACACCCCGTATATTTTCTTATAATAAGACATAACACTTGATCCTCTAAATAGTAGCACATAAAATATTTATATTTATTTAACCAACTTAGAGTAAATTAATATTTTGATGGAAACGGTCCGATTTTCTATTTCTCTTGAAATTCTTACTGTAAACGTATCATTTGTCGTACAGCAATAAAAATCGGTAGTGTTATAAATTATAGTATAAGGAATAATCTAGATATATATTCTTATAGTCTTATTTGCGCCCCGTATTTCATAAAACAAATGGATTATATCAATGTTTACAATTGATTACAGACCCTTGTTACATCGTAATTTTGTTGTAATGTAGTTCTTTTACTTTGTTGTGATTAACAATGTTTTAAAATTGAGTCGTTGTAGTTCCTAAGCTTCAGTTGTCCTAATTAACATTTGATTTAAGAAAATCTGACACAACAAAAGAAATCGTCAGTGTTTGCAAATAATTACCTTGTTGTAAAAACTGTTTTACTTTAAAAAATTATACAAATTATATATTAATAACCTAATAATTTTTCTGTTCGAGCATTCAGATTTTATTAAATCAAATGTTAATTAAGACAACTGAAGCTTAGGAACTACATTGAATCAATTTTAAAACATTGTTAATTGCAACAAAGTAAAAGAACCGTATTACAACAAAAATACGATGATTACAATGTAATAAGAGTCTATAATCAATTGTAAACATTGAATTTATCTATCTGTTTTATGAAATAGAGGGTGTTGTGTTAAAGAAATTAAAATACGGTACATTAAATAACATTTTAATTGATTTTAGAGTAAAAATGTAAAAAGTTTATTATAGCAAAAAAAAACTGTCAGGATTAGGTACAGAAAACCCATAACAGAATTGAAGAGGAACATGAACACTGTCTATTCGTGAAAAGAGATAGAGGAGGCTGCATTTAAAAAATTGAATAACGGCAGTTTAAAAATCTGACAATTGCACAGGCTTGAACGTTTGAAAAAACAAATAAGACTAAAAGAATTTATATCTAGGTTATTCCTTATACTTTAATTTATAACACTACCGATTTTTATTGCTGTACGACAAACGATACGTTTACAGTAAGTATTTCAAGAGAAGCAGAAAATCAGACCGTTTTGAACAAAATATTAATTTACTCTAAGTTGGTTAAATAAATATAAATATTTTATGTGCTGCTGTTTAGAGGATCAAGTGTTATGTCTTTCTAAAATGTGAGCAAATAAAAATCAGATTAGAGTAGGCGGTGCAAAGAAAATGTATGTCTTTGATTAACTAACTTAATTAATGTAATACATTCATGGACTGTCAAATTTATTGACTTTTTATTTAATCACAGACATGCTTTTTCTTTGCACCGCTTGCTCTAATCTGATTTTTATTTGCTCACCGTTTATAAGAAAATATACGGGGTATTCCATTAAAAAAAATCCCGGTGCATGCTGCCATTATTTTACACTCTGTATGTAACAAAATAATTTTAGGTTATAGTGCTCAATAGGTAGAATGTCCTTGTGAAAGAAAAAAATTCTATCTCGTTCTATAAACGAGCTATGGAAGAAAGGGCGCTTAAAAACTCACCCTGTTTAGTATACCCGTTACAAAATTCATAAATCATAGGATACCCATGCCCGTCTGGAATGTACAGCTGTGGAATCATAAAGCGGGACAAGTCTTTTAGCAAAATTTTGTATTATTTCGATAGTGTAAAATTTCCTTAGTAACAGTTGTCAATTGTAATTATTTTGCTAATGTCAAATATAATTTCTCAAATTAAATTCACAAACATTATGTATCGCCACGCTAGCGAAAATATAAGGGCATGAATAATACAGGATTTGGAGGATCACTGATATTTTAGATGCATAGGAAACAACCTTAACCTTAGTAAGACTACTGTGGGAAGAGTTAAAAGAAAATGGGAAGCGGAGCAGAGCGTCAAAAGAAAAAGACGGAACTGGACGAAAAAGGAGCACGACCAACGAGGAAGACGTTGAATTGTTTAATTTTTTAAGAGAAAATCCATCAATGCCCAGACGTTTAAACTCGTTAATTTAATTGAATGGCTGCGTCACGAACTATTAAACATTTTTACTTAGGTTAACTTTTTTCTGTACAGTTATAAATTTCCGAAAAAAACTAATTCATTTTCAGCTAATACTGCTTCATTGTTTATTTTTTTTATTTATACGATAATATTTTTACCACAAACAGAATTATTATGTATTGTGAACTACGAAGGTAGCTAAGTTACTATACAGCATGAATCATAATTAGGTGTAAAAATTGTTATCAGAGCTTCTTTAGGTCAAAACGAAGCAATTAACCTAATATATCTTAGCACCAAAAAGCTCCCTTAAAAAGATACAGGGTATTAATGAAAACATGTTTATCATTCGGAAAGTAAACATTTGAATTTTTAAAATCTAGTACCCTTTGTGTTTAATATAATGTATTTTCAAAATAATCGAATAGTCACCTTCCAAGTTATAGTCACGAATGTAAACGGAAATGTTTTCTTTAATAGCCCGTATCTTTTTAAGGGAGCATTTTGGTACTAAGATGTATTCAGTTAAATTGCTTTGTTTTGGCCTAAATAAGCTTTGGATAAAATGTTTACTCCTAATTATGACTCACCCTGTATAGTTACCGGAATTAAGAAGTACTTAACAATTAAACTAACGAAATTATACTATCCCGCTTTTTGATTCCACAACTTTATTTAGCTTTGCTTATAACACAAAAATTACGAAATACCGTTTAGCAGTAAGGCAAGTTCTACAATAACACAAAAGTAATACGACGTTATACTGAAGCGCTATTTCAATACCGCAAATGCAAATACGTTCGGTATTTACATGCGCAATTGGGATATGCAATATTATTATTATTATTTATTCAAAATAGACTCCCTGTGAGTCATTACAAGGCCGGAAGCGGTGTAAATTTTTTCTTTTCTATTTTGGTGTCTTAACAACTACATTATGAAACCCATTTGGGTGTCATAGGGTGCGTTTCGTTTGCGCGCTCACATGCTTTAGTCGGCTTTCACACCAAAGTAGGTATGCTACGTGCTACTTGCATCCTGGATGCACGCTGCATGCCATTAATTTTAGAACGTATGTAAACAATTGATAATATTCACACCGGTGCGGTGTAGCGTAGCATTCATGCGACCTGTCACTTGCGACGTGCCGCTTAGATCATAGGACAAGTTCTATATTTTGCTACGCTACTTCAGTAGAGACCGCGGTTTCGTCTTAAATTAAAACATTGTCAAGCTAAACGAGGGTTCTTGACAAAATGCTGACACCAAACTATCAGGAACCACAATGTTGTGGTTCTTGATGCTTTTTCATCATTTCATACACGTACTAGAAACAGAGCTGGGTAATTTCTGGTAAAAAAGTAATTAGCAATTACGATTACTTTTTTTTAATGTAATTTGTAATTGTACTTAAGTACTTTTTTTTCTTAAAGTAATTTGTAATTGTAATTGCAACAAAATCGATGGAGGAATTGTAATTTGTAATTGCATTATTTAAATTATCTAATTACAATTACTTCTTATAAGTACAATTACTTTATCAATTACAATTACATTTATAAGTACAATTACTTTTTTAATTACAATTATTTTTTCTAATTACAATTACTTTTAAATACATGTTTACAATATAGCGTGGTCTAAAATCAAGATTCCTGCATGAACTTGCCTAAACCCCCGGCCTCCTGAAATCGCATCCTACATGAAAATCACGGAACTTGAGTGCTGCGCAATCAATCGCCGAAGCAAGAACCGACAATTATTTCAGTAGTATTTCTTTGTTAACGGTGAATGAGAAAAAAGGACGGAGTTATAATTCATAAGTCTGTTGATGCAACACCAGACAATGACGCAACGGTCTTCTCTTGTGAATAATACAGGTATTTGTTTCAATTCATCATTATTTGAAGAAAGTGCTGCGCCGTGAAAAGTCCCTTTCTTTACTGAGGACGTGAAATTGTATGTTTCTATTTCAAGATAATAATTGTAAGTAGGTACTTATATTTTTAATATTAAAATGCATTTTATATTAGTATAAACATTATGAACTGAGGAAATAATATACGATGTGATGTGGTACATAAATAAAGCGCTTTTTTCTTTTTTGTGCATAAAATAATTACTTGCTATAGAAATTAAATAGAAATTAAACACTTTTAAGTAAAAGTTTTGATATTTACGCCCGGTCTTTTAACTTCCTTTTAAGTTACTTGTAAATTTATCTGTCTTGTAACTGAAAAATCTATCATTTAGCTGCCTATCAAGCATCATGCGTCTCTTTCGGATTAACTACACCATTTCCTACTGTAATTCAGAAAAGGTCAACTTTATTTCAGAAATTTTCAAATGTAATTCAGAATTGTTAATTTAATTTCAGAATATGTTACTTGAAATTCAGATTTATCAAATCAATTTCAGATCGTATCGTTTGTAAATCAGATTGATCAATTTAATTTCAGAATTCGTTATTTGTAATTCAGATTAGTCAGATTAATTTCAGAAAACATCAATTGTAATTCAGAAAGCATAAAATGAATTTCAGACTATGTTAATTGTAATTTAAACTCTGTAAACTTTAAAATCGCATTTGTTTAAGATGCTTCAATGATTGCCAAAAATAAACAAGTTTATTAAGTATTATGGAATTAAAAGATAATTGCGCTATTTGCCGAATATTCGCAGCAAGAACTGCTGTGAAGCGGCTTCTATCATGTAATCATCTATGTACTACATATGAAGTGCTTCCAGGCAATACAAGAAATTGATGCACATTATGTTATTTGCCCCATTTGTAGAACTACTGTGGTAGAAGCGGAGTTGGTTGGGAGAAGGACCTACGAAAGGCAAGGAAATCAAGATCGCGAAAGAATTGTAGCATTTGCAAATCGAGGAGAGAATTGTACTGAACTGCATTAGCTTCAACATAGGGCAAGAGATGGGCAATCAACTAAGAGACTTATGGCCGATTTCTTCACCGCCTTATCTTAAGGTTAAATTTATCTGTCAGTTAGAATGTGATACACAGAATGTAGAGAGCCATTTATATGTCACATTCTAACTGACAGATAAATTTAACATTAAGATAAGGCGGTGAAGAAATCGGCCAGTAGTGATAGTCTGTGACAACGCCCCCTGTCACTGTGCATTGGAGAATGTGATAAATACAGATGAAGCATTTTTATTGCGGTTGGGTCCATATTCTTCAATGTTAAATCAATTGAAATTATTTGGGCAAAAATTTAATCTCATGTAAAGTCAAATCTGCGGATACCAAATGTGAATGCCCGCGAGGTGTGGGAGAGCAAAGGCTGATTTATTTTGAAAATGTGATAGACCAAGCAAAAGGTACCATTGCAGGTGGTGGCTGTGGAGGTGGCAGTACAGTCCAATTCTCTCCTCAATTTTCAAATGCTACAATTCTTTCGCGATGTTGATTTCCTTGCCTTTCGTAGGTCCTTCTCTCGACCAACTTCGCTTCTACCACAGCAGTTCTACAAAATTTTATTTATTATTTAAAATGTGTTATACCTGAATTATGTTTGCAGAAGTAATATTATCTGAATTACGTGTACTTAGCCGTTGTTGACAATAATCAAGACGAAATTCAACCTCTTGACAATAATCAAGACGAAATTCAAACTCATGCAAAACATTTTCGATTATTTCCGGACCGATTCCTCGTATTTCATTTCTTATTCTGTCTTTTAGTTCTTCAAGACTGTTTGGTTTAGTTCTGGAGACTTTACTTTTTAGAAATCCCAATAAAAAGAAATCGAGAGGTGTTAGATCAGGAGATCCAGCCAGCAACTCAATTGCCCCCCTTCGATCAATCCATCTACTGGGGAAAACGTCATCCAAATAATCCATTTTAAAATTTTGTGTGTTGATTTTAAAATTATTATTCTTTTTAGAAAAAATAGGAATTAAAAAAAATTCTTATACTACTGAATAGAGAATGAAAAGCTTTTTCAAATGAGGTATCACATGTTCCCCCATTCCATTTAAAAATTTTAAAGGGGCAACTGTCACTCGGAGGGGGTTCGAGGGGGAGATGCAAAATTCCACTAAAATAGTGTCATTTTTTAATTAAAAATCGACCTGTTTCAGGATTTTACATAAAAATCGTTTATTTCGTAGAAAATGAATTTATTCCATACTTTACGAACGCAGTGTATGTACATTTTTGTACCTGAACCCCAGCGGGAATCCTCTGGCCTTCTTGGAAAATTCTCTCGAAGCTATTAAATATGGAGCTTCACCAATAAACATTGATTTAATAATTTTGTTTAAAAACGGATGGATAAATATTTTTTTTTGAAGTTGTTAACAAGTAAATTAAAATTTTCTGCGGAGTCATTTGATAAACTGGACGACAATGCCGCTACACGATTTAAATGTTTAGCGAAATTTATGTATAGCGGGCTATTACAAAATTCATTTCACGCAAACGGATTGCTTTCACCAGTTTTTTTACAAAAATATTTTTCACATTTTCGATGATCGTTAAAAATGTGACGCGGTCCATTTAGAATAGCATTTTTTAAATTTTGAATACGATTTTGTTTTGGCAAGTCCTCCTTTTTTGCACTTGTTATAGCTGTTCGAAACTTAATGATATTGTTACCTATAAATTGTCTTAAAAATATGTTTTGTCCAGACGTTTTTGAAATATCCCTTAATTTGTTGCAGTAGTTACGTAAAACATAACTACGACATTCTATTTTTTCAATAAAAATGTTAGGACTGTAGGGTTTAGCATCACAAATTTTTCTACAGTATGTCCCCGGATTGAGTTTACAACACGTATAAAGGCGACGGGCCACTGCGCGCGAAACTAAGCTAAGCTAAGCGAAACTAAGTTTTTTGAAAATTAGATCCAACGTAATCTTACGCGGACGAAGCAACTGAGCGAAGATAAACATTGTTTTATATCTTTGCTATCCTAACTTCGCTTCCCTTAGCTTTAGTTGCCACGTTCGCGTAAGATTACGTTGGATCTAATTTTCAAAAAACTTAGTTTCGCTTAGCTTAGTCTCGCGTTCAGTGGCCGCCTGCCTTAATGGACCAAAAATTTTTGAATTAAGATTTCATGTTCTGCAGTTCAGGTCTGCTTGGCGTGAAATGAATTTGTGTCAAATTTGACGCCGAAAGTCTTCAAGGTGGCGGAATTAACACAAGAAGTAAAATCTGTGTAGGTAAAGTGGTCTTCCTTTTGAATTTAGGAGAAAAATTTAGTATGATAAAATGATTCTCATTTCAAATTAGGGCGCTATACCAAATTCCAACATCCTAGAAAAAAAAATTGAATTACGGAATATTAGGATTTCAGTACAGTTGTAAGACATTAACACTGTCAGGTGCTAATATGGAAGGAGTGTTATTTGAATAATCATATTTTATTTGTTTTTAGTCAATAAATATGTAGATGGCGTTAACATTTTACAACTTTACTGAAATGTTTATAATTTAATTAGTAATTTTCCGTAATTCAATTTTTTTTTCTAGAATGTTGAAATTTGGTATATCTCCCTAACTTGAAATGAGAATCATTTTATCTTACTAAATTTTTCTCCTAAATTCAAAAGGAAGACCACTTTACCTACACAGATTTTACTTCTTCTTGTGTTAATTCCGCCACCTTGAAGACTTTCGGCTTTTGTCTATTGACAGAACACCAGTTGCTGAAATTATTTAAATCATTTTGCAAAATGCGACAATCATCAACACTTGTTATGATATTGGCTATTTTAATATCATCAGCGTACACAAAGATGGGACATTGAAACTGACTCAGAACATCGTTGATATAAATAATAAAGAGGAGGGGCCCTAAGTTCGAACCTTGAGTCACCCCACTATATGTGCTGTATATATTCGAACGAAAGCCACTATACTCGATATATTGCTTCCTATTTGTCGAAAAAGATTTAAAGAAGTTTATTAAATTATTACATAAGCCAAATGAACTTAATTTCATTAACAAAATCTGATGGTTAACAACGTCAAATGCCCTAGTTAAATCCGTGTAAATAACATCAACCTGTTTTTTATTGTGAAGAGCATTTGACACATATTGTACAAAGTTACAAAGATTCGTTGATGTCGATTTACCAGGCATAAATCCATGCTGACAATCACTAACATCATTGTAAGCGTGAGCTTGTAAATTTTTGGCCACAATAGACTCAAACAACTTTGCAAAATTAGGTATTAGCGCAACAGGTCTATAATTTTCGATATGACTTCGTTCACCTGATTTAAATATGGGCACAACCTTTGCAGTTTTCCATTCTTCAGGAAAAGTAGCATGACGAGTAACAAGACATAGAGGATCGCACAAACACGCAACACAATCTTTTACAAAAAACGCTGGGACTTTATCAACCCCCATGGTACAATTTGGTTTGAGCTTCTTGGCAGCATTCACGATATCACAGGTCCTTATCACAAAATTATGTAAAATATTGCCTACATCACCGGAATTATCATACTGAGTGGAAATGTCACAATTATTATTATCACCGATGAAAAAAGCGCTAAAATATTGAGCGAAATTATTCACTATTTCTTGTTGTGAAGTTATTTCTTCATCACGAAACACCATTACAGAACATTTGTTGTATTTTTCTTCAGGTTGATAAATTTCCACAAGTCTTGAGGATTAGACTTTTTTTCAGCATTATGAATAAAATTTTTGTACTCTGATTGAATTTCAGTCTTAATCTTTTTCCTTAATAAGTTTACACGATATAAATCAAATGAGTGTCTAAATTTCTTGTAACGTTTCCATAAACGACGCTTCTCGTTTATAAGACTAATCACATGTGTGGTATACCAGATTGGATATGAAGTCGATTTGGTTGAGCTTTTAGGTATGTAAATGTCGAACAATTTGTAAATTTCATTACAGAAGTAGTTACACGCATTTTGAACATTATTAATTTCATACAGATTCGAACAATTTTTATTCACTAAAGACTCATATAATCCAATATAGTTGCCTTTACGAAAATTATATTTCATCTCAACAGAATTCTTAAATTTGGAGCTACAATTTGAATGCTTAGTTGTTGTTTGGATGTTGATGAATAGAGAGGGATGATGAGAATCTTCGGGAACCAACGGGCACTCATTTACAACAACAGAACATGATACGTCGCTAGAAGTTAACACAAGATCTAAAATTCTTGCATTCACATTTGTCACCAAATTATTTTGTCGTAAATCGTGAAAATTAATGAATTCATTCAATGGTACACAAACACATGTACCAGTAACATGAGTTATTATGTTCCGAGACAGTAATTGATCATAATAGCCAGGCACATTAAAATCTCCCATTATTAAAGTTTCTTTTGAAATAATACAGTTATTTTCAAAGTAATCAAAGATGACTTCATAACATGCAGCAGTAGTGCTCGGTGTGATATACTGGGTGTCCGGTAAAGAATGGGCCATACTTCAAGGGTGGCTTCTTTGGATCAAAATAAATCGATTTAGATCAATTTATCTTAGTACAATTTTGCTTCATTAAAAAGTTATGGCCTTTCAAAGATAATTTTTTTATATCAATATTTTAGCAAAACTCGCTCATTTTTGGAAACATTTAATTGTAATTTGGTATTTAGAGGTTTCTTGTACTGCTGAATCTGAATATCTGCTTATTTTTAACGTAACGTATAGAGGGCGCTCTAGAGACCCTGACATCCTCTTGTTTATTGTCATACTTTTTTTTACGTGAATATTTTTAAAATATGTTTCGTTTTTTGAAACGACATTTAATTTACTTTAAAAAAGGTATACTTGTCACATGTCGCTAAAGTACACCAGTTTTGAGAAAAATGGCTTTGAATATGAAAATGTTGAATACTTTCTACACCAGTAACGCTACTGGAGGATGAAAAGACAATTACCTAAAGTTGCACTACTTCGTAATTTACTTAAAACTGAAAAAATTTTACAATTCCACATTTAAATCAACGATACATTACGTAAAAAATTCTTATTATGTTTGCTATTGCCGCGTATTTCACTCATAGTTTAACTTTCAACTCCAGATTACTCCCATAGTAACAATTATAAAAACAGTTGTTCCCATGAAAATAAAGTGAAGATTAAAGTTAAACTGTAACTGAAATACGGGTCTATGTGCCTAATTCAATGTAGACCTAAAACAGTAATATTCAGCATTATCATATTCAAAGCCATTTTTCTCAAAACTCAAGCTATTTGAGCGGTGCAAAAGTTAAAAAAGGTGGTGCATAAGGGTGCATTAGGGGTGCAATAAGGTGCACCAAAAAAACTTCGAAAATTTTCTCTGGGGGGGGGGCTAGCTGACTTTCTATTTTATTTTTTTTCTCAGCTATTTGAGCGGTGCAAAAGTTAAAGAAGATGGTGCATAAGGGTGCATTAGGGGTGCAACACGGTGCACCAGAAAAACTTTGAAAATTTTCACTGGGGAGCTGTTTGATAACCTTATGCAAATGTAATGTAATTTGCAAATCAGTAGATATCAAACAAAATAGCAAATATGAATTATACTCAAGTGTACCTACTGTGTAAATTCTTATACTGTGCCCAAGGATGCCACGAGATTCTAAAAAAATTTCGGTAGATCTCCCTCCAATCTCAGCTGTGCTGAATCTGCACGATGCTTGGAAAGCGTCAATTGCCGCGAATCCAATTATTGCAGTCGCAAGGACGTGTACCTAAAATTTTTACAATCTCGTAGCACCGCTGACTGTGCCTTTAGTGCCTTTTTAGAATAGGCTTTTTGTCGCGAGGAACCAATTCGTCAACGGTTCGCAAAGTTGAAGTACCGTTCCATTGCCGCGGTGTTCGGTTTGAAATTTGTTACGCGGAGTGTACCTCAACGGTTCGTCAAATTGTGAACCGGGTTGGCAGAGGTGTTTCTCTATAACGGTACCTGAGTAAATAAATTTAACTTCACAAATAAGAGTGTATAAAAAAATTCTAGCGAAGAATTAGTGGAAATAACATTAAATCATCAAGGTTTTGATGTAACATAACAGTAATTGTAAGCACTAATGTAGCAGAAACTTCATTGAATGGTATGAAATTGACATCACTTTCAATACAAATTTCAAGTATCAATAAACCAAATACATCCACACAGAGTTAAACAACAATTAAATACAAAGTGATCAAGAATCACTGTTTGAGTTGGCAGTGCTGAATTTTATTTTTAAATGGTACAACTGGAGTAACTTCCGGTTATTGACGACTTGACACTGACAGCCATCACTTTAAAAACATCATTTGACATTTCAAGTTCAAATTAAAACGCTACTTTCTATTCACATAACCTACAATCTGGTCGCTATTCAGGTTATGTCAAATAAACCAACAAAACATATATCCAGTTGCAGTGTTGCAAATAACCGAATAAAAAAATGCTCTTAATTGTATTGCCAACTTAAACAGTTATTCTTGACCACTTTGTATAACCTCAACGTTGTCAGATTTTGTTTACGTTACAGGAACCGGAGTATTTTCGCGACATATCACATTAGAAAAAGATGAAATGCAAGTAGAAAAGGTAAGAGTATGTACCGCAAAGTACCGCTTCGGTTTAGCCGTTGATGAATCGGTACCTCGCGACAAAATCCCTAATGTAATACTCATGTTATGTAACTAAATTTTCACATGTCGACTACTCGACTTAGATTATAAGGTTATAGGGACCATGCACATGCACATGCGATGACAGCGCCACCAATTGTGCATTAGTAATATGAAAACACGATTTCTGTCAAATGTGCACCTGTCATATGCCTATGTCATTTCAAACAGCTTTCAAATGACCAGTGTACTTTTTTGAACTTGAATTTTGTAATTAATTTCATACCAGAAGGTCAAATACTTAAATTATGTACTACAATCGTAAATTGTTATAAGAGTAATAGGAAGAATGTTAAATTTTACAATTACCCAGACAATAGTATGAAAAAGAATGCAGTTAAATACCTATTACGTGTATGGATTGAAAATTTAAGTTTGTGTGCTGTTTTGAAAGTGATTAATAGATTTCAATATCGATTATACAACGTACTCTATTCGAAAAATGTGCAGGAGACTCAGATGAAATGAAAGTTTGAAGAATTTCATGAACAGAAGTCGGAAAGCAAGTCAACAAAAAATGTAGGCCGGTTTCAAAGCGGTTGATTATCTACGGATGGTCAGTCTTGACAATGTGAATACATTTACGCTCAGGATACTGATGGTATGCGTTTCATGTGAAGAACTCAATTTAAACAATAGCCCCAACCATAGGCCCCAACCGATCATCAGACCGACCGTCATGTCAGATGCATGTGAAACATGTTTTATACTATTTAATTAGAATACCTTGTATTAATTATATTAAAAGACTGATTATTAGGGATGCACCGATATATCGGCCTGTTTTTGTGATATCGGTATTGGCCAATATCACAAATCACTTATATCTTATATCTATAGATGCTTAACGTACATAGTAGGCTGCTGGATTTGTTACTCTGGTGGTTGGAAGCGAAAGTATGGACTTAGCGCGCGAAATTTAAATTTCAGCTTTCTTTGTATATAGATTTAATTGTTCAAACGCTCATAAAAATAATCATTCGTTATCAGAAAAATAAGTCATTTTGTCAAATAACTTGATGGTTTATTAAAAATTATTGTCTTTGATGAATTTTTGTGTCACGTTTTGGCATTACTAAAAGCCGTAATAGATTGGTAATAGACGATCATAAATTAGATGTATGTAATTTATATGTGTTTTCTGACAAAACATAAATTTGAACACTTTTCCTTGTTGTATAAGAAAGAATTTCATTAAATTTTACACGTAAAAACTCTTCATGTGCTTTATCATAAAAATATGTTTCAATTTACGTTTTGTCAAAAAATACATGTAAATGTAAACTACATCTATTTTATGATTGTCCATTGCGACCTTTATGAGTTATTAAGAGCAGAAGACTAATCAAATAACTAAAACGTAATAGCACGGAAACAAAGAAAATACCGAGAACACGTTTACCTTTATATTTAGCTAAATAATTGCACCTTATTTGGTGTGTAATAACTTTGACCCAAGACTTTGACACATGATTCACAAATTTTATTTGAAATTTTCCATGGAAACGGAATAAAACAAGATCGTTTACTGTACTACCAACTTTACATCAATTGTGAATTGTGGCAAAAACTATCACACTGACATCTCGTGTTTGGAAGCGTAGTAATTTCCTGGTCCGTGAGTCTGTCATTTAACTTAAACGTCTATAGTAATTTAGTAGTTTGTGGCCAGTATCGGCCAATTTTTAACCGATATGTTTCACCTACGTCAACTTGACATTTTAGAAATTAAAAAAAAACTCACTTTCTTCCACTTGAAATCAACGAAATGATGACTATAAATTGTCACTTAAGTAATTTGGACATTTACAATTTCGAATTCCTGTACGGAGGCATTCTTGATACATCTGATTAACGTTTACGTTTAATCGCTCAGTTTACTTGCTAACGGCCGTATGCATCTAACGAATTAACTCAGTTTAACTTTAAGCGTCACTTAAGGCGGATTAACACAAACGTTACTTAAATTTAATCATCCATTAAAAGTAAACATTGCCATGGTTACATGTGTTGAAGGTAAAGGAATGATTATTCTTAATCAATGATTAAAGTTAAGTGACCTTTGTGAAATCCAGCGTAAGAATATGACTTACACAATGTTATGAAACTTCAAATGTCACAATATAAACGACACTCAAATTTAAGCTCGATTTAAGAGTTTGGTGCATATGGCCCCTAGGCCCAGGATTATAAAAGCAAGTTAACTTTAACTCCCAATTTATTGCCATAACAACAAATGTCTCCACAATTGTTACCATGGGATTAACCCAATAGTTAAAGCTAACTTGACCTTATAATACCGGCCCTAAAAGTAGATTGAAAACTGTATCTTAAATGCATAACGACAAAATTATAGTTGTCTAAGGTCGGGTTTCTGGAACGTTTCATAAAGTTAACTAATAGATAAAATAAAATATTCCTATAGTGCTAACAAGTGTAGCCATAGCAACGTTTACTTTTATCGGACCAATAACTTTATATAACGTTCCAGAAACCGGACGTAAGGGATGCCTTTAAACATTTTGCTAGTACTCTCTGTCATTATTGTGTTGTAATTAAATTTCAGAATCATGGTGGGCATGGAACGGACCATATGTGGATTTATCATGGAGTACGATAAACCATTCAATCTTGTGTTATAATTTTTGATATCGGCCGATAATATCGGCCATGATTTATCGATATATCGGCCAGACCCATATCGGTGCATCCCTACTGATTATAAGGGGCTGTCTCAGAAGTAAAGAGACAACATTTATTTGCAATTGAATTTTTTAACAAAAGAGCAATTGAAATTTAACTTACAGGTAAACACTCACATAATACTATTATATACAAATTATATTAAATTGGCTCCACCAACTCCTGCATAGGCTATTTTGCGCAAATTTATTGCTGCTCTGTGTATTACAGCCATTTCAGACTGTTCACCTACTTGTTTGCTAATTAGAGTCCACCTATTTCTGAAGGCTCGCAAACGTTTTGGTTTTTCCATATTCTTTTGATACTCCTTTTTACAGAGGGACCAGAATTTTTCAATACCTCTTGCTTGAGGAACGTTTGGTGCGTTGTCTTTCTTTTCAATAAATTCAATTTTTTGAGAGCGTAAAAACTCGGTAACTGAAGCCGTGTAATGAAGATGATATTGTCCTTTTTATGGAATTTATTAATAAATGGAATGCGATTAATTCCCTTTATTAATAAATTCCTTATTATGGAATTTATTAATAAAGGGAATGCGATGTCATTACACGGTTTCAGTTGCCTAGTTTTCACGCTCTCAAGAAATTGAATTTATTGAAAAGAAAGACAACGCACCAAACGTTCCTCAAGCAAGAGGTATTAAAAAATTCTGGTCTCTCTGTAAAAAGGAGTATCAAAAGAATATGGAAAAACGAAAAAGTTTACGAGCGTTCAGAAATAGGTGGACTCTAATTGGCAAAAAAGTAGGTGAACAGTCTGGAATGGCTGTAATGCACAGAGCAGCAATAAATTTGCGCAAAATAGCCTATGCAGGAGTTGCTGGAGCCAATTTAATATAATTTGTACATAATAGTATTATGTGAGTGTTTACCTGTAAGTTAAATTTCAATTGCTCTTTTGTTAAAAAATTCAATTGCAAATAAATGTTGTCTCTTTACTTCTGAGACAGCCCCTTATTAATGATGTTTCTTCAATTGAGGTTTGTAGTCAGATTTTTGTTTATATTGTATCACACTTTTACATTAATTCTATAAGTTATCTTCTCATTACCCATTTTATATACACAAATGAGTCTAAAAGAGCAAAAAAATGTGCGAAGCACACCTTCCAATTGGACAAATTCCCATAAATTTGTGTACGGAGGTCATGCATATGAAACCCATTGTTTGAAACGAAAAATTTAGAAATAACGGAAAACGCCCATGTCGCCATGTCCAGCAGTAACCAATTGCCGATCTTTTACTAATTCATTGCCTGAAATATGTTTGTAAACAATAGAATGAAATCCAAAATATATTTCAACATCCAATGTAACGTACAATTACAAAATTAAAAAAAAACGTCACTTTAACGTGTGTTAGGAATAACCTAAACAACAATGTTTTCACATGGCCGACTACATTAATAAGCTACGCTTATATGGCCGTTTCAATTCGCCTGTAAACTTGTTCCTGTAAAGCATGCCATGATATACGGTGCCCAATGTCATCTATGAAAGTTACTTTAAACTTAAACCCGCAAGATCGTTGCAAATTTTTTTAAATGCTGAAAAAGCAATAAGTTTTTTTGTTATCCTGCACTGGTACAGACCTTTTCTTTTTACGAAATATGTTTTAATGAAGCCTAAATTTTTTGATGTGGCAATACGAAATATATACATATGTCGATTGTATGTATAATCTGTAAATTTTCTGGAACAATTTCAACAATGAAAAACCGCCAATTGAAACGGCCATATAAGCGTTAGCTTATTAATGGAGTCGGCCATGGTTTTCATCACGGCTTCCTCGATTAATGAAGCCCAGTGTGCATCATCCGGCTAGCCGCATTCTTAGTTCAAAGCTTTTTTTCTGTGCTTAGAGGGAGCTACAGTACAGTAAAACCATGGCCAGCTCCATTAACATTCACTGACGTGTATGTATGGCCGTTTCAATTCGCTTAAAATTCAGTTCCGAGAACGCATGCCATGGAGTACTCCCCTCAGCGCTCCCTATTAAAGATACTACAGAACTACTCATAGTAACGTAATTTAACGTAATGACAACTGCAATTACTTAAAAAGTCACAAGAGGCGCTGAGGGGAGTATGTCAAAATTTTTGAAAGTCGAATTGAAACGGCCATACATACACGTCAGTGAATGTTAATGTAGCTGGCCATGGTAAAACATCATTTGACATTTCTTATTTGTCAAGTCACGATTTCAAAGTTGATTTTGGATGATGTTGAAGTAAGTCATGATCATAAGTTTATTAGTGCTCTTAAATAAATTGTGCAATGGCAGCAGTATCAACACGATCGGCAATGATCGTTTATTAAGCTTTGGTCTGGCTGGCTTCGGCAATGGTTTATGATGGGTGTTTGCATAACGATGAAATCTTCAATTCTGACTATGAATTTTGATGTGATTGAAGCATAAAATTAAATGCTAAGTGGAAGACACCTTTAAGCATTGCAAGTTATGTGTATTTTGTACATTTGAAAATAATTTATTATTAGTTTTGCAACTTCAAATCTGACACATTGGAACTGTTGCTGAAACTAAATCAATAGATTTATTTTGGACTTATCAATCCGTAGCTGTTATTAACAGGCTAAAATTAGACACGTAAAGTAAAGTTGTAAAGTTTAATTTAATTTTAAGTTTTCGTTTTTTTGTGTAAATATTATTACTTTTTTTTCTTATGTTTTGCGTTTGCAGATTACAAAAATTTGTTAACAGTGGAGGTATTAATTTCGATATAATAATGTTACAAATATTGGCGTTGTGCAGTTCACATGAGAACATGGGATTACCACTGAGATATGAGAGAATTACTCTTTTTAAAATTATTTCCAGTTCTTGTTTAGGTAAGCTTAGTAATATCTCTAGGATAACTTGTATTACATAATGAATTAAGCCAACAAACTTTACAGAGGGATAATTCAGTTTTCCTCTGTCCTGGTTATAGATCAAGTCAAGGAGAGGACTGGATTTCTTGCAAGAATCATCATGCAGAGTAAACAAACATGAATTACATTCCACAGACTCTTCAACTTTCATGATTAAATATCCACATAAAAATGCAATTGCTGCAGATTCAATCGAAAGAGAACCTAAATAACTGCCTTCAAACTCCCTCATCATCTCCAATTTCTTAATTGTTATCTCGCTTAAGGTAATGCTAATTTCATTATCTTCTAAATTTTCCTGAATATTTCCAAGTTTTGCAGTGCTGGCATAATAAACTTTACTCATCGTGTTACTGGTGTTTACATTTTCAATCAAACCACTTTTTAAAATTTGCCGGAGTGCATATTCAGCTGCTCTACAATCAGTCAAGTCATTTGAACCACCACGAAGTCGAATATTTGCAAAAATGGATTCGACAGCATCAGAACTAAAACACCTGGTTAACACATAATGAAAATTTAAATCACGAATCAAATATGGGATGCAGAGAGATGTGCTTCTGGCTGTGAAAACTAAAGCTTCTGCTGTTTCGTCAGTTAATCCAGCCATACCTGCTTCTCTTGATGTAAACTGTATGTCAGCAATAAAATAGGTGAATTCATTAATCAGCCATGAAAGACGTGCATCTTGAATATCTGTGTATGGAGCAGTGTTAGGTTCTCTTTGATGGATATATTGAGTTTTATTGCTGACATCGTGAATTTGAAAGTATTTGTACATGTTTTCCATATATTTTACTGTTGCAATGCAGTCTTTGAAGTGAGAATATTCTGCACCACCATGATGAATAAGATAGTTCAAAGCTGCTGTTACTTAAGGAGAAAACAGATTAAGAGCCAAATTAACTTTCATTTTCTCTAAATTAGAAGGGTAAAGATGTTTCTTTGTTAAGTATCTAACTGGTTTAATCACAAGGTGTTCTTGAATTTCAGCCAAATCAAAGAGGTATTTAGCTGAAATTATACCATCGGATGTCATGTCATGAGCCAGCAATTTCTCGTATTTTTTATTGCATGGCAATGGTCAAAACTGAAGAATAGCTCAAGTCCTGGATTGTAAGGATGCGAAACAACATTTTTAAGCATTCCATTGCCGAAATGCTTGAAAAGAGCTACATGGGATCTGTGGTTATCAGCTACCATTCTTATCACGATAAAACCAAAGTCGGACAGTAATTTTAAAACGTCTAATGTTAATTTGTATAAATCTTTGCTGTTTAAATGTCTATGAAAATGGTAACTTGCTGGTATTATATATTTTGTTGACATTCCCTGAATTACGTAGCAAAACAGTTGATTAGCAATAACAGGTTTATTTCCTATTTCATCATGAGATTGAGGAATAGTCTCTAAGCCAAATATACGATCTTCTGTTTTGGAATAAAACACTGCTTCACGTACTGCCATGTCGTCAAGAATTAGTGAACATATTTACTCTCTCTGAGGCACGTAATGTTTTAATTTCTGATGTTAAGCGATCCTTGATTAAATTTTTGTTGTCAGTTCCCATATATTTCTTTAGAGTGGTATAACTTGGTAACTTAAGAATTGAATTACTTGGAAATTTATATCCTTTTGGTGAACAAAATCTCCAAGCAATACAATGTCGAATTATAATCTCAGACCATCTGGGAAGCTTTTTTTATAATTTCGAATTTGATCTAATATGAATGTTGTACGAGGATTCATTTGATTGGCATCTTCTGTAATTTATTCTAAATGTTTCCAATATACATTTTGTGTTTTCTCCTTTTGTGTTTGTAATTATTCTTTCATTTTATTATACTTTATTTGTAAACGTCTTAATTTTTGTGTGAGACATTTATTAGTATATATTAGATCTTTTATTTCAATGGTTGGTGCTGATGATTGAGTTGCACCAGATATTTTATATGGTACTTCAGGCGTTAAATTTTCCAAACAAGTTAGATTTTCATCGACAAACTAAAATTATTATTTAATGTAATTGATATGTATATTTTAATAAATAAACCTCAAATATAGAAGGCACAGCTTCTGCAGTTAATGATTTACGTTTCTGCGTAACTAAAAAACTGTCGTGGGAGAAATGTTTACTGCAAACTACCGCATACTCCGATAAAGGTGCAAAATCTAAAGAAACGTAACGACTTTTAACATAAAGTAATTTTAAAGCATTAATGTTGTACCTGTATGATTTAACAAAATCTCTTTCCACTTTAAATTTACTTCCATATTTGCTGGTATGCAATGGAAAGAAACATTGTCTTCCGAATTGCAATTCCTTACGCAACATCTTCGCCGTAAAGGCATTTTTTTTATAACGAAATCAAATTTAAAATGAATTATTTGAATTATCCGTCAAATCGTATAAATATTTCAAATTGACGTGTACACATAGTTATTTGAAAATTGTCCAGAGGACGATACAGTACAGTGTGTCATAAGGTACTAAATCAATTTTCTCAATCCTCTCACGAGAGGAATGGGATTGCGTTACCTGTACGGAGTGTTGATTTAGTACCTTAGTGCGTCAAGGTCATTTTTCCAGGAACAACTTTTTTTGAAATGCGGCTAGCCGAGTAAAGCACACTGGGCTTTACTAATCTAGCAAGCCGTGGTTTTCATATCACTAATGCAGAAATCACTGCCAGGCGGCGCGGAACGCAGGGATGTGCAGGGTCCCTATTCCGAATTAGGCAATGTTGCGATATTTTCTTTTCATCACGAGATGTATTCACATACATAAATTGTAAAACGTTTCCCTTCACTTTTAATTTTGGCTGGGTTACTTTTCAAATCTATTTAATTGATATATCTGCATAATTTGGCACATGTAAAATAACATCAAATTAAAGGCGATTTTTCGCGACATACCAAAACATGGTTGCATTCAGTTGCATTTTGTTAGAGATGTTTCACCGTAAGAAATACACAATGCGCAGAGACGAGTTTTCGTCAGACGAATCCATATTCAAATTGTAGGGACAGTCCAAGGACAGTCGGAGTATAGCGGCTCCGCTGCCACGCAAAATCAACATCTATCTAACTTCACGGCTAATTGTCATCTGTCATCTGTCTGTTAAGTTAATGGTTCGTGTTGAGCGAGGCTGCATTTAGTTCATGGCGACGTTGTCGATTTCGTTTAGTCCGTAGTTATTTTACGTTGTCTGACTAATCAGCTGAGTGGTCACGGTGGTCGTGATTTGAGATGCGACCATTAGGCAACCACGGTGGGTATGAGTTCCGTTTAGAAAACAGTTCGCCCGAGCTCGTTAAACTTTGACGGTTCGTCTATTAACTAAACGCAGCCTTAGTTAAATTCTTAATTTTCGTTGGTTTGCTATTAAGATTGTTGTTTGCAGAGCAAATAGTTTATTTCTACTCGTTAAAGGTGAGAAAATACTTTCAATTATTTTCTAGTTCATACATTTCATTAACGTGCATCGGACGTCTGGAACTATTTATTTGCTTGCAATGAAGCAAAAGAAAACGGTTGGCGTACAGGGCCAAATAATTCACAGCCAAGCACGTGAAATTATAGCTAATGTGCTAGAATTCTTGAAAAATGAAGCTGAACACGGTGTCACAATTCCTATAACAAGATTTAAGGAACGGCGCCTAGATGCTACTAAGATCAGTGAGAGAACTTGTTAAAGAGACCACCGAAATAAAATCCGGAGAGAAAACTGCATATTCATCACCTCCAACGAAAAGAAACAAAGCGAAACCAAAAAGTAGTTTATCTAGGGGAGAAACTGAGACAATTCGTTCAACAATCTACAATTTTTGCATGATTGAAAAGAAGCAGCCAACTTTAAAAGGTTTGTAAAAATACATATGTAAAATTTATTGTAACTGAAAGAATTACTGTTTACAGGCATTCATCAAAAAATTATTGACTCTGGTATCGATTTTCAAGGTAGCCGAACAACATTAGGTTTGTTCGATTTGGATGTTGGCGTTATGTTGCAAAAATCTGTTTTGTCACGCATCGTTTAGTTTTGGTGCAGCAACTTCCGCGGCAATTAGACGCCGCGGTAATTAGACGCCGCCGTAAACTGCTTAAATCTACTCTGGTCACAAATTTAAAATACTGCATTCTGCGTGTCTAAATCGAACAGACACTTTAACGCAAACAGTTTACTGCAAAACAAACCGAACGGGAATTTGATGTTGCGCATGCTCCTGCAACAAGCAACACGACAATGGACAAATCGAACAAACCACAAGTGCCTAGCCATCAAACTTGGAGGAGCAAAAACGACCTGTCTGTGAAGCTGGCGCATCATTTCATGGAAACTCATTAATTATAATGAGTTCTGGCTTTATTTTTAATAGTTCTATAGTTCCTGATAGATAAAATCGATAGTTCTACTCATTAAAGCGAAAAAAAGCCAAAGTGCAAACTGAGACGCCAGGTACACAGCAGCGTCTCACTTTGTCCTACGCAAAATTAACGCACAATTCTTATAGGAAATTAAAAGATCTATAGTTCTACATGGGTTATAGTAAGAGTTCTAGAGAAAAACATTGCTATTTGTTAATTTAAAAAACTCTAATAACACAAAATGCATATTTACGGGAATACAGATGAGACGTTGTCGACTATTCGACAGTTCTGTGAGCTCTATAATACTTTCCTTGTAGTTCGGAACGTATCCAACGATCAGGAACTATAGAACTATTAAAAATAAAGCCAGAACTCACTATAATTAATGAGTTTCCATGAAATGATGCGCCAGCTTCACAGACACAAAAACGACTTCATCGACTTTTAACGAAAGTAAACGAAAATTAAGCCACACATTAAAATTATACATTTCAGATATAAGTACCTATGTAATTTATAGATTTCAAAATTTTAATTTTATATGTCTGTTGTATTATTAGAATTAATTGTAAATCTGATAATAAAAATTTAATTCACAGTAAACAATAAAATAAGAAGTAAATAACATAACTTCTTGTTGAAAATTTAAATCAGCAAATTTACAATATTATTCTCAGAAAGCCTGTTAATAATACTTTGTAGTTGATGAAGTTGTCAATCGTTATAACGAAAAAAAAATTAAGTACTAATAAATACTCAAGAAAATAACATCACATAATTCGTTACATTAATTAAAAATATGTAAAAGATTTATAATTTGCACGTATTATTAGAAAATTGACATTTTTATAACATATTTAACTTAAAATTTGTGTATGCTGTATCATCAGAACATTTGGAAGTATGTTGGAAGTAATTTTATTAATTTATTCTGATTTAAAGATGATCATCTTTCCATTTGTGGTTGACATTTCCAAATTTTGATTAAAATTTTTACTTATTATTTATCCTAATAAACTGTCAACACACAGCGAAACGTCGACTGTTAAATTGAATTTACAACGAATTACATTTACATTTTTTTTAAATAATTTTTAAAGAATAAGAGAATGTTTTAAATTATTTTTAAAATTGTTGCGTTAATTCTAATTTCTTAAATAATTCTTACTTTATTGGTACCTAGGTAATACATATTAAATTCCTTTTTTAATTTTCTTCACTGCACATTTTATAATTTGGTATTGCATCTGTTTTTAATTTTTTGCAGATTTCGAAACAGAAAATTTGCATTATATTCTATCGAGTGAAAGAGTCATTACAAATTCACGCTCTCTGTCCCACTTAAAACTACGCGTTGCACATTTAATATCAGCAAAAAATTAAACAACAATTTAAAATTGTTAAAATTAAAACTTCAAATGGAAATTTAAAAGAGAATTTTCTTTAAAACTTCTCTCACATTAAAAAGTATGTATTTAAAACAAATTAAAACACATTTAAATTAATTTGTAACAATTTGTAGCAATTTAAATGAAATTAATTTTGAAATTATTCAATTGATATTGGAAGTAGCAAAAATTATAGTCAAATATCAGGACATATAAAATATTAATATGTTGGTACTTGCTGTGTGTAGGCATACAAATGTAAACTATAAGCAGGTCCAAAAAAAGAAATTAAAGATAAGAAAATTATGCTGAAAAAGTTACATTTTTATTAGATTTCTCCAGAAACTAAATAATCTTTATTATTTTTTATTCATTCCATTCCTTCGCTAAATTCCTCACAACCACCACGTCTAAAGACTCAAAAGGAAATTTAAGAGAAAATTTCTTTAAAATTTTTCTGGCATTAAACAAAAATCAGAAAATTATCGTATTTTTTTAATCTAAATACGTAAGTAGATATTTATGTATTTGATCAGCTTTGATGTCCTCCTTAGCAGAGAAAATTAAAACGACTTTCCGCATTTAGAAGATGTAGTTCGTCCAAATTTGATCACAAATAAAGTTTTGCGCTTTGATTACAATTTGTCTTTTCTAATAAATAGTTTCAAACAATATTCATACAAATCCTTGCATTTTGAAATTTTATATAATTTTTACTTACTAAATAAATGCAATTTCGAACGAACGTATCTATGTAGTTGAGCATGAAATAGGAAGCTTTAACACAGAAAGTAATACTAAATATGCGTTATGTTTCAAATTTAAAACATTTGTTTCTCATTTCGAGATTCAATCGCCTTTCTGTATGCCATCTCTGTGTACTTTAGTAACTACCGAATTGCTCCTCCTGGTTTGATGGCTAGACTCTTGTGAACAAACCTATTAACATGATGTAACTCACAATAGTTCTGCTTTAAGGGGCCAAAATGTTAAATAGGTATTTAAGTCTAAGTAACTATAATACCTTATAAATTATTAATAAATAATTTGTTTTATTAAATTGATTATTTTACATAAAGAAGTGTGTTTAATTTATATTTTTGTTTACAATTCAACATCCATTATGAATAAATGGCAAGAAATCTATAAATTTGATTAATAAAAGCATTATAACTATTTTTCAAGTCTCCGTGTATTTAAATAATACCTTGGCAATGAAGCCACATAAAGAATTACCTATTATAAGGTATACAATAAAATATCTACGCCACTGATCAGCAAACGTTCGCAGCCCGCCGGTCAGAAATCGATGAGTCACCATGTACTTTTAAAAGTGAATCTAGTCTACTATAGCTGTTTTCCCGTTACCCACTTTGTGCACGCAAACGAGCCCAAAAGCCCAAGAATCCGCGAAGCGCACTTTCCCGTTGACATTTCGACGTTCGCGTTTTACGCTCAATATGTCCTTTCCCTGCCCTCTCAAGCACCACCTATTATTTTTGTGCTCGAAACATATGTTCCCCCACCTTTGAATTTTGCACTAATACGGTGTCTACAAGATAACTACAAAACAAATACTACGTATTATTGAAAAATAATTAATGTCAAATACTTTAATAAAACGCTTAGGGCCGTTTTCATAATAGTTCTAAAGGAAACTTTAATTTAAAGTCACTTTAAGCATAGGAAAACTAATGTATTTTTATAGGTTAAAGTCACTTTAACCCTTCGTCGGGCGCGCATGTATCTCACAGATACACAGCTTTATATTTTTACTGCCATTTTTGTGTTTAGTGTGCAATACCATTGCCCTTCTAGGTATGCTATCTCTGATCATTTGACAACAAAGAACAACTACTGCGGTTTATAAATTTTTATTTTGTTTGTTTTTAAACTAGGAGGAGTAACAGTTGTCAGCCTGTTGTAGGTAGATTGACACTGTAATACTAAATCAGAAATTAATTTGCCTCGATTAGGAAGTTTACAAAGTATTCAAATAACCAGTTTTAGCAACAGATTTGCTCACAAGTATAAAATTGACTGAAATTGTCACATGAATTATGAAAGATATTAATTTTTGGGTTTAAATTGAAGGCTTGTGTAAAACTGGCTGTCAAACAGCCAATAACTTTGCGAGTTTTTGGCGGGCAAAATTGAAACTACTCCTTCTAGTTTAAAAACAAACTATAGTTTTAGTGTAGCCAGTGTTGCCAATAGTACAATAATTATCGAATTGTATGATAATTTTAAAGACGCGTACGATAGCTTTTTTTGTACAATATTTTTACAATAATTTTGACGATTTTTTTCAGCAAAGTATATAATAGTTTTAATGATAAACGGAATAGTATTTTTATCAATATTTTCAATAATTCATAATTTCATCAGTATTATCAGCTTTTTTTAACTATGTTTGTGTTTTGATGTTATATTTGTTTTAGAATATTCAGGTACCTTTTACAATATGCCGATCTAATCAATCTGAGTTAAGAACACAACATGACCCCCAACTGTAGGTGGCAAATCTATTCCACGACAGTTAAAAGTTCTTAAAATTATGATCGATCGATTTATTAAAAAAGTGATGAACAAACTTCATTTTTTATTAAATGCCGATCGTATAGATCTGAGTTCTGAGTCAAGAAATTGAAATGACATGACAAAAGCCGTAAGGCTGTTTACGAAAGTTAGAAGGAGATAGCTACATAAAAGTTCTTTGACTTATCGACCGATCGATCGGCATAATGACATATAATAAAAAATGAACTGCACATATAGTAATTATTTTTCAGTAAAGAAAAATGTATTGAATATTGGCATTCTTCATCCAAAAATAATAAAAAGTGAAATGTAAATGTACAATAATTTGGAAAGTGAAAGTTGATAATGTACAATAATTTTGGTATACCCGTACGATAGTTTGGCTAGGCAAGGTTGGCAACATTGAGTGTAGCAAATGAAGCAGAAGATGCGCTTTGTGTGTAGTGGATACAGCGCGACCGGTCATATTTGTTCATCGTAAGTCATAAGTATGTTCATTTGTCATATCTTTTCGTTATCAAAATGGTCAGACCTAAAATAACTACACCATAACCACACAAAACCATTCAAAAATTTTTATATTTATTTATACAGTAATATTTTGTTTTAAATAGACAAATCTAAATAAATAAATATAATAAACAAATAAATTCATGTAAATAGTTAAAATTATATACTATTAACCGCATGTATCTGAGGGATACAGCGCGACCTCTTACGTTTCAAAAGGCGCACGCCCGACGGAGGGTTAAATTTAAAGTTCTATTATGAAAACGGGCCTTAATTAAACAATTTTTAAAATTCATTTTCAATTTGTTGTATGTCACACCTCTACAAATACGTTCCTGTAAGTATGTATGTATGTACTCAAAGCTCATGGGTTTAGAAGTCAACTGTGTTTAGTGCGCAAAATTCAGAGCTAACGGGAAAACGCCTCTTGTTGCTTTATATCCCACTCTAATTTTTAATACATTCTACATGATACCACGATTCTCGTTAAAAAGGTGAATATGAAATTTTTTGTTTATTATTTGTTTACTAGGATAAGATTATGGCCCGATTTTTTCACCTCATGTTAACTTTATCTGGCGATTAATTCCCATAGTAACGATTGTGATCACAATTGTTACTAAGGGAATAAACCGTCCGATAAAGTTAACAGGAGGTGAAAAAATCGGGCCTAAGGAACATTCGTGTCAGTTTTCCCGAGTTATTATTTATCCTGAGGAAACTGTCGCAATGTATAGCGAAATGTAGACTTTTGATTTTTACAACTCTCTGATCATTTATAACTACATATTACTTATTTTGTTACAAATTTATAGGCTAGAGGTGGACATCACCATTAATTCAAAACTACATACCATAGGTAACACAGCTTGCCCTTTGGGTTACATGCAGTAAGTATTTCGACTACGTCATAATGTATGTCATATTATACTCTCCTCCAGTGGTATCATTGCTAAAATAATGCGGTATGTTAAACTGTTGTAACACAATAATACCGGTCGCGAAAAATCGCCCAAAATTTGTCTAATTTAACATTATAAGCAACATATGGTGGATTTCACAAACGTTACTTAAATTTAATCATGCGTTAAAAGTGAATGTTGCTATGGTTACATGAGTTGAAGGTATAGGAATTATTACTTTTAACCAATGATTAAATTTAATAGGCTTTTATAAAACCCAGCATTACTAGCTTAAAATCAGCCTACTGCGATAACAAATAAATAAGGAATGGATAATATCGAGGGCGTCATATCAGAAGGGCGTAAGCACCATTATAATCCTATGCTGATACGCCCTTCTGATGTGACACCCTCGATATGTACTGCCCAACCATTTATTGTCAATTGGAAATTTGTGAAATGTAATATTGTCATGTAATATGTAGGGGAGAGTTGCGTATATTGGACCGGCTCCAAAATTGGACCACTTCAATTCAATTTAAATTAAAACCAACTAGAAGTATCTATCGGTATAAAAAAAAATACTTGCAGAAACGTTATTTAATACAGTACCATCTGAGGTATATGTAGTGCTTACTGTTATTGAAGTTTCTAGTTTATTTTTATTTATTCTCTCCCCTAATATACTGTTGTATATAGCAGAATATTTTGCTTTTATGAAATCTTTCTTTTCATGTGCTCATGATTGCTATTGATATGATTCATTTCGAGTAGTTCTACAGTATGATGCTAGATGCGCTAACGTTCCTAGGCGCTTAAATAAACTAAAAATAGAAAAGAATAGAATGCGTTTTGCGATCTTTGATGTCCAACACATTTTTGAGATTCGTCAATATTATTCAGTGCTCTCTCTAACAGGCAACTTCTAATGAAATCGTGAATCTTACTCCCGATATCAACAATAATTGTTGTAATTATTTGTAAACATACTTACGAGTGTACTCTGCTGATCATTTCCAATAGACCTGCCCCATTCCATTGTTGTGCAGCTTTCAATTCATCTGCACAAATACCAACAATTTGTACAAAATCTACAGCTCCAAATGGAGTAAGGGCTGTATTTAATTGTAAATCAGTTGTCATGAGCATGTGCTGTATTCGAGATTCACTATTGTCTAATGCACAATGCCAAGATACATGATCACCTGCACAAAGATTGTTTCCTGCAACAAGAAAATTTTCATTTTGGGTAAAGCAATGTTTCTTGATTTTACCAGATTGGAATACATATTTTGCAAGAGATTGCATTAAAGTAGCCGGCCAAGTAGGTGGTGCAGTTTCACCAGGTTCTCTTTTCAATCTGAAGGTAAGTTCGAATCCAAAACCTGAAATTCCTTCCGGACCAGAAATATCATGAACTCTGCCATCTCCATGTAAGTCACTCAAGCCAAAACTACATAATATATATACAGACATAATAAACATTTGGTTCTTGGTATGTTGTTATACTGCAACGTTTACCTAATGTAATGCCAATGTGGTGGAATGTTTTCATGTGGAATCCCAGGATTTTCATACATTGAGATATAATCTAAAGGATCTGGACCACCTAACCTACATACATACAAATTTAGAGAAAATTCTGAAACATAAAAAATCAATTTCACATGAAATGTCCTTGAAAAGTAAATGAACCTCAAGCTATAAATAATTTAGTAATTAAAAACAGGAAATGAAGGGTGATTATTCTAAAAATAGAAAGCTAAAACAATCTATACAAATAAGTACTTATTTTAAAAAAATGAGATACATTTACAAAAACATTTTCACTTTTTACATACCAATATTTTAGTAATGCGGTAACTTGAAGTGGATTTATTTGGTCCGGGTAAATTTTTCTGCACAATGTGTATAAAGTCTCTAATCCTGCAGGTGTGGGAGGTAGCATATTCATTGGGGGTCCTTGTGGAAGTGCAGCAGCCTCATCCATTCTTACTTGTCTGAAATCTTTGCAAAGCCATTAAAACAATAGTATGCTATAAAAGTGTCAGAAATCTCAAACAATACTCACTATTCTAAAATCTATGTTCTAAAACACCCTAAAGTAAGATGTAAATAAAATCAGCAACAAAACAAGACAAAACATCTAAAGATGGGCGCGTTCAAAGGCAGCAAGCGGCTGAGTTGCTTACCCAGCAACTGCTTCTGAACGGAACTTCGCTGAGAACGCTGCAAGGATGGCTGCAAGTTAGCTGCTACTTGTTTCAGGAAGTGCAATTATTTTACGCTACATAAGCCAGCACATGATGTTATCCTTTTCTGTCACTCATATCTATGCTTGTCACTTCAACAGATGTCTAAACTGTGGTCTAAACTCTAAACCAAGGTGTAAATAAACGCGTGTCATATTATTTTGTAATAATGAACAAAAAGGTTTTTGTAAATTGTTTCTTTAAACAGGGTGTAGCCACTTTAAAACCAACCAAAAATAATACAACTACTATATAGGTAGTAACCGCGAAATTGTTTATAATAAAGGTAGGTAAATTCTCCATATTATTTGTTAAATTACTACAAATGGTCATAAATATATACAACCAGCACAGTAAAACAAAAGCAAGGTTATTACCATGTTATGACGCTAAAAAAATGCCTGCGTTCAGCCTGGCAGAAAGCTACGTAGCACTTCGCGTGCGCCACGTAGCGTGACTAGGGATGTGGAAATTTCAAAAAAATATTTTTTTTAAAGGAACGTGGAAATTTCATTATTTTCAATATGAAACGTTTCAACGGTAAATGCAATGAAATTTCATAATAAAAGAAAAGATTGAAATTTCAAACAATCAAATTTCCAAAAAAAAAATTAAAAATCAAGTCAGTTTTATTTAGAAATTTTTTTAACACAAGTATAAATAATGTACAGGTGCGGACAGAAAGTTTCGGAGGTCACTGCTGATCTTTCCAGTGGGTTGATTTCTCTGACACAAAAATATAAAATACCCCTGATTCTACGTTCAGCTGTGCCCCAAGCTAGCAGCAGTGGAAAAGGGGCAGGTTAACTTAAGGTGATAAACTTATAAAGGGGCGCGAAGACGTTTGAACAAACTAAACGTAATTCGACCGGCCGACGCGACGTCTCCAATCGACCAGATCGTGCAGAAAAATGAAACACGAATAATAATCAGAGCCGAGAATCTTACCCACTGGTGTGTGTGAAAGTAGAAATTAAAATCGTAATTAAAGTTAACACAATTTATTACCCCCCCCCCCTATTACCAGAGAGGAAATTTTTCATGAAAGGAAAAATTTCAGAAACTTGGGGAAGTTGGAAGAGCCCTAAGAGTCTTAGTGGAAACACCTACATGAGCTATCACAAGATAGAAGGAAGAAGAGGAAGACAGAAGAAGGGGAAGACAGAAGAAGGGGAAGACAGAAGAAGGGGAAAGAAACCTAGTCGGAACACACCATACTGCAACCTAGAGAAAAAAAATTTCATAATTTCTTTTTCGACGTAGCTAAACGTCCGCCGGCGGAACCATGGATTACATTTACAAATTCCGCCGTCCGGCGGATCTAAATGATCTTAGCACACAATTCCGCCGAAAATTCAACTGATTTGCGCAAGAACGGCGGAACATTACTCTAAAAAACTAATAATACCGCCGAACGGCGGACTTTATTGAAAAGAATGCTTAATCCGCAGTTCTGATGTTAAAGTAATTCACTATTTTAACAGTTTTATTTACAAATTTCGAAGTTAACATACATCATGTTAAAAGTGGCCGGCCATTCTCTTCAATAAAGTCCGCCGTTCGGCGGTATTATTAGTTTTTAGAGTAATGTTCCGCCATTCTTGCGCAAATCAATCGAACTTTCGGCGGACTTGTGGGCTAAGGTTATTTTGATCCACCGAACGGCGGAATTTCGAAATACAATGCAAGGTTCCGCAGGCGGACGTTTAGCCACATCCTTTCTTTTTTGGTACACGCTCCACAAAATGGTCGCTTTAGGGGACTATTTTCAGAACGAAAAACGTATCTTTAGCAACCTCAATCGTCATAGCAACACTTAGAGTCCGCTAAAAAAAAATTTTTCACATTTCATACAGTAACGAATATTAATATCCTCAAAATCGTACAGTAATGGGTTACTTTACAACATAGCAACTATTACTGTATAGCAACGTACTAACTACTATGATTTTTCGTCCATCAATTGTGACTGTTATTAATGTGACAGTGATTAGTGTCACTTCTATTAAACATTAATAAAACACGTTACTGTATGAAATGCGAAAAAATAGTATACGCAACTCGTTAGAAAAGTGTTTTACTAAACTCATTTGGATTTTAGAGGAATCGTCTCATTAAGGACTCGGCTCCTTCGTCGCCTCGTCCTTAATTACGATTCGTCCCCTAAAACCTTATTTTGCGTACTTGGTACATAAACTACTATTATTTGCCGTAACTTTTTTATTACTTAGGATATTTAGATGCGGTTTGAATTAATTTGTATGGTAATTTAAATATTTTTATTGGCAAAACAAAACCAAACTCAATTACAAAAATTATAATCAAAAATATTAAATCACTCAAATAAGCCACCATTGTTTGCAATGCAAAGTTGGCACCGTTTCTGAACCCTATTAATGACTACAAATTAGTTCAAACTATGCATTACCATTTGATGATTGAAATCCCTCTAAGACAATATGACTTTGCATAGAAATTGAAGTTTTGGTCCAATTTTTAAAATGCGTGTGTTGCATTTTTTTTTCCTTGTCTTATATTTTTGACAAATTGAACAAAGTTTACTCTTAACACCAATATAACGAATTTTCTTAGATCTTGTGCCAATTATACAGCCAACCCCAGATAATGCATTATAATTACTTTTATAGAGAGCTGGGCAAATTACTTAAAAAAAGTAATTCAAATAACAAGCTTCAATTACTTTGAAAAGTATTGGCAATTATCAATTAAAACGAAAAGTATTTGAAGTTGCAGAGCAATTACTAATTGAATTACTTTAGACTAATTCAATTACTTTAGAGTATTTCAATTACTTTGTCTGCTTGAATTATTTGAATTACTTTAGAGTAATTGAATTATTTTAGAGTATTTCAATTACTTAGACTAATTCAATTGCTTTAGAGTAATTGAATTCAAGCAGTCAAAGTAATTGAAATACTCTAAAGTAATTGAATTACTTTGAATTTTTTTTACAATATTGATGTTATTTAACCTTTCCGACCAGTTCTTCTGTTTTGATTGTATCATAAATCAATGAATATGTTTTTCGTGTAGTTGACAGAAAAGTGACACATTGTTTAACCAAAAATCGTGAAGAAAAGTGGGACTTGTCTCGTTAGCAACACTTTTCTTCACGATTTCAGTTAGCAACACTTTTTTCCTTTCATTTTATTTATTATGGTGACGTTTCATAGATCGACGATTGATTGATTGATGTTTTGTTACTATGTCAACAAATGCTTGACATACCTTGATATATTATTATTCTTCGACACTCTCATAATGTTAGCGTTATTTTCGTTAACTAGACTTTGTTTTTTTCATAAGAGACAAATTTCATTGAACACACATTCTCTTCTCTCAACAATTTTAGATCATTCTTCATGAAATTAGAATAGATTTAAAATATCAACGTTTGAATAATTTTGATTTTGATTCTCAACTTTTTTTTGCTTTCGTTTAAAATTTACAGTAACGCGAAATGCAAAATGCATTGTTGTTTTCATGGCTATATCAACAAAATTAAAAATATTTAAATTAATAAAATTGTAAATTTTTATGAATTAAATAAAAAATATAGTTTGGTAAATGGATCTTTTTACGCACGTCATTATCAAACGACACTAGTAAAAACAATTTGTATGTGTAGTTATCTACATCAATCGTTCGGATTGAAAAAGGAACGCCTTTATGCGAATGTCTTTAAAGTAAAACATACAGTGCGGGACAAAATTATAACCGCACTTAGAGTTTAGTCTCACCGAAAAAAGTACATTTTTCAAATTTTCTCTCAATTTTTCATTTATTTTTGTAGTTGTGTTTGTTAACGTTGAAATAAGCTCTCTTAAAAAATTTTTTCAACAAAAAATTCCCAGCTAAATTCTCCCAACGTAAGGCGAATTATGACAAGAATTTTAGTGCGGTTATAATTTTGTCCCGCAGTGTATGGTAATCAAATCTGTCAAATGTAAATCTGACATTTGCTTAATTTGATGTTTTCCTTTCTTTCAAATTTAATTTTGCCTTACAAACTCATTTAGTTTTAATATATGTATCTCTATTTAAAACATTTAGAATACAATAATTAGAAAATTTTGTTTGATAAAATGCCAGGAAAACGTTTAAATTCGCAAACGCATAACGGTTTCATAACCTTTTTTACAGTTACTATTTAAACAGTACTCGATTTGACTAAAAAGTATTGATTTGTTTCATACGGATAAATTTCAATGACGTGCGTAAAAAGATCCATTTAACAAACTGTATATACTGGTCGCGTTCAGGTAGAAAATTAGTTGCAGCGTTACAGCACAGCGTAAAGTTGTAGCGCTTTAAATTACCTGAACTAGTTTTCAGTTGTAGAGGTTATGAACTCATTACGCTGCAATAAAGCGCTGAAATGTAGCGTATACAGATTGCGCTTGATTAATGGCGGCCGCTTGCAAACAATGACGTCACGTACACCTCGTTCGGGTTACGCTTTATCAAAGCACTACATCGCTGCAGTTACCTGAACGCGGCCACTACATATGTATAATATACAGCTGTATACTGTACTGTATACAGCTGGCTCGTCGTCCCTTTTGGATTTCTATCTGAGCCCGAGTTAACAAATATGTTAACCATGTACTACGACGCTCAACTTAAATGATACTCCTGCATGCGAACTACACCCTTAAGAACATTCAGCGTAAGGGCTACGAAACTGTCAAATGGTATAATTTAAGTTGAGCGTCGTAGTACATACACATACACAACACCAATTGACTGAGATCCAAAATAGCCGACGAGTCAGCTATGATAATCAAATATGTAGTTGTATACTGGGTGTTTCATTGAAGGTGCATCAAACTTGAGGGACACGTTTCTGACATTATTTCAAATAAAATATCTTAATAAAATGTTTTAATCGGAGCAAGTTGAAATTTGCATAATTTGGAGTCGATGTTTTTTGAAATCCAGAAACAGCGAAGAAATTTATGACTAGATTTTGTTTTGTCCTTGACCGAAAGACTCGTTCGGTCTATTCAACTTTGCCAAACGTCGAATGCAGCAGCGATGTGAAATCGCCTGGATATTTAGACTTATTTAATTTAATAATAAATTACAAATGTGGGGCTATGCAAAAATGTGCATTTAGTAGGTATGCATTGTTGTCGCACATTACAAATTGTTATTAAAATAATATTTGTCGAATCTTAAAAATTAAAACATTTATTTTTGTTACATTATTATTACTACAAGAAATGTTCAAAAACGCCTCCTTCCTGCTGTACACACAAAATCATTCGTCGCTCCAATGCACGCCACACATTATCCCACAGATTGCGTTTCCTGATATGCGCAGCAGCTTCGAATATTCGGCTCTGTAATTGTTGTTGAGTGTCTACGGGCTGACTGTAAACAAGCTCTTTCATGTAACCCCATACATGAAAATCTAGGGGATTCATGTCACGAGAATGTGGTGGCCATGCCACAGGAGCACCACAGCCAATCCACTGATAAGGGAATTGTGCGTCGAGGTATTCTCGAACGATAGCACTAAAATGCGGGGCTGTTCCATCGTGCATGAACCACATGTCCCTTCTAGTAGCTAGCGGCACATCTTCTAACAATGCAGGCAAGTCGTTTTGCAAGAACGCCAGGTACGCATCGTCATTCATACTAGCAGGTAAAATAAAAGGACCTATAAAATGGTCGTCAATTACTCCTGCCCAAACGTTTATTGTAAAACGGCCTTGAAAATTATGCATCCTAGTTACAAGCGTATTTTCAGTGGCCCCGTTGTAGTAATTGTGAAAATTCAGTACCCCATTTCGCGTAAAAAGTGCCTCATCAGTAAAGAGAATTCTACGCGTGAAATTGACGTCGTTAATTAGAGCTTCTTGAAGCCAACTGCAAAATCGGAGTCTTGCATTATGATCTTGCGGCTCCAGAGCGTGTTCGCGTTCGAGGTGAAATGGATAAAGCTGCTGCTGCTGCTCATGCTGCTTCTCCCTCAATATGCGCCAAACAGTAGTATGTGAAAGCCCTGTTCGACAAGCAACCTCCCGTGTGCTTATGCTGGGGTCATTCTCGACGATATTCAGAATCTTTTCTTCTAACTGTTGTACGTTATTTGTTCGCACCGCGCCTCCTTCTCCTGGTGGAGGCAATAAAGAGCCGGTGTCGCGTAATCGCTGATCTACTCTAATAAATGATCGGAAATACGGATGACGTTGACGATTAGGAAATCTTTCTGCATAACGACGTGCTGCTAGTCGCGCGTTTCCTCGACATTCTCCGTATATTAAATGCATATCTGCATATTCTTGAAATGTATAATCGCCCATCGCAGACAGATTTGCATAAATTAATAAATTAAACTAATAAAGACTTCAAAACGAAAATCACAAGTCACTAAATTTATGCTTGGCTTCGAATGATACTCCTACAACAACCAACCACTGTGTGTTGCCGTTCTCCGGCATAAACAACCGCTTTCTCGTCGAAACTGAAAGGTCTGTTCGTTTGTATTGCTCGGAGTTACTCTAAAAGCTGTCAAATGTAGTTTTCAGTCAAATTCGTGTATCTCGCGCCGAAAGACCGTCGACGGCTAATCAAGATAGACTGGTTTGATGCCACTGCAAAATAGGACGGTTTGTTTGAAAGCAACATCAACAGATCTTGCGGTGGGAAGGAAAGGTGGGGTACTGTTTACTCGTCCCTAGTGCACATAGGCGACGTTCATTAAATGGAGATAAAAATCGAATATTACAAAAAATATATTTGTTAATTGAAATAATAATAGATTACTCACTACGAAAAAGAATTTTTAAATTAATCAATCAGTTAATTATATTGAATTAATTCATTAAATACAGATACACACAATAGAAATAGTATCTACGCCTATGCTTTCTGTTGCGTTACACGACATCCGCCGAAAATTATCGACTGCAATTTGAAAGTAACCAATCACTAAATTACAGAACCCCTTTCACTCCTGTGAACTTGTTAGCTACATTTTAAAGCTCGCTTGCCCAGTCTCAATGTCGCCAACCCTACAATAATAATTGTAGTTCTACAATAATTTTACTACGTCTACCATTTCACAATAATTAAAGAAAATTCTACAATAATTTTAACTAATGTAAGGTAAAAGTATTTTCGGGGTTATTCTGATGGCCGCTTTACATTATCTGATTTTCTATTTGATTTTGAATTTGACTTTAGAAATATACAGTGCTTTTTTTAACTGTGGCCATAGGGATTTACATGCTAAAAAATTTGCCTCATGTTAACTTATGTCCTGCTAAAAATTTTAAGCAAATTTTAGTTTCTAATTGTCTGTTACACAATTTATTACAAAATACACATTACCAGAATAGGAGATGCGTTATTAATTTAATTATTTTAATATTAAAAGTTGAAATTATTAACGAATAAATACGAATCGAATAGGGCAATATCAAAAATTAATTCGTCACTCAGACATTTTAGACGACAGTGCATAATTTCTTTCTGACGTTAATCTATTCGATCAATATTTGTTCATTAAAAATTTCAACATTTAATATTAAAATAATTAAATTAATAACGCATCGCTTATTCTGGTAATGTGTATTTTGTAATAAATAGTGTAATTGATTATTAGAAACTGAAATTTGCTTAAAATTTTGAACAGAAGATAAGTTAATAAATAACATGACACAAAATTTTTACCACGTAAATCCCTATGGCCACAGTTAAAAATAGTATATTAAAAAGTGAGATTAGACACGGTTCTATTTTGTAAAAGTCATATAAAAAATCAAACCGTGCAACAACTTAAATAAAAACTCAAACAGTGTGAAGAGGAATATATTTTATATTTTTTACAATTTTTGTTATTGAATAAAATTTTTAATGTACTCTTTTAATGCTCTTTTCTTTATTAAGACCATTTCACTTTTAAAACATTTCTACCATAATTTTTTAAAAAAATTCAATAATTCTGTCCTTTTCTACAATACTAAAATTTCACAAGGTTGGCAACACTGCCCAGTCTACCTAGATTAGTCGTCGAAGCGAAAGACTTGGAATTTGATTGAAAACTACATTTGACACCTTTTAGAGTAACTTCAAGCAAAACAAACGAACAGACTTGAAATCACTAACACTGACGCTAAGATGTAATAAATAAAAAAAAAACTTTACAAAAATTGAGCTCATACAACTGAACTTATTCTAAGTTAAAAATAAATTGAAAAATAAAATTTCTGTTTTGATTTAATTTGTGTTACAGATAAAAAATCAAACGGTACTGATTTTAGTTTTTCGTGTCTTCTCGAAGATAATTATTCTGACAACTACAAGAGAGGGATGCACCAATCAAAAAAATCCTATAAATTTCGCTGACAAATTGTTATTGGTTCAGAAGACAAGACAGAAAAAGAAGGTACCTTCTTTTTTAAATAAACCAATCACAAGCCATGTCGGACTTAAGGCCAACGCGCATCGCTTGACTGAGAACCTAGCTTAAGAAAAGGAAATTAGGAAATTTTGTGTTCATAGAAAATCTAATACCTTAAAGTTTTGGGGGTTGTTGTGTCGTATTCTTTAGCCAAACAATTGATTGTAGAGATGTGTCATTCGTGAATGATTCGATCTTCGGGATTGGATCACTTGAAAATATTGAATGATAGAATCTTGTTTCAACGGAGTCGGTCGATCGCGATATCGATTGTCCGTTCTTGCTTCATTCGTCTCGGTCTCTCGATGTCGAAGTCGGTGATATGATATCATTGTATTTTTTCTGAAGGATTAACCCGAGCAGTTTTAAATAATGCTCGGGAATATGAACTAATAATTATATTATTATTTGCACAAAACTTTTTTATATTATTATTATTATGTCATAGTCAGCACAGGCAGCAGAGTTTTTTTTTTTTACATTTTCCGCATCTTTCTTTTTGTTAGCCTGTTTTGAAGAAATATTGATAATATAATAAATAAATTTCAAATGAGAACCAAAGCGTGTTAACTCTAAAACGCAACCTTAAAATACAATGTTCGATCATAACCGCATTCCTAGCTATCATTCAGATTCTTTATTTACCTATATTATAGATTCATTTGTCCTAATAACTACTAGAATTAAACACGCTTAAAAATACACTATTAAATATTGACCTCGATAAGTATACGTCGACAGATTCAGATTCAAATGATATATAATTTCAATCACAATACTATTCAATCGCAGATACTATTTCAATCATTCGTCGTGGTGAGTGCGTCGCATCTGCGTATTGAACGACGGGAATGATCGAATGATTGATACAAAAGATTCGATCTTTTTGGATATCAATCACCGATCAATCGGATCTGTGTAAAATGAACGAATGACACATCTCTAATTGATTGTCACAAACACAAAGAAAATGTCTTTATTAATAATAATAATACAAGGATGTTAATATGTCAGAACGCCTGGTGGTTATGTGCACGGTATGTCCACGGGGATGAGTTCGTAGTTGTCCTGGTCCAATGGTTGCAGGTGGAGGACGTGCTGAACCGGATTCCTCGGCGGAGTGGTCGTTGATAAGCCGTGTGATGCGTTTCAGTGCCCGACGAAGCTAGGTGGTCGTAGATGTTTGACGGACGTGGAAACCAGGATATCCCGACCTTTCGGCTGGCTTTGGTTAGAAATCAGACCTTGCGGCTGGCTTTTGGAGAGGAGGTCCAATTTTGCAGCTGGGTTTGGTTAGGAGGTTCCAACTTTGCAGCTGGCTGGGGCAGAATGATGTTCGAGGTCATGATACTAAGACCTTAAAGATATGATACATAAACAGACGAGTTTACGTTTCGTTTGCGCATAGCGTCACTGAGACAAAAATCAAACTTTGTGTGCTGTAATTGAAAGAAACAAAATTAATAAATGTCCATTTATGATGCTTTTATATAATTTATCGTCAGCTTAATGCTTTAGTTAGGTCTCCGATCTCATTAAATGTACGAATTTTTTTTCTTATTTTCTCATTTTAAGACGAATTCGCAGCGCTTTTGTCGCCGGATGACGTAGTCGATGCGCAAGAGAATATCTTTAAGCTTCGTAGTATCATGGTTCGAGCTGCTCTCATAGATTAATATACATATAGATACGAATGTCCCATATTAAACTTTTGTACATTGTACGCGCCCTCTGTGGTTTGGTAAGCGAAATAAATTCGAAAGGCGCAATATTCGAATACGTTTACAAATTTCAAATATCTTATACAGGCATTTATGATCAATATAATTGACCACTTGGCCAAGTTATTCATATTACCTTCTCAGCAATACTACACTCTTGACGTCAGTATTAAAAGAAGTGAAAATTGAATTTAACCAATAGCCAAGCAATCAATTATTTAGTCAAAAATGCCAGATTAATTAAAAGTTCATCGCTTAACTAAAGAAAATAATAACAAATCGTGTAATGTTAAGGAGCTATCAAAATTAGTTCCGTATTACAGTAAAAAATAAAATAAAAGATGTTATGATATGAAAAATAAAATTTATTAGTTATATGAAATGAATGTTCATGTACGATACAAAGATGAAATGCAAAAATACATACAGTGAGAATTTTTTAACGAAGAACATACATAAGTGCTACTGAATTTTTTTAAATCGAACATAGGCCGAAAAGTACGTGGTAACCATGGATATAGTTAACATTAATTGTCATTATTTTTCTTTCACACATTTGACAATGTAATTTGACATATATTCAACGAATGAAAGTATACAAATCTACAACTGGTATCGAGCAGGATCCAGTTAAAGCAATTAACAATTTTTATGACCGTTTGGGATATGTTCTCAAACTTCCAGAAAACTGATTGATGATTATTTTTATCTATTTCGGAAGAAAAAGAGCTTCAACGCTAGACAAACAAGTGCGAATGGTATCCATAGTAATGAAGCCCACATACATATTAAGCCTAAATATGTTCGATTTAAAAAAACTCACCTTCAGTATTGTAGCAAGGATGCATATGTTCTACGCTAAAAAATTGTCACTGTATAGTAAGTATAGTTTATTCAACAAAAAAGTAATTTAATAATGATGAATATGTTTTTTTCACTATATGTAACAAGTAGCAATGCGATAAGTAATAACACATCTGCTAAATTAAACTCATTCAAAACATCAAGATAAAAAAATAAATGTATCGTTGAAATGTATTAGTGAAAGTAACATGGAGTACACTTAAAACAATTTATTACAGGACACGCACCGTTTTAAATGATCTATAGTGATTTCACAAACGTTACTATATAAAAACTTAATCATCCGTTAAAAACCATAGACAAGGAAGGAAACAGAGATGACATAACCTTAAATATGCTATACCAAGTACCAACTGTAACATGTCAATTTCTCTACAATGTATTAATATATGCGACATCTATAGTTTGGAATGAGTTTTAATCGCAGTATACCATGGCCAACTCCATTAACATTCACTGACGTGTATGTATGGCCGTTTCAATTTGACTTATAAAAATTTGACGGGTACTCCACTCAGCGCCTCTTGTGAGTTTTTAAGTAATTGCAGTTGCCATTACGTTACTATCAGTAGTTCTGTAGTATCTTTAATAGGGAGCGCTGAGTGGAGTACTCCATGGCATGCTTTCCGGAACCGAATTTTAGGCGAATTGACACGGCCATACATACACGTCAGTGAATGTTAATGTTGCTGGCCATGAGTATACCAAACTTACAAATTCAATTTACACCACCATGGCTGCTCTGCACGCGTTTATATAGCCCCGGCATCCATCTTGTAGAGGGGCTGAGTGTGGTGTGGAAGGGTGTTAGAGCTTGGTGCGTGGCAATAGTATAGAGATGTGCCGCAGGTGGCGCTGTGGTCGCTACAAAGTCCTTAATTGGGGTAGTACGGCGACGAGCGTCTAGCTGCAGATCCCCCTACAGCCAATGAGGACAAGGATAGCTCAAATCACCAATCAAATTATCAGTAGCATATAACACACTGTGGCCAATTAGAATAAGACAGAGTAATTCAAATTTTTGAAATCAAACTTACGTCACGTTAATCTGTGCTTACGTATACATTTCCAATAGTGGTGTGGTTCACATTAAAATATACCAATTGAGCTGGTGAAACAAAATAACGTTTTAACAAAGTTCCCAGACCAAGCAACAAATAGTGATGAGAGTGGTACACTCTAATTTCATGCGACTCGAGTTCGATTCTGAAATACGTAGTACTGACATATTTTTGTTTTGCAAAAATTTAGAAAATCTAAAAAAATACTGGTGGCCGTCTTGGTTATTATAACCTCACTTTCACTTTGCAAAGCAATTTAATAATTTGACATGTAAGTAGAACCCTGGACCACAATATTTTTCATTAAGTTTAAACTCATTCTGGAACACTACAATTAAAACATGTGAATTTTTAGTGTACACAAGATCAGCTGTTATGATACGAATATTGAACAATTTGGATTTTGCATTAACACATCAAATCGTGTTAGATGTTTTACAGCGTTACAGTTTAAGAGAATTACACTAAACTATACAGTGGCTATAGGAGGATCTCCGATATCTAATTGGAACTGGGAGATCCTTAAATCAGCAGAGGCCAAGCTATTAGAATGGGAAACTCAACCTGGCTTTTATACAGTAGGTACTCTATGTTTGTATTAATATTATAATTTTTTTTACTTACGGCAATTAAAAACACTGCGTGTTACTTTGGTTTCAGAATGCGATATAGAATCATAATATTCATTTGAACATTGGGTGGATCGCTATGTTATATTTCAAGAATGGCATCAAAAGTACTGGTGTTAAAATACGACTAAGTAAGAAAATTGCGTTACACTTTGAACTTGTGAGACACATGTTTTATTTCAGTACAACATCTGATCAGGAGAAACAGATGAGTTTAAAGGAGTCCCAATTCAAATTTTAATGAACCTTTCAATCAAACAGCTACATAAGTACTAGTTTTGATAGCTTGTAATTGATTTTATTAAAACTGTAAGGGCTGATACTTTAGTTACTTTTAACTACCTAGATAACTTTCATCTTTGGTTTATTTCCATAGAAACAATTCTTTACAGCTGTAGTAATTGGAATAAAGCAACAGTTAAAGTTAATCAATGACTAAGGTACCATCCCTAAGTGAAATAGATGGGTATACGGTATGTACCATTTAAATTTGCTGGTAAACGATTAAGTCCTGAGTTTACAAATAAAAGCTTGAAAGAATAATCTAATAAGACTAACTGATAAAACCTCAGATGTTCAGTGTTTGTAAATAGAATTTTCTAGTAAGTTTATATGGAATGGATTTATATTTATATATAAATTACCTAGGTTGAACATACATTTCCTTGTTTACTAGTTATTATTTTTTGACTTGTCTTGCATGAATGGCCCCGGTTGACTGTTAACCATTTTTTTCATTAATTTTAAATAATTGTTTATCTTAGATAATAAGTCGTAATTTTTACTATTTCTACAATATTCCGAAATCTAAGTAACGTTATTATTAATAATCTGTTTGTAATGTTTGTAAATCATTATCATTATAATTTTAAAATTATTAAATTCATTGAATGGGAACATAGGATGTTAGCATGACTGCCCTTGATAATGACATTTTTGATTAAAATCATATTAAAAATATCAATAAATAAATTCAAATATTAATTTAAATTTAAAAATGTAATTAATTAGTTTAGTTTTAAGTATTTTTACATCTTAGGAACAATAGACAAATCAATACTTGAATTTAAATTATGTAATTACATTTTTTAATTTAAATTAATATTGAATTAATTTTTTGATGTTTTTAGTTTGATTTTAATTAAAAATATCATTATTAAGGGAACTCATACTAATCTCCCATGTTCCCGATTGAAAATGCTCTCGAGGTATGTGAGTTGCAGAAACATGAAACATATCCTACCGATATACCTATACCGATGCTGCCAAAATGTAATTCTTATCTTGTTTGATATTATCATCGACAGCTAAATGGCGTTCTAAATTTTTCGCGGATAAAATTAAAATCACAGTTTCTAAATATTATTTTTATATTGCTGACAATATTTTGCACGTTATTTTTTTTTGTGTTGTTTAAAATTTGTTATATTTGACTTATATGTTGCGCCACAAAGATGACAAATAAAAGTATTTTCATTCATTGCTGTATTTCTTTCAGCTTTAAGTTAAAGCGTTATTTTGTTTCCACCGTTTAATATGAACCACACCATTATAGGAACTGTATTCGTAAGTTTGAATCCGAAAATTTGAATTACTATGCCTTATTCTAATTGGCCACAGTGTGTTATACGCTACTGATTGGTAATTTGAGCTATCCTTGTTCTCATTGGCTGTAGGGGGATCTGCAGCTAGACGCTCGTGTACGGCGAACGAAATGTTTTGGGTAAAACCAGGCACTTGGGCGCTAAATTTCTACGAACGATTTCATGAAACGGTTTATTATTGAATGTGAATAATAAATTCTTAAATAAGCGCAAACTGCTAAATGTTTGAACAATCCTAAAATTCTTCAACTAACAATTAGGAAATTCGGACTAAATGGAGAATCGAAAATAAACGACTAATTATTATTTTTATTGATTGCCAACAACCACACTGAGAAAAATGAAATAGTGAAGTCAACAACTTTTTGAATGTCAACTTTTTGTGCGTTGACTCAAATAAAATGTACTTGTTTCAACGGTAATATTCCTATTTACAGTTAGTTCTTGTCCGATGAAATTTGTATCACAAAATCTTTTAAGCGGACACTAAATCGCGCACTATACACTTAACGTTTCGCAGTCGTTCGACAGCTTCGTCAGAAGTGAAAAATATGTTGTCAAAATAAACAGGGTTGTAATATTTACCTCTCTTGGAAAATACAAAAACCTGTGCACAACTGGGTATTTGAAATTCTTTGTCCTGTACTCCAACAAAATACAATTTTTGCTTGTGACAGTCACAAAAGACAGTAGAGAAACCTGTTCTCGATAATACAAGTAAAGAGAAAACAGATTTTTTGAAGAAACATGTTCGAATTTAAACTTACAAGCAGAAAAATTGTGAAACTGTACGCGTTCAACGGACAACAGCTGCTGAGTTGCTTACTCAGCAATCGTTTGTGATTGGTTCACATTAAGGTAATAGCCAATCACAAACGATTGCTGAGTCAGCAACTCAGCAGCTGCTGTTCACTGAACTCGCACACTGTTACATTTGACAGTTCACTGAACTAACAATTTTCGCCACAGAGGTCACTAGTCACCGTATGAATCCTCCGACGGCTAACCTAGGTAGACTGGGCAAGAGAGCTTTAAAATGTAGCTAAGCACTATACAGTAAAAAATTAGTGAAAAATGTAAACACTAAAACCGGTGTGTTTAAGTCCAATCAGTTTAGAGTTAAATATTTACTAGGTCTAATTGATGAAATCGTCGAGTTCGTTTTAATAACCGTAGTGTACAACACTCTGTGTTATGCTTCGGGCACATCTGCGTTAACGTCTAACGGCATTCTAATGGACAAGAACGCGACAATTAACGCGAGAAAAATTAATGCGCTAAGTTTTACATTGGTGGTTAAGGTCATTATTTGTCCCACATTTCGCTCCGAAGCGGCTGCAGCAGTAGTATTTTACTTGAATATTGGCAACTTTATATTAAATGTCAAATATGACAGGAGTTCTATTAAAATATTTTACCATTTTCCGTTTCCTAACATTCAAAAATTATATTTTAAATTAGTACTTGAAATAATGAAAGAAACCTGCAATCAAAACTAAGATAGTACGTGACTAAAAACACGAGATGTCGCTGTTTTCGTGCAAAAAATATATGTTCTGTCTTCCTCACATGTATCTTTCTTTATCTATGGCAACAACTATGCGATTATATGCGATACGTTCGCCGGCAATCCGTTTGATGTGTATCAAAAACCGCCAGCCGAGCTATCGTCTAGCGCGCAATGCCATTCTCAATGCCGTTACAAAATTAGTGCCATATATGCCAATAATCCGTCGCTACGCTATCGTTGTCGGAGCCACGCTGCGTCTAATGTGCTGCCTAACGTGATTTTTCACGTCTAACTTGACAATAATTGTATGTGTAGCGACTGATTAATGGCAAATTAGACGTTAAAAATGACGTTAGGCAGCACATTTGCCGTTAGTGTGGCTGAACCATTAGAGAACTTATAGATAAATTAGTTATCTCTATTGGTAAATCTTTCATAGAGATTTATAAAAATTTAATACTTTGTAGTGAATATTTAGAGTAATTTTGTAAATAGATTATTTTTTCTACGGCAATTAGAGTAATTTTGAAGGCAGAGAGAAATTAGAGAAAATAATTTTTACATTTTATAGTAGTGTAAAAAATAGTGTTTGCTGTACTCTAGAAATTTCATCTAAAATTTTTACCACGTACACTACACATTTTACCCGACTCATGTTTTTTGCTGTGTAGGGACGAGTAAACAATACCTCTCCTTTCCCACCCACCGCAAGATCTGTTGATGTTGCTTTCAAACAAACCGTCCTATTTTGCAATGGCATTACCAATGCATTACCAGTCTACCTTGATTAGCCGTCGACGTATGAATCTGTAAATTTTCTGGAACAATTTCAACAATGAAAAACCGCCAATTGAAACGGCCATATAAGCGCACAAGCGTTAGCTTATTAATGGAGTCGGCCATGTTAATTCCCATATTACTAAGCTATCGAGTTCCAGATGGCGCCCGCTAAAACTTCACGTATATTTACTGCCTGTCCCAACATAACCTAGTTGTTCGACATCGTTCCTTAGACGGATATTTCGAATGCGTCCGACATTATAAATATTCGTTGAGAGGTTTATTCAGCTCCTCTTGTCACCTCAACAAAGTTTGAAGGGTTATCTTACTTTGGCAGTATCGCAAAGAGGTGAACATTTAATTGACGTTTCTCGAAACGATAGTCTAGATTGAATTGACTCTACGCTTTTATTAGCCGTATTGAAAAATTACTTTAAATATATCAAAAATATAATTTTAATTCCCTTAACAGCGTTCAGACTAATAAAATATTTAGCAATTTTAACAATCTAAAGTTCTTGTATCAATCTTCTTGTGCATTAAAGCAACAAGAAAAATGTCTTCATTGTATGCTTGCCTCAAACAAAATATTGAGTTGATTCAATCTAAAATAAGGTTTGTTCCATCACGCCAGAAAATCGTACATTGTACTGTTCTGAACCTGCGCAGTGTGAAAAAAGCGTTCCATCTACAAGCATATTTTAGCGACGAACAATTATTCCTACATTTTTAACACGGTTTATGTTATGATGTCATCAAAAATGGTATTCGCGAAAGTGGAGTATTCCATCGGTTAATAACTGTCAACTGTTTATTCTTGCTGTTGTAAGTTTTGTTAATAAATAAATAACAATGAACTCTAAAATGTTTATTATATTATATATGTTATTATGAAGCGATATTCTTCGATATTCGGTATTATAATACAAAGACTGCTACAAAATGTTGATGAAACAACTTCACTAACATCAAGAAATATGTTATTTTATTTAAGAATGCTTCGAGAAATGCATGTCAGACCAGTTCTCACCAGAATTCTCATGAACAATGGATGATACCTATGCACATCTTCTCGACGTTCATCCAATAGTTCCACGAACGACGTTCATAATATACAACAATGACGTCACGTGTTTGTCGGAAAAGTGTTCATTTTCGTAACCACTCTAATCTGGTTCGTCGCTAAAATATGCTTTAAAATTGTGAACTGATTCATGAACCATTAGGCGAAAATTAGAATAACCCCGAGCGACGCGCGTGGGGGCATGGCCAAATAAAATAACGCGCGCTGTTTTCAAAACCTAAAAGTGCTTTGTTTAGGACATAATTTATAAGTTATACAGTGAATTTTTTTAAGTGTGGCCCTAGGGATTTACATGTTAAAAATTTAACCTCACGTTAATGTATAGGTATATTTTCGTGACTAATGCGGTTCAATGCATGGTTTAAAGATTACGTCATGGATTACAGTAGTCGCGAAAACGTGTTGGTTGAAATATCTCTATGGTACATGGAAAAAGAGGAACACAAAGGTCAACAGGTGACAAATTTACTACACACGTGTAAATTTAAAACATGTAAACCAAATTACAACGATTACCAGCCGAAAATAATCGGACCATGGATGCAGAAAATGTACACAGGTTGAAAGGTTCATCCATGTGTTACAGTAACCGCGTTCAAAAATTGTAACCATGACGTCATAGTTATTCACGAAAACGTTATTGTTTAAAACACGCCGTCTTTCATCCGTCGTGAAAATATCCCTTATGTTATGGCACAAATTTGAAGCAAATTACAGGAAAGCTATACTGCGCATATGAGTCCCAACAGTTTCTGCTTCGGGCTAGGAATCGTTTTGACCGTTCAATAACTGGTTTCTGTACGATCACGAGTTTGACGGAACGCTCTCTAATGATTCTGTTTCATAAACGATACGTTATTGGAAGTGACTTTTGTCAAAGTTACTGTCAGTGATTAAGAAAATTGAGTTTACATATCGCATCCCAAACTTTTTGATTGGTAAATAACTTAACTAGACATAACCTAATACACTTTTAAATTGAAACCAGTGACATTGCGGTAAACAGAATTCCCTAAAACTGTTGTCTTCCTTATTGCACTTGTGACAATTGTATTTGTTATCTTCGTTTCTCAATCTTCTCCCGAGAGGAATGGGATTGCGTTACCTGTATGGAGTGTTGATTTATGCCCGATTTCATCATCGCCTTATCCTAAGGTTAAATTTATCTGTCACTTAGAATGTAACACATAAGGCATTTACGAAAATTAACCCGGTGGATACACTGTACTCTATTTTTTCACTCTTACATGCACTAAGTCTCTTAATGTTCTCTCTCACACTTCTAATCCGGTTATCAACCGGGTGAATTTTCATAAACGCCTATAGTATGTGTTCAGCCAACTGTACGGCACATTCCAACTGACAGATAAATTAACTTTAGGATAAACACGGTGGAGAAATCGGCCATTAGTACTTTACCTGACTCTACCTGACATTACAGTCACTAAATAAATACAGTACCGCAATCCATATGCTTAATCTGTAAGACAAAGAAACCACGCTTTTACACTAAAATGGCCGACTTTTTTAGTGATTTGCTTTCCGGCAAGTTTAAATGGTCAACTTTTCTAGTGATTTTCTTTCCAGCAAGTTTAATTTTTTTCATAATACGAAAATGGCAGATCTGAGTACACACAAATTTAGGAACCTAAAGTGTAGTTTTACCAAAGTTTAAAATTCCCGAGTGTGTCGTTGTTAGGGTTAAATGTTTAAATTTCCCGCCAATATTTTGCACTAAAATGGCGGCTGATGGCGGTACTGTAATTACTTAGTGACGGTAACCTGACATAGGATTTTAGTGACACGTCGCAAATACAGTAACTTGATTATCCTAGCTGACTCGTCGTCCCTTTTGGAGCTCAGTCAAATGGTGTTGTGTATGTGTATGTGGTTAATATATTTGTTAAAATATGACCGGATGTGCAGCTCATAAAAATAATATATTTATACAGGGTTAGTACAAAGTCCCGGAACGGTCGAATAACTTTGTTACTTGAGATGTATTTTTTTTTAAATTTGGTACGGATATATAGTTAAAAATAACGAATTTATTGTGACAATTTTTTGCTTTTTTTCGCTTCCGGTTTGACAGGAAATGCTTTCTACTTTCTTTTTTTAAATGAGACACTATGTATATTTTTACATTTTCGAATGCAGAATAAAAATCTATCCTCAAAAATATCAACATGTTTATTTTTGTTGATACAAAGGCAATACGAAAAATTAAAAAAAAAAAACTATAAATGAACGTGAAATCAAAATATCTTTGAAAACAATTTGAAATTTCATTTAGGCTACAATAAATATTCAAACTGTGCCCCATTTCGTTCCTCAATAAATTTAAATAGCCGTCACCATTTAAATTTCCTCTTATGAAAAACGGTCCTATTATGTTGTTTCCAACCATACCAGCCCACACATTCACTTTCTGAGGATGTTGTGTATGGACTTCCTCCATCCAATGAGGGTTTTCAGTTGACCAGTAACGACAATTGTGTCTATTAAGCGTGCCATTGAGACAAAACGTCGCTTCATCAGAAAAAACTATTTAATTCACCAGATTGGGATCTGCTCTGATAAATTCTGTCATTAGTTCACAAAAATGTTGTCTGCGATCTGGATCATCTTCAGTCAACTCATGAACAATATGCATTTTGAAGGGTTTCAATTTTGCAGACTTTAGAATTTTGTGGGCAGATTTTTGGGAGATCTCATGAATTTGTCCCAAATCCGTTGCAGACACATGATTATTTTCTTGCACTGTTATTAAAACATCTAGACTGGTGTCTTCATCGGTTGCTGTTCTTGGTAAATCTTTTACTTGGCGCAATGCTTCGTACTTCTGAACTGTCCGATATACCGTACTTTTACTGATTTGGCGATCTGGATTAACAGTGTTAAACAAAGTACGAACTTCTTCAAAAGAACGTTGACGGTCACCATATCCGCGCATGATCAAGATGTCAATTCGCTCAGATTCTGTAAGTTTTACTGCCATTTTCAAAAGTTTTCGTTAATTGACAAAACCAAAAGATAGTGACACTAACTTGTGACAACAATCTGACACGTTACAGTAAAATTCCTGTGTTTTCAAAGATATTTTGATTTTACGTTCATCTGTAGTTTTTTTTTAATTTTTCGTATTGCCTTTGTATCAATAAAAATAAACATGTTGATATTTCTGAGGATAGATTTTTATTCTGCATCCGAAAATGTAAAAATATACATAGTGTCTCATTTAAAAAAAGAAAGTAGAAAGCATTTCCTGTCAAACCGGAAGCGAAAAAAAGGAAAAAATTGTCACAATAAATTCGTTATTTTTAACTATATATCTGTACCAAATTTAAAAAAATATACTTCTCAAATAACAAAGTTATTCGACCGTTCCGGGACTTTGTACTAACCCTGTATAACCTCACATTGGGCTCCAAAATGGTGAACGAGTCAGCTGTCTTGCATATAGTAGCTATAGTTTGCAGTATAGCTGCTATATAGGGCGTATCAGGTATAAGGGGTCGCCAGTGGGTCGATGACGCTCTATAAATAGGGTTGCCATAATTGCCAAGCTTTGATACGGGACGTTTAAGTGCTAAATAACAAAAAAGTTGGGTAGTAATGGTAATAAAGTTTATGCAATCTAATAAAATGAACAATGTAGAATAATAAGAAAGATGCAAAGCTAATCCCTTTTAGCCCAGTGACGTTTTAAAGTTGATTTTACTTTCCTTTTACATTTCATTACATCACTTTCTTCTTTCACGTAATTATAAAATTCGGCGCAAGTCATTATAAGATTATAATGACGAATCACAATTGCTTCAATTGTCTCCACTGACAACCTATTTCTTTCATCGGACCATTCCTGAAGTAAGTAAGTAAGTTTAGGTAGAAAACGGGACAAAAACAGGACAAATAGTAATATGGGACTGAGTAGTGAAATACGGTGACAGTCCCGTATATACGGGACGTATGGCAACCCTATCTATAAACAATACTTTGCCTCTGACAAAATAGAGAACGTGCCATAGTTTTCGAGATATCGAATTATGAAGTAGTGAGTACGGCACTGGCGCGTCTCCGCATGTACAGTTGTGTTCAAAAAGGTGTTGTACAGCTACGTTTTAAATATCTTTGCTTTTGAGCGGCAATTGGCTTTTCTATTTTTGTGTTCGATAATATTATTATTGCCAGAAACCGTACATGCAACAAAACTTGTACAACAATTTTTTGAACTTACTTGAATGCACATACAAGGTTACACAGTAAAAATTCTGTACAACACTTTTTTGAACACGACTGTACGAAACTAATGCTTGCGCTGGTGGCGCCCGAGCACAGTAAAATACTTAACCCTATCCTTGCAGATGTGCTACAGTTAAGAATAGGCGAAAATGTAGTTTTACAGGCATATCAATAAAAGTAATTTTACGATGAGAACGCTGGGTAGGGTGCAATTATGTACCGTGGGGGTAGTTATTCATTAAACCACCGCTAGCTCGGTTAGTATTAAATAAATGCCTTGATGAGGAAGCGTTCATATTATTTATTCCTTTATTCATCCAATAAATGCTAATTAGTTCGCACAAATACGACATCGTTTATGGTACATATCGTAAATGCTTTTCTAGCAACTTTTATGGTTATAGTTCCACTGTGCGTAATATACTATTTACAACTCTCGTTATGTAATATGCTATTAAGGTGCATCTAAACATGTTTCGTATCCGCGTATCCGATCGTGATCGTGTATCGTGATCAGCCAAGTGTGGACGTGTTGCCGTGACGCATCTCCGTATCGTGTCTTTGTATCATTTGAAACGCAGATGCGATACAACTACGTCACACTTGGAGTCGGAATTTCGCCGAAACATCAAACACTGGATGGATAGATAGCAGCAGCTAATTTCAGAGACAAACATGCAACGTCGAACAGTCGATACAGTTGTATCAAGTCGAAAAGTAAACGCACACACGGATATAACAAAACGGATACGAGATGTAGTTAAGTGTGGGTGCATCATTCTTGCGTATCATATCCGATCTTCCGATCATGATCGGATACGCGGATACGTCACATATTTGGACGCACCCTTACGTGTCAAGCTTTGTAAATTGATCTTTACGGGCGAGCTGGAAATTTGTGAGGCTCGCTCCTGTGTCGCTCGACCCATAATCCAATGAGCCTAGTAAAGATTAATTGCAAAGCGTGTCTCTACAAACTTTTATTTCCACCTTCACATGGCGATTTTTAATTATTTTACTTTAATTTTTTTATGAAAACTTTTTTTATCGAAGGCGTTATTTCTAGCTAGACATATATAAGTCATGGTGATGTAAACAGACAACGAAGCCTGTAATATTTTACAGGTCTTTTATATTTACCAGCCCGTAAAATATTACAGGGCTGTTGCCGTAATGTATCGTTTACTTGGTTACCCTAAACAGAGAAAGGAATCTTTAAAATGTCATTTTTCGCATTTCATACAGTAACGTATCATATTAATATCCTCAGAGTCGTACAGTAATGGGTTACTTTACAACATAGCAACTATTACTGTATAGCAACGTACTAACTACTATGATTTTTCGTCCATCAATTGTGACAGTTATTAATGTGACAGTGATTAATGTGACAGTGATTAATGTCACTTCTACAACTCGTTAGAAAAGTGTTTTACTAAACTTGATACGTAATATACTATGCAGTGGCGTAGATAGAAACTTGTTTCGGGGGGAGCCCGCACAAAAAAAGTCTAACGAGTACGGACTACTTAACATTTTATTTATGAAACGTAAAACAGCGAATAAAAACAACGTTATACGAAAATTTGTTTAGTATGAATTAGGCGGAACATAATATTTTAGAACAATTTCGGGGGGGGGGGGGCTCGGGTCCCCCGGGCTCCCCTCTTATCTACGCCACTGATACTATGTATTACCTTACTAAGAAGGTGGAAATAAAATAATAAAAAAGGTTGCCTTTTGTTTTCAAGACAGATGTCAAATTTCAAAAAAGAATTTAGAAAATTTATTTCTCTTCAATATCTCAACAAAAAAGTCGCTACTTGATTGACATGAGATTTAAAAACAATAACATAACATAACAAAGAAAGACTTTGCTCTACAGAAGGTGTTCAGATTGTTTTCAAAGCTCATGTCGACCAAGTAGCGATTTTTTTGTTATGAGGTATTGAAGAGAAATAAATTTTCTAAAAAAAAAAAAAATTCATACTTTAACAAGCTATGTATATCTTGAAAACAAAAGATAATCGGACATTAGTGTGTAAGACCTTTTTTATTATTTTATGGTCCTCTATCGCGTGATACTATGCATTGGAGTTTTTTCAATGTCACCCTGTATACAAGACAGCTGACATTTTGGAGCCCAATGTGAGATTATACAATGTGTTTCATTTCTCATCTACACACCCCTGTAGTTTTTATATTTATTAACGGATCGATTTCAAATTTTCGCCAGATTAACATCCTCTTAAAACACACATTTTTCAAATTTGAAACCTTTTGTATTGCAAGCCATGACCTACTGCGATTTAATAGAAAGTCGAAGACATACATCGGTGAAACAAAACGGTCTATTAGTACTCGTGTCTCTGAACATGAACGCTGTACTAGACTACTACAAACAACTGGCTCGGCCCTAGCTGAACACAAACTAGAAACCGGTCACCAAATCCTATTCTCCGACACAAAACTTCTAGCCCGCTCATCTCATTTTTTCAATCGTAAAATCCGTGAATCCATAGAAATTCTCAAACATCCCAATAATCTGAACCGTGACACTGGCTTTTACCTCCACAATGCCTGGAAACATCTCATTAACGATCCGTCACGCCCCAACAGACCAATCCCCGGTCACCGTTCCGACCCGCTACCCCCACCGATCACTATAAATACCACGACAACAGACATACCCACTCAGTCTCAACGACCCACGAGAAGCAGCAGCAACACCACCAGCAGCAGCAGCCCTGAGGAAGTTCTTCTGCAATGGAGAACGAAACGTCGGCAGTAGAAGAAGTCAACGTGACGCGGTTCCAACCGGAAGCCAATTCAAACATGGACGACGGCCACGGAAGCCTTCAAGTTAAATTAACCTACTCGAATTTTTTTTTACTACTACAATATTTTGTTTACACAAAACCTTAAAACGTTACATTTTAATTAAATGAGTAAAGCTTTTCGTGCTTTAGATTTTGCAAATTGTTTGATTAAATCTTCGGTATCTATTTCTTTTAATAAATCTGATTCTATTGACATGATTGCAAGATTGTTCAATCGGTTTTGCCCCATAGTTGATCTTAAATAATTTTTGATTATTTTCAGTTTCGAAAAAGAACGTTCTGCCGTAGCAACAGAAACTGGCATTGTTAATAAAATACGAAGAATTATGGTCGTATTTGGAAATGAATCCGCTAAGTTGTTAATTATGATAAAATTTAATATTTTTTCTGGACACATTATAATTTTTTCATCAAAATTTTGTAAAAATTGCAATTCTCTAAGAAGTTCAACAGCAATTATATCTTGTTCATTTCAAGTTTTGTCGCTTAATACATTTTCAACTTTTTGACATAATTCTAATTGTTCGTGTTCAGTGTAACTTTGAAATTTATCAAGATTCCATAGAAAACTGAAGTTATGGAAATAAGTAGACAGGATTTGAAATATTTCATCTACTGATGTTATTATTACATCTAGAATATTAAAGAAACAATCAACTTTGAACTTTAAAGTTTCGTCTTCAATGGGTTCATCCTCACGCTCATAATCAAATTGTCTTTTTACTTTCCGTGCTTTTAGGCCCCTTCGTTTTTTAAATTTAGGTTCAACATCTAAATTAGATGCTATTTCTTTAGCATCGGTTAACATATCATTAAAACCTTTGTCAGATCGATGTTTTCAAAAATTTGTTCAAATTATTTAATTGAGTACAACACTGAACAACATCGAAATTTGGTTTTTGCATTATTTTACTGACAATGTTAACTTTACTTAGGCCCGGTTTTTTCATCTCTGAGTAAGTGCCAAGTTACTACTTGACGATTAGCGCAATGCGTTTCCCTATCTTTAATCATCAAGTATTTTACTGGCCACTTACTCAGAGATGAAAAAACCAGGCCTTAAAATATTATACCATATAATAAGAATGCAAATGAACTCGAAATTTTGTAATTTTTTCGCCAACGATGTAGCCAAATTCTTTACATTATTATCAAAATTTCCTTCCGTTATTTCAAACAGAGCATCGTAAACTTCTCCAAGTCGATACCTTAAAGTGTTAGAGCATCAATCCTACTAGACCACCTAGTATCCGACAAACGTTTTAAAGTTAAATTTGTTATGTGAGATTTTAAAACTGATCAGCGGTTAGTAGAAGCCGAAAAAATACAAACAGTTCTTGAATTAAAGAAAAGAAATTTAAATATATGTTACGGGTTTAACAAACGTCGATCGAATGTGTGTGTGTGTCCGCTTATTTTCCCTCTACCTTATCGCTTCTGCCCTTAGCCGCAAGAATGTTAAGTGTGTTTACAATAACGAAAAGTTTGGCTGACATAATTATATGCTTCTTACGATGTACATAATTTAAAATTTGATCTATCTGCTGGTGCTGGCGTATTTTAGAGAAGATATTCAGTTCTTATTTTCTCAATACGTTAAAAAGAAATTATTTTTTGTATTTCTATCGTGATAAAATTAGTCTTCACAATTATTGGGTTATTACTTTTTTTTTTAATTTTGGGAATCAAACAGCGCCCTCGGCGCCGTCGTGCGACGCACGACTTTGCACTTATGTACGGCGCGGGCCTGGGCCCACCTCGCCTACGCCTTACGCCGCTTCTATATAAATATATTATTTTTATAATGAAAATAATTAGTTGCTTGAAAAATTTGAAATTTGCGTGAATGATTTGAACAATTAGGAGCTGCACATCCGGTCATATTTGAACAAACTATGTTAACGACATATACATACACAACATCAATTGACTGAACTCCAAAAGGGACGACGAGTCAGTTATGATAATCAGGTACCTGTAGTTTGCAGTTCTTAATCCGCCATTAATCAAGCGTAGCTTGTATACGGCACATTTCAGCGCTGCATTGCAACGTAACGAGTTCATAACCTCTACAACTAAAAACTAGTTCAGGTAATTTAAAACGCTACAACCTTAAATTTAAAGAAAATCGAAGGGAAAGCAAAGTCGCATATTTTTAGGATGGATTTTAAATGAAACTGAATGGATTGTTACTCATTCTCATACGAATCGCTTTAATTGATTTATTGCCTCTAGAATGTCGCCCCAGCTGATTCGGTAAAACACATTTAAAGCGGGAAACACATTGAGGCGGTTGCGGTAGCGATTGCGGTGGCGATGGCGGTCACAAACGTAAACACGTTTGTGAAAACGTGAAAAATTGTCAACAATGGAATATGTAACTGCATGTACGCATGTAACTGCATGTCGTCATCATAACAAATTAAAATAGCATCTAGACACGTTTTAAAAGTTATACATGCTGCAGCCACTAAAATTTCTTTAGTATTTCTTTCTATGGGAATCGGAATATTCTCCATTTTTTAATCAAAAACCAGCTGTACCTAACAACTATTATTGTATTCTATGTATACGTAATACAGTAACACACTAAAAGCCCGTTCACAATGACTTAACGTAACAAAATTAAATTAAGGAAATTAGAGTGTTAATTTATGTGTTCACAATGAAGACATTTGTTGTTCTTTGCATGCACAAGTATTTGCAAATTGTTAGTGATTGTCTAGGTTAATAAAGGATAAAATTGTTTTGCTCAACTTCAGGACTGAAAGACTACACTCACTATACTGTTTTAGAACGCTGTTGATTGATTGTACTTAACAGAGTTAACCTAAAAATGGAAGTTGTCAACTTAAGAAAAGTAAATTAATAGAATTAGTCAATTAGTACGCTCACATTTCTAATAGTGTTTCCAACTTTTATTAAGTGATTAATTTTCTTACGTTAAGTCATTGTGAACGGGCTTTAACAAGTAACAAGTAGAGGTTAGTTTCCCATGCAAGCGATCATGGTAAAGTTACGAAAATTCATTAGCAGATCTGTCTTGTCGCATACATGTGAACTGTTTTCATCGCCACCGCAATCGCTACCGCCTCAATGTGTTTCCCGCTTAAAACATCGTGCACTGAGGAAAATAAACTGTTCAGTCAACCAAAAACACGTTCAGTTAACAATATTTTTGGTTTACCTATTAGCAATCACGCGTGGTCATTGAACCAACAGTCAAAAAATGTTAAATATAGGTTTGTTCCAACCACCGGTTTGTGTACGATCCACGAACCAGTTCATGTACTACTTTATACGCATGCGCTGATCTAAGGTAAATTTTCGCCAATTACTTGTTATAACCGGTAATTGAAACCGACTACTTTTGTCATTTTGGCCACGTGAAAGTAATGCTTCTTGACGTCATTGTGTACGTAATTGTTGTTACACGGTAACACAAATCTGTTACCCAGGTCGCGAAAAAGGTAATAAACGTAGGTAACAGAAAATTAAGGTTAGTTTCTTTATGTTTTTTAGTGAATGTGATTTGTATTTAAAAAAATGGAACACATTATCGAAATTTATGGCGCTAAATAAAAAAAACAGCCACTTTGTCGTAACTATTTTCAGTCAAGAATATAGTGATTTGGATATCATTTTCAAAAACTATTTCCGCCATTATCGTTTGCATTTTTGCCATAATGGAAATAAGTTATAATTTTCGAATGGTGGGGGTTAACCTATGGGTTAATACCGCAGTTACAGTTACTTGTTATAACCGGTAATTGAAACCGACTACTTTTGTCATTTTGGCCACGCAAAAGTAATGCTTCTTGACGTCATTGACTACGTCATTGTTGTTACTCGGGAACACAAATCTGTTACCCAGGTCGCGAGGAAGGTATGTAATAGCTTTGTTCCAACCACGCTTTGTGACGGTTTCGAAACCGTCATAATCAGTTGTCCGCCGAAATAATGATGGATTTTGACAACTTCGTCAAGTGTAAAACTTTGATGAGTGCATGCTCGTGACGCTTTCGAAACCGTCATAATCAGTTGTCCACCGAAATAATGATGAATTTTGACAACTTCGTCAAGTGTAAAACTTTGATGAGTGCATGCTTGTGACCAACGACCTATGTAGAGACTTGCAATTGATGGGCAGAGGGGTACAAGGGCTACGCTCCAACATAGCTCGTATTTGTTTTCCCTAGGCAACATGGACGACTCGTGAAAAAGGAACTAAATGTCTTTAAAACACCATGCGATTTATTGAAGACAGGCGAGAGTGGACCATGAGATGTGCAAACTTATATCTTAGATAGGTATGATTACTTTTAAAACAAACGTTTATAGTTTTACATTGCTACACACAAATAGTAAAAACTATTATACTTTACTATGTGACGCCTATGGAAAATACTTACATATGCAATGAGAGGTTAGGGTCACTTTTACAAGCATTTTTACAAAACAAACACCAACGCACCATTATCTTTACAATTTTTATTAAACTTTACACTGAAATACTATTTTTCTCCCTTAAAACGATAATAAATCAGTGATTGTTGAAATAATACGTATCCCTGTTGACATTCATAACGTAAACATAAACATGGATGTTGGAACCAATGTCAAACACACAACTTCATGTCTCTAGTTAATAGGTCGTTGCTTGTGACGGTTTCGAAACCGTCACAAAGCGTGGCTGGAGCAGACCTAGTAAATATAGGTAACAGAGAAGTAAGATTAGTTTGTTTATATTTTAGTGAATGAGATTTGTATTTAAAAAAATGGAACACATTATGGAAATTTATGGTGCTAAATAAAAAACGGTCGCTTTGTCGTAACTAACTATTTTCAGTCAAAAACATAATGATTTGTATATCATTTTCAAAAACTATTTCCGCCATTGCAGTCTGCATTTTTGCCATCATGTTTTCATGAACAATTTAGAAAACATTATATTTAATAACCCTTTAAGTAAAAATATATTTTTCTGGCAGATATGTAGACGATATCTTCATTTGTTACATAGGTACTATAAGACCACCTATAAGACAGCTGAATATATTTTTAGACTACATTAACTCCATACATAATAACATAAAATTTACCCTAGAAACAGAAAGTTAAAAACGGAAGCATAACGATGGTCCCAAATCAATACCTCGTAAGTCAATGAAAAGCAATCAGTACTACGTAAGTCGAATACAATTAAAAATTAAGAAGTTTTTTGAAAAATACGTCGATAGAAGTTTTTTTGAAGATGTTTTATTATTATTATGTGCTTTATTATTACCAATATCATTGCAGATAGTAATGAAACACTTTTATTTGCCTCCTCTAAAATGGTAATTTTTTTACACTTACGTGGTATTGACTTGAAACCATCGATAAATTATTTAATTTAACAATAAAAAGAATTAACAACAAGTGTGATTTTTCAATTTACTGTAAAGATACATACACTGACATAACTATACATAATAGTTTTTCACACCCTCTACAACACAAGTTAGCAGCATATAACAGTATGGTACATAGATTAATTAACATCCCTATGTCAAAACAAAATTATGAAAAAGAACTAAATACAATAAAACACATAGCAAACAACAATGGTTATAACCCCGTAATAGTAAAAAACATATTAACAAAAAAGCTTTATGATAAAGCTATTTCAATGGTCTACCCTGGCACAAAAAATAACAATTAACAAATATAAAGCAATAACATACAGTGAGCCTTTAAAGTATGGAATAAAATTTCTTTATTTTTGACATTTAGAAAAAACGCTCGGACAGGTAAATTTTGTTTTTAAAAAGCACACATTTTCAAGTGAAAATAAATTTTTGACAGTCATTTGTTTTCGAGTATTGACGTCATCGACATTTTTTTTAATAACAACCCCCAATTTTTTTCTTTATTTTGATAGCTCATTGAATTCTATATCCAACCACTTCAAAAATTTATTGTTTTATGGGAAAAATTTTGAGAAAAAAATTATTGAAAATGAATGAAGTACACTGTAAAAAATGGGGGTAAAATTACACTGATAAGTACGACAATATTACAGCGATAAGTATGGTAATATTACAGCGAATTAAATTATCTTTTGCAAAACTCAACACCCTGTACACATAATAACAGATAGACCGAAGCAGTTTTGAAATTTCTGTAGAAAAGATATTGTATTGAGTACCTACAAAAATTCAAGACGAAATATAAATAAATAACAAAGATATAAGCACTCATATTATGGCACTTTTTTACACTTAAACATCAATATCTTACAAACTCTTAAGTAAAACTTCCTAAATTTTTTGTCATTACCTGTTCGTTATGCATGCTTTCGAAATATGTAAAAATATACTGGGTGTTCCATTTAAAAAAATATAACTTTGGTATGGCTCTCAGTTACTGAACACTCTGTATAGCCAAAAATAATTTTATGAAGTAGAGCTGACTGAGTTACACCTTAGCTCGTTTGAATTTTTTTTTATATCTTATATACTATAGGCGCTAGAGAAGACCGCGGCACTCGGTGGACACCCTGTATATCATTAATATCAAACAAATGTAGTGAAATTACTAAATTGTGAAAACAAAATGTGTAAGATATTCTTCTCTTGATGGATCTCTATAAAATATTTAGTGAGGGTCCATCTATGGCAGAGAAAACAACAAGAATAAAATTAAAACGAAGTCCAAACTGCGATAATTTATTAATATTCCACCAAAACATATGAAAATAATATGTACGGTGCGGTGGCTTGCAAAAAAAATCGCGTACACCTAATTTCTGTTGTATTTTAGTCGGTCTTAATTTATAATCTGTCAGTGTCGAACAATAAAAATGCCGAACCTTACATTTACTTTATTCATAAAATCTGCACCTCTGTTATGTTTGTTTCCTGAATAACAAATTTATGCTTAAATAAATCGTTGCTTAAAAGACAAATGAAGCAAAATAATTTTTTCTTCTCCACACACCCGCCAGCGCTCGCTCTAGCGTTCACGTCGTCCCGGACAAAAAGACAAATTGCCGCCCCTTAAACATATGTACTTTTTAAAAAAATATATAGGTATCTGTAATTTTAAATAAAAATCAAGTGCTTTTAAATGATAATAAAAAACGTTTATTTAGAAAGAAATGAAACATAAAATTAACAGTCAAATAATAAGAAACAGTAAAATTAATAAGTACCTATACCTACTGCTGAAAGCAAAAAATAGTAGACAAGAAACAGTTTCCTGTAATTATTATCGAAGCCTTAAGCTTTTATGCAAATAAATGTCAATAAATGGCAAAGCCAAAGAAAAAAATCGACAAGTAATTATATATTTCGATTAATTAGGTATTTAACTTGTTAACGTTTGGCACATTCACAGCTAAAATGCCGCCCTTTAGATTTGCCGCCCCGGACAAATGTCCGGATTGTCCGCCCCTAGAGCGAGCGCTGCACCCGCACATTCACGAAAACTTATTAATAGGCATTTTCCTTTTTAAAATATCCGTTAAACTCCCTAGTTTTACCTGGTTTTACCTACCGTTGTTCTTTTAGTATTTAATTCTGGGGTGGGTCTGCCAAGTTTTTTTATGTAGAGCTTGTCTTTACAATTGAGAGGCCTTTATAATAAAATGTACGTCACCGCATTTATTCATTTGCAGCACTGCAACACAGTACACGGTGAATATACGAGTAGGTACACGAAGTAAATTGTGCTCTTCTGTGGGCGTTCCTAGGTTCCGTTGTCATGACAACCTGATAATAACACCGTCTAATTGCAACGGCAATGGAGAGTTTTAGCCATTTTTACGGTAAGTATTACGTTTACGCTAAATGCTACAAAACTATTAATGCGCGTGCTCACAAATATATGAGCAAGCGCGTTACTCTTTTTACAGCATTTAGCGTAAACGTTATCCATACCGTAAAAATGGCTAAAACTCTTTAATGACGTGTTCTCGGGACATGTGAACTTCTAGAAGTAAATATTGGTGAGAAACTGCGAAATAAGTATTGAGACTTAACAAGCTAATTTCTTACAGTTTGGTCTTATTATTTATTATTAAAAGAAATAAAATAGTGATAAACGAATAAATATATGATAGCTTGATTAACTTGGGGGGCACGTGCTCCTGTGCCTCCTTGAATTAGCCGCCACTGCACGATTATAAAACTGGGCCTAAGAAAATTAACGCAGAATCAGTACCTCCGACGACTAACCTAGGTAGACTGGGCAAGCGAGCTTTAAAATGTAGCTAACAAGTTCACAAGGGTGTTTACTAAGACTAACTTAGTGATTGGTTACTTTCAAATTGCAGTCGATAATTTTCGGCGGATGTCGTGTAACGCAACAGAACTCATAGGCGTACATACTAGTTTTATTGCGTGTATTTGTATTTAATGAATTAATTCAATATAATTAACTGATTAATTAAATTAATAATTCTATTTCGTAATGAATAATCTATTATTATTTCAATTAACAAGTATATTTTTTGTAATATTCGATTTTTATCTCCATTTAATGAACGGCGCCTAGGGACGAGTAAACAGTACCCCACCTTTCCCACCCACCACAAGATCTGTTGATGTTGCTTTCAAACAAACCGTCTTATTTTGCAATGGCATTACCAGTCTACCTTGATTAATCGTCGACGATCAGTACACATCTGGGCTGCGTTCGAGAACTTTACTTGAGAGTAAATTTTACATATGAGAGTGGGGGTTATAAAGTAAGGCAAAGTTACTTTTACTTTTCGAACGTCTGTTGTTTGTATATGTCACATGTCAACAGTTTCAGTTATAACGATTATAACCAAAATCTATAATAACAAACTATAGGCGGCTGCAAAAAACGTTTTCTACTTTTTTTGTATTGTACTTTTATTTCCTAGTGTGCTAACTGTAATAATTTAATTCCACTAATAAAAATTGCATATTATTTTCAATATAAAGTAGGTTATGAAATATTTGATTAAATGAAGGTACTCAGAACTTACCTATTTTGTTCATAATTAATAAATTTCCGGTAGTATCATCTCTAAAAAGCAGGGTTTTTTTATCAAAGAGGAAACAAAAGAAAACAATTGTTATTATTATACGATCGCACAGAATTCGTTACATCCAGTTGTTCCAAATTTTGTTGCGGTGAGTCTCCATTTTCATCGCGAATTAAAATTTAATTTTCAAGAGCAATAAATTTGCCGTCGATCTTCGTACTATCGCTGACACTATAAACAGAACGATTGAAAATTTGCTAGGCACTAATGCCTCTTACGACCTGGCGAAATTGAGCCTTATAGCACATTTTATTGCATTACCTGCCGGTGCAGGGGTAAACATCTGGAGTATTCTCTTCTGGTTTGCTCATTTGAAATTAAAATAAGCAAATCAGTTGTTTTCCTATATTAGAATCCTGTTAGAATTAATTTTCTGATGTTAATATTATAATTATTCGTTTTAAATAATAAAGTCATTTTCAATTAATTTATTAATATTTCATAAATATATAAGAATTCGTTTATATTCAGTCAGTAATGAAATGGACAAATTATGTTAGCCAGCATAATACTATAAGCTTAAACATTTCGGAGCTAATTTTAAGAATTTAAATAATTAAAACCAATGTTATAATGATTAGTAAGCCAGTGACTATACTATTTTCCAGTTAAATATATACTTAGAAATAATATTTATAGTTAGTTTCTGAAACGGCACTCCATTTTGATTTATTTAATGCATATTAAGCATTTTGCAAAAATTAGGATAGCCTGTAAGTATTATGTGGAGAAGAAAACAAATTTTTATCCAGTAAAACTACATTTGTTTAAAGAATTTACAGACGTTTTGTCAAAATGAATAAAGCTAAATTAAAATATTAAGCTACTAAATTTTGAAAGTCTTTGCGAAGATACTGTAGGTAATATTAATTAATCTCAGTTATACAAATATTTAAAAAACAGCAACAATCAGAACAGACAAAAAAACTAGTAAACAATTGTTAAATACAAATGATTATTATTGTAAAATTTATTAAACATCAATAACAATAATCAGTAAAACATGGAAAAGAAATAACTATCCACTTATCCAACATTTAGTTGAGATTTTGAAATTTTGTTCATACTGACAAATTTTTTACTCCATTAAACATTTTTAATGGAACCAGCAACTCCATTGAGTTGCTGGTTCTTGGCGACGCACTTCCAGTGGAAAATAAAACTTCTTATCGTTATAATAATAATAATAATGTTTATTTGATCTGCTGAATAAAAACAAGTAATTCCAGAGACATGTCCAGTAGTTTCATACGTTAAGCTGTGGAATATAATTTTTAATTTCTAATTTCAATATTGTTCTTTTGTTTAGAAAGAAAAACATTTCCAAATAACTTTGTTTATATAACATATAATACAATTCGTTTTTACATAAATACTTGAAAATATTAATATTTAGTATAGTATCCTCCATTTGTAATGACTTCCTCTAATCGCCTCGACATAGAACCGACTAAATGTAGGCATAAATTTCCTAACCCCAATTGATTCCAAATGCCATTTATATGTTCTTGTAAAAATTCCCTATTCCTTAAATTTGCATTTTCGTCATCCCATTGTCGAATAACATTTGCCCACAAATTTTCAATGGGGTTTAAATCCGGAGATTTAGCAGGCCAGGGAATCACATCAATTTCTGGATGTTCTTCAAACCATTCTTGAACAACTCTGCCAGTATGAATGGCCGAATTTACGTCAGTCGAATGACAGTGACGTCCGAAATTTTTTGTCCGCGCTGTTCTTCTATATCAAACAAAAATATTTTAAAATTTTTTGAAATTAAGCTCGCTATATACAATGTAAAACAAAAAAAAATTACAAAATTGGCCGTTATAAGCAAGTTCTCGTAATAAACGTATTAGTTCTATCACAAAATCTTTAATCCGGACACTAAATAGCACATAAAACACTTAACGTTTCGCCGTCGTTCGACAGCTTCGTCAGAAGTGAAAAATATAAAAAATATAGAAAATGACCATAACTTTGATTTTGAAAATACTAATATTTTATATTATGAGTCTAATATTTTCAAAAGACGTTTTATAGACATGGGTAAAATAAAAATGTAAGTTTATATTTTTCACTTCTGACGAAGCTGTCGAACGACGGCGAAACGTTAAGTCTTTTGTGCGCTATTTAGTGTCCGGTTTAAAGATTTTGTGATACAATTTTCATCGGACAAGAACCAATTTTAAGTACTCGTTTTAAACATTATATTTACCTATATATGTAATTAACCATATCTAGAAACAGGACTTTTTAATTTCCTCGTTATAACCGAGTTCTCCTTATAACCAGTGCTCGTTATAAGCAAGTTTCACTGTAATATAAACGCTGTTCCATCTAAAAAAATGTCTTTTTGACTTTATCTCATAAACGCGACTCTAAATTGTTTTTCTGACTGCGTCAGTGTAATCAGTGTGAAAACTACTGCTAGTTTGGTAATTTGACCGAATTTGTAGCTTTTATAATAACAAAGTTAGTAATAGTGCCGACTTAAGTTTGAACAGAATGTATAATTATACCGGCTGTTTCAAATTGAGTGTGCACTGAAGGGATCTTCTAAACCGCAAGAGATACAAATTTGGTTAAATGGAAGAAAAGTTGCACGAATCAATGCCTAATTCGTATTCATTCACAAAATAAATTTTTTCTAATTTCTTCTTGAGATATTGATCAAAATGTAAAAATGTCGATTTTCTTTTTTCCTCTGTATCTCTCGTATTATAAATAATTTTGAAATTCTGATTTAACTTTCTACAGGCACTTTCTTATTCTGCTTCGAATAGAGGTGACAGAATTGAAGTCAAACGTTTCGTCTCTCCACGACCATCTTCAGTTTCGATTTTTTAAATACAACGTATGTCTCTTAATTATTCTATTCGATAGCATTTTTTCTGCTGATTGCAGTGATGTATAACAATTAATACTTCTTTCAAGTAAAGTTAAAATATGATAAAAAAAACTTGATACAGTTTCGTCATGATTTATTTAATAAGTAAATTTATTCCTTAGTACTTTTTTTACTTACTAAATATTAATAACTAACATTCAAATGTCGGAAGAGGAAAAATCAATAAAATCAATCGATCAATAAAAAATCAAAGGGCTAAGATTTGGTGATCTTAGAGGCCACGCGACAGGTCCATTTGTACCTATCAGGAAAAGTTTGATTCAAATAATTTGTTGTTATTTCAGCATTATGTGCTGGTGGTCCATCATTTTGAAATTACAATTCCCTAATATGATTTAGAGAAATGTAATCTAAAATGTTTTCCAATGCTGTCCTTAAAAAAACGATGTAACGTTCAGCTGTTACATGATTTTCGTAAATGATCGGACCATTAATTCTATTATGCCAAATACCACGCCACACATTTAAGCTGAATTGTATCTGTGGTCACACTTGTTAAAATCTTTTTTAATTCTCCCTGGACCAATATCTATGTACTTTTTCTATTAAATATTTCCTTGTTTGTAAAGTTAGCCTCGTCAACAACTATCTCGTATAAGAAATTCTTTTAACGGATACTACAAATGTGCACTATCAGTGTCCGTTAAAAGAATTTATTATACAATAACTAAAGAGACAGATATTAAATAATTCATTGAAATTTACACTATAGCTAAGAAAATGAACTAAATATTTGAAATTATGTATTAAATAAAATTTTCATATAAAAATCTGCATTAAGCTTCAAATTAATATCAACAATTAAGTGTGATATACCATTACAATTAGGAGAAAAAATGCCAACAAATACGATAATAAAAAGGTATACGTTATATTTAAAAAATGTAAACTGAGGATGGTCGCGGAGAGACGAAACGTGTGACCATAATTCTACTGCCCCAATTTGAAGCAGAATCCAAAAGTACCTGTACAAAGTTAAGACAGAATTTCTAAATTATTTTTAATAAGGGAGTTACAGAGGAAAAAAGAAAATCGATATTTTTACATTTTCACCAATACTTCAAGAACAATTAAGAGAAAATTGATTCTGTTAATGGATATGAATTAAGCAATGACTGGTGCAACTTTTCTTCCATTTAACCGAATCTGTAATTCTCATGGTTTAGGAGATCCCTTCAGTGCACACCCAATTTGAAACAGCCGGTATACTTATTACATAATTTTATAATTTAAAATAGAACAGAACAGAAACACACTTGGCTTCGGAACTTCAGGGTTGCTTGAGGGCCCCCTTGAGCCTGAGGGTCCCGGTGCACTGAACCACTTTGCCATATGATAGCTACGTCACTGGACATACATAGAGATTTGATAGAGATTTAACATGAGGAAACAGAAATTATATTATTTTATCTGCCTAAATTCATATGCATTTGTAGGTAATCGGAAAGATTTTGATTATTAAAGCTTTTTGGTATTAAACTTATGACATTTTAAGTGTTAATTATTTATAAATTAAAGAAAAACTAATAATTTTTAATTATACTTAATAGCATATTTTAGCAACCAAAATTAATAATTCTCGTGGTCAAGGTGTTTAAGTTCAAATTTCGTAACCGTAGGGTTGTGAGATCAAACCCAGCCCATCACACTTTTTTTTACTTTTGACATTTTTTCAGATTTAATTCTTTCTTTCAAACGTTGGAATATTCTATCAGCCTTATTTTGTTTGTTTTAGTTTTTTTAAATTTTTTATTTTTATGAACACAAATTTATATTTCGATATCTTAATTTATAATTAATATTACCATTAAATATGCATTCAGGAACATTTTTACATAGCCATCCCTCTAGCGCACAATTCAAATTAAGCGCCAACGCCCTCCCATGACACGAAGTCGTGTATCTACGATTTTAGCCGCTCGTTATATGTATTTGTGGTCTCATTTATATACATAACCTGTGAGCAACTAAAAATCAGGTTAGAGTCGGCGGTGCAAAGAAAAAGTATGTCTGTTACTAACGCGGGTTAGGCTGATCTGACAGTTCATGAATGTATTAGGTTAATTAAAGGCATTTTCGAAAATTCGCTCCGAGTAGAAATGTGAGAGAGAACATTAAGAGACTTAGTGCATGTAAGACTGAGAAAAATAGCGCTCCGATTGAATTAACGAAAACGCCTTAATTCAGTTAATCACAGACATATATTTTCTTTGCACCGCCTACCCTAATCTGATTTTTATTTGCTCACTTTTTATAACTTTCCTTACAAAGTAGGTATGGTTCTTATCTAGGATATCGATGTTTTATATCGTTAGAGGGAGACATCAGCTTACCGACAAAGTGACGGCAAGACGCGAAGTCGCGAAGGGGTACGGAATAGGTAGAGTCACGCATTTTTATATTGGGTTAGGTATCTTAATACTTTTATAATCATTGCACCGTGTATCGAAACAATTGTCATGTTTAAAAATCATGGCCTTCTAAATGAAAAGCGAGTTCTATCTGGCCTGCGCAAAAGTGCAGTTCAGGCGTGCTCCGCCAAGCACTGCTTACAGAGCGCTTTCTTAACCTAAAATCTTGACAGTTCTGTCACTAGAGATGTGTCATTCGTTCATTTTACACAGATCCGATCGTTCGGTGATTGATATCCAAAAAGATCGAATCTTTTGTATCAATCATTCGATCATTCCCGTCGTTCAACACGCAGATGCGACGCACTCACCACGATGAATGATTGAAATAGTATGTGCGATTGAATAGTATTGTGATTGAAATTATATATCATTTGAATCTGAATCTGTCGACGTATACTTAACGAGGTCAATACTTAATAGTGTATTTTTAAGCGTGTTTAATTCTAGTAGTGATTAGGACAAATGAATCTAAAATATAGGTAAATACAGAATCTGAATGATAGCTAGGAATGCGGTTACGATCGAAAATTGTATTTTAAGGTTTCGTTTTAGAGTTAACACGCTTTTCATTCATGGTTCTCATTTGAAATTTATTTATTATATTATCAATATTTCTTCAAAACAGGCTAACAAAAAGAAAGATGCGGAAAATGTAAAAAAAAAAACTCTGCTGCCTATGCTGACTATGACATAATAATAATAATATAATTATTAGTTCATATTCCCGAGCATTATTTAAAACTGCTCGGGTTAATTCTTCACTCCTTCAGAAAAAGTACAATCGTATCATATCACCGACTCCGACGTCGAGAGACCGAGACGAATGAAGCAAGAAAGGACAATCGATGTCGCGATCGACCGACTCCGTTGAAACGAGATTCTATCATTCAATACTTTCAAGTGATCCAATCCCGAAGATCGAATCATTCACGAATGACACATCTCTATCTGTCACATGTGAATGGTGAATGAGTTCGTGTAAGAACAATTAACGTTATTGTTGTAAAAATTTGAGCATACTGGATATTATTTACGTTGGAATAAGGTGGAATATTTATGTCCAATTTCGACAATTTCATTTAACATTAAACTATTACGGTTTTAGATTAAAATCTCACCTGCATATACTCAGAATTTCTGTGGTAAGTTACAACATGTATAATAAAAGGTTTGTTCGTTTGTACTGCACGAAGTTACACTGAAAACAGTTAGGTGTAGTTTTGCACAACGTCACGTGATGTGCAGTGTAGATTCGTGCAGAAAAAACTTTAGAGACAAACGAACGCAATTTAAACATGCGTGACAGATGATCAGTGCAGTTAACCTTGCTTTCATCCAGGTAAAAGCATAAAATAATGGATCCTACAAAAACGTATAGGTCTGTTCCATTTGACAGAATTTCAAGCTATGAACCGTTCAGATCATGCGCAGTATGAAATTTATATCCAATTTTGTAGCACTGCTCATGCTCAGTAAGATTTTGAACGGTTCAGAACTCGAAATCCTGACGAATGGAACGGACCTTATAATTATAACTGTACGGTGACGTTGATCCTGTGAATCAGTTCTATATTTTAAAATCACGTGAAAGTGAGCACTTATAATATTTTTAGTGTGAACTATTTTTATATTAATAGTTATTTGTATACCAAGACCTAAATTTAATTTATCTGTCAGTTAGAATGTGTACATTCAACTAGCGTCACATTCCAACTGACAGATAAATTAACCTTAGGATAAACATCGACCATTAGAAGTGAGATTTTTCAGGTTAGGATATACTGCACTTACTTGTTTGCACTTTAAACACCGAGCAAGAAAGTGCAGTCTAGAGTAACTTGGAACAGATTGCACTGGACAAACGAACGCGATCAGTGCACTTGCACTGTGACAAACGAACGCATTTTTCTGCACTAGGGCACATGGTGTGCACTGGTGTAGACAAACGAACAAACCTAAAGCTTCTTTTCTCATTGTGCGTAATTATCAACGCCCTTTTTAACACGTTTTACATTATCAAAAGTCGAAACTCTTTTATGTAACTTGTTGTCTAATTATTCATAACACGAAAGTGCCAGTCTTTCTTTATTGCGCAAACGTACTTCACTCCGTCGAGATCAAATGATTTGTGCATGAATCTATAAAGTTTATACCACATAAATTATGTTATACATATTACAATATTAATTAATTTTGCCTGAATTCACTTTGATTGACAGTAATGACAGTGCACTTCACTCATTGCCGCCAGTGCCCCGTAACCAGCGCCAAAGTGTCGACTTTTGGCGTTTTCTCGAGCACAAAAATTCAATGTAAATTTTTCAAAACGCCCAGGCCAGTTAAAACTCGCTTTTGAGTTAGAAGGCCATGTTAAAAACTAATAAAAATTGTGAAAATTCGCTACTTTAGTGTTTTCATTAAGTGTGATAATGAATTTTCATCAAATAAAGGCCGAGTCAATCCAATTTATGGAAATAAGTTATAATTTTCGAATGGTGGGGGTTAACCTATGGGTTAATACCGCAGTTACAGAGTAACTGGCGAAAATTCACCTAATATTTCCAATTCCAACTGTTTTTTATCCCTATAGATGAGAATAATTTGCGACAAGGATAGATATAAAAAAATACTAAATGCGTTACCTCTAGATATACGAAGTATGTTGATTTAGTACCTTAATGTCAGGTGATATAGGTTTAATTGAAAACACGTTTAGTTTACACGTTTTGTTGCAATTACTCACTTTTTATGCAAAGGTGTAGGGAAACTAAAATATTAGTAGAAATATTTTATAAAGCAGTTCATTTTGGGTATATACCCTCTCACTCTTTAGTAAATATCAATTCCTCTTTGTCTACAGGGAGTCTAACTACTAACACGTCATTGTGGAAGTGAAGGGAAGACTAAAAACTAAAAATGACAGAAGTATCAATGTTGGAAAAGTAAATAAATAGTTTGTTAACTGAATTTTAAATGAAATTTATTATGTTGATGTTTGACGGTAATTTATTTAACCTTATATGGTGGCTAACAGTAAAATCATTTCTTTTGTTGTGACTTTTTATATGTTTAAATTCTTTATATTAAGTGCATGTAAGAAATATGTTGGATTCTTCACCAGAAGACGAAGATTTTCCTGGTCGTTTATTACATCAGGTAAATAACTACAATGAAATGTTGTTTTTGTCTGTTGATAATTATTAAACAATTTTGTAGTAATTATACTTCAAAAAGCTATTAAAAATGTTAAAGCATCTACGTTTCACTGTTTGTTGGATATCTTCTTTAAAATAATAATTGTTTTTGTTTATTATGAATAATAATTATGTATCCTGAAGAAACTGTCACTGTACAATGAAACAAAGGTTATTAAAACTTGTCTGAAGAATAATTTGTTTGTTAAATGAATGTATTGTTTTTCTATCTGCAGGCAGCCTTATGGGATAATACAGAGCTACTGGAAGATCTGCTTGAAGGAGGCCAACACTTGTTTATAAATTCGCAAGATAGCTGGGGCAGAACTCCCTTGCACGCTGCCGCTATATCTGAAAATTCTCATTGCTTGCAAATATTATTGAATACTGGAGCAGACCCAAACATCCAATGCGGTCCACGGGGAGAGAATAAGGTTGAGTAAAAATTATTTCATAATATGTAGAAGGGGTCAGAAGTAAAAATGCATTTAAAAAGAAAATATATAACTCATAGTTGAAGAGTATCATTACTTGGAAAAATGATTCAAATAATAATAATCTTTCATTTTCATAGAAATCATTTTAGAAACACTGGATACGATTTAAATATCTCAGGCTGACGCTATTAATCACCGTCGTCTACGAAATCATAAATTAATAAATGCCCGATGATTTTTAAAAACCATGACCAAATGCACAGGTGATTATGTATACTTAAGGTGAGGATTTCGTGTTTTCTAGTTGGTTCTTATCTTACCTAAGCGATCGCTATCAATACGTTAAAGTAAAATTTAACTGTAACGGTACAGTGTCCGAGATTAATTCTTGCTTCTTACCAATAAATATTGACGTTACGCAGGGGTCAGTTTTAGGCCCAATTTTATTTCTGCTTTTTATCAATGACATTGTCTTGTTTATCAATCATGTCTTCATCATGTATGCTGACGATTCATCAGGAATTTTCTCAGGAAAGAATTTAGAAGATTTAGCGACGAAAGGTAACTTATTATTTAATGAACTAAATCAATGGTTCAATATGAACAAACTTTTCTTGAATCACACAAAAACGTCTATCACTTTTCGTTCTTCATATAACCAGAATTTAAAAATTAATTTACATCTGGACAGTATAAATATAAAACAGGAATCGTACGTAAATTTTTTGGGAGTTACTGTAGATGAGAATTTAAATTGAAAACCACACTGTATAAAACTTATAGAAAAACTAAGCACTGTATGTTGCTTAAATTCGTTTTTGGACATCATTGTGTTCTGTTGTTTTATTTTGCCCAAGTTCATTCAAGACACCTATATGGGATCCGCTTTTGGGGTAACTCAGTGTTATCTACAGATGTTTTCCTGGCTCAAAAGCGTATTTTGTGTTGCATAGCTAACATCCGATCAACAAAGTCCTCCATATTTTATTTCTTATAATATACTACCATTAGCTTCTATTTACATTTGAAACGGTCGCGAATTTGTTTATAAAACAAAAAGCATGTTCTTGTTGTAATTTTAATTTTAAAATAACAAATAAGCGGAAGCAATATCGCCACGGCCTCGGCAGTCCTTACGACGGTTTGTCAATAGGCAATATAACAGGGGTGGGCCATAAATTCTTGCAACACTGAGGGACTTTAAAATTTTTCTTGAGTTGAATATCATATAAATCTGTCATGCGAGTTTCGAATGGTCATCTGGTGTTCTTTAGAAATTGTACAATTTGACACGTTTAAATTTCTGTAAAAGGATACTACTATTGAAAACTAAACGGGCACAGGGCGTAACGGGAAATAACATGCTGATTTTTAATTGCTTCTAAACAAAAATCTGCCGTCGGGCGCCGAATTTCTCCTGTAAGCGGAAAATATAAAGATGTCAATAGGGTACTTGTAGTTAAGAAGTTGTTGTGAACTTTGAAAAGACAGCACACGTGGTCTGCACGGGGTGGTCGTTAAAAGCCTAGGAAAAAAAAACAAGACATTCCAGGAATCGGAGGGCGTTTATCCTTCTGAACGCAAAACAGCTCTATTGGTCAAGGGGTGTTTGAATTTGGGTTTCTGATAGGAGGAAGGGGAATTAATTTTGTTCAGCCGAAAGATGAAAATTAAAATTACGGACAGATAGCTCCGAGCTTTTAAAACGATCAGTCGTATTATTTGGTCTTGGCGAATTGCTTTGTACTTGTTTCTCTGATTTAGTTTTCACAGTAGAGTTAAATCATTTTATATCGGTACGCCTAAAATTCTAGTGTTTGAGAGGCAATTAAATAAAAACTAAACAAGTCGGTGTCGCGCCCGGTAAATAAATCGCGAGTGTATTTAACTGAGTGCAGTGAGTGTATTGGATTGTAATTTCGCGGACGCGGAGTTAGGTAATCTGACTTAATTTGTATTTTGTTCATTACATACTTGGTGGTATAAATTGTTTAAAAATCATTTTAATTCCCTCAGCCATTGGTGGTCATATAATCTGTAAACTTCAGTACTTGCTTGGCTTGTGCCATGGTTTTTTTACTAAAGTATTTTCATTTGCATTCTAACCGAGCTTAAGGGTAAATAAGTTGCACCCACATTAGTGGAGTTAGCTGACCTTTTGTTGTATAAATTATTAGACTAGTTTGATTGGCGTTCTGTAAGTAAATCGACCAGAGGCAGTCCAACGACACCTTCAAGCTATAGTGCGATCCATATACAGTGTACTCTTATAAAATTAGTTGATCCCTTTGGCGATTTTCTCTGTCAAGTTGGGAACTCTCAAGCAAAGGGTTTTCGATTTGCGCAGTGAAGTCGACTGTTTGCATCACTGGTCTAAGTCTAGATCTGCCGCTAAAATCATGTGTGACCAGCACAAGTTAATTCCCAAAATCAAGGCCAATTAGTTGCCGTTACGAGACTCGTAAAATTACGAGGCCAAACAATTCTGAATCACATTCATAGCCATCTTCTTAACCGAGCTTCTCTCACACCCTGTGTGTGGACCGAAGTGTAGTCCTTGTCAGGAGATTTGCGGGTTAATTAGAAGTAATTCGCTGAGAGACCGAAAGATCATAACTACCCATAGTAGAGTATCAAATAAAACGGTCAATTCTTGCCATTGCGTATAGGGTTATATAATCGTCGAAAACAACGCAATCAGAGGTTAACAAATGAAGTGAGAGTCACTGCACCTCCACCTCTTGGCGATAGGAGCGGTTGAGAATCTCCCCCTTCGCCGCGTTATTAGGTTAGAACAAATCGGGTCCTGCGCCTCCACAGGAGGCTGTCATGAAAAACTCCCGATTACTATTAATCCTCTCGCAAATTGATCGCCTGGGCGACATTTTGTATCACGTACTTCCCCAAATATCTGATTAATTAATTAATTACGATCATTAAGTAAGTACACTGTAGGCACACGGCCACACTGTACGCTGGTTGATCACACAGAGCGTCTTCGAGTACTATTGAAAGTGGTAAACACGAGTACCAAGACCAATCTAATTTTGAAACCAACTTAATTGTTAATGTAATTTGAATAACAAGGTCCACAACCATTGTTTGGGACAAGCATAAAACCACTAGCTGTGTAATTGAAAACAGTTAGTTCGTCACGAGATTCGAACGAGAACGCCATTAAACGAATTCTACTGTATTTCTTACAAAACCGTAATTTTTTCTTGTGTTCCTCTGTATTGAATTTTTAAAACGACAAGGTTTTTCCGCTCATTTTTCTAGACTGCAGTGCGGCTAGAAATCGGAGTTTTTTACCTTGCTTTTGCAATAAATAATTAATTAAATATAAGTCCGTATTTTATTTACACACAACCAATTCCGCAATCTCAAAATTATTACCGTCTCACCAGGATTCGGATCAGGGTGCTCCGACACAAGTAGAGTCCTTCACTAATTAGCGATCACGAGGCAATAATTATTGGAAGTTGTTTTGAAATATTGAAAGGGACACATCGGGGTATTTCTGAGAATAGGCAGAGCGTAGTAGTATTGTAGGGCAATAGGATTTTGGCAGGTAGAGGCGCAGTCTAGACGTTAGGGCATGAGGCAATAAAACCTGACCTTTTCAGAAATTCTGACCGAGCCGTACCCCTTCCGGGAATTACGCGTTAAATTCTTGCAGACAGCCAATTTTCAGTTACCAGTCAATTAATTCGTCCATAAATTAAATTTGTTTATTTCTTTGGACATTTTTATTACTATTTAGTTGTCTGCAAAAGTCAACAAATAAGCGTAGCACATCGGCGTGTTACACATTCTAGATTTACTGATGTATGTAGACACTAATCGGAATACCTTCTCGAAAAACCTACATTTCCATAATCATTATACGCGAAACCGAAATCATTACAGAATTCCCCTACAGCATACTAAGACAACTGTTAATAGCCCTTCAATTATTGGTCCAAAATTGTTTAACTTACCCCCTCTGCATCTAAAACAAATCACTAATGTCAATTCATTCAAATCTAAAATAAAAAAAATTCTAATGGATAACTGTGTCTATTCTATAAATTAATTTCAAGGATTGATGGCATATCTGTAATATGTACTTTGTGTCTTTCTCTGTTATTACTTTGTTTCATGTACAACTTTATATATTATATCTTAATTACAATAATTTATATACTGCTGGTGATTATTTGTACAGTATTATACTTAAATGTCTCTTCTGACTTGTCCGCCTTTTTACAATTAGTGTAAATTTGGGACCAATAAAAATTATTATTATTATTACTGTTATAGGTACCTAAAACCTACAGTTTGTGAGATAATTCTGGTTTTCATTTTGCTTCATGATTTTTGTTATTCTTAGGGTGCCATGTAATAATAATAATAATAATATATATATATTTCCCAGCAGACATTACATCTATAATGGGACATATCAAGTGTAGCAGAAAACATGTAAGTTAATATTATTAGAAATAACATTTGCAACATTGCCTATTCTTTCAAATCTTTCCTTTAATGTACCAAAAGTCTTTGCATATGGCTGTCTTCTATCAGGAAATCGTTGAATATAAATTTTACAAGCTAAGGGAGTCATTCTAATCAGGGTTGTAAGTTACAACTTGATATGATCCTACTTCCGAGTATTATCGAGACTGCACAACGTTGTATCCCGTTACCACCGAACATTGCCGAGATTGGAGCTTCGTACCAGTTGCTAAGGAGGTACCACCGTTGCTAGGTTGCAAATCTGATTAGAATGACCCCCTAAAAGGCAATTTTGTTGACATTCATAGCACCCTAAAAATGACAAAAATCATGAAGCAAAAGGAAAACCATAATTATCTCACAAACCGTAGGTTTTAGGTATAGGACTTTGTTTGGCAAAAAGGTAGCAAATTTAATTCTATAGTATTTCCAGCCGATAGAAAGACAGATTCATGACATATTGTAAGTTTCAATGCGCCAAAACATTGCATATCTGTATGTATTTCATGGCGTAGGAATACAAGGTGCGGGTTGTTTTTCGAATAGCCGACTTAAAAGCATCAATGATTGACAATTTGGACTGTGTATGTTAGTAATATTGACCTTTTTTTAGATTGGCGCGAAATTTAAAATCTGTCTTTCTATCGCTGGAAATACTATACATCGGTCGATGATTTTACTTACGGGGTGTTCCATAAGAAAAACTTGAAATATTTCACTTCTAAATTCAGCAGAACTGCCAGCCATCAATAATCTAAGTAGTCTTCAGGTTTGTTTAATATAGTGTTACTTAGCTTAAAGTATGTGTAATTACACGTTGATAACTGATAATGAAGACTCTTCAATTAAGCAAATTAAAAGCAATTTAATAAGGGACTACATTTAAGATGTTTCTTCGTTGACGGCATTTATCTCGGTAAATAGGTACTAGGTTTAGGTATAGAAATGTGTTAATAAAATATTTTCCAAATTGATAGATCTATCAGAATTCGTAATAATATATAGGGCATTCCATTTGAAAAATTGTATATCTAAACACAGTGACATCAAAACAATAAAGGTGGCTTTTGCGTTAGCCTCTTATTCATTAAATAACAATCATAACATCAATTTGATTTTGATAACACCAAGATTTTAACTTTTAAAAGAAATGTAAAGAATAGACTTTTTTTTTAGAAATGGTACATATTTAGAAAGATGAAAAGTCTGTTAATTTTAAATCTGACATTGAAAATATCAATAATTTCTATGCACACTTCATAAATACATTAAAAAATTACTTTTAATTAATTTCAATTTCAATTCGATTAGTTTTAGGGTTTTGTCAATCCTTCGTGCTTTTTAACTTTTTAGGTTTAAGTTAGCTATACTGCAATTGACTTATTCCACATCACTGTTTTTTCTTGTGCACACATTTGAATTGTTCTAACGTCGAAATTTGTTGTCCAATTTATCTATCTCTAGTTGTAAGTACATATTAATTATGATTATTTTACTCTTCTTCATAAAAATTGTAGTAACCTCCTGATGATGTTGCAAATTACATCGAAATATTGAGGCATTATTAAATAAGGGAGTTGCCTTTTAATTGATGTCCACGAGACCACATCCCCGTAGATTTTTTCATTTCTCTAGTCGTCTTTAATATCTATAGAATCCCATTCAATTTGGAACATTAACGATGTGTATATTGATAACAGGATGAGGTATCTTACGTTAAGGCCGTTTTACACCAAAGCTAGTATACAGGATGCTGCATTGATGAACGCAACATAGGAAATCCCATGTTAATTTAGAGGTGTTCAAGTATTGGCTTTCTTCTATTCTATTCTGCGGTGTTTCGACATTCTGAAGGACCACATCTTGACAGCGAATTATGACATTGTTGCAATTACTGAAACTTGGCTGACACCTCAAGTAACAGACGACGTTTATATATTCCAGGTTATAATTTTATTAGGTATGATAGGTCGGATGGGAGACGTGGTGGTGGAGTGGGGATCTACCGGGTGTTCTTTTACTGTATGCAAATATTTAAACCTGTAATACATAACCATAAATGGCAACGATTGAACTTATATGTCCTTAACAAAAGTTTTACACATTTCGAGAAAATCGCAGTTGAAAATCGGGCAAGAATTAATCGCACGTCTCTGAGGTAGGTCAAGAAAAGGAAATTTTATTTCGACCGCAGAAAGCATCTGTTGCAACAAAAAACAGAACTGCAATCGAGCAGTGACCTAGTAACCTTTGCCGAGTTCGGGCGGCTAATAAAAGCATTTTTTTTTCACGTCACAGTTTAGTTTGTGAAAAGTGATTGAACGAGTTAAAGCTATTACTATTACTACGATTACTATTTTTTGTGCTTAGTATGTACTTTTTAAAATGCCGCAATTCACGAACGGCGAGAGAATTCATCTACGGCGAAGCTCGACCAAATACTGAAGAAGCACGGCGGATTTATGGAAACACATTTCCAAATCAACGCAAGAACATTTACAGCTAATGTCCCCGCATTTACGCGATTATGAAACGTTTCGTATGTGTGTGTCGCTAATGATGGATGCCACTTTGAACAGTTGTTATAAACATTAATAAATTACTGTAGTGAACGTTTGAATGTGTTCTTCCACACAGATATTATTCGGTGAGTGAGTGCGCCTTTGCATATTAGTCACGCCGGCGATGTTTATTGCCTACGATCAGCGAAGTAGGTTCCGTAAGTTTTTTGTTGTTTCATGACCGTCGTATAAGGGGCGGATAAAATAATTTTCCCCCGTTATGAAATTAAAAAAAAATTTCCGTGTTCTATGTGCTCTCACGGTAATGTGGTTAAAATTTTTGCATTTAGTTTACAAACACCCTGTATATTAAGGTAATTGTTAAATATTATTTGATCCCTTACACTGATACATCACATTGTGCAGAGATTCTACAACTTCAATTAATTTCTTCTAAAGTCAAGTTAGGCATCATTATAATTTATAGATCACCCTATACTGATGTTGCCGAATTTATTTCAAATCTTAATAATGTGCTTTCCCATTTAGTCTGTACATCACATGAGATATTATGTCTAGGATATCTGAATACAAATTTGCTCGATATCAACAGCAGAGCAAGCACTCTCTTGGTTGATCTCTTAGATTCCCTGGGGCTGAAACAGATAGTTACGGAGCCTACTAGGGTTGGTGCAACTGGCAGGTCCTGTTCTCTTCTGGATGTGATGGTAACTTGTGATGATGTTACTATCGCTGATGTTTCGGTTTTGGACCTACATATCAGTGACCATTTCTTAACTAATTGTACGTTATCCATGGAGTGCAGAGGTGAAGCACCTAAAGAGCGAATTTTTCGAAGTTTTCATAACTTTAATTACGATCATTTCTTGTTTGATCTGCGGCAAATCCCGTGGTCTCACATATTCGATATGAATAACGTGCATGACATGGTTGAATTTTTTAATGAGTGTATCCGTATGTTGTTTGATTTGCACGCGCCACTCAAAAAATGTTCTTTTAAAAAATCGAAACCACCATGGATAACGGACAACGTTCAGGTTATAATGGCTCTTACGGACAAGGCACTTGCTAGGGCTAAGAAACTCAAAACTGCAATGGACTATTATAAAGAAATTAGGAACTTTAGCTTCTATCCGCAAGGAAAAGAAAGCATACTCGGTGCATTGTCTGAACAACAACAGTAGGGATATATGGAAAAAAGTGGAGTCCTTGAACATTTATCTTGAACAGCAGTTATTAGATTTTTACACTTATAATAAAATGTACAAGTTCGTTCAACAATTAACATTTTCCAAAGTTTCTAAAGATGATATTTTTAGAATTCTGAACTTATTTAAAACAAGATCTGCTGGCCACGACGCGACGGCGTAACTGTTCGGATGCGCTCATTCTATGCTGTCCATTCCTTCTGCCATATTTCACCTTCATAGTCAACTTTTGTTTACTGAATAATGTATTTCTAGACTCCTGGAAGAAATCTGTGGTCATACCGTTACCCAAAAATAAAAAATCTTCGGATTTCAAAGATTTGCGTCCCATAAGTTTACTTCCTATTTTTTCCAAAATCTTGGAGAAGGTTATTGAGTCGCAGCTGCGCAACCATCTACATCAGTATGGCATACTTCCTATTACACAATCAGGATTCTGGCCAGGTCACAGTTGTGAAACCGTTCTTCTTCACCAAAGCTTTCGATTCTATTAATCACAATTTGCGATCTTAAGTTTTATCGGAGTAAGTGAATCGGGTATATATTATGTGTTTTTTTAAAAATGCCATAAGGGGTGGCTGTGGAAAAGAAAATTCATGTCTTAGCTCTATTCATTTACTCTAAATTTTCAGATTTGGCATGTGTTAGATGCCAAGCTACGACATGAGTTTTAATTTTCATGGCCAACCTTTATGGCATTTTTAAAAAAACACATGTTATTTTTTAAATCTTATCTTTCTAATCGCACCCAGCAGGTTAAGTTACATAGGGCCAGTTGTACAAAGTCGGTTTAAAGTCAAGTTGAACTGAACCAGGTTCAAACTAAACAAATGCATTCGTAAATAAAATTTGATGCGATTTTGTTCACTTTGAACCCAACTCAGTTGAACGTCAGTTTAAACCTCCTTTGTACAACTGGCCCATAATAATACACAGGTATTACTCAAGGAAGTATCTTGGGGCCCTTGCTCTTTATCATATACTGTCTGTCTTATGAAAAACGCACGACACTGTAACTCTGTTATTAATGATCCGATTTCAATAATTCAAAAAGCACATAAGACTAGTTTAAAAATACTACAAAAGGATAGCATTTTAGATTTTTTATATATGACATTTTTGTCAGGCGATAGTCAACTTTTTTTTTTTTCAAATGGCGGCAGATATTTTTTGTTACTCAGTTTGATAGAGATTTATTTTCTGAATTCAATTATTTCAAAGTCGATTTCGAAATATCAAATTTTTTTCAAGTCTTCTAAATTTCTGACGGTTAGGAACTTCTCTATTAGGAAAGCTAGCTGCGTAAAGGCGCTCAGCTTGACCAGAATTTTTGTGGCACTCGAGAAACACTTGCACCATATCAGTTTTATTTATTTATTTATACTAGTGCGCCCAACAGTAACACCAAAGAGGGACACAAAATAAAAGATACAAAGTACAATACATAAAGTACAATACAAGTAGGTACTATAAATACAATGCAATAAAAAGAATTAAAAAATAATTACAGTACATATCTGGAGCCTATAAATATATCAGAAAAATACTTGTCGGCACTTTTACACATTTGCTCGACGGGACTGCACTTCATGACATTAGTTCTGCATTTCCTGGTGTAGAAAGTGTTGTTGCTTCTAGAGGAGATTCGCGGCACAACAAAATAAATGTTACCAAGGAGGCATGAACAATCAATTTTGTGATGTAACAAGTTATAGAGGAAATTTGCTCCACATTCTTCTCTACGCGCCTGCAGAGACTGAAAGCCGTGTTCTTGCATCAAAGAATCGTAATCAACATTACGGATGGGATATTCATTAAATTTTTTAAAGCTGCAATATTTTAAGAAACGCCTTTGGACGCGTTCAATATTCATTTGGTGGCTGGTGTATAGAGGTCGCCATACTATAGAAGCATATTCTAATTTACTACGGACCAGAGAAAAATATAGACAATATAATACTCGGAGATTAGTGAAGCGTGCAGAGTTACGTATGATAAAGCCTAGTGTTCTGGAAGCAGCAAGGCAGATAGAGGAGATGTGAATATTGAAGCTGAGATGTTCATCAAAGGTAACACCGAGATCTTTAATAGATGACCGGGAGTGAAGAGCCTGATTGCCAACATGATATGTAAATAGAGTTTTGACTTTCTTCCTAGTATAATGCATAACGAAACACTTATCGACGTTTAGTTGCAGATTATTCAGGGTGCACCATTCACTAAGAGAATCTAAATTATTTTGCAAGGTTACAGCGTCCTGGACAGAATTTATCCGCTGGTAAATCTTGACATCATCTGCGTAAGCAAGAGCAGAACAAGTGAATAAATCGAACAAATCATTCACAAACAATATAAATAGTAATGGTCCCAAATTGGAACCTTGAGGTATTCCAGATGTAGAGATAAACTCGGTGGATCGAAAACCGTTATATGATACATAGTTTACTCTGTTGGTGAGATAAGACTTCATAAGCTCTAAGAGATTAGAATTAAATCCAAAGGATTTTAGTTTTGTCAAAAGGATGCCATGATCAATCTTGTCGAACGCTTTAGATAGGTCGGTATATATGACATCCATTTGAATCAAAGAGTCAATAGCATCGCAGATATCTTGCGTTATACAAGCCAAATTCGTGGTCGTCGATCTTCGTTGCATGAAGCCGTGTTGAAGAGGCGAAATTTTGGAATTCACTGAAGAATATACTTTTGAATAAATGATTTGTTCGAATACCTTAGAAAAGTTGGAGAGTATGGAAATTGGCCTATAATTCCGCACATCAGCAGGATCATCTTTTTTATGGACAGGACAAATCCGAGCAATCTTCCAAACACTAGGAAATGTATTGGTTTTTAGGGCCAGATTGAATATAATCTTTAGTGGGATGATTAGTGCATGCCTACAATCTTTTATAAGAAATGAAGGGACTTGATCATCGCCAGACGAAATCTTACTATTAATTCTGGAGATACTTTCCAAGATATCACTGTCGGTAACATTTGTTAAAGTAAATGTTTCACAAAAAATACCAAATTCAGTATCATTATCGTTGTTGACGCCGTTATTTATTGAGGAAGAGTAAACACCAGAAAAATGATCAGCAAACATATTGACAATTTCATTAGGACAGTCATGTTCAGAGGTATCGTTATGCATTCGAGAGGGAATACGAGAAGCGCCCTTTTTAAGACGCACATATTGCCAAAAGAATTTTGGATCAGAAACTAATTTAGACTCCGCCTGGTTCACATACGAATCATAAGCAGATTTAATTAAGTTTTTACAAAGGCGTCTGAGTCTACTAAACTCATTATAGTAATATATACAGTTAGTTGATTTCCACTTACGATGGTAATACAGTTTAAGTTTAAGATTTCGCCTAATCTCATGAGTAAACCATGGTGGGAAAGAGCCATTCTTAGAGCGAGCGTAGAAAGGAACAGATAAATCTAGCAGAGAATACAGCTTATCATAAAAAGCATTAACACAATCATCTATATCGTCAAAGCGACTTAAGTCAGACCAATCAGTGTTAAGGATATCATTATACAACATTGGGAAATTTGCCTTACGGAAGTTGTAACATTTGTTGTTGTTAGTTGGAAAAGAAGAATGAGGATGGAGAGATGAAGTTTTGATCTCAATCGATAAAGGTGGATGGTGTGGGTCCTCAGGAACTAAAGGAGACAATTCACGCTGAATAGTGATATTAGAATTAAAATTTGAAAGTACAAGGTCTAGCAGTACACCACGACCATTCAGTACACTATTATGTTGGGTTAAATCAAGCATAGCAGAGAAGTTATTTAAGGTTTCAAACTTTGAATTTCCTGTGGTACTATTAAGCAGCTGAGGAATGTTAAAATCGCCAATCAATAAAATTGTATGATCAGAGAGAACAATACCCAAATAATCAAAAAAGGCTGTCAGATCATCAGGTTTGGTATCAGGAGGGACATAGAGAGATACAATGTATATGGTATCAGAAGCAAAAGAGCATTTGCAAATTATAATGTCAATTAAAGGCACAATAGAAGCAAAGTCAGAAGTGTCGAGCATTACGCAATGAAGATCTCTACGACATGCAAATAGTACGCCACCACCAGTAGTACAGTTCACACGTTCGAATTTTCTATCAGACCGAAACACAATGAAAGAATCAGGAAAGAGTTCACTGGTATAGATTGAGTCATTGAGCCAAGTTTCAGTTATAATAATGAAATCATAGTGACAATCAGAACTATTACAATAAAACTGATGCGTTTTGGTACGGAGACCCCTGGTATTTTGATAATAAATATTGACACACTCTATTTCAGGATAACTGTTGGGCGAAATTAGTTTCCCTGGTTGATTTTAATGATAGTTGGAATACCTGATTTATATTTGATACGAAGATCAGTTTCACCATCATTAATTCGTTGTTGTAATTCAGCCTTAACAGTCTTATAGAGTTCTAATTGCATTGGTGTACGATCCTGAGACAAAAATAAGTTTGGCAAAGCGGAATTTTTGAGCTTAACACTATTACGTAGAGCAGTTGTTACGCATGCTGCAGAATCAAGTTGAATTTTGATGGGTCGACGTCTATCCTTGGTAGGATCAAACTTACCCAAACGAGATGTAGACATTACATTAGTTTGAACATTAAAGGCCCGCACAGAACATACGCGCATTAGACGCGAAGGAAGCTTCTCGACGACAAATAGAAGGTGATCCAACGCCAAGTAGGTATGCATTTATGCAGTATGCACAGAATAAACGCTCGCTTGACGCGCGGCAGACGCGGAAAAGTTGCAACAGTTTCTACTTTTACGTCGGTGACGGGCTGGAGGACTTCGTTCGCGTCTAATGCGCGTATGTTCTGTGCGGGCCTTTAGAATTGTTAGGACGTTTGCGGCAAGATTCAAATCTTTATCAGTTTGATCCTTTTTAGAGTAGGCATTAGTTAGTTCATCGCTGCCATATAGAATAAGATTATACTTGCGTTTTTCGCGTTCCGAAACTTCATTAACCACTTTCTCCATCTCAAATATTGATAATGAATTAGCAGGAGCTGGGTTCAACGTTAGTTTTAATGTAGCAATTTCATTTTGTAAAGCAATAAGAGCAGCTTTTAAGCTATTGATATCGCTACCGACATTCTTGCAGTGATCACAAGACCAAGTTATGCTAGGATCAGATCGTATTTGCCGGGCAAGAGAGCTACTGATTCCAATGCAATCAATAAGATAATTTTTCTTACAGACACAACAAGCAACGATTCGATGTGGCTCGGAAAGCTTGTTACAGCAGGCGCAGTTAACCATAATGTAATTAAATGTAACTTAATGATGTAAATTAAATGTACAGTAACAGAAAAATAAGAGGGATAAAGGGAAAGAAAAAAAAAGAAAACTCTTCTGCACCAGCGGGGTCCGTCGCGGTGACTAACCACAGAGGCGAAAATAGACCACGGAGTGCAGGGGAAGTAGGATACAAAAGTATAAAGCAAGAGAATGTATATATAATAATAATGTATAATAACAGTATTAGTGATATTTAAAATAAAATAATTGAGAATTTGAAAATGTTTTCAAAACGGCTAATACCTACGCGCGTAGAAAGAAAAGATAGGTAAAAAACTTACTGAGCCTGCAGCGAATAACAATTAAATTCACAAAAACACAATTAACTGGACATCCACTTTAGATATCAAACTAGAACTTCAACATCGAGATGCTTACAATGTATACATAGTACAGTAAATTTTTGATCAAAAAGCCACAACTAAATTCATAAGAAGCCGTAAGTAAACAACGGAGCAGAAAATAACACGTGCATTGTATTGTGTTGAGAATTTTGAAAAGTTAATTGATTGTTATCCATAATGAAATAATAATGGTATAACAAAATAATAAAAGACGGACAAATAATACAAAAAGAATAAATGAAAACAAGTTGACAGGTAAATACTTAAATCGTAAAAGATAGTTACTGTTTTGTGCAATTTGATAGGAATCCAAAGCATATTTGAAAATTTTATTAAGAAAACAATTTCCATTTCTCAAAAACATTCTACAAAAAAATATCAAGTTGAAATAAATCGTTGAATTCCGAAAATAAATCTCTATCAAACTGAGTAAAAAAATATATCTGCCGCCATTTGAAAAAAAAAGTTGACTATCGTCTGACAAAAATGTCATATTTAAAAAAATCTAAAATGCTATTGTTTTGTAGTATTTTTAAACTAGTCTTATGTGCTTTTTGAATTATTGAAATCGGATCATTAATTACAGAGTTATAATGTCGTGCGTTTTTCATAAGACAGACGGTATACCTGTAAGGTATTGAACAATTTGCGTATAAGTAAATTCCATTATTCTTGAGCCATTTTAACTATTGTGACACCGTATATGGGCCGTGTCTCGATAATGATGTTCAGAGAATTCAGCAGGTTCAGAATTCTTGCCTCCGCTTTATCTACGGAATTCAGCGTAGGGATCATATTTCTCATACTTTACACTGGGCCAGATGGCTTAATATGTGCAGCCGGCGTTAGCTGCACTGTAGTGTACTATACTATAAGATCTTGTTCAGCAAAATCCCAGCGTATCTCTACGACAGGCTATCTTTTAGAACGGATGTACACAACATCAATGTTAGGAGTAAGGGTTTGCTTACTCCTCCACTCCACCGCTCTTTTCCGCAGATCTTTCTCCTTTAACATTGTGAACATTTTTAATAATCTCTCAAGTAATTTAAAATCTTTGCCTTTACTCAAATTTAAATATAGTATCAAGGTGCATCTGCTCTCATCACAAAGTGTCGGTGGCCCTTAGAATGTCGTGGGAGCCTCAGTTTCTCAATTTGCTAACTAGGTAATTAATTACTTAATTTATCATTATTGGCACTTGTGCCCATTTTGTATTCAACTATCTTAGTCATAGTTTTCATTTATTCTTGCAGCTAAAAGCGTTTCAGTTACTTTAATTTTAACCTTAGCATAGCTCATGTATCTAACACCACAATAGCATTATACTTTTCTTTTGCTCGCATTTCGAGCGTCGCCATATTACAATTACAATCATCTCTTTTTCATGTTACCCAGGCGGGAAGGGTAAGACCAGCTTTATTTATTATCTGACTCTCGGTCCTTTTGACCCATATACGTGTATTTTGTATTGTATGAAATGTTTTTTATTTGAGGTACCAATAAATGAATTATTTATTTATTTATTCATTTACTTATTTTACAGCAAAATTTCATTTAGGTTTTTTAAAGTACTCTTCAAGATGAATCTGTTTGTGCAGTTTTAGAATTTTTCATTTGCTCAGTTTCAATTTTTTTTTTAAAGATTCAGTAGCCAAATTCAATTAATATGAAACTATCAGCACGGCCTTCATTAGTGGATGCTAAAATTAATGATTGGAAAACATCAAAGTAACTTGGCTTTATTTCTGTCAAATTTTATAAGTTGCTTTATTATATTTTAACATTCACTGATCAAGGCCGTGGTGATAGTTTGATATAAAATGAATTTGGTTACTGAATCTTTTTAAAATATTTTGAAACTGAGTGAATGAAAAATTCTCAAACTGCATAGATTCATCTTGAAGAGTACTTTAAAAAACCTATATGGAATTTTACTGTAAAATAATTAGGGAAGCCCATATTTGAAGACCTCTAAATTAACATGGGATTTCCTATGTTGCGTTCATCCATGAGCACCCTGTATAGGAAGTTCCTCATGTAACATCGGACGAACTCGACGCCTTTTGGCTAGTGACGTATAACGAGAGGAGCGGCTAGAGACAGGATGACTCCTTTGCCGATTGTTCACGATAATTCACGATCCTTAGGACGGAATTTTAAAACAATTTGAAAGTAGTAATAATAACTTGTTTAAAGTGTGTTGAAAATTTTTAACAAATTAATAATTCATTTTTTTATAAAAAATTATTTAGAAGCTTGTTCGTGTCAAGTCATTGAACTATGCAGTAAAATTATGTTGCCTTTATGAAGCCGGACTTTAGTGAATTAGAATAAAAGTTTACATGCAAAAAATGTTTATGAATTCGAATTCCTATTACGGTGATCAATTTGTTAATTATAAATAACTAGTATTAATTGGTATCTGATAATACTATTCTATTGATTATAATTATTACTCATTTTAATTTGATTGCACTGTTCCACTAAATAAACTTAAATAAATACAGTGTAGTCTCTATAACGTAAACGTCCCGTAACATGAGCACCCCTAAACATGAACACCTGATTTGGATTCTTTGCAATCTGTATGTTCTAAAACGTGAACAACATTAGTATTTAATATTCTAAAACGTGAACAAAATTAGTTAAATTTAAACATTTTGTAGGGAAAGAGTTTTTGTTTATATTTTTTAATAAAGATTGTTTCATGAATATTCGAGGTTTTTTCAATACTTACTCTAAATATGTATAATAAAATTATACGCGTGAATCATAAGCAAATATGTAATTAGTATCCAAAACGTGAATATTTCGAAAACGTGAACACCACTGTCCTTAATTAGTTCACGTTTTCGCGACTACACTGTAATTGTTTCTCTAAGTCTAATATAATATCCTCATGCAGAAAATTATTTATTAGAGAAGTAATATCAAATTAACGTTATTAACAATATGAGTGATATGCTGTTGGCTGGGAGATAATTGCAAAAAGTGTTGGTTTTCTTTAGTCAACAGCCTTTATTAAAACAAGGTGGATGGCATTTTCAACCCTTTTTATAAATTAAAAATAAAATTTTAATTAGTAACATTACATTTTTTCAATGAAATTGAGGTTATTTTCTGTGTCAAGTGACATTTGTAAATAAAGTAAGTGTATTGGAAAGGGATGGGAAAATACTCAATACAGGTAATAATAAATACTAAATATTATATCTCCAATTAGTCTGTCATACGTGAGTGTTCAGTCACTCTCGTGTTACTCTTTTTTACTATCACATAGTGACGAATATTAGATGAGAGTCAGCCGAGCACTCACGCTACATCCTCCTTTTTTTCTTTATTAAAAAGAATACAGAATACAGATTATTGTTGAAAATAAACCAAAACAAGTATAACTGACATATCGAACTTAAACAATATGAGATAACTAATAGAGCTGTGTCAATCGTGATTGATTCGATCATTTGATTGCAATCATACAAAAGTATTGATGATTGCATTCGCTATTGTATAAATGTGTCGTTCATCAATTCAATCAAATGATTGTAACGGTGATTGCAATCATATCATTCCATTCACTCTTACGCAATCATTTGAATTCAATCAAATGATTGTAATGGTGATTGCAATCATAACATTCCATTCACGCTTACACAATCATTTGATTGAATTGGTCAATAATACATTCGTAATAACTGGTATTTGATGAGATGAATGAATGATTACCGACGATGAACGAATGCTTTTAGATCGTGTAACACTTGAAGCGAAATATGTATAAGAAACGAAATTAATATTTCTCTCAAAAAATAAATAAAATGTCGATAGAAGCAAACGATATTACCACATTAAGTTTGTCTCACGTCTTACATTGCACGCGTTTCGATTAAGAATGGTAAAGGTTATTGCCGTTATTGGTTAATCATTCGCACGTTGCATGATGGTCGCATGCAGCGCCCCCAAGACCGAGATCGGCACGTTGCGAGATTGATTGACTACACAATCAATCGTTCTTTTCAATCACAATCATTCTTTTCAATCAATCATTTTTTTCAATCATCGTTCTTTCCATTCAATCATTCTTTACAATCAACCGTTCTTTACAATCAATGAACGATATGATTGATCGGATCAAATGACCGAATCTTTTTTCATATCAATACTTGAATGATCGAATCTTTGAAAATGAACGATTGACACAGCTCTAATAACTAATACATTGAACAACCATTACCAAAACTGCCTAAAACAAGAGAACGAACATATATTCATTATTTATATTGATAGTCACGCGCATCCAGAACGGCTTTCTACGAATTCTGGCGGGTCTCGGTTCTTGATTAATTTCCTGTATGTCATTTCTTTCTTGATTAATTTCCTGTATGTCATTTCTGTTTTCACAATCAATATTTAGCTCATTTTTATCATGTTCTATCTTGTCCTCTTCTATCTTGTCATCTCTTATTGCCGGATCATTTTCGTTACCAGTTTTACCTTCTTCTTTTATATTTTGAGGAATGTTATATTTTATTTCAGAACAAACGTAATGATTATTATCTTTTCCAATTGGGGCTGGGATAAGGTGCCATCTATTTCGCCTTACTATTCCCTTTCAGTTTTTATGTAGTAAGAATTTGGGAGTTTACAACGTTGTTCTACCTTACCGTAAATTCTTAGATCTGATATCCAAACCCTGTCCCCATGTTTAATGATGATAAATTTCGTGAACGATGTCTCTTGTCGTAATTTTGTTGTTGCTTATTCTTTATTGCTTTTTCTTTAATCTGAACTTTTTTGTTTATATTACAAAATGTTAGTTTCTTTTGCATACAGGGTAATGTAGATCTGATTTGACGAGAGAACAGCAATTGTGATGGACTAAATCCATTTTCAAGAGGCGTAGTTCGGTAGGCTAGCAATCCCAAGAATATATCTTCAGATTCTTTTAATATTTGTTTCGCGATTTTCACAGTAACTTCAATTTGCCCATTACTTTGTGGGAAATAAGGGGAACTGGTAATATGTTCAAATCCATAGCTTTGAGAAAATCTGCTAAATTCTCCCCTGAATTGTGGTCCGTTATCTGATCTTACTGTTGATGGAATCCCATAACGTGCAAATATTTTTTTGCAAATTTCAATAACGATATATGCGTCACAAGGCCCCGCAAGGAAGGCAACAGGTCTGTTTGTTTGTATTGCTCGGAGTTACTCTAAAAACTATCATATGAATTTGAAGTTTTTTCAGCACGAGATACACGGTCCGTAAACTATAACGGTTACCTCATGTCGGCAGTTTGTGACGTCAGCTATAGACCAGTCAAAGCCTGCTTGTTGAAGTTAAATGCAGTTTTGATCAGTTGTCAAAAGGAAAATGACACTAAAAATCGTATCTGTTGAAGGTGAAGCATTTGAATGGTCAGTTGCACCAAACTCTTAAGCTGAGCTTAAATTTGAGATTACCCAACATTGTGTAAGTCATATTTTAAGTCTAAAGTGACGCACAAAGTTAAGTTGAGCATAAATGTTTGATGCAACTAGTCATAATTGACAATATTTTATCGTTATCTTTACTGTTTACGTTCTCAGTGCCGGGCAATTGTAGACTAGTCTTTACTCTCATTAATAAAAAATAAATAGTAATATGGTTTAAAAATTCGTTTTAATACAAATCTTCTGACAGTTAGACAAAATTCCTGGAATTCGGTGTGCAATCTGAACTTGTACTAATAGTAAACACAAAAAGATTTTCATCGTACATCGTTAATATTGATGTGACAATAATGCAAAAATCAGTCTAACATCGATTATTCGTATAAAAAAGGGCCGTGAATAGACTTAAATTGCCCATCTGATCGTGAGTGACATTTTACCATATTTATTATTATCACTGACTGAAATTTACCAGGCAACTTATAATTTTAACTTTAGTAACCATGGAAATGGCGAGTAACGTCTATCGGTGACGTTGTGTTGCTGTTGGTTACAGGACGGATGAGGCAACCGTTATAGTTTACAGACCGTGCACGAGATATAACCTGTGAGCAATTAAAAATCAGATTAGAGTCGGCGGTACAAAGAAAAAGTATGTCTGTTAGTAACGCGGGTTAGGCTGATCTGACAGTTCATGAATGTATTAGGTTAATTAATTCAGTTAATCACAGACATACATTTTCTTTGCACCGCCTACTCTAATCTGATTTTTATTTTGCTCACTTTTTACAAATTTGACTGAAAACTATACGTGATAGCTTTTAAAGCCCGTTCACAATGACTTAACGTAAGAAAATTAATCACTTAATAAAAGTTGGAAACACTGTTAGAAGTGTAAGCGTACTAATTGGCTAATTCTATTAATTTACGTTTCTTAAGTTGACAACTTCCATTTTTAGGTTAACTCTGTTAAGTACAATCAATCAATAGTGTTCTAAAACAGTTTAGTGAGTGTAGTCTTTGAGTCCTCTAGTTGAGCAAAACAATTTTGTCCTATATTAACCTGGACAACCACTAACAGTTCGCAAATATTTGCGCATGCAAAGAACAAGAAATCCCTTCATTGTGAACACATAAATTAACACACTAATTTCCTTAATTTAATTTTCTTACGTTAAGTCATTGTGAACGGGCTTTTAGAGTAACTCCGAGCAATACAAACAAACGGACCTATGGTTAATAACGACTCCTGTCAATGAAACTACATGAAGGCGAAGACGTCAGAGATTTTTTGTCCGAATTTATGGATATTGTAGATATATTACAAGGTATGGAAATTGAAATTAATGGCGATCTCCTAACGGTGATGCTTATTCATACCTTGCCAAGTAATTTTGACAACTTTTGTTGTGCCATATAATCTCGTGACAACCTCCCTGACATTGACACATTGATGGTAAAGATCATCGAAGAAAATGAGGCCAGGCAACACAAGAACGAAAACGCCGAATCAGGAGCCTTGTTCATGAAACAGCGTCCCGGCACCAAAGTGCCAACAAATAGCGCTACCGGAAGTCGACGACATGATGATAGCAAACCATCAGCAGCTCCACGAACTAGAATCAAATGCAACTACTGCGGAAAGAGAGGCCACAAGCTGCTAACTGCTTTAAGAAGAACAAACCCGAGAACCATCGAGCAAATGCAGTGGATAATTTATTTTTCGCGACAGTAACTCGAGGGTTACTTCATTTGGTGCCGTAATAAATCAAGATTGGTGTTTAGACAGTGGGTGCACGTCCCATCTGTGCAAAGACTTAAATCTATTTACAAACTCACATAACATAGATAGTGGTGTTAGATTGGCTAGCGACGCGATTGCGAAAGCAACGGCAAAAGGTGATGTGCGCGTAAAGACCTCCGACGGCAATCGGAGCAAGGTCTTCACACTTCAAAATACATTACATGTGCCGGACATACGTACAAATTTATTATCCGTAGCCAAAATTGTAGATAAGGGACATGAAGTGTTGTTCACTAAAAAACGCGCATTTGTAAAGGATCTTGATGGCAACGTGAAGATTGTAGCAGACCGCAAAGGTGACCTATTCTTCTTACACGAAGGACCAAATACGGCGTGTTCGGTATCTACCAGTTCACCAAACGAAGCAATGGAGTGGCATCGACGATTGGCACACTTAAACTGGAAGGACATGACTCTGATGCTCCGAAACAGAGCTTCTTCCGGAATGAAATTCAACATCACTGCAGGACTTCCTCAGTGTGATACGTGTGCCATCGGTAAGCTAACGAGCACCCCGTTTCCCAAGCGAAGTGAAAGATCGACCACCCTGTTGGAGATTGTCCATAGTGACATTTGTGGACCTACGTGAAATAAATCTCATGGAGGTGCCAGATATCTCCTTACCTTCATGGACGACTCAGTCGCTGGACGGAAGTTTACTTTCTTCGGGAAAAATCTGAGGTCAAAGCAAAGTTCTTGGAATATAAACAATTTGCAGAAACATACACCGATATGAAAATTAAATTCCTTCAGTCAGATAACGGTAGAGAATTTTGCAACTCGGAGATGGACAAAACTCTGAAAAATTCCGGTATTCGACGTAAATTGACGGTCCCGTATACATCTCAACAAAACGGTGTGGCGGAACGGAAGAATCGAACACTTATTGAATCCGCCCGCTGCATGCTAATTGAATCAGGTCTCACAAAATCATTTTGGGCCGAGGCCGTATCTGCAGCCAACCACATCAAAAACAGATGCATTACGAAACCCCTTGGCGTCAAGACACCATACGAAATCTCGACTGGAAAACGCCCTAATGTTGGATACTTTAGGAAGTTTGGTACCAAGGTATACATTTTGGACAAGACCCCAAATAAGGACAAGTTTCAGTCGAGGGGAATCGAAGGGATACTCGTCGGGTACTCGGATACATCGAAAGCCTATCGAGTCTGGGTACCATCTCTGGGAAAAGTCAATTTAACGCGAGACATCAGATGCTTCGATAAACCAGAGACAAATGAAACAAAAGACAACCAGAAAAACCCACAAATGGCTGTAGATCTAGAAATCGGTCATCATCGCATCTCAAATCACCAGGATAGAAGTAAAAAGAGCATTTCCATTGATGACAATGAAGGATTCAGACGTGACGACGACGAGGTTACCGAGAATACTCCAATGGACACTCCTAGTCAACCCGTCCGAACGTCAACCCGTTCAAACATTGACAACAGAATGAAGCGTGGACGTGGTAGACCTCGAAAAATCTGAACTGGAGGACCAGGTCGTCCACGTAAAGAATATCAGACAATTCCTGTCGGGAACGTTCTCGAAAAGCATGAATCCGAAAATTCAAGTGATGAAGAAATCCTAGATTGGGAGAATCCGGATACGGTAATGAATGCATGCGAGATACCATTTCATCAAGCAATCTCAAGACCTGATAAGAGCGCATGGGAGGGTGCCATCTACTCCGAAATCAAAAGCCTACTATTGAATGACACCTTCGACATTGTTGAGAGACCCGAGAATGAAAAGGTGAACAAATGCCCCACAATCCTGCGAAATAAATACGGAGCTGACGGATGTTTGGAGCGAAGAAAAGTACGTATAGTAGTCAAAGGTTTCGCCCAACGTCCCGGCATTGATTTCTTTGAAATTTTTGCTCCAGCTACGTAGCCGTAGCAACGCGACCAGACAGCGCACATGCTGTCAGTGCCGTCATACAAAGGAACATTGGATAGCTGCGAAAAGAATTCTGTGCTACTTTAAAGGTACATCAAACTACAGGCTAACTTTTATGAAGGACAATACACCTTTGACAGGGTATGTTGACGCCGATTGGGCAAATTGTGTTATAGATCGACGATCGTATACGGGCTCGGTATTCGTCCTCAGTGGAGCCTCACTGTCATGGGAATCCTGAAAACAAAGGACTGTAGCCCTATCGTCAACGGAAGCAGAGTACATGGCAGTTTCAGATGCTACAATGTGCTGAAATGTGCTGACCTATGCCAAGTAAAATTGTTCAACGACAATCAAGGTGCCTGCAGACTGGCAGAAAATGTATTCTACCATCCACGGTCAAAGCATATCGACCTCAGATATCATTTCGTGCGCGAGGCATTGAAGAATCACCCAATAGAGCTACATTACCTACCCACTGAACAAATGATCGCAGATGTATTGACAAAAGGTCTTTCATCAATTAAACATTCCGAATGTACTTCAGGACTTGGACTGTCACCGAAAACTTCTTTATCTGGTGGAGAGTGTTGGAAATGCAATCAGCAATCCCATCGATTGTATCCCTGGTGACGAAGCAATCGCACAGTTCGAAGATCAATACACGGGGTAGCAACGATATAGGCAGAGTTAGTACCCGCTTGGACGTCATAACTTTTTATCCCCAGTAATAGAGGACAGCACAGACACATATTTTTACAGAGTTCTTGAAAGATTGAAATTGATAAATTCGCGGTCTTTCATTATTTTTAAGTTTTTATAACACTCATTAGCGCAATTTAAGGGGTAACGGCACATGCAGTATGAGCAGTGGCTCCGTTTCGTTTGAAATAACCCCTTGTTATTAGTCAGGTAAGTGGATAAAGGTGGTATGTCACAAAAACCTAATTTTGAGTAATTAACATTCAAACATTTTGCTTTGGTACTTTTTATCATATAACTTTTACTATTGAAAATTTATCCATAGGTAAATTAGTTATTATTCAGCATTTTATCATAAAACCCACAGATTATGATAGATTTTTCTATAACTCTAATTTTGCAAGAATGTCATACCACCTTTAAACACTTACTCCTTCAATTGTCATTTGTCATATTATTTTGTTGTGTTGTGAAGCTTAAGTAGAAAAGGTAATTGAGAACCACTTCCTTAAGTATTTTATTGCTAATTATAATGTCCAAGAAATGTGTCGTTTTGGGATGTCCGAGAGACGAAGTTTTGGATGTTCATATCCGATCAAACTACAGGTTCCCAAAGCCAAAAAAAAGGTTTAGATTGCTTTCGATTGTGGGTGAGAGCAACAGGCAATCCAAAATTTCTGCCTATGACTTAACGTTAAGTGTATAGTGCGCGATTTAGTGTCCGCTTAAAAGATTTTGTGATACATTTATTGGCTATTCTAAATAAATTTTGAAACAAGCATTATCTACCTATATCATGGCATGTTTACTCAATTAAAAATGAGAAGAATTATTATGGTGGGGGAAATTAATTTCAACTACACTCGCGTGGCAGTGTTGTCGTCGCATTTAGTTAATTTGATTTGGTTATGTTGGTGATACAATTTTTTACCTTGCAACTGGTAATGCTGATTTGTCAAGTTCATGGGATTCACGGCTTGTTTGCGGCACGTGGCACTGATTCATCTCTTTCTCCTCTTTGTATTATTTGGTTAACTTGTATTTTTATGTCGTATTTTATATTTTGTAGGGTTGTGAGTGAGTGTATGTCTTTCGGACAACTGTCAAAAATGACAATTGTCTGGACAGGACAAATACTATTTGTCATCAAAGTGTCATGGATACTGTCCGTGACATGTGAATCCGCTAAAAATGTTTTACCTTTTCCCGCTAATTCTGTAACAACATCAAATGTGACAAGATGTTGGCAAATTATACTTACAATTTGTGTGCAATAATATTTTTATAATATTTGTTTTTCGAATTTACGAAAGTACAATATAGGAGCGGCATATTTTTGAAAAAGTTCTTTATTTGCATAAAAAAATTCAAAGTTGATTTTCATTATGAAATTTTAAATGTCATTAAGTGTCAGGACAGTGTCTGACATTTAAATTCGTGTCCTGTCCAAAAGATTAAACGTCCGGACATTTTACAACCGTAATATTTTGTTAAGTTATAGTTGGTTGAAAAGGTAGTTAAAACATGGTGTTTACGTGTTGTGTACCAAATTGTAACAAGACAAGTAAACAAATTAAAGTGCATCGTTTTCCGTATCTGGATGAACAGGTAATGCTTAAAGATATTCAAAATAATTTTCGCAATAGAATAGATTTAGCAATAACTTGATGACAATTTTATTGTTGTTTACTGTATTCTGATATTCGTTTCCCAAATATCCTCTCAGTTTGTCCGATATAATATACTTTTGGGAATATTCAATAAATTGATTTCAAAATGAAAAAAATGGTTTTTTATTTGTACCCATAGCTTTGTTGCTTAATAATAAAATTCTAAAGTCGATGTACACAGTTTTCGTTATGGTTTTCCTCTTTTTTCAATTAAGTTTCACGATTTGTTAAATATGTTTTCAATTTCGCAAACATCAAATTCGTTTATCAAAGAGAATAGTCATTTCCCAAATTGTGAAACATAATTGATAAAAAAAAAACCAAAAGAAAAAAATTAATATACACAATTTCATCATGCATTCAAATTTACCGCCCATTTGATAACAGCGCCACTGCGAGTGTAGTAAGCGAAACATCAGTCTCGCCGATAAGGTACAGTTGAATATCTATATAATAATAGTAATCTATAATCTATGACCTATATTTATATGATATATCCTGTCCCCAATAACAGATGGCGCGAGAAACACTGTCTCTATAAAATGCAATGGAACATCGCATTCTATAAGTATTTCTTTCTAGGGATCAATATGCTTTTGTTAATTTGTTTATAGTGTGCAAAAATTTAATACTTTGATAGATAACATAAAAAGTTATATTGTATTATAATTGAGCAATATATTTTTGGGGTTTGGCGTATTCTTTAACCAAACAATTGATTGTCACTAACACAAAAATAATGTCTTTATTTAATAACAATAATACAAGGATGTTAATATCTCAGAACGCCTGGTGGTTGTGTGCTCGGTGGACGGATGTTCACTGGGATGAGTTCGTAGTTGTCCTGGTGCAATGGTTGCAGGTGGTGGACGTGTGGAACCGGATTCCTCGGCGGAGTGGTCGCTGATAAGCAGGCCGTGCGATGGGTGACGTCTTCTGACCGGACGTGCTTCTTTCTGGCGTCCGGGGAACCGGTGAAACGGCGCGGGGTATTCTGCTGATGCGTTTCAGTGCCCGACGAAGCTGGGTGGTTGTAGGTGTCTGAGGCTGTGAAAACCAGGATATCCCGACCTTTCGGCTGGCTTTGGTTAGGAGGTCCGACCTTTCGGCTGGCTTTGGTTAGGAGGTTCCAACTCCGCAGCTGGAAGGGGCAGAATGATTTTCACGCTGCTCCGCACGAGTTTATATAGCCCCGGCAGCCATCTTGTAGAGGGGCTGAGTGTGGTGTGGAAGGGTGTTAGAGCTTGGTGCGTGGCAATAGTATAGAGATGTGCCGCAGGTGGCGCTGTGGTCGCTACATATTCTTATTACCGTACAAAACACTGCTTACTCTAAAAACTGTTAACAAAGAAAGAATACTGAAATATTTTTCGGTTGTAACTTCGGCGATTAATGACGCAGAGCTCTTCTCTTATGAAAAATACTTTACCATGTCAATCCGTGTTAGATCTAAGCTTACGGCTTAAGTGGTTAGCGTTACTTAATTATCTGAAAATTATAAAATATGCACAGAAACCTATTTACTTCTAACTTCTTCAATTGTTTAAATTAAATATTTAAAAAATTTAACCCGTTGAGTTGCTTTATACAGTAACGTGTTAATTATTTTTAGACACCGTTACACTTAAGTGCAGAACACGGTCACTGTAGCAATGTAACAATACTATTGCAACATGGAGCCAGCATGTTAATCAGGGATCTGAATGGAATGACGCCGTCTGATTTGGCTGATAAGGCAGGACACACTCAATGCATTGCAATTCTCAAAGAAGCAGCCGGTAAGTACGCTTTTTATAGATTAATTTTTAATTTCTGACAAAAGTACAATTAGTATTTACGAAATTGCTTCTTGTATTATATAACTGGAACATAGAGGAGTTATTTTTTAAATATTTACAATCGACCATGTGTTAATTCGGATACTTCCGGAAACTTTCTTATCACATTGAAAGAAAACTACAAGGTTTCTATAAATGATTCTAGCATCGCATTACCTCTGATAAACAAATGACCATGTGCCACTGTATACCACTAACCACCGATACTGAACATAGTCATTAGTAACGTCATCGATTTTAATTCTTAAATAATAATCAAACATCTTTTTCAGAAGCTTATTTGGTGCAACATCATCAATTTAAGGAATAAGTTGTAAACTCAAATTGAAACATTTGATACTGGTGTTGTGTTTTAGCTATAATGGTTTATTCCTTGGAGTAAAACACTTTCATTGTGATGTCTGTTCAAAATTATTTATTGCTGACCTAGAAAGCAGGTATTATAACATTAAATAATTTATGTAAATTTTTAGTTTTTAATTTCGTGTAAACGAAGTTTTACTAATTCACTTCATAAGCTAAATGTTTCAAGTTTATGACAGTGTTGACACTGACATTTCTCAGATAGGAGAATACACATTCAAAAGGTGGTGGAATATCCAACGCAATATTCAATGCCTGCTTTGATGTTAGAATCATTTATAGAAACGCTGTATTATGGTATTTAAAAAAGTAAGTGCAGCATTAGATGCCTTTTAAAACTCTGAACGTTTAAAACTCTTATCGTTTTACTTAAAAATATACAGGAGAACTGATGTTTGCAAACATTATTTAATTATACAGGGTGGATTAATTTCGATGTCTCTTATGGGCAGCTCTGTAGCTATAAGAGATAAAAACAAACTAGTGGCCAAGTCTCGATCTCTTTTTTAGAGATAAAATCAATAGTGTAAACAAAAATTGACCATCTTCTTTTGTTTTCGAGTTATCAGCAAGAATTGACATTTTCGATATTTTGCATATTTCGTTTATTTTTACAGATATTAAAAAACTGTTTTGATATTATATGTTTGGACACTTTTTTGAATACAATTCAGTGGTGTAGTTGGTTTCTTGATATTTAATAAAAATTTCGAGTTATAACATAAAGTTATATTTTTTTTAAATGGAATGGAAATCATAGGAGGCAATGTCATCATTATATAGAGCTTTTTTTCTGTTTTCAAAAATATACACGGTGCCTGGATTTCGTAGGGACAACATGGGTAACTTTTGTATTTGAAGAGATAATAAAAACAAAAAAAAAAAACAAATGTAGACCTTTGTTGAAACCAGCCTACTAAGAATAGAATGCACCCAAGAATAATAAAAAGGCGTTTTATTCTATTAATTGTAAGAAATAAATCCAACAAAGTATACAGGGTGCCCGGATTTCGTAGGGACAACATGGGTAACTTTTTTATTTGAAGAGATACAGAGATGGTTAAATTAGTAAAAAGGTACGGGTTCAAGAGCTCATTGAGAATACATTTTCAAATTGTACTTGTCATGGCCAACTTGGTTAAAATAAAAAAACAAAATTTCATAATTTCTTTTATTTGCCGTATCTTTTTTCTTACTTAGGATATTTAGATGCGGTTTGAATTAATTTGTATGGTAATTTAAATATTTTTTTGGCAAAACAAAACCAAACTCATTTAACCATTTCTCTATCTCTTCAAATACAAAAGTTACCTATGTTGTTCCTACGAAATCCGGGCATCCGGTATATTGCTTGTTATCTGGGTTCTTGCAGATTTTAGCATAAATTTATTTGTTGCAAAATTTTCTGTCTTTGGCCCCACGTTGGGCGCCAATTTTATGCTGTGTTATGACCTCTAGTTGGGTGAAGCCAATTTAATGCAGTGTTTTGAGACTCTTTCAGATTTTAGCATAAATTGTTTTTCTCAGGGTAATTTTCGTCAATATTCTAAATCTTATTTTTGTTTATTATTATTATTATTTTGTTTTGTTTGCTTAAATCTTATTAGTTTATTGCTGTTCTTAAACTTGTTGATGTCGGTGACGGCTCCTGCTCCTGTCCTGATCCAGTGTATCTCGTAGCTGGCTTTTTCCTCGTTATGTGTGTGTGTTAAATAAAGAAAAATGCTGGTTGAAAGTGATAGAAACAATGGTTTATTAAGTCGATTGTTCCTGAAGTCATACAAACAAATACTGATCGTTCAAAAGAGTCGAAGTTTAATTTGGTCAGTCGGTTTTTCACAAAACCGCTGATATGTTACTTACATTAGATCCGAACAACGCTCCTAACGTGAATGAATGTGAACGACACGAAGTCTGTTTTGTAGGCGCAATGGTTACCTTGGTTAGTTAAAGCATGGCCAACTCCATTAACATTCACTGACGTGTATGTATGGCCGTTTCAATTTGACTTTTAAAAATTTGACGGGTACTCCACTCAGCGCCTCTTGTGAGTTTTTAACTAATTGCAGTTGCCATTACGTTACTATGAGTAGTTCTATAATATCTTTAATAGAGAGCGCTGAGGGGAGTACTCCACGGCATGCTTTCCGGAACTGAATTTTAGGCGAATTGACACGGCCATACATACACGTCAGTGAATGTTAATGTTGCTGGCCATGGTTAAAGTAGCTCAGATGCGGCGCCCTCACTGATCCAATTTCCGAACTCCGCGCTGCCGCTTACAGTTTCCAACAACGTCCGGCCGTCGATTGCATTGATAAATTGATTATTCTAATTATTACAATTCTAGCCTTAAATCTTACGTATTTACATTACAAAAATTCTAAATAATTTACTTATAATATACATGCAATTTAAAATCGCTTGTTCCTATAAATATTTACACAAACTTAATATACCTGATAAACACTGAATTTAATAATTGTAAACAAATACATCCTGTAAAACATAACTTATACATTACTCTAAATTTTTTTTTACTATTTACAAATTATTTTATTGAAAAAGTCTTTCGTTTAGCTTATAAACACCGCAATATGTCAAGTGACCGCCTGCCTTTACTCTTATAATAACACCTACACTTCGAACAACACCAATTACTATTCATTGTCTTTTGAAAGTTCATCTGGAAATAACATTACATATTTACCCACCAATAATAGGTAACTTAAATTCAACAAATATTACAACAAATATTAACTTCTTTTCTATTCCATATGTTGGAAATTTAACAATTAAGATAAAAAATTACTGAAATCTTTAGGTTTAAAAATTTCATTTACTAATTAAACAACTTCTTTTACTATGTCGTAATAAAGATAAAATTGATAATTTTTCAAAAAATCGTATTTACTCTCTAAATTGTAGTGCTTGTAAAGCAACATAAATGTTGGACAAACTGGTAGGAACCTAAAAACTCGTATTAATGAACATTTAAGATCATTGAGATTAAATAAATCGGATTCGAGTTTTGCTAATCATCTACTGAACACATCTCACACATTTGATTATTCTTCAAACACCAAATTATTACATCATCTTATAAAAGGAAACAAACTTGATATAGCCGAGAGTTTAGAAATATTTTTACATTGCAGTTTTTTTCCTAATACTGTTCTCAATGTACAAACATTTTTTCATAATAATAATTTCTTTAATTCTATAAATTGGAAATTGTGTATCTAATTTCTTAACATTCATTCAGTTTGCAGTACAGTAAACTACCAGTTATAAAACTGTACTCAATTTTTTCTGTAACGAATTGTTTATCTATTTATTTATATTTTCAATCATTTACAAAAACATTTTATACACATTTACATATATAATTACTAGAATTTAGAAGATAACGTAAGTTTTTTTACTATTTTTAAGTATTATGCATATTATATTATCTTTAATTTTTACTTGAAGGTTAAAAAATTTGTTATAAAATGTTCTAGTGAAGGTGCTGACTAGGCGAAACCGGTCTAGAAAAAATTGATTAAATATTTTGTAGTACAAGACTTCTCATTTCTCAAATTTAATTATATTTTCTTAAATATCTCTGGAACAGTTTAAGATAGAGGGTTTTAATTTGATGTGCAAAACAACTGAAATACAGGTGTGGATACGTCTTAGGCAAAATTGAACTTTCTTCACTAGTGGCCTAGATCCATTTTAGTAAATAATTTTTTATTGTCACTTTTTTCAAAAATTTGAAACAAAAACTGAAAAGTTCGAATAAAATTATACAAGAAATGAACTAATCCCAGATCAACCGTTTACGAGATATTCAGGTCGAATGATAACCTTCAGAAATTCGAAATTTGGAAAACTTTTTAAGTAAAATTTAATCATCGTAAAGAACTCAAAAAATTGTCTGTAGAATGTATTAATTTTGTTGTGAAAAAGGAAAATTACATTTTTTGTTTTTTTGGAAATATTTCCAAAAGTACAGATCGTAGAAGATTGTTCGGAACGGATTATTGTTCAGCAACTTTGTCTTAATTTAACCCACTTCGTATCTCTTGCCGTTCTCGAGATCCCAATGGTGAGCTTCGAATTTGTAACAGCCTATATTCTGGAACCTTTGGACATTTTTATATTTCGGTTTCCCAAGAGAAAAAAGATTAGCGAATTTTTGTTTTGCAAATAATTTAGCACGAATTCCTTTTTAATTGTATCGTATATTACCTACATGGCATGCAACTTTAAATAACTGGGTTAATATTTAAAAAGTACTTTTTATTATTATTTGTGAAGTATTTTTTATATTATTATTTGTGAAGTGTTTTTTTTATTATTATTTGTGAAGTGTTCTTTTATTATTATTTGTGAAGTGTTCTTTTATTATTATTTGTGAAGTATTCTTTTATTAGTATTTGTAAAGTGTTCCTGTGTGTTGGAGGAGATCTTTTTCATTAATTCATAGTACTTATCCCAAATACTTTTAGTTTGAAACAAGGTGAAAGGTATCAAAGTCATATTTCATTAGAACTACACAATTTTATATGAAAAACATTTCACCTAAATATAAATAGCCGGACGAAAAAAAATCAATGGTTTCAATGAATGAATATGCATAAAATATAGATAAAACACATTTGTTTACATTTCCCATTTAGATAACAAAATTAGAATTTATTAATAAATCATTTTTGTCGACGATTATCCGTTATGTTATCAACATTCGTAAATAATTTTATCATTTCTAAGCGTTTGAAAATCTCAGTGCTGATCTGCTAATGCCAGTTTATTTTTGATGTAGGCTGTATCGGGCCAGATAGCCTTTACGTGAACGAACTCAAATATCAGTTACAATTCGTGTATAGTGGAAGTACACAAATGATTGTATACAAAATAATGGCAAGATGTATTTGTACAGCAATTCTTCTATTAATTTTGATATATCTACTGGCAGTACTCTTACAGAAGAAGCTTAACAATATCGAATTAATGTTAACAACGACGGTGGCAACACCAGGAAATTAATGTGAGTAAATTGTGTCTGGTGTCGTATTTCAACTGGTTTATTATTTAACCACAGCAGTATTTTCTACGTTCAGTTCTAATTTACAGTTTTTACCGCGAACTGTACTTATTGATTATTTTCGACTACCCTCTTTAAATGGCATGGATGCCATCTGCTTTTAGGGACTTACTGTGTTGTTAATTTTACTTTTGTTTCAGTACTTTTAACGTTAGTGCGATTTTTAATTAAATGTTTTCAGTGATTACTCTGAAAGTGCGCGTTGTTCTGAATGTGAGAAACGAGTTTATTCAACTTTGATGAGATAAAGTTATGAATACACAGTGATGAGTTGATGACATGCAAATATCTCTCACATACAAAGTGAAATAAAAGTATTATGTGCGTTTTTAAAATTATGCTCAGTTCAGTATGCCTAAATATCCACAGAACATAACTTCACCGGAAATAGCCTTTGATGCCTGCGATTATTTTACAGATGATACAGTTAATGTTAATTTACGAGTAGGTAAGTACGTGTTCGTTTTTGGTTTTGTGTATAAGAATGCATCATTAGTTATGTATACAAGGAAGGGCAAAAAACCGACTTAATATTTCGGAAACTGTTTGAGTATCCGAAAGAAATTTGCTATGTGCTTTAGATTCAATAAGACCTACATTATTAATTTATATCATCTGTTTATCTCACTTTATTTTTGAGACACAAGCCAATTTGTGTTTTTTTAAATGACAACCTTCTATTTTTTTGCTTAGTAGTCCATTTTATTCTCTAAACGGTCATATAAAAATTTTGATATATTACATAAGAAAATTTTTGAGAAAATAACGGTTGAACGTGGAAAAATTAAATTACCATAAATCTGTCAAAATCCCATAAGAAAGTTATTTTTCTTAAAACTGGAACAAAATTATATTGTACTTTGCAAAAAAATAACAAAACTTTACAAAACGAAAAATGAACATTCAAAAAATAACAAGGTGCAGTTTTTACTCGTGATATTATATCACTTTTGACAAAGCTTAATCAAATTCGCGAAACGTCAAGTATGTAAGTACCTTAAATATATAATCCATTCTTTATCTATTTACCATCGTAGTATGCCATGAAAGTCTAGTGAGAAAGTGGTACTCATGTATGTAACTAAACTAACTCTGACAATGAATGTCATCATTTTTATTTTAAGGTTACTCCGAATTACATAAGGTCTGTTTGTTTGTATTACTCTAAAAGCTATCACGTGTAGTTTTCAGTCAGATTCATTTAGCTTGTGCTGAAAAAACTTCGAATTTGACTGAAAACTACACGTGATAGCTTTTAGAGTAACTCCGAGCAATACAAACAAACAGACCTATTGGTAATTGTTGGGATATTTTCTTTTCATCACGAGATGTACTGACGCCAAATTTACATAAAGTTGAGAATTGACGACACTGGTTAATCAATCTGATTTGAATTGTCATCATTTGGCGTATGTTAAAATGACATCAAAATAAATTTGTCTAATATTATTAAAATACATTCACTTCTGTAATGAGTAACTAAAGTTATCGTCGGTTAAGCATTATTCTTAGAATAACTTGACGTAAGTGTGACGTAGATATGGAGGAACATTAAAGGAACAGTTATTCCGTCCATATTCCACGATTGTAAAACTGGGCCTTAGTACCTTTTACTATTGAAACCTGACCATAACCTGACTTCCTTTAGTTCCCGTATCTTGTGAATGGGGCTTTTATTTTTAGGTTATGTTGGTTTCAATTTTGTGCTGTTATTTTGGATCTTTGGCTACCTTCTCCGTGCTTTTCCAACATTTTATTCAATGCATTATACCTAAATGTGGTTCTTTATTTGTTTCGTAATGGATTTTCACGTCATTTTTGTAAATTGCATTTTACAATTGACAACTAAATTGTGACAAACAATAATTTGATTGACAAAACTGTAAATGCAATAGGCGTTTGATTTTAAGATGGCAGCGCTACCGCGAATAAATCTGAACCTCTGTAAACTACACGGAATTTTTGTAATGTACGTGTTTAGGTGTGTACCAATACAAATACACAAGTTGATTTAATGTGAATGTCACATATAACACAATCCTGATACATCATACCTCAGTATAAGAAATTACCCAGTAGCGTCACTTAGGTCGGGTTTCTGAAACGTTTCATAAAGTTAACTAATAGATAAAATAAAATATTCCTATAGTTCTAACATGTGTAGCCATAGCAACGTTTACTTTTATCGGACCGTTAACTTTATGTAACGTTCCAGAAATCGGGCATTAAACGTCAGTGTCAAAAAAAAGCGGCCATACTGTTTGATACCCTTATGGAAATGGAATGTAATTTGTAAATCGGTAGGTATCAAACAAAATGGCAAATATGACAGTTATACTCGAGTGACGCTACTGTGTAGATTCTTATACTGTGCATCATACACTCAGAATCGACGCCAAATCACGAGATGTTATGTAGCATGCAAGGGTTTGTTTAGTTGACACCAGGTGGCGAATGCTTAGCTGCAAACTCCTATACCAATCGTTTTTGACAACATAAGAATAAAAAAATCACAATTAGTTGCTCATTACAAAAGTGAACAGAGAATATGATAGCCAACCTACTAACTCAAAATAACGGCCTACTACGATGGTAAATAGATAATGAATGGATTATAACATGTTGTCATAAAGTCCCGGCACCCCAGTAGGCTTTGGAAGTGTGAACGCATGCCTTTTCTTAAAGAAATTGATTAATCAGAATGGCATTTCTATTTAATAATCGACATATTTCAAAACGTTACAGACTAAAGAAACGTGTATATTAACGAAAAATTTCAGTATTAAAGCATATTCATAATAGTTGTTGAAAATGGCCACCATTTTGCTAACACGGCAAAGATTTACACGTTGCTTCATAGTCGAATTCTAATTCTAATGTGACACATACAAATTATAAACGTCATTCAATTTTCTAAGAAAAGACGTGCCCTTACACATCCAAAGCTTACTGGGGTGATGGGACTTTATGATAACATGTTACTTTTACTCGATATAAATTAGTTTTCTTTTCCATATTATTTATAATATCACGAGTAAAAACTGCACCCTACTCGTTACTTTTTGAGTATTTATTTTTCATTTTGTTAAATTTTGTTATGTTTTACAAAATACAGTATTATTTTGTTTCAGTTTTACAACAAATGGTAAATAGCAGCATATCAGGACATTTTTATTGAATTTTAACAGATTTTATTGGAATTTAATTTTTTCACGTTCAATCGTTATTTTCTCAAAAATTTTCTTATGTAAAGTGTCAAAATTTTTATATGACCATTTAGAGATTAAAATGGGCTACTGAAGAAAGGAAAAAAAATAGGAGGTTTTCATTTAAAAAAACACATGTTGACCTTGGATCTCAAAAATAAAGGGAGATAAACAGATGATACGAGGTCTGTTTAAGAAATAACCGAACTTTTTAAATTGCGCCGCAACGAAGTATCGTAGCGTCGTGCGGTTGGCAACACTGTGTTCGTCATAATCTCCCGATTAATCTGCTCTTTACGTATTGTTGATATCTCGCTTCATTCCCGCGTTATTGTTTTTTGAGTGCAAGGTGTTTCAGCGTTCGTGGCGATTTTTACAATGTGCGATTTTCGGGAACAACGATGCAACGTGAAGTTTTGCGTGAAACTGGGGAAAACGTTTACCGAAACATTTCAACTTTTGAAACAAGCTTATGGAGACGATGTTCTAGGCCGTACACAGTATTACGAATGGTTTTGCCGATTCAAAAGTGGTCGTCAATCAGTTGAAGATGATTCTCGACTAGGAAGACCTTCGACTTCAACTGATGACACTTACATTCAGAAAATCTGTGGTCTGGTGCATGCAAATCGTCGGCTGTCAGAGAACTTGCAGAAGAGGTTGGGGATCTCAATAGGGTCGTGCCATAACATTCTGACCGAGAAATTGAACATGCATCGAGTTGCAGCAAAGTTTGTTCCTCGTTTGATGACTGAACTGCAGAAGGAAAGGCGAGTGGAAGTTTGCCGGGAACTCCTTCAACAAGCCAACGATGACGACACATTTATGAAGAGGGTCATAACGGGTGACGAGAGTTGGGACGCGGTTTCGACACCATTGATGACATTAAAACAAATTCGTCACAGGCATTGAAGAACATTCCGAAAGAAGCTTACCAGGACTGTTTTGCAAAGTGGAAACACCGCTGGGAAAAGTGTGTGAATTGGGGAGGGGAGTACTTTGAAGGGGCAAGGACCAATAATGTGTAAGTTGAAAAATAAAAATGTTAAAAATGAAGTTCGGTTTCTTGAACAGACCTCGTATAAATTAATAATGTATGTATATCTTTAATATCTTATTGACTCTAAAGCACATGCCAAATTTCATTCAGATACGTCAAACAGTTTCCGAGATATTAAACCGGTTCCTTGCTTTTGTCCTTCCCTGCATATTTTTCAATAGTTCCTTATTATTACTTAAAGAAATATCTTGTTGAAAAGTTATCGCTTATAACAAATTCTTCAGTATGTCCAAGATAACATTCCTGGGAATCTCCGTTGTTATGAGGTACAGGTACAACAAAGCTATAAAATTTTAAAAATTCCTTATACTATTGGAATAATATAAAAAAAATAAAAGGGAATTTCATAAATTTTATTTTCGGCTATGCAGTAACGGCCCAAAAGTCGACGTCAAATGGGAAAAACCTTTATTTTTGATTTTTCTGAAAAAAAAAACTTGTGTGGCAATAAGTTGTGCTTGTCTGAAAACCTGTTTAGACCCTATCAGATATACCGAGTGATTTTTTAGAAAATAGCGTTTTTCGCTAAAATTGTTATCTTGCGGAAATTAATCAAGATTTCCACGAGATCTTTTTTTATCATGTCTTAGTTTTAGCTTACTGAACAATCTCATGGCCAGAAGATAAGGCTTTTTCTTTAACTTCCACAAATACTTGATCATTGCAGCGTTTTAGGTTCCTACCATAGAAAAGAACGCACCATGTAAAACTGCTTTATTCAAACATAAGGTGTGATTATTTTCAATGTATGGTTTCGGTTGTTAAATTAACAGAAGTCACTGAATATTTAAGGAGCTTTTATTTATCTGCTATAAACATTGTGTTTGTTAGTGTCAGTATAATCTTCGTTACGTATATAAGTAGTTTAAGTAGGGTGACCATTTTTTCTTACGGTGCAATCCGGGACATTGGACCCCGGAGGAGGTAGGGGGGGGAGGTAATTTAAAAAAATTAAATTAAGAAATTACACTTAATTTACAAGCTCTTCTCTTGCCTACCATTTTGAAGGATTCTAAAAAAAATAAATTTAAGCAATTGTATTAAAAAATTACACTACTGTTTAAATTTAATTTAACTGCTTTTCCTGTTTCGAATATCGTAGAAAGCAAAGTAGAAAGTACGGTTCTTCGACGATTAGTCAATGATTAGTCGTCGAAGGTACGGTTTGTTTCTTTAACCTCTAAAAATACTTTCCGGTAGCACTTGATTTAGTTGATTATTTTGCTAAATTCAATATTTCCTTATAAAAATATGCTTTATAATTAAAATACAGTACTATTAATTTATAGAACGATTACCAAAACAACGTAAAACGTTTCACAAGTTTAGGAATAACGGTTGTATTAAATACTATTACATATTTATAATAATAATTAACAATAATAACCATTCTTATGATGCGAACTTCATTGCGAATAAGTGCGCATGCACATTTATTCATTATATGCCCAATGCAGCCAATGCAAGGCTCCGAACGTGGAACTATAGAAACGAAATTATTTTGATAATAAACGAATAGTAAATTCCGGGACATTTTTCGGGACGCGTACCTATGCGGGACACACAGTTAGAATCCGGGATTGTCCCGGAAAATCCGGGACGAATGGTCACCCTAAGTTTAAGCCTACATAAAAGTTTTCATCTAATTAAAATCATTCAACAAAATACCATGCTAAGATTGGCGGTATTTAGAACCTATGATCCCAATAACGCCAATTGAACTTTCACATAAAAGTTAATAATGTCAGACACATACATATAATTTGCTCTATGTACTGTGCTATTATGTCTATAGATTCAGTTAATTGAAATTAATCTCCGCTCACAATAATTTTATATCCGTAGATACGTATTTCGGCAGCTAAGCTGCCATCTTCAGTACACACGCTAGTTTAGTTTCTTCTAACAGCCGAGTTCGTTCGATAGGATACAAGCTTATCGACTACCCAGGGCCACTCTTATTCGTTCTTGGAAGTTCGTTTGCTTGGATGAAACATCCCAGCGACTATCTACTATCTAGACATTAAGCTAGTCACCTCCGGTGCGGACATCCATCCGGAATATGGCGGCTCAGTTTGCGCGGGAAATTTTCCCGCCAAGGAAAGTGAACCTGCTGTTTGTATTTACGCTGTGCTTTTCGGTCAATAGATGGCAAATACTGTCCGGAAAGAACCATTGAACTAAGGGCTCTCGAAAATCAACGTGTATAATCCATTCACGATCTTTTGATACTCAGAGTAGGCCAAGTTAGGGTGACATTTTTGTTGGTACCTCCAAGGGTAGGTTCCACTTAACGATCAAAATGATCACAGTAGCGGTGGCATTGTTCCACATAACGCTCACAACGATCAGAACAATAATAATAGACACCTGGGTGCGAGGCTAGGAAAGCGATCACATCGCCCACAAAATGAACCTGGGTCGGCGTAAGACATCACACGTGACGGCGCGAATTTAAAATATGTAATTGAAAAGTTAACCTAGCATTTTGCATTTTGGACGCAGTTAAACTTAATTACTGTTTTCCGTTTTACCGTAGCAATATTCTCTTGAAAACATAAACACAACAGAATCTCTGAACAAGTTCGTGAGAAGGGCACACAAAAGCCGTTCCACTTCTCTTGCGGCTAAGACCAAATAATACAAGTGGAACGACGCTACGTACTCTATAGAACATTAAGTGGAACCTACCCCAAGGGTAGGTTCCACTTAAGGATCACAATGATTATGTTCTATAGAGTACGTAGCGTCGTTCCACTTGTACTATTTGGTCATAACGGCGAGAGAAGTGGAACGGCATTTGGGTGCTCATCTCACGAATTTGTTCAGAGATTCTGTTGTGTTTATGTTTTCAAGAGAATATTGCTACGGTAAAACGGAAAGCAGTAATTAAGTTTAACTGCGTCCAAAATGCAAAATGCTAGGTTAACTTTTCAATTACATATTTTAAATTCGCGCCGTCACGTGTGACGTCTTACGCCGACCCAGGTTCATTTTGTGGGCGACGTGATCGCTTTCCTAGCCTCGCACCCAGGTGTCTATTATTATTGTTCTGATCGTTGTGAGCGTTATGTGGAACAATGCCACCACTACTTTGATAACTTTGATCGTTAAGTGGAACCTACCCTAAGTGAATAATATGTTCCATTTTAATTTGTTAGATATATTTTTGAAAACTGACGCCGAAAAACATTGATGATTTTTAGCATTTTGACTTAGTATTAAAAAGTCACAAGTAATTATTTGTTTTAATGTTATTTATTTTACTTTCTTCATGCCATCGTAGAGTATAAGAAGCAATTTGTGTTACGTTTAAAAAAATCTTGTGTTTATATTGTTTCCATGAAAACAGGCGATCTTTTCACATCCTACTTAAAGGCAAGGGGTCACTGTGCGCGAAGCGAAGCTAGAGTTCCTGTATATATTAGCGTTTTCGACTGACTGCTCTAGAGCACTCTCAGATTATCTCCATCTTGTTTTAACTTCATGTAAGAAAACGGGATAGAGATACTCTCAGAGTGCTCTGGAGCAGTCAGTCGAAAACGTTATAAGTTAGATAAGAGTTGGGCCATGTATGATGCACGTTTTAATTGGTTGGAACCAGTTTCAAGGAGTATACGATTTTATATAATTTGACAATTTAGTTTTGACATTATGCTTAAGTACCGTGAATTTATTTTTTCGTAATACTTGAATGTTATTTCATTATAACTGCACTGTCTCCATGGTTGTTATGCTATCCGTAACGGCCTAGGCCGGTTAAATTTTAACGGCCGTCTATTTGCTTTGCATCTCATATGTTGTTATAGTTACAACTAAATCACACTCATAATTCTGCCTACTTATCGAAGTTTATTATTATGAATGTTTTTGCCAAAATAAATATTTATTTCATCATTTAGTATTACGAAAAGTATAAAACAACATACGGCCAATATGCATATAACAAACTCGGATAATTTATAGCCTCGGCTGGCGCCTCGGCCATAGAACTTATCCTCGTTCGTTATCTCAAGCATATCGGCCTAATACCGTTACATACTATAACATGAAACATTGCTGTTACGTACGAACCTGAGAATCCATAGCAACATTTACCATTTGTAAATTAAACTGTCCTTTTTAAAATAGAACATGCGATGACAGCTGTCATGAATCTGTTCTGTTATTAGTGATTTGTACTACAAAATAATTGCGGCTCTTTCAATTACATTAGATAAGTTTATTCTTGTTTAAAATAAGTAAACTTGAAACATATGGAAAACAGAAATTCTTTAATTCAAAACAAACACCACAACAAGTTTTCAAAAATTTCTTCATTTACCTCCATGCAGTATCCTAAACGATTATAAAAGTTGTTAATTGCATTAGTTACTTGTCCAGAGGTAATTCTTCCTGACCCTGATATATTTTCACTAACTTTCTTCGCGTGACAGATGTTCCAAATTAAATGGACAAATTTTATTTGATATGACATGAGAAACCCTAACGACGACGATCATGCAACGACTTCTTTAAAAATTGGAATTAGTTTCCGTAGTAATATGAACAGTTTCATATTAAAATAAAATCACGGTATTTCAGCATTTAATTGTAAGAAAAGAAGAAATCGGGGCTTTTTGTGTCGTACATTTTCAAAAACATTCAAAATTAAAAGGTATTTGGAATAAGAAGCGGTAAAATTTTGTAAGTATAATGGAGAATGCCAATTTATTGTGTATTTGACATTTTCAGTATCTAATAGTTGTCCGATTAAGGCCGTTGTACAATTCCAGCTTATCTTTAAGACAAAGCTTAAACCCTTAGCAACAATTGTTGAAATAATCGTTACTATGGGTTTAAGCTTCAGCTTAAATTTAAACTGGTATTGTACAGTGCCTTAAACGAAGAATTCTTAAACAAGACGTAGTTCCAATACTATTTGCAGTGATATTGAAAATAATCTCCTTAGGGACTAAATTTCTGAAAATGTTAATAATTTTTCATTTAAAGCTGTCAAATTTCATCAGTTAATCCAAATTATCACAAGTAGGAAACGATAATAAACAGCTAGGTATTTTACATATTACATGCAATTTTCAGAATAAGATATTTAAAACAGTATAAACGTCACACACACACAATCTTTGGAAAGGAATCAGTGTAAAGGATGTAAAGGAATCAGTAAAACGTGCAGTGCTAAAAGTGTTGCAATGTGATATTTGACGTCAAAATTGTTTGAATTACCTTTTTAAATTATATTGTAATATTGCATTACATGTTTCTTACGTATCCGTCTTCATTATAAACTGCAAACATAATTTCTTAAATAATGCGATCAATTTATTTGTCATTAATAAATAAAGAATGACAGGAGAAAATAATTTAAAAAATCAAGTGGTTTTTGATATTAGATCCACATGGCTCAACTCTTATGTAAACATTATAACTATAGGAACTCTGTGAAGCTAAGCTGAGTTAAATTAAGTTTTTTTGAAAATTAGCTCCAGCTAGCGAATCAGAACAGAACTAAACCGAGCAAAGACAAACATTGTTTTATATTTTCGCTAGTCTAACTTCGCTTCGCTTAGCTTTAGTTGCCACATCCGCGTAAGTTAATTTTCAAAAAATTTGGTTTCCAAAAATTTTTAGTTTTCAAAAAATTTAGTTTCGTTTAGCCTAACTTCGCTTCGTGCACAGTTGCCCATCGCCTTAAATGTGGGATGTGAAAGAACGCCAGCTTTGTTTTGTTTTCCTCGTCATGTTTTTGAAAAATACCTTCAAGAGATAGCGTAGAAGCTTGGAATTTTGTTTAAGAGTTCATAAACATCTCTTCATCAAATATGCAGGGAATTTTAAGAGAAAAATAATATTGAGATATTTGTCGGTTATGTTATAACATCGGTGATAGATGACATGATGACGCAGGAGCACAGGACTCAATTCTCATGATTTCATAATATCAGGCACCACGTGAAAATAGAAACACATAACTATATTTTTATAAAATTTTGCTACACTCATTTATAAATATATGTATTCTGAAAAATATTTAAGCTTTGCTCTTATTGGAAACTACCGCTGCGCTTATAAATGTTTAATTTGTGTATTTAAAAGAAAGCACACCGACCATAAATATCTATCGAACAACTGTACCGCCTTCATCAACGACCACAAATTTATAATGGATTTTAGAGTTTAGACAGACGCTGCGCTTATTCGATTTGCACCAACAAAAGTACCAACTAATCAACTTAAGAACATCGAAAATACCTATGTAAAACATTCAAATATAAAACCGACTATTCTTAATTTATACTTTTATTAAAAAGGTAACAATATTTTTACATGGCCATTATCAATTTCGCCAGAAAAAATATGACGAAAGATATTGCAATGTCAATGAATAAAATAATATAAGATTACTTAATTGTGTATTTGAACTTGCAGATGCAAGAGAAAAAGCAAAGTTGGACGTACATGCAGCCCTTCGTGATGCCTGTAATCATGGTGATTGCAATTCTGTCCAGCAACTTGTGTCCTCATTATCCAGAGATGCTGAACTTATTATTAACATGGCACCAAGTGGTGCTAACACCTTACTTTTTACGTAAGTATTATAACCCTTAAGATTTTACGTGCAATTTTTAACTAAACCGTTTAACATTGTAGTGCCTGTCAAATTGGTAACAAAGACATTGTGAAAATATTATTAGATCATGGAGCTGATGGTAGGCATCATCCAGTTACTAAATATTCTCCATTATATATTGCTTGTTACCATGGGCATCGTGATATCGTTGAGATGCTTTTAATAAAATTTCCAGAGTTAGTTCAGGTTTGTATGTGCTAAGTGTGTCAATTTTTCTTTGAAAATAAATATGTACTTGTTATTCAGCAACACACAGTAGAACGGTGGTTACCAATACATGCCTGCTGCATAAATGGGCATGTTTCAGTTTTAGACTTGCTTTTTCAATTTCCCTATCCACAGCATATTTTGCGAAAACTGCAGTAAGTACAAATGTACGGTCAAACGAAGAAAATATCCATCGCCTATTTGTTTGCAGCGATAGCACGGGACAATGGGAATATTACATGGCTTTCGATATTAACGAGAGGGATGCGACCGGTCAAAATATTTTATATGTTTCGTGTTTGTTGGGAAATAAAAAGTTATTGGATTTAATTTTGAAGTTTAAAGTGCACGCAACTCGCATTAAAGTGGTTAGTATCTCGAGAAACTATTAGTTTAGTGCTTTACTTAATGCGAAATATATTCTTTTTAGGATGGAGATGCAACGCCGAGTTCCGAAACTAGTTCAATTTTAAGTCCAACACGACGCAGAATTTCAGATGGTATCCAGTCAATAATGTCGAAATTAAATTTGTCTCGGGAAAATTCTGTTGAAAATGCTGAGGTAAATAAATTGTTTATTAGTACTAAATGTGGACCGACTACGTCCTCTACCGCTTATGAATAGGTCCGGTTGGCGTAGTACGTTCGTTCAGCTTCTGTACATAAGTCATATGCACAGTGAAACTGAGCGATCTTGCTACGCCAGCGAATATGATTCATTAGCGATAGAGGACGTCGTTGGTCCGCAGCATAATTATTACCTATCATAGGGGCAGTTGTACAAACGCGGTTTAAACTCAAGTTTAACTGAACCAGGTTCAGAGTAAACAAATTCGCATAGGATCTTAAGGATATATGGCAATTAATGCATTCGTAAATAAAATTTGATGTGATTTTGTTCACTTTGAACCTGGTTCAGTTGAACGTCAGTTTAAACCTCCTTTGTACAACTGGCCCATAGCGTGAAATACAGGGTTCCCACGACCCAAATCTTGCAATAATCTTTTTGAGGTTAGGAACATAATCTTAATTAATTACTTTATTGAAAGAGGTATTCAATAAGAAACTTTTTCGTATCTATAATTTTTGATATTGTCATGATTGCTGCCTTCACCAAGTCACGATTACGTTTAACTTGAAGGCTTCCGCGGCCGTCGTCCATGTTTGAATTGGCTTCCGGTTGGAACCACGTCACGTTGACTTCTACTGCCGACGTTTCGTTCTCCATTGCAGAAGAACTTCCTCAGGGGTGCTGCTTTCGTCAGTCTCAACGATTGACGAGAAGCTGCAGCAACACACCTACAATAGTTTCTCAAATAAAATTCATACGAGTATGAATTTGATTACTAGTGAATCACAAATCTGAACACTAAGTGTAGCCCAGTGTACTACTAATGCCTAACTACAAATTATTAGCTTTGTTCGCGGAACACATTTCAAACCAGTTCAGAACGAGTACGGAACTAATTCAGGATTGTCGTAGTGCGCATGCTCGATTATGAACCGGTTCGGAATGTTTATTTACCGCGAACGATTTCGGAACCAAAAATGAGAACTCTGAATTGTTAACTCTATAAATGACGATAAATGATCTGACATTATGGCCGTACTCTAAAAATATATGTTTTATTAAGTGAAAAGTAAAAACACTTTTAATTTACTTAACAATTACAATTCTAATCAATATAAAATTAAACCTAAATTAAACTATCACAAAAAAAACTACAAGAGAAACCCAGAATAAAAACAAAAACAATCGTGAATATAGCCTCGCAAGCTGCGAATATAGCCACACTGTCGCCATACATAAAATTGCGCATGTCTCTAACTTACAGTTCTTGTTGAATCCCTAGAACCAGTAGAACTAGTTAAGAATCGATCTCGAACCGAATCTGGCTGACCCGCGAACACAGAACTGTAACTAGAAGTTCGGAATTTTGTGATCCGCGAACGTCATTATTTCAACTGCGCATGCGAATAGTCCCGAATCAATTCTGAATCCTTACCGCGAACAAACCTATTGAGTAAAAATAAGCCGTCCAAAGAGATTTGTTCTCACCAATCCCAATTTCTGGCAGGATTTGTGACTGGTATTGTCGGCGGGTTTTGAATTCTTTACTGCCTATTTCTTCATAGATGTCCATGATACTGGTGCAAGACTTTTCTCCTCTAGAAAAACGTTTGGGAGAATCCATAGGATGTTTTTCCAAGGAAATGTTGGCCTTCTTTTCCTCTTCTCTTAGGAGTCGCAGGAACAGCTTGGCATAATCCATGAAACATAGTTTGATTTGTGCGCACAGGTTTCCTTCTTGTCGAACGGTTGAGTTGGGTCTTAAGGCCACCGTTTCAGGTTATTTTCAACGTTACCATTTCTCTTCTTCTTCAAATATTCTTTAATATTTCTCCAAATTATTATTGCTAAAAGCAGTACTGACGTTATCAAGGCTTCCAACGACGCGACGTGTAAACAGCAACTTGGTGATAAGTTTGAAATGCGTAGACGGGTTAGAAATATTGTCAGCTGCTTCTTCGTTGCTGCTGTCTCATAAGAATTAGCAAATAACAACGAATAATAATAAGCTATAAGCTTATGAGACTGCAGCATTCGTTGTTATTGCTGCGGTCTCACAAGCTTATAGCTTATGTTATTTGCTATTTCTGCACAGCTTCAGGTCAAAAGCCAGTCGTACGAGGGCACGCCTTAGCAAGTTAGTGTTTGCTACGTGCTATCTTTGATAGCGCATACAGAAGATTATCGGGGCTCCATTGCAATCCAGCCGACTTACAGTAAAAAATTTACATTTACAAAGCAATCAAGGAACAGTATGTCTGCTTGTAAATTCTGGTAAATGGCAAAGATTTTAATTCTTAAAAAACCTATGCGACAGATTTATATCTCTAAAAAAATTGGAGTGGTATTGTTAATAATGCTAGTAACATTTTTTATCAGGAAAGTTACTTAATATCGTCACATTTTGCAGTACCAGGTGCTAACTTTAATAGTGTCTGTAGTTTCAAAACTAAAGCAGACTGTACACCATTGTTTTCGATTTTTGTTTTTCATGGACTAGTGGATCAGTGTGGTGTATTTTTGTGCCACATTTCATTTACACACTTTAGATAAGTTGGGTTAAATCGTCTTATTTTGAACCTAGGAATTTGTGGTTAAGCTATGTCCACGCATTTTAGCAGAACAACATATTTGTGCAAAAATCGCAACGTGCGACATTAAAAGAATTTATAAAATTACCTGAAGAAAAAACTTATGTAATTCTTTTTCTTGAAATGTATTTTCTTTCATTATTAACATGTTGCTAATGAAAGGAAATATATTTTCAGTAGTAATATCACAAGAGATTGAAAATAATTCGACAGAACTTCGAAAACTTGTTACCAAATGTTAATGCCGAATTATTTTCTGATTTCTACTAGAATTTAATTGAATCTAAGGGAGTTTCACCCCCCAGTAGGGATTTTTAATATGCCAAACATCGCATCGACACGGGGCCTACGGCTTTACTTCCTATCCGAGAAGAAGGCTTGTTTACACTTTTCATCCGCAATAGGGTCGTTTTCGACTATCTTTTTTTCACTAATTTTTATTAACAATATATTCTTTATTGTTTAGTAATCATAAATTATACGTTTAAATTCAATAAAAAAATACGCGTGAGTAACATTAAATTTTTAAAAAGTCATTGCGTTTGAAACGTAACAGCTTACGCGCCATCTTCGTGTGACGTCATAGCATCCGTTTAGCAATTTTCACATGGGCGGCGGCCGGTGGCAGGCCACAGATACATACAGTTCAGGAAACTATATAGTTTCTAAAAGGTGTTATCATTACAATCATTAGTAATTATCATAATTCCATATTTAGCTTATGCTTAAAAGTGCACAATTAATATATACAATGTGCTCCTTAGAAGAGAATTATGTAAAAGCGGATTCAAGTAATCTTCCGCAGGTCGACATTATAATGGAAATTGATTATTTGAACACAAATAAAGATAACATTAGCGTAGAAATGAGAGGAGTTAAACTACAAAGGCACAAGTACCCTGTTCAATTTATATTTTATTCTAAACATTATGTATATATTTATTAAAGATCTAGCAGGCAAGAATATTTTGTCAGGAGCGGACACAGTTGTATTCTTACATTCCGGAACAATACAGTACATTATTGCGAAATAAAACAACGACTATTTATTTCACTTTATCGGGTATCCCATTTTAAGTAGGGTGTGAGAAGTTCGTTGGTTGTCATGGAAATACTTGTAGTGTAAAGAACGTAAACATAAGACTTTTGACCAGATGAGCGAGATGCAAAATATGTTAAAATAGTGAATGAGAAAGATGCGATTACAGGTCCAAAATGCACTCGAAGGTATAGTTTACGAACGCACCCCTGGACGGATGCTATGACGTCACAACATGGACGGCTAGCGTTTACGGATAGGTTATTTTCATTAATTTTTTAATGGTCTAAAACACGAACAAAAAATTTTTTTTCTAGGAAATATTAGTTAAACACATGATAAAGTTTCCAAATTTGATATAAAAAAAAAATGTCAAATGAGCCCATTGAAAAGCCGATCGTCGGGTGGGGAATTAAATCCACGTCCTTTGGGTCCGAAGGGAAACATGCAAGCCTGTGGACCCCCAGGCGATCTGCACATAATAACTACTAACTCAGTCATGTTTAGACGAAAGATAGCAGCCGTGCATGTTTGGAAAGAAGAGCCGTGCGTTCTGAAAATAGAAAAAAAAGACAGAGAATTGGCCCATCCTTGAAAATATACATTTTTATTTCCGATGTTACCACATACATATTATAACTTGTGTATTTCAATAAGGTTACTGTATTGAAAAGGTAGCGCCAATTTTCTATCTCTTTTAATTTGGGGTTAATCAAATTCATTCATAAACTCCTTAGCAACAGTAACTTGTTATGTATCTATCCTTTTTTTTTCTTATGGTTTCATCGCGTCCTAAACGCGTCCTTTTTATTTTGGGGGACGAAAGCCGCGGAAATGAATGGCGGTACCTTCTAAATACAGTAACCTTATATTTCAAAAGACAAAACAGGACATTCATGACTATAAGCAAATTTTTGCGAGATACCGGTATGATACGGTATGGTTAAATGTGGTTACATTAATTTAACCCCCCCACTGCTAAGTTCTTGTGTTACCGCTTCATTCGAGAAAACGAAAAAAGTATGTATTGGTATGGTCTATTGCAAACGCGTGTAATGACTTAAAACAGTTTATTTTAAAAATTGTGTCCATAATAAAATCGGTGGCTTTCCAGCAAATCTAGAGAACTTTGAAGTTCTATTGTTCTGCGTATATGATTTACCTCGACAATTAATGTTATAGAAATAACGATGTTTTAAGAAAATACCTTTTAAAATTAAGAGAAGATCGCTTAAAATATGAGCTACATCTTGAGCAGTGGTTAAATAAGTACATCAAAATGGAACTTTATTTTATTATAAGTTTTTTCGCGTAAAGAAAAACTCATTTAATTATTCCCTACATGTGATTTTCACAAATAAAAAGTATTGCCTTATTAAGAAAAAATGTAGAGGCGAACGGTATTCCACAGTTCCTAACAACTAACCTAACTTTATACTCATACCGCAAGTAACACACCTCGCGACCTGTGTTACATTCGGTATGTTATTTGACGCTCAATAATGACGTCATCTGAGATTCCCCTATGATACCTTTTCTCGCAAAAATGTAGTGGTATGCTTATGAAAACATACACCAAACATACACAAAGATACCGGTATCTCGCAAAAATTTGCTTTATATGTGTATAATCTGTGGCAACTACTGTGGTTTACGTCAAAGAAAAGGAAAACAAAGAATGGACAGTCAATGTATTTCACTTTAATCACAAAGCTAGTAGATATGATTAAGTACTGACATGAACCTGCGAAAGCATCACTGACGATTTTTAATTAGAGGGCTCCCATGCTTTTGCTTTAAAAATTTTGTAAACGATAGTAGAGATAAGTGTGTTTACTTTTGATTAGAAAATCAAAACTTCCCGTTAAGCAAATTGTTAAGAACAACACACAAGCCCTCCGTGCAGCCTGTTGTCGGAAGCACATCCAAAGCCTTCCGTGCAGCCTATTGTCGGAAGCACACACAAACCTTCCGTGCAGCCTATTGTTGGAAGCACATCCAAAGCCTTCTATGCAGCCTATTGTCAAAAGCACACACAACCCTTTTGTGCAGCTCATTGTCGAAAGCATTCACCACCACACCTCTTGAATAGTCATTGTAGAGAGATCACTCGTACTCCACACATTCATCGTCACCTTTCAAGCCAGTTGTTGTAGAAGAGGAGAAGAGGTACACACCAGGCATTCGATCGTCCTGAAGAGTTCCCACGCACTCCACGCATTGGAGAAGAGGAAGACCGCAAGATTAAAATCGATCTGAAAGAGTTCCCCACCTTCTACCAATATCGTTGAAGACAGTTGTTGAAAGGAGAAGAGTAAGAATCAAGATAGTTATACATCAGCCCCATGTTCGGCATCCGTTACTACATTACCAGTGACATCGCCCTCCAAATATCCAGATGGTAACCAGTCAGGAGAACAGAGCGTCGTACATATTGTTATACGTATTGTTTATTCGTTTATTTCAATTTGTTGTATTTGTTCAAGTTGAGTTGAATAAATTCATATACCAGAACACGCTACAGTTTAAAGCTTGTCCACCGCTGTGCTAAGAAACATCAAAAACAAACGCCAGTATAAATTCTCTGATTTAACAGTGGTGTACTTGTTCTTAGCTTTACTCTTTCTTTTCCATTGTTTCGATTATACGTTCTATTATTGTTTTAATTGCTATATCAATTACTATTTAATTCGTCTTTCTTAAATATTTTAGACGATGATATTTTTACTTTTTTTATTTTAATTTTTAGCTTGACGGTAATAAATCAATGATATGTCCATTAAAAATTGATATGTACTGCAACAACAACACAGAAACTGCTTTACATGCAGCAGCAAAAGGAAAACATTACGATATTGTGTTAGCTCTACTGAATGCAGGAGCAAATCCCAACTTGATTATTAAACCCCACCTTGACTATAATGACGTGAGTATACTACTTGTTGCGCATGACAATAATCTACTTGAGTTGCTTTTTATTGTAGAGTATCAGTTGCTATTCAGTAGAGGACGATGTGAATTCCGGACAATCTACAGCGTTAGTTGAGGCTTGTCGGAATAGGGATGTACCATTAGTTGATTTGCTCTTAAAATGTGGCGCTCGTGATGATGACTGTAAAGCACTTTCAGTCACAGTACAAAATAAGGATGAGACCCTCGTTGCCAAGCTATTGTCAATTAAGGTATTTATTTACAGATTGTAAAGAAATTGCATGATGATATAGTAACCTGTGATTCAAAAAAACTTTCATCAAAGTGTGCCACGAAAAAAACAGTGATTTAGAAGTTTTTAAGAATTTTATTCTTAAATGTTTATATGTTAATATGTATTTTGATTTTTAAACTCAAATGTGTCACAAACAGCTGATCGAAATATCAACATATTATATGTTTTTGAAATTAGCAAACAATGATATTTCATTATATTGAACAATATATAGGGTGTTCCATTTAAAAAAATAAAAATTTAATGTTTTCTCAACTTTGCGATGCGCTTTTGTTTATTGTGAGAGCTTTAACAGATATTACATACAAAATCCCATAACTATTGTATTTAAAGTTTTCCTCTATCTCTTAAAATAATACTTCTAGGTAAGCTGAAAAGTATTTAAAAAACGACAATCAAGTTTTCAATAAATTGATGAATAACACAAAAACTAGTAAACCAATTACACGATATTTATATATGTTTGTTATCGGGGTGCCTCAAGGACTACAAATTTGTAAAAATATACTGGGTGTTCCATTTAAAAAAAATATATTTTTTTGTCCACCCGGTATATACATAGAAAACGTTACCGCAAAACTGATAGCATAAGTGAAATCTACATAAAAATTAATATAAGACCAATTTTTAAATTTTTTTAATCGGTTAATAATTAAAAAAATAAAGGGGGTTAACATTAATAAAACTAACCCTGTACATCATGTCAATTGGTAATGTTACGGTAACATTGTCACGGAATTTAGCGACACGCTGTAGACATCTTTAAAAAATTAATCCAAATCATACTCTTTGGCATTTTTTCTTTATTTAGTTTCTAACAACAACTGCTAAAATAGTCAAAAATAATCAAATGTCTAAACGAAAATCATTTTAAAGTATAAAGTATTGTAAAAATTTTTTGTGCAAATCGGTTTTGATTACAGCAGATTCCTCGAGCAGGCTCTGTACAGTTGTTTCAGGCCTAGTTGGACCTTCGTCAGCAGAACCATAGCTCGAGAATTCCACTGCAAACCAAACCGATGTGTCTTAGGTTATTCGCCATTGCGATGTGAAAGTAATGAACATTTTAAGTAGCGACATCTTTCGATCGCTTTTTGACCTGACATTGCAGTAGGATTGATAAATTGAAGCCAGTTCGCTACATAATAAGTCATCTCATGCAAGGCGGCCATGCTTGCTGCCAAGGCATATGAGAATATTAAAAAAATTTTGTGCAAATCGGTTTTGATTACAGCGAATTCCTCGAGCAGGCTCTGTACAGCTGTTTCAGGCCTTGTTGGGCCTTCCTCAGCAGCAAGCATGACCGCCTTGCATGGGATGATTTATTATGTAGCGAACTGGCTTCAATTTGTCAATTCTACTGCAATGTCAGGTCAAAAAGCGATCGAATATGTCGCTAGTTAAAATGTTCATTACTTTCACATCGCAATGACGAATAACCTAGGACAGATCGGTTTGGTTTGCAGTGGAATTCTCGAGCTACGGTTCTGCTGACGAAGGCCCAACTAGGTCTGAAACAGCTGTACAGAGCCTGCTCGAGGAATCCGCTGTAATCAAAACCGATTTGCACAAAAAATTTTTAAAATTCTCATATACTTTGACAGCAAGCATGGCCGCCTTGCATTGGATGATTTATTATGTAGCGAACTGGCTTCAATATGTCAATCCTATTGCAATGTCAGGTCAAAAAGCGATCGAAAGATGTCGCTACTTAAAATGTTTATAAAGTATTTATTTTTTTACCTAGTACTTAATGTTTTTCCTAAATAACAAAAAGTAAGCCTTAAGGGGCGTTTACATTACATACATGTTTTCAAGACATTGAAAAACAAATCTATACAAAAATGTGGATTTGTCGCACACAAATCACGATGAATATTTAGCACAATTTTTCGACAAATGCTAGAAAAGGACCTCGTTTACACTCTGTGACTCGTTCACTACACATTTAGTATTTAATAATAAAAAATTTTCACAAAACATCAGCCCGCTTGACAATTGAAAACAGCTGACTATTCTGCTCATGCGCAAGTACAATGAGAGCAACAATGATTGACACGTGTGAAGTTGCAGTTGTTCCAACCTTATATCGAAAATGTGTTCCACTTATCAATATTGTACCAATATTTACTTCCATGCATGTCAAACGCTGTCAAACGTAAGTGTCATTGACCTTTCAGTAGCGCACATACGTACATACAAGTTCTCCCTGGTTTTAGTCATTTTGTGTTTTCTTTTGTAATAACAAAGTCTCTTAAGGCTCTGTTTTAGTTGTCTAACTAATCTGGTACGTAAAACTGTTATAAACAAAGTAGAAAAAATTCTATATGTGCTTTATTTTTAGTTTAAAATGTTTACTGAAGAACATAATAAGTTTATCTTAGAAGCGTATTTTCGGTCTGGTGAAAGGGATCAGGATGGTAATTGGCAGTATTCATTCATGTCTTGCTTTCATCAGTTTCAAGAAGCTTATCAGGATGAAGATATTACACAAGATACGTTCCGTCAACATGCTCACCGTATTGTAGATCGGTTCCGTGAGACAGGCAGTGTATGTAAAGGAAAATCCTCTGGTAGATCTAAAGTACTAACAGAAGAAGTTGTAGAAGACATCAGGCAAAGAATGTTAGCCAGTCCTAAAAACCCATACGAAAACTGTCCCTTCAAACAGGTATTTCAAATTTTTGAGTTTTGTTGTCATGCATACTCTAATGTATTATTTCAGGTGTATCTTATGGCTCTTGTCGCACTGCTTTGAAGAAAGACTTACATATGAAGCCATATAAAGTAAGCGTTGTACAAGAACTTTTGCCTCCAGATTTTCAGAAGAGAGTGAATTATTGCAACTGGTTCAACAGACATTTAAATGACGACAATATTCTTGATTTAACGTTCTTTAGTGACGAGGCATGGTTCCATTTGGATGGTTACATTAATTCTCAGAATTATCGTGTATGGGCAACAGAAAATCCACATGAACTTCACGAAGAGGTCTGCATCCTGTTAAAGTTGGTGTGTGGGTTGCAATGTCACGAAGAAGAATTATTGGTCCCATCTTCTTTTACAATAATATAAATGCCCAAAATTATCAGCAGCAACTATTACGTCCTTTTATTGAACAATTGCATGATGATGAATTACAGTACGGCTACTTCCAACAAGATAGTGCAACAGCCCATACAGCAGGTGCTACGTTGGAATATATACGTGAATTTTTTGATAATCGCATAATTAGCAGACATCTTTGGCCACCAAGATCGCCAGACTTAACACCATTAGACTATTTCATGTTTGGTTATTTAAAAAACAGAATATTTAGAAATCGTATACATACTGTAGAAGAACTGGAGCAAGCTTTGAATAATGAAATAAATTCAATAACACCACAAATTCTTCAAAATGTTTTTAACAATATGAAAACTAGGATTAATTTGTGCTTAGAGTTTAATGGGGAACACTTTCAACATTTTTTGTAATAATATTAATAAATGTGTTTCTGAGTAAGTGCATTTCAAGTATGTGGTTTATTTTTAGTGTTGTTTAAATAGTGTTTCTACTAAATATTTTTGCATGGGTAAATTGTGCTGCAATTGTGCAATATTTTCAACTTTATATTGATTTACGTATGTATTTTTTATTACTTGATTGATTTTATTATGTTGTACCTAATTCCTTAAACAGTGTGTTTAATACATAGTTTTTTTGAGTGTATTATTTTAAGAAATAGAATTTAAAGCACGAAAGAAAGCATGTACAGAATATTTTATGAAATAAATTTGGAACTTGATTTAATTTAAATGCAATAAGGAATCCATAGACATTTTCAATTAATAACAATATTAATTTTAATTTAATTCCACTTTATTCATTGAATTTGGTCGTTTTAACAAATCACAAGTCAAAAGATGACGTAAAAATTTTTAAGAACGCCACTGAATGTAGTTGTGGTTAATGTAAATACATAGTATGCGGCAAATACCCTATTGGTATGGAACGGCACACGTCAGCCATTTTTGCTCTCCCTGTACCTTTGTATGGTCTGTGATCGCTCTGTTTTCCATTAATTTGGAATACAAATTAGGGATGCGCATCGAATAGCAAAACATCGATGTTGAACATCGATGGTAACATCGAAAAGCAAAATCGATGTCGCTAATACATCGTAATAAAAATATCGATGTTTTCTAACATCGATTTTTCTGTATAATTACTAGACCTTTGCCAAGGAATTTTTTGTTGCTGCCTACTTAATTCAACAGGTGATGGTTTTATAATTTTTGCAAAGATGATAAGTAATTAAACACATTTTGATTTAAATTTTATCTAAAAAATGGAGTAGTAGTTAAATAAACATACCAAAAGACAACACCTTAGTATGAATACACTTATTAATGCACTTTTTTGCAACAGTCATGACCCAGAAATTGTATCAATTCGTATTTATAACCTCGGAACACGTGAAATGTTCGGGGAAAGCCCTAATTTAAATCAGAATTTCAAAAAAAAAAATTAATCGAAGAAGACATTTTCGCCTCTTTTAATAACTAACATACCGCTAGATGACTATCGCTTAACTTCGATGTTTAAAGTCACTAGATACATAAAGTACCGCAAGGTCCCTCCATTTTGGGGATCAAACTCCTGTGGCAAATTTAAAATATTCAAAAATTTTTAAAGTTGATAAAATTCAATTCAATTCATTTATTTATCAAAATGTTTGCAAAAGGTTCTACAAAATACTATGTAAACGTGAGATTGTAAGAAAAGTGATCACTGCTAAAATGATCCTAAAACAATTATTTAAATCATTGTGTAGCTTATTTGCTAATATTTTGTATTTTATATGTATGTACCTCGCGAACTCTTACATCATTCTTCAAATCTGGGTGTGCAATTACATCGCACCATAATTTCCTTCTTTCGCAGTTTCTTTCATCAATAGGTAATCGAAACAATCTTTTACCTTTAGATGTATTGTTTTTGCATCCCAACACACAACAATGTGGCATTTTAATTAATAGCAACAATGGACTTAACGGAACACTAACACTGTTAGCTACTGTCAAAATTTCGAAAAGACTGGCCGCGTTCATCAGAACAATCGCTCAAGTAGCATTCATCTGTGATTGGTGGATTTTTTGAATTTTTGTGAAATAAGCCAATCACAGACGAATGCTGCGTGAGCGCTTGCTTCTGGCGAACACGCATTTATTTGGTGAGAATTAAAAATTTCCTAGAAATGTGGCCATTTTGGAGTGTAATTTTGTTTTCTCTCTCTCAACTCTTTCTAACACATTAGTCCATAACCTCGCGGTACTTTATGTATCTAGTGACTTTATTCGATGTTATAAAAACATCGATTGAAAATATCGATGTTCTAAAAACATCGACAGAAAAACATCGATGTAAAAATATCGATGTATTTTTGTTCAACATCGATGTTTGGAAAACATCGGTATTCGATGCGCATCCCTAATACAAATCCATAATATAAAACATGTCGGAAACATGTTAAATACAAGAAAAGTCTAGCACTTGTATGAGATAAATCTTAGATTTGTTCCAAACTTTTCAATCGACATGAAGGATACATGTACACTTCAAACATGTATGTAGTGTAAACGCCCCTTTAAGATTAAATATGTATTATTGACAGCTTATTTTATAAGTTAAGTTGCAATTTAAAAGTTTATAACTCAATCATTTGGAAAAATTACGGATTTTTCCATGATATTGGCAACAGAAGTAACATTCAAAAATTACCTAACAACGAATGTTAAATAGTGATTTGTAATGACGTTATATTGTTTATGAAATATCTGAACCTACTTGTTCGGATTTAATCAGAGTATTTTCCTTTTTACGTTTTATTTCTGTACTCTCTTTTGACAGATGTATTATTATTATTTTTCTATGCCTACTACTTTTAAAAGTTAAAGTTAATAACATGATAATAATCTTAACATTTCTTCCCCCTAGTGAAGACTCTTCACTTTATTTCTTGTACCTCTAGTTTACAGATTTTTGTAGCTGGCCTTCTATAGTTTCCATGACTTGTTGTAACCTCTGCTACTCGTACTATACCATCCTTTCCTGGACAGACTTTTACAATCTTTCCTATTGGCCATGTGTTTCGTGGTAAATTATTGTCAGCAATTACTACGATGTCACCAACGTTGAGATTTTCGCCTTTACTCAACCATTTTGCTCTTCTGTTAAGTTCTGGTAGATATTCTTTTACCCACCTGCTCCAAAATTGATCACATAAAGCTTGTGCACGATGCCATTGTTTCTTCACATTTAATTCATGATTTTGTATTTCATAACCAGGTAGATTTCCACCAGATGTACCAATCAAAAAATGATTTGGTGTTAAACTTTCTGGGTGTTCTGGATCAACAGTTACGTATGTGAGTGGTCTTGAATTTAAAATGAATTCAATTTCTGCAAAAGCTGTTTGAAGAACTTCTTCACGTGGATATTTTTCGCGTAAAATTAATTTTAAATTTCTTTTTACTGAAGCAATTAATCTTTCCCAACTGCCACCCATATGTGGTGCAGCCGCTGGATTAAAATGCCATCTAATTCTTTTAGCGGACATTTCATCTTATTTTAGATTGGGAAAATCTTTTAATGAGTTCTAAAAGTTCGTTATCCGCTCCATGAAAATTTGTTCCGTTATCGGAATACAAATCTGTAACTGGACCTCTGCAGGCAATAAATCTTTTTAAAGCCATAATACATGAGTCAGTATTTAAAGATGCTGCAATTTCTAGATGTACTGCTCGTGTAGTCATGCAGGTGAAAAGGATTTCATATCGTTTTTGTGTCGCCTGCCAATTGTAACTTCAAAAAATCCAAAATAATCAACTCCAGTCTGTGTAAAGGGTTTACTGTAAGCATTTAGTCGAGCTTCCGGTAACATTCCCATTTCCGGAGTTAAGGGCTTGACCTTTCGGTTTTTGCAAGCTTGACACTTCAAATTCTTTACAGCATTTCTCAATCCTTGAATCCAAAACCGTTGTCTAATTTCATTTATCACGTACTCGTAATTTTGATGATTAACTCCTTCGTGGTACCACTTTATCAACAGAATTGTGAATCTATGTTTTGCATCCAGTAATACCGGTTCATTTTCTAAGAAGTTAGTGTTTATTCTTCCTCTCATGCAAAGTAGTTTTTCGTCATTTAAAAATGGTGATAATTTAAAAATTCTGCTTGTTTTCTTAATTTCTCCAGAATTATTTAAAATGCTTAATTCTTCAGAATAACATTCTTGCTGCACTTCTTTATACCACAGTTTCTCTGCATTCGCAATCTCTTCTTCTCGAAGTGGATTCATTTCAGCTAATCTTCTCAATTCTTCTTCCTTCATTTTCTTTTCTCTCGTAATTTTTCCTTTCATGTTATTTTTTAACTTCATATTAGTTATAAATCGGAGAATCCAAGCAGTTGTACGAACTAATCTCAAATATTTTGAAAATCTATTTACATCAGGTAAAAATTCATTATTTCTTTTAATTAGAAAGGTATTCAGATTTTTCTTCTTTTCTAGTTGTTCTTCATTTATTTCATAAACTGGTTCATTCTTTGTAAAATTACAGAGATCGGCGTGCTTCAAAAAAGGCGGACCGCTTAACCATCGTTCTGTTGAAATTTGTCCGCGCTTTAAAACTCTGGTAGCTTCATCAGCCACGTTTTCTTTTGTCGTAATCCAGTACCAGTTCTCCTTTTTTGAAAGTTCCAAAATTTCTCCAACTCTATGAGTCACAAATTTTTTAAATAAGGACGTATCCGATTTTATCCAGCACAAAACTGTTTTTGAGTCTGTCCAGTAGAAATATTTCTGGATTTCTATTTCTAATTCCGATTTTACTTTGTCCATCAGCCTACTCAGCATCACGGCGGCTTGCAGTTCCATTCTTGGAATAGAAATTGGTTTTAATGGTGCAACTCGAGTTTTTGCTATCACGAATGATGTGTAAAAATTATTTTTATACTCATATCGCAAATACACTACAAATGCAAATGCTCTTTCACTTGCGTCACAGAAGCCATGTAATTCGATATTTTCCGAATCTGCCATTTTTTCTCCGTAACATCGAGGCATTGTAATAGATGGTATCAGATTTCTGAAAATTTGAATCCAATTATTCCAGTAGTCAGCCAATTGATTTGTAATTTCATCGTCCCAGCCAATTTTTAATCTCCAAATTTCTTGTAAAATTATTTTCAGAGTTATAAGGACATTACATAGAAATCCGAAGGGATCAAACACAGACATTGCCATCTTCAAAATTTCTCTTTTTGTGGGAATTTTACTACCATCTAGAATTTTTGGATTAACTTTTCTAAAATTTAGTAGAAAAATGAAGTCATCATTTTTGGAATCCCACTGAAGGCCAAGAACCTTTTCGACGAAATTTTCTTTATGTTCGTCTAAGCTCTTCATTCTCGGCATTCTCAAATTATCAGGAATACTTTTTAAAACTTTTTCAGAGTTTGAAATGAAATTGCGCAATTCAAACTCACCTTTCTTATGCATTTTAATAACCTGTCCAATGCAGTTAATGGCTTCTTTATCAGTCTTCTTGCTATCTAAATAATCACCCACATAATGCTTCTTTAAAATTGCTTGACATGCTTCTTCACAATCTGTTCTATTTTCTTCAGCGTTCCTATTTTTAATGTATTGAGCCAAGCTGGGTGAACACATAGCTCCGAACGTCATAACTTTCATTTCATGTACGTCTGCTTTTCCGCTTCTCCTCATGCCTCTCCAAAAAAATCTTTGAGCACATCTGTCTTCTTTTCTAATCAAGACTCGGTGGAACATTTCTTTAATGTCACCGGTGTATGCTATTTTATACTGTCGAAATTTCAACAAGACTCCAGTTAATGGTGTTAATAAATCTGGACCTTGCAGAAGTTCTGTATTCAAGCTAACTCCTTCTGTTTTCGCTGCAGCATCGAACACTAATCTTAATTTTCCAGGTTTATTAGGATTGACAACTCCAAAATGTGGTAAATACCAAATTTTCTTGTTTATCTCTTTCGATTTTAACTCATCCAGTTTTTCAGCATATCCTTTCTTGACATAATCTTCAACTATAAGACAGTATTGTTCTGCAAATTCCTTGTCTTGATCCATTTTCTTTTCCATACAAAACAGGCGTTTTAATGCATTTTTCTTGCTATCAGGAAAATTTACTTCATCCAATTTCCATAATAATCCAACTTCAAATCTTTCTCCAACCCTCCTGGTGGTGTTGTTCATAATTTTTTCACATCTTTCTACTTCTGGAGTTTTCCTGTAATTGCTTGACAAATTAACTCCAAATGATTCTGTTTTAAAAGATTCTTTTACTAAGTTGTAGACTTCTTCATCAAAAGATTGGCATTTGCAAATCTGACTGTTTTTCAGCTTCTTTTATTGAATTTATTTTTCCATGTAGTACCCATCCTAGAGCAGTTTTGGACAGAATAGGACCGTCCCGTGAAAGTTCTACAACTTTTCTTGGATATGCCAGTTGAGAGTAATCTTGGCCAATTAATATTAAAGGACGTTCTTCAAAAAATGACTTCAGTAAACTTAATTGTTTAATTTTAGGGAAACTTTCTTGAATTTTCTTAACGTCAATTGTTTGTTTGGGTAACATCATGTTCTTCAAAGTTCTTACTCCGTTAAGAGTATGAGTTTTGCCTTTTTCATTTAAAGAAGAAATTTGAAAATGTACTTTCTTAGAATGCTTGTCTTCATGAGTGATTCCATTCGTCCACTGGTAACAAACCGACTCTTCTTCTCCATCTAATTGCAGTTTTCTTGCTAATTCAGCATCGATAAGACTTACTGTAGCGCCTTCATCAAAAAATACGTAGGTGGTTACTTCACAAACTGGACCCTTTACTTTTACCGGTAATATTTTGAGCAATACCGTATTTGGAAGTTTATTGACTAAACAAATTTTTTCATTTTTTGTTAATCTATCATTTTTTTGAAAATTTTTATGAAGTAACTTATGATGAAGCAATTGACAGTTATTAAGACCACATACCTTCTTGTTTCTACAAATTTTTTGAGAATGATTTCGTTTCAAACAACAGAAGCATAACTTATTCTTTTTCACAACTTCCCAACGATTGTCTACATCCTTGCTCTTGAATTTCTCACAATTATCTAAAATGTGATACTCTTCCTCACACACGATGCAGCTTCTAGTCTTCATTGAAAATAAATTTTCTTTTTTCTTGTAATTGACCTTTCCCACTTGTGTGTCGATTATGCATGATATTTTAGCCTTTGTTCTTAACCAGTTCGAAAAGTCTTTCAAATTCAGTTGTTTTTCATGTCCTAAAATTTGGGAACCCCACTCCATTTTCAAAAAATACGGCAACTTCTGTACCAATTCGTCCATAAGTTGTGGATTTGACATATGTCCTTCACTTTTTAACAATTCCATTGAAGCAGCGAGACTAGAGACGATGTTTGAAAAGGCGAGCATCGAATTGGGCTTTCCATCTTTTGGTGATTGGATTTTTCGGGCCTTTTCAATTAACATTGAAATTATTATTTCTGGTCTTCCAAATGTCAACTCAAGAGTTTCAATTATTGATTCTAAATTTGCAGAAGATAGTAGAAGTGGTTTCACAGTTTCTCTAGCTTTTCCCCGTAAGCATCTTTGTATTCTGATAATATTTTCTTCGTCACTAAAATTACATAATTCGGTTGTCCGTTTAAATATTGTGAATAAAATAAGGGCCATTCTTCTGGATCTCCTGCGAAAGATGGTAATTCTTTTCCAAATGAATGTTTCATAAATACATTTTCAAATGTATTTCTTTTTAAATTTTGACATTGATATATTTGTGGGTCGATGTCCGCTTTTGTTTTAATTTTCGTGTTCGGATCATCCATAAATGGAGATTTCTCTAGCCAAGTGGTTACCTTTTCTATATCTATATCGTTACCTTGTTCTATTTTTCCTGCTTCTTCGAATATATCGGAATTATCAATTTCACTATCCAATCTGCTTTCTGTTTCACTCATCTTTAGTTTCATTTCCATTTCGATCGTTTGTTTTTTTCTTAGGAACATCTTTTCCCTTTCTTTCTTTTCTTCATGATGCTTTTCTTCCTCTAGAAGAACTAATTTTTTCATTGCTTCTAACTGTATACTTAATAATCTTCTTTTTGAAGAAGATGTAATAATTGTTTTCTGAGAGTGAGCTAAATTTGCCTCTCCGATTACCGCAGCCGGTGGATTTTCCCTTTTTTTCTTATGATCTTCACCGCTTATGTCTTCATTCTTGGAGAAACCTCTGAACTCAAGCTCAGACGACGTACTTCTGTCTTTTCGTGAAGTAAGTGACATTTTTTTCTTTTTCGGTTACAATCTTCGTTGTGGACGTTTCTTTTATGTTTCCTACAGTCTCCAAGTGCTGTTCTTTTATGCTCGAAGGACCAAATGTTCGGATTTAATCAAAGTATTTTCCTTTTTACGTTTTATTTCTGTACTCTCTTTTGACAGATGTATTATTATTATTTTTCTATGCCTACTACTTTTAAAAGTTAAAGTTAATAACATGATAATAATCTTAACACTACTTTTTATGACCAATCACATCTATTACTTCTCCGACAGAACAAATTTGAACAAAAACTATCGTAAAAACTACGTTGCATTTAAGCTAAAAAGCAAATATCTCGAAAACGGTTAACTTTAGCGCTATTGAACATGTATATCTAATTGATTTAGAAAAGATGAGGGAATAACCATTTTTTCGTTAAAAGTTCTATAAGTCTGCTCACAAAAAAGATAGAGCATTTTAAAAGCAAGTGTGATACCTTCTATCTACTACATCAAAATTATGGCCATATTAATATTTCTCGTCCCAGAAAGCCCCCAATCCCCATATATCAATTTTTAAGGCAATATATCGAAAACTTTAAGAATTAATGAAGAAAATTGAAATAAAAATATTGATTTGAACGCCCTGTATCTCCTTTATTATCAATTATTGGACTAGGATAGTTTAGCTAAATCGCAATATTTGGATGTCAGGAATCCACTGTTGCTCTGTGTCCCATTACTTTTGGACCAGCTTGTATAGTTACGAAAAAGTGATATAAATGTATACAAACGGTTTTTCTTTATGATTCTTTTAATTAAGCAATTAAGTGACTACATTTATTCTTGTTCCAGGCCCATCCTGATCAAGAGTATAAGATCAATAAGAAAGCGATGACTGAAAATATCCATTCATCACAGTTCACGATATTCTCCAGCGTTTCAAACTTGACTTACAGCACAATATTTCCGAACACTCCGACGATGATCAATTGGCACAATCAGCGTTGCCACTTGTTTCAGATAAAAACTCAGTGGCTCATAGATGCTGCCCTACACTTAAACCCCAAGCTGAAGCAAAACCCCAGGAGTTATGATATTGCTTTATATGCGATAACGAGACTTGATATTTCCAACAACAGTCTCACTGAAATTCCTTTGGCTGTATTGAAACTGTACAGCCTTCGGTATCTTAATGTTGCCCAGAATAAGATCGAGAAATTACCTGAGCCAGTCGAATCACCTGTTAAAAAAAGCAGCCGAAGAAAAAGCACGAGTACTGAGGACCTTAATTACTGTTGTCCAATTTTGGAGGAATTATATTTGCAAGACAACAGACTCGATCATATACCTGAAGCAATTTTTCGAATTCCGAATCTCGTTACCTTGGTTGTGTCTAATAACAAATTACAACATCTGCCTTTTAATATGTGGCTTGCACCTAAGCTGAAGGAATTGAACGCCTCTTTTAATTTACTAAAAGAACTTCCGACCAATCCAACTGAAGTAAGTTTATACATACCATAATTTCATTTCAGGTTGAAAAGATACGCATAATAATTTATGCGCCCTTGTCTTATGCCTGGTTGCACCAACTTTTTAAGTAAAGCTTAAATTTAAGATGTGTTTAGACTATAACATTATTTATAGATTTAACAAAATGTTAGTCACATTCTAATTGATACTTAAGTTGAAGTTTAAATGTCAATCAGAATGTATTTGACTTTATATTGACCATACGTAAATGTCACATTCTAAACATAACTTAATTTTAAGCTCTGCTTAAAAAGTTGGTGCAACCGGACATTAAATTCTTTGGTTTTTATATGAACTTTGTATGTAGAATATACAGCGAAGTAGACGTGACGTATGTTCAAGTGAATGTTTCGTTTTAAATATTTTATTTGATGATATATCTTGTTCTATCTATGGCGTTTTTCAAGTTTCTGATACATAAACAAATGAACCATAAATCTTAGTGAAAACGTAGCACATAAATCTTAAGCCGTCCTTAATAACGTTGTTAATAGCATTATACACACTGCACGACACAACATCAATGGTCGATAACATTAACATTTTCCTGTCGGTTGAAAATTATCACAAAATATGAAATTACAATTCATTGTACACTTCGTAAATTTGAAATAAATGTCGACGTTTCACAGCTTCTTCAGGATAAATAATAACGGGTTTTCAATTAAAAAACTTCTCACATGTGTGCCATGAAATGAGAAAGACCGAAAAAGACATGTCTTAGTTTATAATACGTTTGCGATGTCAACTGGCAGATAGATTTTGGCGTTGTTAAAATTTAATTTCTGTCATATCGTCCTGTGAAATGGATTTCATGTTAAAGCAGAAATCGTTTATGTTTAAAACCTATTTTCATAAAGAACATTTTCACATCTTTTATAAATACAACATATGAAATATCTGAAGTGGAGTTATTCTAGCAATATTTGCCAGCAATGAATCATAGAGATCAGTTTAGGTGTGATTATCAGTTAACTCTATCGCTTATATACCGTGACTTTATGTTAACATAAAACATTGCAGTTGTTACGTACGAATCTGAGAATCCATAGCAACATTTACAATTTGTAAATTAAACTGTCCTTTTTAAAATAGAACATGAGATGACAGCTATCATGAATCTGTTCTGTTATTAGTGATTTCGATATATGTAGGTACTTGTACTACAAAATAATTGCGGCTCTTTCAATTACATTAGATAAGTTTATTTTTGTTTAAAATAAGTAAACTTAAAACATAAGGAATAAGAAATTCTTTAATTCAAAACAAACACCACAACAAGTTTTCAAAAATTTCTTCATTTACCTCCATTAGGGTGTCTGATTTCTCGACTTTTTCGATTTCTCGGGACTCGAGAATTCTCGTCTGTTTATTCCCGGGAATTCTAGGGAAATCGAGAAATATAAAAAAAATTCAAAAGTCGTTAATTAAGGGTAAATATTCAATTAGTACACAAAAATATCATTTAAATCAAGTTTAATATTTAGAATTAGATCTTTAAGTACCTATACAAAAATCAGCCTCGTATTCATACTTAACACTCTCTTTGTTTTTGACGTAGGAGTTTGGTTAACATAAAATGTACTTTTGAAAACCTCTTAGTTTTATCTTTTAAGTAGAAACATTTTTGGTAATTTAACAAAATAATAATTGTAATAATAAACATTAGAAAACTAACAAAAGTAATTTTAAAAAAAGCAAAAATCCCTCTCTTTTATAATATAAAAACAAATATATTCTGAAAAACAGTGGCTAATGCAAAAAATAAAATTAAATATTCTTAAAATAGTAACAGTTTAGATCGAGATAATGCGTGGCCAATTTTTTGCCTAAAATTTCATTGTAATCAAAACCGACTTGCGACAAATTTTTAAATTTATTAAAATACGTAGTTCGAAAAAAATGAAAGCATTAAATGCTTTATCAGACAACTGATTTTTGACTTTGGAAACAATATTATACATATACAATGCGATCGAAAATGATTGAGCGTCCTTCAAAAATATGTACTAATTTCGATATGAAAAACTCGTAGAAAACTCAATTAATAAACAAACCGTGCACAACATACGAACGCTATTGATTGTCACCTGACCTTGAGTATTCAAAAACGCGAAAATTCTCTAGGCCGAAGGTAGTTTTGATCACCTTTGGGTATTTATTTTCTCAAGGACGCTCAATCATTTTCGATCGCATTGTATACTGTTTGAAAAGTTTCATTTTAGCCAAAAATGGTTTCAAGAATAGTAACAAAGAGCATGTGTATGCGATTGGTTGAAAGAGATGGATATAGTGTGCGTAGCGTGTTTTTTTCGATGTAGGTGGGAAGGCGCTAAATACAGTGTCTTTCGAAAAGTGTGCTACAAGAAAGCACAAAGTTTCGGAACGCATTGAAATAATCACTCAGAACCAAATGAAATAATTGAGAAATAATAACAAATTTCGTGTTTTCCTATTCACATTATTCTGGCGGACACTTTAATCCTACCAGTATTTCCTAATGTAGTGTGTATAAAGAGTGATCCACAATAAATTGTGATTTTTTTATTTTTGAGATAGGAGGCTGTAATTTCTTATTTAGCTATAACTTTTAATTTTGAACGACTTATCCTTATGATATTTTCTTGTATCTTGTAAAATAAGGGCACTTTTTATAAAAACCGATAATAAAAAAATCCCATTTGTAGCACACTTTTTGAAAGACAGTGTAGATTACACAAATGCATACTTTAAATAAATTTGAAGATATCTCAAAATCGGTTACATTTAGGTATAGGGAAGCCTTAACATTTTTTATTTAAAATAATGTGTAGAATCAGAATCTGTAATAAAAAGTATAGCATTCCATTTAAAATAAGAAAGCTGACGGCGACTTCCGGTATAACCGGAAGTGATATAAAAGTGAAAATATTTTAATCTGAAAGATCGCTTTCCCTTAGGGCAGTGTACTAATTTTTAGAATTTTTGTATATTCCCTTCCCCGAAAACTTTTAATAGGCCACTCTATTTGGGAGACCCTGTATAAACCTGATCACATTCTGTACAAGGAATACAATAAACAATACCGTATTGATTAGAAGCCGGAATTTTGTCTTTAGTTTTACTAAAAAGATTATTAATAGTTTTTAAATTATATTTTGCAATTTTAGCATTAATATTTTTTAATTCTTTCACAATCAAATTTGTATAACCAGTTATTTGTGGAAATTTTTTATAAAATAAAATGTTTTGATTTTGATTATTTTGAGAATTATTATTGTGAATATTATGAAAATTTTGATTTTCATTTTGATTATATTGAAATAAAATTTTATTAACTAAATTTAAAGGATATCCATTATTACAAAAAAGATTTCTTAGTTTAATTAAATTCTTTTCTAAAAAAGTAGGATGACATAAATTTTTAATTCTGTTTTTAAAAGAAATTAAAATACTCAAATTAAAACATTTAATTTCTGATTTAAAGGATTAACTGAATAAAAATTAATGAATCTACCAGAATGTGATACCAATCTAATATGATTGTATTATTTTCTAATCTTATTAATTTAATATCAAGAAAAGGAACTGAATTATTAGATTCTTCTTCTAATGTAAACTGAATTTGTGGATGAAAGTTATTAAAAACATCTAATGTAGTAACAATCATAGGACAAACTTCCAATTGGCTTAAAACACGATTATCACAACATAAATCTGATTGTAGATTGATTACCACAAAACAAAAAAAATTCTAGTGCTTTAGCACAACATTTTAAAGAGAAAAATCATTTATTAGATTTCAATAACACTAAAATTTTAGAAAAAGAAACCAATTATCGTACAAGATTATTCTTAGAATTATTTCATATTAAAAAAAACAGTACTTCAATGAATTTTCGATCAGATATTCAAAATCTTAATTTAGCTTATGAATATTTAATAAAATTTGATTTCAATCGTAATTTAGAATAACAGAATCCAAAGGTAATGATATTTTCAAACATTTTTCAAAATCTAGACTATCCTTGAAAATAAATAAACTTCGTTTTAGACAGATACCTACTTTGAAATCTTGAACATTTTAAATTTGGAATGTAATTTAAACTAAAAGAATATGTAAGTTATTTAATTTTAATCAATTCAATCATTGTAACCTTCCTCTTGTAGTTTTTGCTCTGATGAAGGCAATAAAGGTTGCCGAAAGCTCAGCATAAAAATAAAAAAAGTCTTTTATTGACCGCTAGCCCGATAATTTTCAAAACAGTTTAATTCCCAACGGTCAAAAACTCCTTGGTGCGTAATTAATGCAGTTGCATATAAGCCACTGATGAATATTAACAATAAAATATCTTTGCTTAATTTCATCGGAAAGATTCAAATTCTTAAATGATATTACATTAGAAATTCTGTATAAGCAACAATTAATTTATTTGTTGCTGCTTTTAAAAACATTACAATCCACTGATTGCTATTTGTATATCGCGTTGGCCTAGTCACCACTGGCTATGCATTTACCGTGAGTAAATGAAGGATAGAATAGTAGAAAGCGCATGAGTAAACGAAATAGCTACATCAATCGACGTTGCCGATTGATAACACGGGCTACGCTCCGGCCGCTGGCGCCGGCCGAATTCCTACCTTCGCACGCAACATTGTAATATCTCTATTTCACTTCCGCACAAGTTTCAATGAGCCTCTCCTTCATTTACTCACAATACCGTATACCTAGTCTTGATTAGACCAACTGTGTATATGCAGTTTTCGCTGTAACATGTAATCTCCACTATATTCTGCCCAGTCCAACTACTCACGTTAAGAAAGCAAGTGCTGTACAGTCACGCGCATTTATAATGCACCACCTGCACACAAACCTCACCCTTAAAACTTTGTGTTACAAGAACAAGACAGAACTGTCAAATTGTAGCACTTAAGCTGCCCACGGCTGTATATGCGAGTCGCATGCGCCTTGTTGCTTTTCATGAAACTACTATTGGCTAAAGTGAAAGTCTTCAATCTGTATAAACACGCCCGTAGAGAATAATAAGATGTGCAGAGCAGCGAACAGTTATCTTGAACGGAGAGGGGAGGCGCAGAATTCGGAAATTTCTCCATTTCTCGACAGTCTCAACGTTAACGAGAACCGTAACGAAAACGAAACCTGAACGGAACGCGAAAATTATTTTCAGGTTGCATCCACAATTAAACGTAAAGTAGAAAACGTTTGTGCTATCGTGGGTGGAGCCAAGCATTTCATACTCTAAAATTTAGTTGTGGTTTGAAGTTATAAAATACTTATAAACAAAAAATTATGAATCCACAAGTTGAACCAAACAATATTCTTATTTGCAGCTTATTTATTTTCATATTATATTTTTATAACTGCTATTTTAGTTCGAAGAAGCGCAGGTAAAAATTGCCGACATCTTGGCTCCGTGAGCAAGACGAGAGCGGTAAAGTTGAAGTTAAACCAACTTTTGCGGAGCTTTATTAGCGTTACCGTATTTACCGATGCATTGTGGACACTTGTACGATTATGAAATGATTTAACATTTTTAACGTTCCCGTTCCCGGGCAATTGTAGACTAGGCTTTAGCAAATTTCCCGGGAAATCGAGATCGAGAATTCTCGGGTCAGAAACCCTAACTTCCATGTAATATCCTAAACGATTGTTAAAGTTGTTAACTGCATTAGTTACTTGTCCAGGATAATTCTTCCTGATACATTTTCACTTACTTTCTTCGCCTGACAGATGTTCCAAATTAAAATGGACAAATTGTACTCCTATTTGATATGACATTAGAAACCCTAACAACGACGATCGTACAACGACATTTTTAAAACTTGGAATTAGTTTCCATAGTAATATGAACAGCAATGTTTCATATTAAAATAAAATCACGGTACAGTGGAGACTCGATTATTCGGACCTCAGTTATACGGATTCGCGATTATCCGAATTGCCAACCGCGATACCTACGTACGAAAATCTATGTCTAACCTCTTAATAAACATTGATTTTGGCTGATAAGTTTTATTTGTTTTTGTTGTTTTGAATAAACACGTAGCATTACGTGTACGCCGGTGAGGTAAATTATCTTTCTAATACTAATAATATGTACAAAACTCGCTTTTCTTCATACATTCAGTTATCCGGATTTTAGATTATCCGAATGCCTTACGACAACAATTAGTCCGGTTAATCGAGTCTCCACTGTATTTTGATTATTGCCTCGTGGCAGCATCTAAAAAGACAATCTGAGCACAAATTCGTTTTATCGGTGTTGGGAGCGGCGCGGTACTATGTAACTTTTTTATTAGAGATCCTGCCACTTAACATATTTTGCACGTTGCTTCTAAGGAGCAACTAAAAAGATAATCTGAGCACAAATTCGTTTTATCGGTGTTGGGGGCGGCGCGATTCTACGAAACTTTTTTATTAGAGACTCTGCCACTTACATATTTTGCACGTTGTTTCTAAGGAGCGACTAAAAAGACAGTCTGAGCACAAATTCGTTTTATCGGTGTTGGGCGCGGTGCCGGTAGAAGTAAACCGAAGGCCAAAATGTGAAAATATTGTTTAGTGGACTACCCTATTGCCGGTTTCATGTACTTCTTGACGATATTAGGAAGATTTGTCGCACCTTATCAAAATCAATTACCAAAAATCAATTTTCAACCAGAGAGTTAAGAGCCAGGATCCTGGCCGATTTTTGGTTCCGAAAATCCCCGGAATAGAAAGTACTGATCCCGAGATTTTCGGGATTGCCCAGCAGTATTTAAAAATATGATATACTTTATTATTAAATTAATTAAAAATAATATTCATTAATAAATAAATACGTATTACAGTAGTATGATCATCTGTGATTTTATAACTCTAAGGTCAAGCGCATACATACAATTTTTACCACGACTAAACTATTTAGTCGACTTGTGTGTTTGTCACGATTTCAAGTAGATTAAACTGTTTAGTTGTTACAGAATTAGGTCCAGTTTTTCGATCACAGTTTAACTTTAATCTCAGTTTATTCCCATTGTTCCTATAGGTATAAACTGAAGATTAAAGTTAAACAGTGATCGAAAAACTGGGCCTTAGAGAAGGCTGGCCTAAGCGTGTATTTAGACAAAGAGATTTTTCTGCATTCTTGCCCGGAGTCATGTCCGCAGCGATGATTGTATCCATGCATGAATTTGGTTTAAAAAGAATTAGCTACTTATTTATTTATTTATTATACTCAGAGGAAAAAATATAGTTTAATGGATTTTTAAGATATAATGTTTTGTATTTTTAATAAATTATTTGAATTTTGAATAATAAATTTAATTTTATTAATATCATTAATTATTTTCAATCCCAAGATCCCGAGGTGACTTAAAGAAAATCTCGAAATCCCGGGATCGAAAATAAAATCCGGGATTGTATTCCCTAGGTAAGGGCAAAGAGGTATTATAATTTTCTATACCGTGAATTTATTTTAACATGAAACATTGCTGTTACGTACGAACCTGAGAATCCATAGCAACATTTACAATTTGTAAATTAAACGGTCCTTTTTAAAATAGAACATGCGATGACAGCTGTCATGAATCTGTTCTGTTATTAGTGATTTGTACTACAAAATAATAGCGACTCTTTCAATTACATCAGATAAGTTTATTCTTGTTTAAAATAAGTAAACTTAAAACATAAGGACAACAGGTATTCTTTAATTCAAAACAAACACCACTACAAGTTTTCAAAAATTTCTTCATTTACCTCCATGCAGTATCCTAAACGATTATAAAAGTTGTTCATTGCATTAGTTACTTGTGCAGGGGTAATTCTTCCTGATAGATTTTCACTAACTTTCTTCGCCTGACAGATGTTCCAAATTAAAATGGACAAATTTTATTTGATATGACATTAAAAACCCTAACGACGACGATCATGCAACGACTTCTTTAAAAATTGGAATTAGTTTCCATAGTAATATGAACAGTAATGTTTCATATTAAAATAAAATCACGGTATAATATTCAACATACAATCGCGTGGTATGAAATTTGTCAGACGTTATGATTAAAGTCTCCAAAGGTCAAGCCCGAATGCATAGGCGTTTCGATGCCGCGTATGGCACCGATCGAATTACGGCGCTGCAAACATTATTTCTTCGATATAGCGAGAATATTTTGATCAACTTTATCACATTTTATTTTGTTATTTGCTGTATTTTTGACCATATGATATAATTTAAAAAAAACGAAAACATTCGTTTAAATGAAACTCGTTTAAATAAAACATTCGTTTAAATAAAACATCTATGCATCACGCAGCCGTAAACAGCACTGTAAACCTCAATCGGTCGACTGGCTGTGTATCCAGTGCTGTTTACGGTTGCGTGATGCATAGATATAACGAATTTTATTTAAACGAATGTTTTCGTTTTTTTTTTTTTTTTTTAATTATATCATATGGTCAAAAATACAGCAAATAACAAAATAAAATGTGATAAAATTGATCAAAATATTCTCGCTATATTGAAGAAATAATGTTTGCAGCGCCGTAATTCGATCGGTGCCATACGCGGTATCGAAGCGCCTATGCATTCGGGCTTGACCTTTGGAGACTTTAGTTATGATATATGCTGTATTAGAAGTTCTCGTAGTCTGTGAATAAAATTTGTACTAGACCGCATAAAACGCATTTGTGCTCAGATTGTCTTTCTAGTTGCTCCTTAGAAGCAACATACAAAATATGTAAGTGGCAGGATCTCTAATAAAAAAGTTACGTATTACCGCGCCGCGCCGCCCCCAACACCGATAAAACGAATTTGTGTTCAGATTGTCTTTCTAGTCGCTCCTTAGAAGCAACATGCAAAATATGTAAGTGGCAGGATCTCTAATAAAAAAAGTTACGTAATGTCGCGCCGTCCCCAACACCGATAAAACGAATTTGTGCTCAGATTGTCTTTCTAGTTGCTTCTTAGAAGCAACATGCAAAATATGTAAGTGGCAGGATCTCTAATAAAAAAGTTATAATATAAGCGGTTGGCAGTAAAGTTTACTGATAAATCACAATAAACTGATCTCTATGATTTATTGCTGGAAAATGTTGCTAGAGTAACTCCGCTAATATCTGAAGAAGTAAGGTTGTTTCCCTATTATTTGTGCCACATGCGCAGACATACGTTTTCGAGATCATATTTTTCCATGACATGCTAACGAAGATTTTTTTATTTGAAGCCGTTTAATAAAATTATTTGTAACCAGTGGCGCAGCCAGAAATTTCTTCTGGGGGGGGGGTTCTTGGGAATTTCCATCATGGGCACCCATGTGGCAACTTCCCCGGGGGGGGGGGCTGACAGGCCATGGCTAAATAATTGGACTGATATAATAATTGAATTCCAATTAAAGGATTAAAGGAAATTTAACTAATATGGAAGTTTACATAAAATATAATTAACAGTTTAATTATTAAGATAATGGTGGAGGAGGGAACATTTGGCTCCACTGTAACTATATTTTTCAAAGCCCCCTTCATGAACTCTCTTGATTTACAGTATTCCAAAAGGGTGAAAAGGAAAATGTACAGGGAGAGCAAAAATGGCTGACGTGTGCCGTTCCATACCAATAGGGTATTTGCCGCATACTATGTATTTACATTAACCATAACTACATTCAGAGGCGTTCTTAAAAATTTTTGCGTCATCTTTTGACTTGTGATTTGTAAAAACGACCAAATTCAATGACTAAAGTGGAATTAAATTAAAATTAATATTGTTATTAATTGAAAATGTCTATGGATTCCTTATTGCATTTAAATTAAATCAAAGTTCCAAATTTATTTCATAAAATATTCTGTACATGCTTTCTTTCGTGCTTTCAATTCTATTTCTTAAAATAATACACTCAAAAAAACTATGTATTAAACACACTGTTTAAGGAATTACAACATAATAAAATCAATCAAGTAATAAAAAATACATACGAAAATCAATATAAAGTTGAAAATATTGCACATTAATTTGTAGACATAAAGAACAGCACAATTTACCCATGCAAAAATATTTAGTAGAAACACTATTTAAACAACACTAAAAATAAACCACATACTTGAAATGCACTTACTCAGAAACACATTTATTAATATTATTACAAAAAATGTTGAAAGTGTTCCCCATTAAACTCTAAGCACAAATTAATCCTAGTTTTCATATTGTTAAAAATATTTTGAAGAATTTGTGGTGTTATTGAATTTATTTCATTATTCAAAGCTTGCTCCAGTTCTTCTACAGTATGTATACGATTTCTAAATATTCTGTTTTTTAAATAACCAAACATGAAATAGTCTAATGGTGTTAAGTCTGGTGATCTTGGTGGCCAAAGATGTCTGCTAATTATGCGATTATCAAAAAATTCACGTAAATATTCCAACGTAGCACCTGTTGTATGGGCTGTTGCACTATCTTGTTGGAAGTAGCCGTACTGTAATTCATCATCATGCAATTGTTCAATAAAAGGACGTAATAGTTGCTGCTGATAATTTTGGGCATTTATATTATTGTAAAAGAAGATGGGACCAATAATTCTTCTTCGTGACATTGCAACCCACACACCAACTTTAACAGGATGCAGACCTCTTTCGTGAAGTTCATGTGGATTTTCTGTTGCCCATACACGATAATTCTGAGAATTAATGTAACCATCCAAATGGAACCATGCCTCGTCACTAAAGAACGTTAAATCAAGAATATTGTCATCATTTAAATGTCTGTTGAACCAGTTGCAATAATTCACTCTCTTCTGAAAATCTGGAGGCAAAAGTTCTTGTACAACGCTTACTTTATATGGCTTCATATGTAAGTCTTTCTTCAAAGCAGTGCGACAAGAGCCATAAGATACACCTGAAATAATGCATTAGAGTATGCATGACAACAAAACTCAAAAATTTGAAATACCTGTTTGAAGGGACAGTTTTCGTATGGGTTTTTTAGGACTGGCTAACATTCTTTGCCTGATGTCTTCTACAACTTCTTCTGTTAGTACTTTAGGTCTACCAGAGGATTTTCCTTTACATACACTGCCTGTCTCACGGAACCGATCTACAATACGGTGAGCATGTTGACGGAACGTATCTTGTGTAATATCTTCATCATGATAAGCTTCTTGAAACTGATGAAAGCAAGACATGAATGAATACTGCCAATTACCATCCTGATTCCTTTCACCAGACCGAAAATACGCTTCTAAGATAAACTTATTATGTTCTTCAGTAAACATTTTAAACTAAAAATAAAGCACATATAAGATTTTTTTCTACTTTGTTTATAACAGTTTTACGTACCAGATTAGTTAGACAACTAAAACAGAGCCTTAAGAAAGACTTTGTTATTACAAAAGAAAACACAAAATGACTAAAACCAGGGAGAACTTGTATGTACGTATGAGCGCTACTGAAAGGTCAATGACACTTACGTTTGACAGCTTTTGACATGCATGGAAGTAAATATTGGTACAATATTGATAAGTGGAACGTTTTTTTATTATTTTTTATTTTATTATTTTTTTTATTTTATTATTATAGCATTCTTGTCATTTTTAGCTTATACCTTTGAATATAGAGTGGGAGGAAGGAGCTTTTCGCATACAAAACTTGTCCGCGATGGGTTTTGCATATGACGGACAAATATTTCCGGTTAGCAGTAGCGTACCTGTTAAATTTAATTGGGCGAGTTTTTAATTCAGCATTTTGCTGTGATAGGTGTAGACAGTGATTTAAAAGACTGAATGGAAAGTCATCTGCGTTAGATTTATAATCGATTAAGGCGATGTAGTGGCAAAAGTTGTCACTACATTTCTACATCGTTATAACTACGCCTATGGCTGACTGTTGTTGCATTTATAACCTATAATGTAAATAATTTTATTCTAAAGAAAAACACATTTTGGAAGAAAAGTAGGTACCCAACTGTAATATTTACTAATGAAACGTTATTCCTAAATTCGTGTTCGCACTCAAATGATATATCAGCAATGACTGTTAAAGTGGATTTACAAGATGGCTAGTTCCGTCTAGCTTTCTTTCAATGGTGAATTCTTTCACCATTTATTACTATAAATGCCCCTTCCTCACACTCTGTATTCAAAGGCTTATACTGTCGCCGCCAAAAAAAACAGTGGACACTTTACTTGACGTAAATTCAACAAATAAACTGTAATTATGAACGAATGACAAACAAATTAACTTTTTTAAAGATAAATTCATTTTCCATTTGCCTTATCTTTATGGCTAATATGAACCAATATTTTTCAAAATGAAATAATGACTGACCTTTATTAATTATTGTCTGTCAACCGTAAGTGTCAGTTCATAATACAGCCACCCAGCAAAATTTTTAGCATTATTAAATTAAAAGTACCATGTTTTCAAAAAAGTTAGTTGCGGAAGTTTTCTATTTTTATATGAAGAGTATGTGGAATGTTTTCCACAACAGATTATGTAAAAAAATTAAGATGACTAAGCCTCAATTCAATTGCAAAAAAATTACATAACCATTCTGGGGGGGGGGTTAACCCCCAACCCCCCCTCGCTGCGCCACTGTTTGTAACAAGCGTTCAATTAAAAAAAAAAACGGTCAAGTAGACTGTAACACGCTTTTTTGTCAGGAACGTATGTCGTGATTAACTTCATTCATATTTCAACTTTGATAAGTTAACGGCACGGCGGTTAACCTCGTGTCAACAAAACACGAAAGCTGTTTAACCCTTTCGCTCCTAAAGGGTCGCATATGTCCCAGCAAGGGACAGTACTCCTGAAATACGACTTTTATTATTTTAAGATTTCTTTAATATCTTCATATATTTTAACAGTGGTTTATTGTTAAATCATTTCTATTGGAAATAATTAAAGTTTGCTTCTATTTTTATAGGGCTATTACCTGGGACATATGTGTCCCGTCCGCATTGATCTAAGGGACGTATATGTCCCAGTCGGGATTTGACACACACTACAAAAACCTATGAATGTTTTATTTTATGAATGGTGACACAAAAATAAATGTAAGAATGTACATCTGATACATTCTCTGCGAGATGCTGGAGCTCTTCTTCCCTTAGAGCCCGTTTTCTGAAAAGTATGTACATTCTATACTGTTGGGATGACCCGTCAAAATACTAATGGGACACATATGTTCCACAACTCAAAATTATCGGTTATTATTTTACAAAAGGAAATAAATGATTCTAAAATATATGTATACCCGCTTACCTAGCCATATTACAAACAAACATGGAAGCCTAGCACAAAATCGACTTCAAAAACAATAAAAAAACACTAATTCAATTTCATAACATCAGCTCATGAACAGGACTTAACAGGATTAGGCAACTCGTATTAAAATCAATGCAATTTCAACTTTATGATCGTGAAGCCAGGATTCCAGATACGGTTGGGACAGAAAACTAGCGCAGATGCGATGTATTTTGTTACCAATAGGATTTTTTGAAACTTTGCTGGGACAAATATAGCCCAATAGTGTATTTGGGACAAAAAATTCTGAAATAAAGTCGTAGCGAAAGGGTTAAAGTGTTTTGGCAAATATTTTGTAAATTTCTGTGCAAAAATTGATGGAAATTGGACGTACTCTGTGGCAAGGTGCTTTGAAGAAGTTTTTGGAGATAGAATTATTAGTCGGAACAATGGAATTCTTTGACTTCCGAGGTCCTGTGATTTTTAACCGTTTTTCCTGTAGCCAAAAAAAAAAAAACTATATTTGCCACATCAATTGCCGATTTTAAATGGACTAAGATAACGGATTGCTAATAAAATTCAAGAACTGAAGGAATCTCCTCGTGTCTTAAAAACCTTGATGAACGCAATTAATCATAGAACCATGAAATGTTTTCAAGAAGAAGGTAGACAGCATTATTATAATTGTTGTAAAAAGTTTTATAAGTTATTTTAGGTTTGTTCGTTTGTACTGCACGAAGTTACACTGAAAACAGTTAGGTGTAGTTTTGCACAACGTCACGTGATGTGCAGTGTAGATTCGTGCAGAAAAAACTTTAGAGACAAACGAACGCAATTTAAACATGCGTGACAGATGATCAGTGCAGTTAACCTTGCTTTCATCCAGGTAAGAGCATAAAATAATGGATCATACAAAAACGTATAGGTCTGTTCCATTTGACAGAATTTCAAGCTATGAACCGTTCAGATCATGCGCAGTATGAAATTTATATCCAATTTTGTAGCACTGCTCATGCTCAGTAAGATTTTGAACGGTTCAGAACTCGAAATCCTGACGAATGGAACGGACCTTATAATTATAACTGTACGGTGACAAACGTTGATCCTGTGAATCAGTGCTATATTTTAAAATCACGCGAAAGTGAGCACTTATAATATTTTTAGTGTGAACTATTTTTATATTAATAGTTATTTGTATACCAAGACCTAAATTTAATTTATCTGTCAGTTAGAATGTGTACATTCAACTAGCGTCACATTCCAACTGACAGATAAATTAACCTTAGGATAAACATCGACCATTAGAAGTGAGATTTTTCAGGTTAGGATATACTGCACTTACTTGTTCGCACTTTAAACACCGAGCAAGAAAGTGCAGTCTAGAGTAACTTGGAACAGATTGCACTGGACAAACGAACGCGATCAGTGCACTTGCACTGTGACAAACGAACGCATTTTTCTACACTAGGGCACATGGTGTGCACTGGTGTAGACAAACGAACAAACCTAGTAATAAATGTTTATTTTTGAAATGTTTTCTGTTGAGTTAAAGTGAGGTTAGAAATGCAGGTGACACCAGTCGTATGAAGAACCCTACGCTATAGGGACCATGCACATGCAATGACAGCGCCACCAATGGCCATATTTTGCATAAGTGGTATGAAAACACGAGTGACAGTATGATGACAGTTCAAATGTAAATCTGTCATTTTAAATGCCCGGTGTACATTTGAACTTGAATTTTGTAATTAATTTCATACTAGAAGGTCAAATACTTATTATGTACTACAACTGTAAATTGTCATAACAATTATAGTAACAGGAAGAGTGTTAAATTTTATAATTATCCAGACAGTAGTAAGAAAATATATATGGGTTGAAACATTTAAGTTTGTATGCTGTTTTGAAAGTGATTCATACATTTCAATATCGATTAGTCATTACGTACAACGTACTCTATTCGAAAAATGTGCAGGAAACTCAGATGAAATGAAAGTTTGAAGAATTTAATGAATAGAAGTCGGAAAGCAAGTCAACAAATGTAGGCCGCTTTCAAATGCGGTTGATGATTAACGAATGGTTAGTCTTGGTAATGTGAATACATTTACGGTCAGTATACTGATGGTATGCGTTTCGTGTGAAGAAGTCAGTATAAACAAATAGCCCCAACCGATCATCAGACCGACTTCATGTCAAATGCATGTGGAACATGTTTTATATTATTCAACTAGAATACTTTGTGTTAATTGTATTAAAAGACTGATTATAGTATTAGTGATGTTTCTTAAATTAAGGTTTGTACTCAGATTTTTGTTTAATTTATAGCACTTTTACATTAATTCTATGAGTCACTCTCGTTACCCATTTTATTTATACAAATGGGTGTAAAAGAGCAAAAAGGAGCAAAGAACACGTTCCAGTTAGGCAAATTTCCATAAATTTGTGTACGGAGGTCATGCATTTAAAATCCACTGTGTTTGAAATGAAAAATTTAGAAATAACGGAAAACGCCCATGTCCAACAATAATCAACTGCCGATCTTCTGATTGTTTTCTGAAATACTGTGCTCATAAACAATAGAATTCAAATTGTAAAATATTTTCACATCTATTAGTGACACATGCAGGATTTGCATAAATTTTGCATATTTAGAAATTGTACTGATCATCAAACAATAAAACTTGTTGCAAGATTTGAGTAAATTTAGAAAAAGCCCTAAATATTTTTAATACAATTACAAGAAATAACAACAAATCTGCACACAACCAAAAATTTTATTGACCATCAATGCCATGCAAGATTTCTTCCGCAAATACCAAAATTTTCACTTGGCTATTGAAGTTATGCATAGGGTGACTGTGCCTGATGGCCGGCCACTACCAGCTGGTCGTCCACTTACATAAACAAGATTTTAAAATATATTTCAACATCCATTGTAATTGCAAAATTAAAAATTACAGAGTGACGTTAATAACGTCACTTCAACGTGTCACAGGTGTATTAACCTAAAAGCAATGTTTTCATACCACTAATGCATAAATCACCGCCAGGCGGCGCTGAACGCGGGCGTGTGCATGGTCCCTGTACGTTCAGATTAATTTCATGGCTATCTAGACCGTTTTTTTAAATTGAACACTCGTTACTACAAGTGCACAAAGTAATATTTTGTCACACGAGCGAGGCGAAGCCGAGTTAGATTAATCACGCGAGTGCGTCAGAGTATTTTGCGCACGTGTTGTATACACTATTTTTTCGACAGCTGCGGTGCTTCTTCCTTTTTTATGAAACTAATGACCAATTTAGACCCGGTTTTTCAATATCAAGTTAAACTGTAACTTTCGGTTTATTTCCATAGCGACAATTGTGTTCTTATGGGAGTAAACTAAAGGTTAAAGTTAACATGCGATTGAAAAACCGAGCCTTATTCACCATGTTTAACCTAAGGTTAATTTATATAACAGTTGGAATGTGACGTACAGTTGGCCGTACACATACTATGTGTCACATCTAATGGCCGATTTCTTCACCATGTTTAACCTATGGTTAATTTATCTAACAGTTGGAATGTGACGTACAGTTGGCCGTACACATACTATGTGTCACATCTAATGGCCGATTTCTTCACCATGTTTAACCTATGGTTAATTTATCTAACAGTTGGAATGTGACGTACAGTTGGCCGTACACATACTATGTGTCACATTCTAACTGACAGATAAATTTAACCTCAAGATAAGGCGATGAAGAAATCGGGCATAATTGATAGATAAATTTAACCTCAAGATAAGCCGATGAAGAAATCGGGCATAAAGCACTTTACACTGAAAACGCTTAAAAATACATTTATCTACGACCACTACTGTAAACGACGAATTACGTACAACACATAAACTAATAACATTTTCGACCGAATCGCTCTAACTCTATCAGATTGCTCAAAAATAATGCGCCGACGTCATTGATCGGATGAAAATTGCTCTGGAGGCGACACGTAATGAACAACCGAACACGTTTGGTTACGAATCGCTGCGATATCGGTATTTTGCAGGTTATGTTTACAATAACGAAAATTTATTGGAGTAACCGAGGCACGGCTTCCTAACAAAGTTCTTTATCCAGCTAGTTGCGTTCTTAGTCCAGAGCCATTTTTCTCTGCAGAAAAAGAAGCCACACTCGATCCTAATAACCACATTATTTTTTGTTACATGTTTTGTTAATAGTCGCATACTTTCTTCATTATCTGATGAATCTGGCGAAGAAAAAATTTCACATAATTGCTAATTCCATTTTCACAATTGAAGTATGTATATAGGCTATGTTTTCCGGATCGCTCGATGTTGATCTGTCTCGCGAGTCAGATCAAAGCAGAGAGTTCTCGACATGCTACTTCACAGAGCGCTTGGCGCAGCCGAACATGCAAATCGCACTTCGAGCAACAAAGATAATCACTCGAACACTTTCAGGGCGCTCCCAGAGCGCTCTAGAGCAGTCACTCGAAAACGCTATAAGTAAGCCGGTGTTTACAAACGTTGTGCGTAAAGTAAGAAAAACGCACAACGCTCCTACTTTACGCACGCTTTGTTAGATCTACGTAGCCGCATCACATATGGCATCACATTAGATTGACAGTCGTCGAAATTGCAAGTGTCATTGCTGATTACTTTGAAGGTAATTTTTGTGATCGTAGATAAAGTATAGTACAAGACTCGAGTTGTAAAGCAATTACGCACTTGTGGAATTACTTGCATTCGCCGCTGCGCGGCTCATGCGCAACTTTTCCACCGTGCGTAATTTGCTATTTACAACTCTCGTTATGTAATATACCATGCGATCATTTAAATTTATAATTAAAGTAGGCGGGATTTTTTTAATACGGTTGTGCACCTTACCAATCGACTCGCTGTGTAGATTAGAGGTTATGTATATATTTTGACGTTTATAGGATTATCATCGGGTTTAGTCGTTTTAATTTAAAGAAAGTGAAACAGTTTTAGTTACAACCATAGCAAATGTCCAAAGTGTTCATTTTACCACGCCGTTTAGTCAGGTAATCGGGAATCCATTTTGCGTGTACAGGGATTTTGTTTATATTTTGAACGGTACCTACACATTTTATTATTAGACATACAAAAAAATGTTAAATACAAAAGTTTTAGGGACTTACCTCAACCGCCAGAATTTATTAAAAAAAGAAACAAATGACGATTGGACACTTAACAAATGAGTATCAACTTTGTTATTTTCGATTCACATGCACCGGTTGCACTCAGTGTATTTTCATCTTCTTTTAACCTCATGTAATAACACGAGATGAAGATACTCAGGCCTTAGTGTGCAAACTGAGTGGATAAGCGTTTTGCGGGGCGTTCAGCGGTGACAAGTTTGCGATAATTAGCGTTCACCGCCTGGCCTGAGTGAACAAAAGCGTGTGACCAAGCAAATCGCGTTTTATGTTACCAAAATGGCTTCGTACGATGTCACTGATATGTATTTAGAAGAAAATTCATTTTTAAAAGTTGATTTATTGTATAAGTAAGATCCCAGTGGCATTGTGAAACAAAGAAAAAAATTCTGCGAATTTTCTACACTACGTATATATTTGATATTTGATTGCTGATGAAGCATATCTTTAGATAACCATATTTCAGATTTAGATTGAATTTCTGAAATAATTTCTTCAAACGATATAATATGAAAATATGCGCAAACGCTATGCAAAACACAAACTGATTTGAGATGCACGCGCACGCTCCCCTAAACACAAGCAAGCACGCTCCCTCGCCGCTTTGACAGACCGCTACTCAGGACACATGCATTTGTAAGCACATGTTTACGGTGCACGCTGCCCGCTTCGCCCCGCTGAACGCTATAGTAGAGCGGTCACTCAGGCCTTAAGGCCGGTTTACACGTTACGACCTATCGTACGTTTTGTGTGATAGGACAAGTAGTATCAGGTAAAACGGAGCGTGTAGACAGTAAAACGTACGTCTTATCGAATCGAAATGAAATCCAAGGTCGGATCGAAGAACTGACGAGAGAAGCATCATTTTTCGAGAAGGGATGCGATATGACGGAGTGTGTAAACTGCACTTAACGTTCCTTTTTAGCTCTACTTCTTTCGAACTCTCACCCTGTTTTGTGGACCTTTTACTCTGATAAAAATATCGACGTGGCTAAACGTCCGCCGGCGGAACCATGCATTACATTTCGAAATTCCGCCGTGCGGCGGATCTAAATAATCTTAGCCCACAATTCCGCCGAAAATTCAACTGATTTGCGCAAGAACGGCGGAACATTACTCTAAAAACTAATAATACCGCCGACCGGCGGACTTTATTGAGGAGAATGCTTAATCCGCCGTTCTGATGTTGTGATGTTAAAGTAATTCACTATTTTTTTTATTTACAAATTTCGAAGTTAACATACATCATGTTAAAAGTGGCCGGCCACTTTTAACATGATGTATGTTAACTTGTGGCCGACCACTTTTAACATAATGTATGTTAACTTCGAAATTTGTAAATAAAACTGTTAAAATAGTGAATTAATTTAACATCACATCAGAACGGCGGATTAAGCATTCTCTTCAATAAAGTCCGCCGTTCGGCGGTATTATTAGTTTTTAGAGTAATGTTCCGCCGTTCTTGCGCAAATCAATCGAACTTTCGGCGGACTTGAGGGCTAAGATTATTTTCATCCGCCGAACGGGCGGAATTTCGATATACAATGCATGGTTCCGCCGGCGGACGTTTAGCCACTTCCTAAAAATATGTCATCGGATTTGCGGCCATGAATTCCGTGAATTCCTCATGGAGTTTATCGAAATTTATAAGAGTTATCCATGTTTCTGACAAATCAAAAATTAAGTATACTATGATCGGAATAAAAAAATGTCGCCTATGAAGAACTCATTCAGGGATTGCGCAGGTTTATAAGCACCATGAACAAAATTCTGAACTGTCTCAGAACGCGAGAAAATCCGATAAAACCAAAACGCTTCGTTCAGTTTATAAACTAGCGTGTAGATGGCGAAACTATTTCCTAAAATGTTCTATAAATTCTTTTTTACTATATTCTCTACATATCCCTCATTTTGAAAATTATCAACGCAGCTGCATTCAATTCAAAATGTGCAGGCTCCCCAAAACCAGTTCTCAATTGTCCGCACTTCGGAGCAAGTACTGTTTAGAACAGTTCCAGAATAGTCCAGGATAGTCCTAAGAAAAACGAAAACACCAGGTTACTGGATCCGTGACTGTTTTGAACAAACTCGAACGCCTTTTTTGTTATGCGCATGCTCCTGACGGTTCTAGGACTGTTTTTGTGCGAATCCGAACAAACCCAGTTACAAAAAAGATAAATTCCTTAACATCAGTCTACAAGAAGGAGCTCGCTAAGGTTAAAAAATCAGAAACTTCTGGAACTGGAGAAGAGGAAGTATACAAACCGCAATTGTGGTACTTCGATTTGTTGGATTTTTTAAATGATCCAGACGAACCCTTCGCAAATAATTGCGCCAGTCGTCAGGTTCACCTCTCAATTCTCTTAGAAGTTGGATATGAGAATACCGGCTTCTTTTCAAAAGCCATGCTCTTTACCATCTTGTCTTTTTCCTAGTTAGTTTCCCCTAGAAAACAGCAACAATGCCTCGTCCATGAGTTTGGATACGTACCGTCTTGTACTACTGGTAGTTGGAACTGAGATGGAAATCAGAAGAAAAGACGTTACCATGTGAACACTTCACAAATCGTATGTTTTGTCGTACGTTTTATATAACCGATAAAACGTACGACAAGTCGTAGCGTGTAAACCGGCCTTTACACTTACACTCAGGCCTTATTAGTTTATTAAGTATTGCGTGTGTCGCACGTAAAATTCAAAGACGTGATACGTCCGCTAAATTAAAAGACGGATGGGTTTAACACACTTCTACAGTCACCGGCATCACCTAGTAGCCAAGATATTATTTTTTATTATACCTGAATCAAAATCTCTGTTTTTAAAACTAAAAGCGTGCGAAAAAGGGCGATTAAAGCACCCCGTGTTTTAAAGTTGCCTAGGGAACAACACATACAATCTCCACGTTAACGATTCAAAATGCGGTCCACAGGCAACTTTACAAAATGAATTTAAATTTTAATGTCGTTCTAATTTTCACATTTTAGCTCAGGTATAATAAAAAATATCGTATAGTACACGTGCATAAGAGCCTTTAAAGCACTTCCGCCGTTAAAAGCACTCTGCTGCGCGTCGCGCTTTTAAACCCGTCGCGCGTGCTTTAAAGACTTTCTTATGCACTTGTATTATAAGATACTGTTTTGGGCAACTGTACGCGCAACACAGTCTCGCGCGCAACACAGTCCGCGAAATCGAATTTCGCGGCCGTTACTCTTAGTAACGGCCGTTAAACTAAATGCCACGTTTACACACATTGAATTTATCTCATTGCCACGGTAACATGAGAGCCGTCATTCTATTTACGACGAAAATTAAAGGTACGGGTCTTTTAATCAATGTGATTCACCACATAAATTTATGTGGTTAGGGGTATATTACATTGATTAATTTGATTACAACCGCAGGTTTAGTGTTGGTTGCTTTGTGATTACGGGTTTTATATTTCCAAAAATTGAAGATTTTATACGGTTGCCCAAAAAATGTAATTACGTAGTACCGAATACCGAATTAATTTTGCGTGAACTCACTTTGATTGACACTAATGACAGTGCACTTCACTCAGTGCCGTCAGCGCCCCGTAACCAGCGCCAAAGTGTCGACTTTTGGCGTTTTCTCGAGCACAAAAATTCAACGTAAATTTTTCGAAACGCCCAGGCCAGTTAGAACACGCTTCTCATTTAGAGGGCCATGCACGTAACGATATTTTTATCGTAAGGTATTGCAAAAACTCCCTAATATTTCTCTCGGTACGTTAAAGACTGATTACAAATAATGTACCGTTTATAATCACGTAACGTAACGTAAATTAATAATTTGAATGCACTGTTTGTTAAACAGCGTTCGCAATTACTTAACGTAACAAAATTAACTTCTAAATATTATACAGGTTTGAAGCGTTTTGTTTTAATGTAAATACTTAAAATTCTAAACTGAAACTAATTAATGTGTTTAATTATGCACAGTAAATCATTTAAATTTAGAATTACTTCTTTTACATTAACAAACAGTGCATTCAAATTATTAATTTACGTTACGTTAAGTGATTGTGAACGGGGTATTAATGTAAACAAGAAGGCTTACTGTAACACGGGTGAGGTTGGGGTACGACGAGCGAAACGAAGCGAGCTCGGAGTGCCCCAACAGAACGAGTGTGTTACAATACCTCTTGTGAAACGTGTAAAATATACTATTTTTTCTACTTTGCGTCACTTATTGAACAAAAATATAAAGGTCTTCAATAAAAAATTGGCTAAAATTTCACCAAAAACAGTTTCACAATGAGCCACGTTGTGAACGTAAAGTAGAAAAGCAAGATTATGGTTCCAAAATAAAATAAATACATTAATGCATTAATACATTAATACATAGTCCAAAAATTTGATCAGACTGATTCTGTATCGTTAAGTAAGAATTGTACAACTTGATCTTAAGAAATTATTAAGTACATATGGAGCCCGTATATTATTGTTATTTTCTTAGGTAGTCAAAGAAGATTCTGACAAGCTAAGTGTAAGTTCAAGTGACAGTCACTTATCTAGTCACATGGAAGTTGATATAGAATCTGAAGGACATTCTGATGTTGAGTATGATTCAAGGTCCGAAGGTGGAATGATTCCTGTTAAATACAAGAAGAAAGATCGTTGCGTAATGTAGGCCTTACACAACTTACTTGAAGAAAAATTGTCACAATTTATTTTTAGGCAGTTGGATATTAACAAGCATCACATCTGGAGTAAGAGCGTCGAAGTTACTGAACAGATACTTCATAACGACGAATCAATATTGGAAAAATCTTCCCAAATTTCTTCTCTAAATCTTGCTCATAATTTGTTTACTAGTATTCCAGTCGTGCTTCCTTGTCTTGCGGTGAATTTGACCCGCTTAAACATGGCCTTTAATTCTTTGAGGTCAATGTCTCACATTACTAGTTACCCAAGTTTCTTGAAGCAATTGGATTTAAGTCACAATCAAATTACTTGTTGGCCGAGTTTGCCTCAGGTTGAAGCTCAAGACGTAATGGAACTTGCAAATGTCGCTTGTTATGCTACTGGTATTAATTCTTCCAGAGATAAGCTACCGATAATAGGCGGTATGTTAAAATTATATGTAGTATACCGTGATTTTATTTTAGTATGAAACATTGCTGTTCATATTACTATGGAAACTAATTCCAGTTTTAAAAAATGTCATTGCATGATTGTCGTCGTTAGGGTTTGTAATGTCATATCAAATAAAATTTGTCCATTTTAATTTGGAACATCTATCAGATGAAGAAAGCTAGTGAAAATGTATCGGGAAGAATTACCTCTGGACAAGTAACTAATGCAATTAACAACTTTAATAATCGTTTAGGATATTGTATGGAGGACATGGAGGTAAATGAAGAAATTTTTGAAAACTTGTTATGGTGTTGAATTTCTGTTTTCCTTATATTTTATATTTACTTATTTTAAACAAGAATAAACTTATCTGATGTAATTGAAAGAGTCGCTATTATTTTGTATTACAAGTATATCGAAATCACTAATAACACTAGCCTGCGAAAAAAACATTTTTTTTGCGGATGAAATAACATTGGGTGTTTTTGAATGATTTTGGCATTCTAAAGAAGAATCTGTTATTAGTTTTTTTCTATCACGTCAGGTTTTAAAAAAAAATGAAATTACTGTGAAGGTCGGCTATATTGAACCCATTTGAAATGAACTCTTGGTTATAACGTACTACATTTCGAGCAATTAAAAAACCTATTAAATACGTGCTTCGTCTTTATTTACCGGTTGTAGCAAACTTTGGATATAACGAATCTGTTTTGGTGCATTTTTTGGATTCGTTATAATATAACCAGACTTTACTGTATACAATTCTCCCCGGATTGAGTTGACAAGAGGAAAAACTTTTTTAATATCAATTTTACGTAAAAAAGTTATTCTTTACAAAAAGTTCTGCTTCTCAAGAAACTTCAGAAACAATGGTTAAATTTAAATTTTTAACTACAGTCTGTCTATAAAATTCAAATTTCTTAGTTTCATATTGCACATATCAAAGTAACGTTTTTATTATTGACTTTACGCAAAAAATGTATTCTTTACAAAAAATTCTACTGTTCGAGCACCTTCAGAAACCACACATAAATTTAAGTTTTTTGACTACATGTACCTTCTGTATAAAAAGATTCATTTTCTCAGCAAATTTCAGAAACCATACTCAAATTGGAGTCACGAAATACAGAGTGATTCGGCTAAATTCTAGTGGGGTTGGCCATATGACCTTAGTAGTTAGACTTAAGTGACAAGGAGTATTCCGCAAGCCGATACCTTGCCCATAAAATGGGAAAAAACAGTCAGTTTCTTGAAAATTATGTTTGAAAAACGTACTTTGAAATATTGTATTAAAAAAAAAATGGGACGTGATGAAAAAATTATTACATTTTTTTCGAACCCAGGAACACCAAATCTACTACATAAACTTAGTTTTATGTCATCCGCCAAACCTTTGCAGGCTAGTGATAGAACACTATGATGACACCTGTCATCTCATGTTCTATTTTAAAAAGGACAGTTTAATTTACAAATTGTAAATGTTGCTAGGGATTCTCAATGTTTTTTGTTAAAATAAATTCACGGTGTACCTACCTATATGTAATCAATCACGTCCAATCATGTCGAATTTGTTACAGTCAGAAGACAATCCAGTCGATCTGTTCGAAACACAGTTCTGCATTCAGTTTGTTCGCATCGAAGGCATTTAAAACTTGACAATTTGAGAACTTTAATTTTAGCTGATAATCAGCTAACTAGAATACAACTTACGACAGATGATGATGGTGATTTAAGCAGCACAGAGGATGACGATTCCGAAAGGGTAGGTATATTTTGTACCGTGTCACAGTGGGATCAAACAGATAAGTAAGGGAACTTTATTCAAAAAATAATGTATTTTATTGTTATCAAAAATAACACATTTAGTTTAAGCAGATTCTTATTAAGTCGGAACGACCCCTTATTTCACTGAAAATATATCTAGATTTTTTTTTGTGTTGAAGAAACTGAAAGAATAGTGTTGACATTCTCATTGACTGTCATTGTTTCATATGATTCTACGTCATTTCACAATATTATTCAGTATTGTTTATCAATAAATATTTTTGTTTTTGCATTGTCGAACATCATCGAAGATTTGTAGATGTTTATAGTGTATTAATTTTGCTACACCAACGAAAAAATGAATATTTGATTTGTCTTGAATTGTCTCATATTCTAAAAGCCACATCTTTTTTTGCAAGAGTTTGCATGTCACTAATTATGTATTTTGCTATTCTTAAAAATGCAATCTTTTGTTTTCTAATCAAAATACGTGCCCGAACCTTTTCTGACTTTTTTGAATTATTGTTTGTTATAGGTAAAACGAAATACAAGAATTTATTCCAAGAGTGGTTAACTCATAAACATTTAACTCATGTAAAAATGTGAACAATTAAAAGTTTTTATGTTTAGTAAAGACAACATGACGGATTTACAAAATTTAAATAGAAAAAAAAACGAATATTTTATTAAAACTATAAAAGAGAAATGGAAAAAATGTAATCGAATCTCATCGCGGTTTCTTGCTGGTACACTGGCGTGCAATAAAATCGCGTACATTTTCAAAATCAAGTAACAGAGTTTTTACCTATTTTTGGCTTTGTAAATCCGTATTTTGTGAATTTTGACATACTATCAAAAATGTAGGTTAAAACTGAGAATTTAAGATTCTTGTTACGATTTATTTAAGTATGGATTTGTTATTAAAATATCAGGAAACAAACGTAACAGAGGTGCATTTATTTTTATAAAATAGAATTTATGAATAAAGGAAATATAAAGTTCAATATTTTATCTCTTCTCCATCAGCTTCTAATACTCGATTCAATCTTTCAGGCATAATATGAAATAAGATTTCGCCAATAATTTTCATCCTGGTTTAATTCTTCCTTATCATGATTCAAGTAAAATAGAAAGTGTGACAGCTTCTGATCTTCCATCAATACTATTTTTTTGGCACTTGTCGAATTCTTTGAATCAGAATTTATAATCCTTCGATCTGCAGTTGACCATAATGCCGAAAGGTTTGTCACAAATAACGAGATCTCCTTTGGTATTAAAGAGGGCTTCATCTTGCTCATGAGTTGAATTTTTTAACGTCCCAAAGCTGCTTTTCTACTTACACTTTCTTCCTCTATCTACATCTTCTCTGTTCGTGTAAGAGTGCTTTTATTTAGACCATAATTATCCGCCACTGCTCTTTTTCGTTACGCATTTTCTAAGAGAGCATTAAAATTGATTCTGTTTGTGTCATTTCGGCATTTTTATTGTTTGACACTGACAGATTACAAATTAAGACCGACTTAATACAACAAAAATTGGGTGTACGCGATTTTTTTGCACGCCACCGTAATTGTTCACGGTTAGAGAAAGCTTATCAATAAATAAGTATAAAAAATTAACTGTAACTTCTATTTACAATTTTTTTATTTTATTTTTACTAAGATATTACAACATCAAAATTATCTAACTACTTAAATTATTAATTTTTTTGCAGATAGTATATTTTTTTAACTATACATTTTTTAATATATTCTTCATTTTATAATAATAAATTATAGTTATACGTAATTATGCCTTTTTGGGCAATTTTTAAAAAGATTGATCTTTCGTTGTTGATTCAATAATAAAGTTCTCCTAATTTACTATGTGAGACCACTGTATGTGTGGGCGAAATATAACACTTTTAATGGGAAACACTACTTTTAGAAGAGTTAGACAAAAAGTGATCTCGGCTTCTGGAGCTCGATTTTTAAGACCAAATTAATGGTGAAGACAGCTTTTAGATATCTTGTACCGCTTAGGAGCTACAGGGTTTTTCAAAATTCTACGATTTCTAAAAACCTCTACATTTTTTTTTGTTTATGAAAATTTTTGATTTCTGTAAAAACTTCTTTAAGGCACTTTTCATGCAGAATTCATTGCTTCAAATTACTTTTTTCTAGAGTGCTCAATACCTGCGATACAAGCAAGAACTTTGTTTTTTTTATACGGAACATCCTATACAGGTTGTCCACCGAGTGCCACGGTTTTCTCTACCGTCTATAGTATATAAGATAAAAAATTCAAACGAGTTAAGATGTAACTCAGTCAGCTCTACCTATTTTTGGCTATACAGAGTGTTCAGTTACTGAGAGCCATACCAAAGATATATTTTTTAAATGGAACATCCAGTATATTTTTACATATTTCGAAAGTACGCATAACGAATAGGTAATAACCAAAAATTTAGGAAGTTTTACTTAAGAGTTTGTAAGATATTGATGTTTAAGTGTAAAAAATTGCTGTATTATGAGTGCTTATATCTTTGTTATTTACTTACATTTTGTCTTGAATTTTTGTAGGTACTCAATGCAATATATTTTCTACTGAAATTTCAAAACAGCTTCAGTCTATCAGTTATTATGTGTACAGGGTGTTGAGTTTTGCGAAAGATTATTTTTCTCAAAATTTTCAAATGCAACACCCAGTACATCTAGACTCTCGTGAAATACTATTTTAATAAGTTTTCATAAAACGCCAAATGTATTTGTCTAAACTGAAGAAGTCGTGAGACAAAAATTAACAATTTTTCTTTCATTCAATATTGACGTTATTTAGCCTTTCCGAGAGGTTCTTGTGTTTTGATTTGCTGATAAATCAATGAAGATGTTTTATTTTTTGTTCAAAGTAATTGAATATGTTCCTGTTAAACTAATTCCTATTTTTCTTTATTTTGAAAATATCTAAATATCGTTATAAAATAATTTTAAAAAATAAAATTTAGAATCACGTTGCCGTTTGCTAAAAAATAGGAAAACAATTGCTATAAATTTTTAATTGACAGAACAATTATTCAATTAGTAGATAACACTACTTTTACAGTTTTGTATTTTTTATATATAACTTTGGTATGGCTCTCTGTTACTGAACACTCTGTATAGCCAAAAATAATTTTATGAAGTAGAGCTGACTGAGTTACATCTTAGCTCGTTTGAATTTTTTTATATCATATATTGTAGACGGTAGAGGAGACCGCGGCGCTTGATATTTTATTCAAGTAATTTTTGAGATATAGAATTTTAAAGATTTTATTAAAATTTTAATTGTTTTTGCAGCATTCAAATAGGCTATGGATGACGATAACTAAATATTTTTTTTATTATACCTGCATCAAAATCTCTGTTTTTAAAACTAAAAAGCGTGCGAAAAAGGGCGATTAAAGCACGCTGTGTTTTATAGTTGCCTAGGAACAACACACACAATCTCCATGTTAACGATTCAAAATGCGATCCACAGGCAACTTTACAAAATGAATTTAAATTTTAATGTCTTTCTAATTTTCATATTTTATCGCAGGTATAATAAAAGATATTGTATAATACACGTGCATAAGAGCCTTTAAAGCACTTGCGCCCTTAAAAGCGCTCCGCTGCGCGTTGCGCTTTTAAACCCATCGCGCGTGCTTTAAAGGCTTCCTTATGTACTTGTATTATAAGATACTATTTAAAGTTTCAATGAGCTATGAAAAAATATTGCTTTATGATTAATAAATACATATAACGCTATTAAGGAATAATAGCTAATTTAATCGATCAAAAATTACACAGTGTTCAAATTGTCGGCCATTTAGTTGTAAATATAAGCGTCACCGTTTTCTTTTGGCTTGAGCTGAGTTCATCAATTCAAGGGCAAAATCTTTGTTTCTTTAAAATTCGCCTTGCAGAAGTTTTTGCTAAGCCAGCTGCCGTGGGTTATTTTCGATTTCTCCCAAAACTATGACGTCCTCTAATTCTTTATTTCTGTTTTGAGATTAATAATTCTTGGGTTGGCAGTTTAAATAACTTATAATTTATTTATTATTAGTTATTAATTATTTTTAAATCTCAAGAAAATATCTCTTTTCAGGATACCACTCTTGGTAAAAATTAATTGCTGCTTCTGCGTTTTCACCAATTTCTATAAAACATTTTAACATCTAATATTAGAAAGAGACAGTGATTTAGAAATAATAAATTTAAAAAGTTTATATGTATCTGTAAATATAAATCAAATTAGTTTATATCCGTATATACGTATTTCGGCAGCTATGTTGTCATCTTCAACCCATCTAGACATACATTCACAAGTTAAAAGCACTTAATGAAATCTTTAGTTGGTATAAATGTTATAACATGTCGTATTTCTATTTAAAATTCGAGAGAAATACAGAGTGTACATTAATGATTGAAGGGTGTTTGAATTTCCCGCCCATTAGATTATTTGTAAAAGTTGGTACTGCATACTATTCTGTTTTACCATGGGCGGCACATAAAATTATATATTATTAAAACAATTTATTAGTGATTAGAAATTATTTTACGTTTATTAATTACATACATTGATATGGAGAATATAAAAAGTAAAGCAGATATAAAATAAAATTATAACATCTGTTCAAAATGTCCCCCATTTGAATCCAAACACAAATTTACTCTTCTTTTCATGTTTTCGAAAACTTTGTGTCGTGTTTCTGGAGTGATGCTGTAGATTTTCCTTTAGAAACACTGCCTGTTTCACGAAATCTCTGAATTATACGGCGGACGTGTTGCATAAAAGAATCATATGTGAATACCACTTCAGGGAACTGTTCTTGAAATTGTTGGTGACAACTTTGATAAGAATAATTCCACACATTTTGTTCATTGCGTATCCCCGACCGAAAATAGGCCTCAACAATAAATTTATTGTGCAGGTCCGTGAAAACCATCGCTAACCTAAAACGTTTGTGTGTATTTTTATTTCCTGTTATATGGCTGTACTTACCAATGAAAAATGTCTGACAGCAAAAGTGGAAATAAAAATAACCTTTTCGTTAATACTAACTCAATAATAATAAAATAAGGAAATCAAAACGTAAACAATACAACACACGCACGCTACTGACGAAATTCAACATATCCAGCATGAATACCAATCTTATAAGACGAAAATTACTAATTCGACAACGCGCCAAATTCAAACGCCTTTCAATCATTAATGTACACTCTGTACAAACACTGAGAGATTGTGTCTGATTTTGACAGCGATTTACCAAGATGGTACAAAAACTTAAATTGTTTAGTTATCACTTATCGTCATCTATAGCCTTGAATGCTGCAAAAATAATTACATTTTTAATTAAAACTTTGAAGCCCTATATCTCAAACACTATTTAAATAAAATATCAAGTGTTTTATATTTTTATCGCGTTTTATATGTTTATCAGAGTTGGCTTTGGAATTTTCAAACGTATGTCTCAAATATCATTAATGACGATTATATCCAAATTTACCAAAGAACAAACGTTAAAATATATTTAAAATTGAGACCAGAATGTTTTCTAAGGAACAAATCATTTTTATTAAAAAGTTTGAATTTAAAACGATGGATCCAATTATGTTTTGCAAGTAAAGGACACCATTTCGAACATTTATTGTGATGTTTTTGACATAAAAATAGTAATGAAAGTAATTTTCACGTTTGTTTTAAAAGTAATCTTATCTAGGAAGGAAGTTTACACTAAGAAATAGGTATAGGGAATGCTAATACCAATAGATGTAGAATTTGATTCTGTATCTCATGATATAAAAATATACAGGGTATTCCATTTACGAAAATTGAGTTTTGGGCAGTTAAACATAATGACCTTCGACACCATATTGTGACCACCCTATGAATTTTTCAGGGATAATTAGGATATGATTTGAAAGTCTGAACATTATACTTTTAAACGACATGTTAATCTTTAAATTTGAAATTGGCGTAAATACATTGTCTTAAATGAAAGGTCACCAAAACAATTTTTTAAATAAATTTGAAGATATCTCAAAATCGGTTACATTTAGGTATAGGGAAGCCTTAACATTTTTTATTTAAAATAATATGTAGAATCAGAATTTGTAATAAAAAGTATAGCATTCCATTTAAAATAAGAAAGTTAACGGCGACTTCCGTTATAACCGGAAGTGATATAAACGTGAAAATATTTTAGTCTGAAAGATCGCTTTCCCTTAGGGCAGTGTACAAATTTTCAGAATTTTTGTATATTCCCTTCCCCGAAAACTTTTAATAGGCCACTCTATTTGGGAGACCCTGTATAAGTAAACGCGCACGCGCAGAAAAATCCAGCCAACGGCTTCTGCTTGGTAGAAATTTAAATGATGAGGTGTTGGGGCGCCCCGGGCACTGCCGTCTTGCCCTTACGGGTGGCGCGGCCCTGTGCGAAAGTGAGACCGTTGAATATCATATCTTGTAAATTTGTTGTATCATGCCTTCTAATTATCTTTTTATATAAGACGTTTTCCCGTTAGCTCTGAATTTTGCGCACTAAACACAGTTGAGTTTTAAACCCATGAGCTTTGAGTACATACTTACGGGAGCGTATTTGTAAAGGTGTGACATACAACAAATTGAAAATTAATTTCAAAAATTGTTTAATTAAGCATTTTATTAAAATATTTGACATTAATTATTTTTCAATAATGCGCATTTGTTCGATAGTTATCTTGTAGGGACCGTATCAGGACAGAATTCAAGAGTGGGAGAACATCTGTTCCGAGCACAAAAATAATAGCTGGTGCTTGAGAGGGCAGAGGAAAGCCATTTTGAGCGTAATACGCGAGCGTCAAAACGCTAACTGGAAAGTGCGCTTCGCGATTTTTTGGGCCTCGTGCACAAAATAGGTAACGGGAAAACAGCTATAGTATGCACAACAGCCAGAGAAGAAACCTGGTTTTGGGTATAATTTTTGATCAGTTATAAACATCTCGAAAACTAAGAGACACAGAATTGTTTTCTCATTTTGTCATTATGTGTGATATCGATTGTCTCAATAATTTTATGTTGTCCGAATATTTAAGAACTTCCAAATTTATAAATGTATGCACAGAAATGCATTTTCATTAAATCTGTATCTGCTGTATTTACGATTTTTTACGTAGTTTTAAAATTATGACTTCACGGATTTATGACGTTACGATTATTTGTACAGTTCATTTTTCAATATATGCCGATCGTATAGATATGAATTAGCAAAATATACGACGAAACGATATGACATGACAAATGCCGCCAGGTTGTTTCACGAAAGTTGGAAGGAGATAACTACATAAAAATTCTTTGGCTTATCAATCGATCAGTATACCGGGTGGAAAGTTTCAAACCCGAACATAGGAAACTTGCATTGTTTATGGAGATTGCTGCTAGCCGTTTAAACGTACAAAAATGGTAATAGATTGCTATTACTAATAGGCTTAAAAGAGAGAAAATTATGACCAATATTACCTTGTAAAAATTATTGCTAAATGTTAATAATTTCGTGAAAATTAAATTTTCAAATTTCATCTGAAAAAATTAGTTTCCTTGGTATGTCAGATGTGAAACCTTCAATTATTTTTTATTAATTGAAAATAATTTACACGTCACTCCGTCACTCGAAATGTATGATGAATAATTTACAGATTGAAACTTTATTAAACGTTCTTAATACAATACATTTTACAGCAGGTATTCAAATAAGACACCGTTTTGCAATAAACAATATCCTAACCGATAGAGAAAACTTTTCATGTCTTGAATTTCACGAGAAATAAATTTCTCTATCCGAAGCTCAACACCACTGTAAAAGATTTCTAAAATAAAAGTCCTTCCTTCTGTGTAATTATTTATGATATATTTTGAGTGACGGAGAAATTATTTTCAATCAATAGAAAATAATTAAATCTTTCAAACATGACATACTGGTAACTAGATTTTTCAGATGAAATTTAAAAATTTTATTTTCACGAAATTATTAACATTTATCAATAATCTTAGTATGGTAATTAATGGTCATAATTTTCTCTTTCCTTTAAGACCACAACCATTTTTGTATCTTTAAATGGCGAGCAGCAATCTCCATAAACGTACTTTTCAATGTTCCTATGTTCGGGTTTGAAACTTTCCACCCGGTATATTGGGAAAATGAACTGTAGATGCGTATATAACTGGAGCACAAATTTTATGTTTTGTCTAAAGAACAAGACAAAAAATGTACTCTGTCAATTTTAAAATTGACGTGGAGATAATTTTATGTTCATTTAATGCGAAAAGTCTTATTGGATCAATTTCTAAATCTGCAACATTTTGTTTTTTTTCTTTTACTGCTATGCTTTTTTATTTTCATATCGGTTTGCCTAGTAGAAAACTTTATCGATATTATAACTAGGAACTCTTTTGAAAGTGTTTTGTACTAGAAGATATTTTTTTAAGAAAATAATAATTGCAAAAGAAAAAATTGAATTTTTTCTTGATTTCTTTGATGTGTAACTTTTTTTTAGTTTACGGTAGACTTTGCCCATTGAATAAACTGTTTTTTATTTACAGAATACTATGACTGCTAAAGCCAGATTTATGTTTCCGAACATCTCAATGCTAGATATAAGCAATAATGCCCTCAAAGAGATTCCACTGAACATCTATGAATTAAGTAATTTATCTGTCCTAAATATAAGTGGAAATCTAGGTGAGTGACTGGGAAATATCGGAAGAATTTACAACAACTACCTGTATAAATTGGCACGTTTTATAGATACAAAAATAACAAAGGCTATTTTTAGAAATAACTGAACTACCGCCGCAGATGGGTTTGCTTAGTAGACTATGGAACTTGAACACAAGAGGATGCTCATTGCAAGATCCCTTAAAGTCTATGATTGAAAGTAAAAAGTACAAAACTATGGATATTATAGGTTATCTAAAATCTGTATTAGAAGACGCCAGACCTTATGCTCGGATGAAACTTATGATTGTCGGTGTACAAGGAATTGGAAAGACGAGCTTACTTGAACAACTTCGACAGGAGGGAATTACCAGGCGTAAACCAGAGGTTAGAATGATTTATTTTCAAATTCTAACGACAGTAGTTATTTACGAAATAAGTGCGGGAACGTGATTCCCGCAAGAATTTCATAAAATATTTTTTGAAACGGATAATAGTTATTTTTCCACGACTATTTAATAATATTGTCATCATTAAATTCTTTTTAATTTAATAATGACGTTCAATATTCAATAATAATAATAATAATTTATTTAAATCCATTTGACCAAATACATGGTATTGGACATAGTCAATTAAATATGTTATGAAAAGTCACTACATATAATTTGAAAAATTTTAAAATAATACATACAGATAGTTAAGTACAAGTAACTTTGTTTATAATTAAACATCTTCCAAAAATTCTCTGAAAGTGTAGTAACTTTTGGTAAGTAGAAGTGTTTTTATGTTTCGCTTAAACTCTTTGTCATTTAAGGACTTATAAGTATTTGGAATCTTATTGTAAGCTATGATGGCAAGGTATTTTGGCGATTTTTTAAAGAAAGATAATCCATTACGAGTATTATAACAATGATAATCATTTAATTTTGTCCACTGGGATGCATTTTCATGGGCATATAAAAGTAAATAAAAAATAAAAGTGCATACAACGGTTATTGTTTGCCATTTTATAAATAAGTCCCTACAACTTGTCTGCCAGTGAACACCTTCCATAAATCGCAATGCTCTTTTTTGTAATATAAGAATTCGTTAAAAGTTCTATTCCAGAACCCCAAGTTATTATGCCCTAAGATATTAGTGAGTGAAAGCAAGAGAAATAAAATGTTCTTAACACGTGTTGACTTACAGATCTTTTAAGCTGTTTGATTTTGTAACATATAGGTGCTAATTTATTGCACAAAGTATCAATGTGTTTTGTCCACTTACATTTTTTGTCTATAGTAATACCTAAAAAATTTAACATGGTCAACTTGTGTAATGGTGTTGTTATTGTAGCGAATTAATAAGCAGTAATTTGGATCATTTGGGGCCGTTTTCATAATAGTGCTAAAGGATACTTTAATTTAAAGTCACTTTAAGCATAGGAAAACTAATGTGTTTTTATAGGTTAAAGCCACTTTAAATTTAAAGTTCTATTATGAAAACGGCCCTTGATACCGTAAAATTTACATAAACTGTTTTTGTGCATTTAGAATTAAATCATTTTGTAAAAAGAAATTTTGAGTATATAACAGGTCTGAATTTGCCGCTAAAGTAGCTTGATCACTAGTGGCCCCCTGAATAAGCAGAGATGTGTCACCTGCAAAAATTACTGCATTACTTTTTGTTAGTGGAAAGTCATTAATATACAAGATATACAAAATTGGCCCTAGAACTGATCCTTGTGGTACTCTACGATTTAATATTGACATATCAGATTTAGTTTTATTAATTTCAACATAATGTTGCCTTTCCCTTAAATAGCTGCTAAACCACTGCAATGCTATACCTCTGACACCGTAAAAATGTAATTTATTAAGTAATTTATCATGATTGACAAGGTCAAATGCTTTACTAAGATCGAGAAATATGCCCAAGCTTGTGTGCTCTTTGTCCAAATTAGAATATAGTTGATCTAAAAATTTTAAAATAGCAAGGGTAGTTGATCGTCCTTTACGGAAACCAAACTGGATTTGATTAAGGAGATTATATTTCTCTAGGAAGAATGTTAACCTCATACTCACAATTTTTTCTATAATTTTTGAGAAACAACTTAACAAGGAAATAGGTCGATAATTAAAACAAAAGTTTTGAACCGTTCTTGTGTAGAGGCTTAAGTTTTGCAATTTTTAATCCGTTTGGAAATATTCCTTGAGAAAAAGAATTGTTTATAATTACAGTTAAAGGAGTAACTAAGGCTTTTAAACATTCTTTGACTACAAATGGACTGATATCGTCATGACCCGGAGTGTAATTTGTATTAAAACTAGAAACAATATCTAAAATATCCTTTTCTATTATTGGACCTAGAAAGAACGAATTTTCATTTAAATGTTTTCCAGACATATTATTGGAATAATGAATTTGATTTGCAGCATTACAATTTTGAATTTGATTTACAGTAGAAATGTTATTAAAGTACCTATTAAAATGATTAGCTACTTTAAGAGAATCTGATATTAAGCCATCATCAATTTCAAGATGTATGTCTTTCCCTGAATCAGTTTGTTTATTAGAATTTATGATGTTCCATACAGCTTTCGATTTATTTTTGGAGTGAAGTAGTAAGTCATTATTATAAAGTTGTTTAGCGTTCAGAATAACCTTTTTGTAAATTTTTTTATAATTATAATAATATTCTTTAAATAATGGATTACCGTTTTTTTTTGTAAAAGATATGTTTTTTAGTGTTTTGGAAGATGTTTTTATACCTGAAGTTATCCATTGTTCCGAGTTTGGTTTTTTATTTATTTTTTTAATTTTAATGGAAAGGCTTTGTCATACTTATTTAATATTATAATGATAAATTTATTATACTGATCATTTACGCAAGAACAGTTCGTTACTTCATTCCAATTGACCTGAAATAACATATGTTTGAAATTCTCCAAGTTAAATTTATTCTTTAAATTACGATACATATGTTTTTTCATCAGTTTTACAAGTCGGACTGTAATATAACTTTATTTCTTGCGCAGAGTGATCAGATATGCCATTGTCAATCACAGTACTCATTCTCAGTTCAAACGGGTAAGACGTACAAATGTTATCCAAACAATTTTTACCTCGAGTAGGGTTACTGATAGTTGGCTTGAGGTTGTAGGAACTTAACAAGTCTTGAAATTTATGTAATTTATTTGACGGTTTTAAAAAATTAATGTTAAAATGCCCGCAAATTATAATGTAATCATTTTTTATGGTACTAACAATTTGTAAAGCATCGTTTAATTTATTTATAAATATTTCATAACTTCCGTTTACGTTTCTATATATTGTAAGAATTATGAAATGAATATTATCTATAATAGTTTTAGTGACTGCACATTCAAAATGAAGCTCAGTGGACAATTCACTAATAGAGTTAATGCCATCAGCATCCAAATTATTTCTAGCCAAAATAGCTGCTCCACCATGAATGTGAGCTTTTCTACTGAAGTGATTTACAACACGAAAATTTCTTAAATTCAGGGAGTTAATAATGTTATCCACAAACTAATGTTCAGTAAGGCACAAAATGTCACAGTATGTTTCACTTAGAAAAATTTCTAATTCTTCAATCTTATTTCCGAGACACTGCATGTTTTAATGGAGCACTGATAAACAGTCCATTAAGTGGAAATGTGATGTGTCGGGTATAGGAAAAAAGAATTCTTGTCATTTTCAGCCGTTCCTTCGTTCGTAGTTATATCCGACGAATCATAGATGAAGGAGTTTCTGTAGTTGTATAAAAGTTGGCAGAGGTTTCTTTTTGCCCTAAATTTTAAGTGGATACCATCTCTCGTATAGTCTTCGATAGTAATAACTGTATTTATACAGAAAATTTTAACATGAGTATATTTTTTAGCCATGTTGTATATTTGATAATTTATATGCTCGATCGTTTTATTAAGTTGTTTTCTGAAGCAGCAGAAGGAAATCGTGGATAGAATGAGATTTGTATGACTGGTAGCATTCATTGCGAATTCGAATTTCTGTAATACATTTCCAATACTTTCACTGTCATAACAATCAAAAACATCATTTATTCCGGCAATTAAATAGAGGTAATCCGTTTTATTGTAGTCTTTGGTTAATTGGTCTAAGTTAACTAGAACATTGTGCAGTTTGGCATTTGGTTTAACTATTCCAGTAACTGATACATCCGGCGAGGTATCCCTTAGTAAAGAACTCAGGTGCCTACCATGGCTATCACTTAATATTAAGATTTTGTTAGGTTTCGTCTTAAAACTTGGACCACCTGAATCTGCCACGACTGCTATTTGACTGTTTAAGATGTCTTCTCTATTATTTCTCACAAGTGATGCTTTACTTTTTAGGATTTCTTTTCCATTATTTGACGATATTATATGAGTTGTGTCTGCTGTTTGAATTTCTCAATGGCCCGTTGAATAATAACTTCAATAACTTCACGGTTCGTATCATAGCAACTACACATGAAAACAATCAAATAGGTGCACTGTCTATAAACGTCAGATTTGCTTTCGTATTTTTATTTATTTTGTTTCCTTATTTTCATTAATAGTCATGGAAAAAGTATAGTATTCAACTCCCGAGTAATGGCTATTAAACTATTATTACTATTAATAGCCGTCATTACTCGGTCGTTTAATAATATACTATTGTATACCAAGGCCGCGAAATCATTCTTTAACGTTCTGAGAGAAAAATTGTCGCCGAGGCCGCTTACGGCCAAAGCAGTACAATCTCGAGGACGTTAAAGGATTTCACGGGCAACGTATGCACAACATTTTTTGGGCAACCGTATAAAATCTTCAATTTTTGGAATTAAAAACTACTTTTAATTTTCGTCGTAAATAGAATGACGGCTTTCATGTAACCATAGAAATGAGATAAATTTTGTCAATTCAATGAGTGGAAATGTGCCATTTTAACAGACGTTACTACTAGTAATGGCCGCGAAATTCGATTTCGCGAGCTACGTTGCATACGCGAAATGATTACTTCGCGTACGGTTGCTCAAAATAGTTTATGTATCAAGGACTAGAGATGAGACGTTATTTCGTAACCTGTTATTTTGTCACAGTGACTTTTCTGTAACAGTGACAGACAATGATACGTAACTGGAACTTGTAACGTCTAGTTGTACCTGTTACTGTTCCACGTAGTAACGACTTGTCACTGTTACACAAAAATAACGTGTTCTGACGTATGTACATAAGTGACAAAATAATAAATTGTTTTAAATCAAACGCTCCTAGATGCCTTTTTTTTTAATGAATTTCGGAAGTTACAGCGAATTAGTAATTAAACCAACTTTTCAATTGACGCAAAATGTTTGAGTTGATATGATTGAAGTGATTAAACGAAACTACCTTGGCGTGAAATGGGCTTAACATTGTAGTTTCTGTTCATGTAATTGACTTTGGAATAAGAATAGATGAATACCTGTAGAACAGTGCCGATAATAAAAAAAAGGCTGATTGACCCACTAAAAATTAAGAAATTAAAATATAATACTCTTTTTAATTAAAGTAATCTTTATTTTTGACACAAACACTTATTGTTAATGAAACCGTTCTAAGTAACGAAGAAATTAAAAAAAATATTTTGCGTACTACAAATAAACTAATATTTTCATCTATTTTGTATTTTACACACATATAACGAGTTTTGTTTAAGTAAGTATAATATGTAACATGAAAATGATACAAAACGTTCTAATGAACATGAAAATCGGGTAAAATTTATCACAAATTCTATTAACGGACACTGAAATTGCACACTAGTTACTTAACGTTTCGCTATCGGTTATATTTATTTATTTTATGTTGTTAAGGAACATTATTTCTTTTACTATTTTATTTTATTTTAGAACGGTTTTATTAACAATATGTGTTTGTATCAAAAATAAAGATTACTTTAATTAAAAAGTGCATTATGTTTTTATTTTTTATTTTTTAGTGGGTTAATCAGCCGCTTTTTATTATCGGCACTGTTCTACAGGTATAATGAGCACATGAGTAAAGATTTTCATCTAGTCTTATTTCAAAGTCAATTACATGAACGAAACTACAATGTTAAGCTCATTTCACGCCAAGGTAGTTTCGTTTAATCACTTCAATCATATCAATTCAAACATTTTGCGTCAACTGAAAAGTTGATTTAATTACTAATTCATTAAAAAAAGGAATCTAGGAGCGTTTGATTTAAAATAATTTATTATTTTGTCATTTATGTACATACGTCAGAACACGTTATTTTTGTGTAACAGTGACAAGTCGTTACTACGTGGAACAGTAACAGGTACAACTAAACGTTACCAGTTCCAGTTACATATCATTGTTTGTCACTGTTACAGAAAAATCACTGTGACAAAATAACAGGTTACGAAATAACGTCTCATCTCTATCAAGGACGCAAAATCACGGTCCGTAAACTATAACGGTTACATCATGTCGGCAGTGTTGGACGAGGGAGGGGTGGAGTGCCGGGTAGCGTTTGTGACGCCAGCTATAGCCTGCTTGTTGAAGTTAAATGCAGTTTTGATCAGTTGTCAAAAGCAAAATGACACTAAAAATCATACCTGTTGAAGGTGAAGCACTTGAATGGTCAGTTGCACCAAACTCTTAAGCTGAGCTTAAATTTAAGATTACCCAACATTGTGTAAGTCATATTTTAAGCCTAAAGTGATGTTTGATGCAACTAGTCATAATTGACAATATTTTTATCATTATCTTTACTGTTTACGTTCTCAGTCCCGGGCAATTGTAGACTAGTCTTTACTCTCATTAATAAAAGATAAATAGTAATATGGTTTAAAAATTCGTTTTAATACAAATCTTCTGACAGTTAGAGAAAATTCCTGAAATCCGGTGTGCAATTTGAACTTGTACTAATAGTAAACACAAAAAGATTTTCATCGTACATCGTTAATATTGATGTGACAATAACGCAAAAGTCAATCATCGATTATTCGTATAAAAAAGGGCCGTGAATAGATAGATTTAAATTGCCCATCTGAGTGACATTTTACCGTACCTACTTATTATTATCACTGACTGAAATTTACACAACTTATAACTTTAACTTTAGTAACCATGGAAATTGCGAGTAAGGTCTATCGGTGACGTTGTGTGTTGCTGTTGGTTACCGCACGGATGAGGCAACCGTTAAGTTTACAGACCGTGACGCAAAATAAGGTTTTAGGGGACGAATCGTAATTAACGATGAGGCGACGAAGGAGCTGAGTCCGTAATGAGATGAGTCCCCTAAAACCATTTTGCGTACGTGGTACATACAATATTTTTTGGTACAGCAAATTACCAACATTAATGTTAAATTGCTCGAATTTCGAATTAGCAAGTCTAAATTGTCCCTCTCATCAGACATGGCAATGATCGGTAATCATAGCAACGAGTTGAATTTTATACTTAGTTACTTGATTTATTTCATTAAAACTTGCTCAAAAAAAGTCCGCTAAAGTGTTACCACGGCAGCTTTAAGTACTAGATCGCTAAAAATTTTTAGTGGATTCTAAGTGTTGCTATGACGATGAGGTTGCTAAAGATACGTTTTTCGTTCTGAAAATAGTCCCCTAAGCGACCATTTTGCGGAGCGTGTACCAAAAAAATATTTTCGCAGAGCACACCCAGCGAAAACATGTACGTTTATTCAACGTTAATTTCACGTTGTAATGGTGGAAATAACGTTATTCGTTGAAAAATGCAACGTTGTTTTTTGGTTGAATTAGCAACCATAATTATATCACGTTTGTATGACGTGTTTTTTAACGATCAGTTTAATATGGACGTAATTATAACGTGAAATAAATGCGTAACAATTTTGTCTTTTTACGACGTGATTTATACTATGAGTAAATGCGATGTATCTACCATACGTTGATTACCACATCATTTCAACGTTAATTCAACATCTACTATTCTACGTAATAAATGAGAAAAAATTAACGAAACTAATACGTTAGATAAATCATAATTTACAACTAAATTTTTAACCCACGTTTTATAACGTTATTTTAACGTATACCGAATAAATATGCCTTACAAAACGTGATGTTGACGTTAGAAAACACTTAATTTTACAGTGATTGTCTATCGTGTTTCACACCTTTGAATTCTAATTTTACTAAAAATCTATGAAATATGAGGTTCTTCTCCATGCTTGGCAGCTTTGAAATGAAACGAAACAGGTATGAAAAGTACTGCTAATTTGGACATACGAGTCAACCACAACCCCTTTTTAAGTTGACGTAATCTGTCAAATTTTTTTAAGTTAGTTTGAATTTGATGCCCAAAATCTGTGATTAAAAATACTAAAGAACGCAATAATCAATCAATTATACATACATATTGTCACGAATACTCATTGGGGACAGCTGTATACAGAGTGGAAAGTTTAACTGGAATAAATTCTGTAACTTAGAAGATTACGATTTGTAAAAAAATTCTTGGAACAGGTCAATTTTTATTTTTAATGGCGCATATTACAAAGGGACTTTTTTAACTTTTCAATTATTTGGAGGGGTGAAACGACCCCTAACTATGTTTTTTTTTAATGGAAGGATATGTTGAAAAAATTAGAAATACAGCTACGTTTTATTTTTATTTTTCTTTAGCAGTAAAGGTAAAAACAAAAAGAATTTTTTTACTAAAACCGTTTTTAATGCCAAAAATTCAGGAACTCCATTTTTTATTATTTGATGAGAAGAAATAAGCATTCCATATGGTATCGTATTGTTGCGTGCAGCCAATAGATGGCGCTGCCAATGCGCTAAATTTTTAATTGTACGTAATTACCTCACCGAAGTTTTTCCCAATAGGTGGATAGGAAGAAGATGACCGATTCAGTGGCCAACAAGATCTCCAGATCTCACCCCTTTAGACTTTTTTATGGGGGTATTTAAAAAGTAAAGTTTATGTGACTAAACCAAACGACATAGCAGAACTTCAGAACTTCAAATTCTGGATGAAATTAGGAGAGTAACGCCGGAAATGTTACAAACTGTTAGGGATGGAATTTATAATCCATTAGGGTATTGTCAAGTGAGAGGTGGCGAGCATTTTGAACATCTGATGCGTTAAAATCGTTCTAGTCAAAAATTTATTTTTTATTTTTTCGCCTTTTACTGTTTAAGAAAAATTAAAAAATAAAAACTAGCTGTATTCCCAATTGAACAAGCTTTAAGAAAAAAAATTACTGAACATACCCTTCCATTAAAAAAAAATAGTTAGGGGTTGTTTCATCCTTCCAAATAATTGAAAAGTTAAAGAAATCCATTTATAATATGCGCCATAAAAATAAAAATTGACCTGTTCCAAGAATTTTGCTACAAATGGCAATTTTCTAAGTTACAGAATTTATTCCAGTTAAACTTTCCACTCCACTGCGGTGTTTATGAGCAGCATGTAATTTTTTTAAAATTTTCATAAAGAAATAATTTTGTAAATAATAAAGTAAATTGAGAGTACTGTATTAAATGTGTTTTGTCGAATATTTTATGTTAGTGTAAATATTTTTAGAAATAGGCGATTTAGAATTACATGTGTATTATAAATAAATAATTTAGAATTTTTGAAATGTATATACAAAGAAAATAACCTTAGGATTGTAATAATTAGAAAAATTGATTTAATGATGTTATGATAATATGGATGTTAGAAGGAAACTGTAGGTAGTAAAGAGTTCGGAAATTGAACGAGTGAGGGCGGCGCGTAGCTATTGTAAGTTAAAGTGCCCGGTTCGGCTTTATTACGGAAGCGATATGGAACTGGGATCTCCAAATGGCTTAGCGGTCTAGTCTAGCCGACTTGGAAAGTCGTGTCACTCGGCGGCGTGGATTCGAATTCCACCATTAGCCATGTATGTTTGTTCAGTCTAATGATTTAGACCCAGCTTTTAATACACGTCGTAATTGTCTGATTCAACGCTACACGTGGACATTGCCGCGACATTTTTTCGTTGTTTTAACGTAACCATAACACACGAATTCAACGTTTGTTACATGTTATTCCACAACGTTTTTTATACGTATGTATGCACTGGGATTTAACGTAGAAATACCGTGGACAAAGACATTTAAAAGAAGTTGATTCGAGCGTTGTTAAAACGTATTAATAACACACGAATTCAACGTTGATTAATTGTTATTCTACAACGTTTCTTACACGTGGACAGAGACGTTTAAAAGAAATTGATTGCCGCGACATTTTTTCGTTGTTTCAACGTAACAATACCACACGAATTCAACGTTTGGTTACATGTTATTTTACAACGTTTTTTACACGTACGTGTTTTCGCTGGGCACTTGTCTCACTGCTTATTTACTGCTTCACATCGATATTTTTTATTTTACATTATTTGAAATAAAATAAAGAGAAACGTAAATAACTTTAAATAAATAAACTGTAAGTATACAAATGAAAAGGTTAAATAGCGTCATCCTGCGATCACTTTTTGACCTAACATTACATTAAGATTGACAAATTGCAGCTAGTTCGCTACTTAATAAGTCATTCCATACAAGGCGGCCAAGCGTGCTGTCAAAGCATATTGAAAGTTTTTAAAAATTTTGTTGCAAGTCGGTTTTGATTGCAGTGGATCCCTCGAGCAACCTCTGTGTACACCTGTTCCTGTCCTATTTGGGGCCTCGTCAGCAGCATATAATTTAACACTCATTTAGGTAATTCTGATTCAAAATATTAATAAATTAAAATTTTTTATAATTTACTATTGCTATTGAATAAGCGTTTTTGCGCACGTAAAGCGATCGCTTGTTCACAAGGTTCGGGGACACGAAACATCAAAATTAACAAGATTAGTTATAAGCAAAACTCGATTCAAATTCCTAACCGAATCCTCTGCATTCGACTGTATTTCCGATTATTTTAAATTAAATTATTTTGTATTTGTAACTGTGTACAGTTGGTTCTTGTCCGATGAAAATCTTTTAAGCGGACACTAAATCGCGCACTATAACACTTTACGTTTCACCGTCGTTCGACAGCTTCGTCAGAAGTGAAAAATATGTTGTCAAAATAAACAAGGTTGTCAACGGAAACTGAAAAAGTAACTTGATTTCTTTTTTAATTTTTATTTTTTAATCTAAAAATAATTTGAACATTATAAATGTTAAAAAATTGACAGATCTATATTCTATTTAAGGAATCGAGAAAACTACAAAATGTATCATTTAAATTTGCAAAATCAGTACGTTTATTAATAGAATTCGACGACATTTTTATTTTACACATTTCTAGAAAACGTCTTTTGAAAATATTAGACTCGTAATATAAAATATTAGTATTTTCAAAATCAAAATTATGGTCATTTTCTAATGAATGTTCTACAAGCATTGAATGATTTTGATTATTTTTTTGGATATGATATTTATGTTGGTCTAGACGTTTTTTTAAATTTTGGCTTGTTTCTCCAATATAACACGAATTACAATTTAAACATTTAATTTCATAAACTACGTTAGGTTGTTTTAGTTTTGGTGTTTTGGTTTTTAAATTTGAGAAAATACTATTTAAATTATTTACAGATTTGCTAGCTAAAATTAAAGTGTGTTTTTTGAATATGTGTTTAAATGTGTCATATAGTGGTTCAATGTAAGGTAATGATATGTATTTTTTGTTTGAAGTTTGTTTATTGTTATTGTGGATTTTTGAATTTTGTAAATATTTAATACGATTTTTTATTACTGATTCTATAAGATTTATTGGATAAGAATTTTGAACAAGAGTCTTTTTTATTAAATTTAAATTATCATAAATGAAAAGTTTATCAGAAAGTAAAACAGTTCGATCTGTTAAAGAAATAATTGTTGCACTTTTATAGTTTTTAGAAGTATACGAATGAAAATTAATATATCTACCTGACCACGTAGGTTTATGAAACCAATTTGTTATTAATTTGTTATTACGTCTGATGATATTTACATCTAGAAAACTTAGTGAATTGTTAATTTCTTTTTCTACTGTAAATTGTAATCTATTATGAAAAGAGTTAAATCTACTTAAAACAAAGTCTACTTTATCTGAAGGCAAAATCAATAAAATATCATCGACGTAACGAAAATATAAAGTTAAATTGAAAGGTAATGAGTTAATGACACTTTTTTCTAGTTCCTGCATGACAATTTCAGCTAAAGCAGGCGATAAAGGAGAACCCATTGCTGTACCGAAAATCTGTTTATAAAATTTATCATTGAAAGCGAAATAAGATGTTTCAAAACATAAAGTAACAATTTCTAAAAAATTTTCTTTGGAAATGTCTGTAAAATCTTTAATTTCTATCCACCTATCATTAATGCTTTTTAAAGCTAACTCTTTTGGAATGTTAGTAAACAAAGAAACAACATCTAAGGAAATTATAATACAGTTATTTGGTATATCTATGTTTTTCAATTTATCTACAAGTTCATAAGAATTTTTTATAAAGTATTCTGATTTACTAATATCTTGAGTAAGAATTTTTGAAACAAATTTTGATAAGAAATATAGAGAAGAACCTATAGTAGAAACTATTGGCCGAAGAGGTGTGTTAGGTTTGTGAATTTTTGGAATGCAGTATAATTTAGGAAATGTGGGATGCTGTACTTTAAGAGATTTAGCAATATTATTACTAATTTCAACAGATTTTTCTAACTTATTAATAATATTGAAAGTTTTACGTTGGAAATTTTCTGTGGGATCGTTATTTAATTCTACGTATGTATTATTGTCAGAGAGCATGGTTTGAACTTTTGAAAAATAGTCATTTTGTCAATTAAAACAGTAACATTGCTTTTGTCTGCTACTGTGACAATGATGTTAGGATTTTCTTTAAGAAATTTTTTACAAGCCAAAAGATCTCGAATAAGAATTTTATATTTTGATTTTTCAAAAGTCCTATCAATATTCCTAATGTAATTTAGAAAATTAGAACAAAATTTATTTCTTACTTGTATTTTGGAAGTTGAATCTAAAGATTTTATACCAAACTCTAAGCTACTTAAAACGTTTAGAAAATCTACTTGTTTTTTATTAAAATAGGGCAATGAAAATTTTTTTCCCAAAGCAAAAATGTATTTTAAATTTGACGGAATTTCAGTTTTGGTATAATTAATTAACCATTTATTGATTGTATTTTGGTCAAATTTGATATAAAAGTTTTTATCTCTAATAGAAATAAGATTATCCAACTTTTTAATCTGTGTCGATCGAATTCTATTAAACAACCTTTCATTTTTTTGGTTTTCAAAATGTAGAAAATTGTTTAATGTAATATTATCTAGAAAATTACTTAACTGTCCTAAAGTATAATCTAATTTCCACATTAATTTGGTAAGAATTTTTAGAGTTACTTCAATTTCATATGAAAGAATTTTATTAGCGAAATCCGATACATATCTGTCAATTTTCTGACATGACATATCATACGCTCTTTTTAAAGGGCCTATTACATGATTAGGATGTACTCCTTCTTTTCTACATTTAAGCAAAAAGAGCTTACGATTTTTTATTTTGGTAATTTTAGTTAAAGTTTTGGAATAAATTTTGCACAGTACCTTACTTTGGTGCCCGTAGCGACCCTCCACAAAATTGTAAAATCCTACGTTTCTGATATCCATATTTACAGTTGGTTCTTGTCCGATGAAATTTGTATCACAAAATCTTTTAAGCGGACACTAAATCGTGCACTATAACACTTTACGTTTCACCGTCATTCGACAGCTTCGTCAGAAGTGAAAAATATGTTGTCAAAATAAACAAGGTTGTCAAAGGAAACTGAAAAAGTAACTTGATTTCTTTTTTAATTTTTATTTTTTAATCTAAAAATAATTTGAAAATTACATTATCTGATTAATACAAAATCAACATCAAATTCGTATCTTTCAAGGCCTATATCTTCGTAAAGAAAGCTCGAAGATAATTTTTCTTTACATTTTTGAGAAAAAGTAGATGGTTGTAAAGATCGCCCAAGTGATGGTGCGATCCCTTTGAATCGTACTGTATAAAACGAACTTGATCTCGACAAATACTGAAAGAAAAATTGTATTCTGTAGGTCCTTTTTCGCGAATTTTTTCCGCATTTGATTTTCATGGGAGCGTCCGAATTGTCCTGATATTGCAAGTAAAAAGAACCGGGGAATCCGAAGATGCAGATCCATATTCGAAAAAATGGTACTTTTTGGATCTTTAAAATACTTTTGTATAAGACATTATTGAGTAATGTTTTGTCATTATCTATTACCAGTTCATATATATTATGTACTTGCACACCTATTAAAATCACCTTGTATATTAATTTTAGCACTGGGCTAAAAGAATGGGCAATAAAAACATGAACATAAAAACTACAAGAGGTACAAACATGTCTACTGTTGGAGTTGACATAGGCGATTGGATATATGAAAAAAAAATTCGTAACCAATCCACTCACGGCCCTGTTATATTTAGAACATGGGACTTTGGTGGACAAAAGGAGTAAGTATAAATTAAAGTTCATCTTTTTGTACCGCTTGAGTTACAATTTTAGGTATTATGCGACACATCAGTACTTTTTATCAAAGCGCAGCTTATATCTCGTCGTATGGCGTATTGTTGATGGACATAAAGGTATCTGTGAGATATTGCAATGGCTTGTTAATATACAAGCGAGAGCGCCTAATTCACCTGTACTAATAGTTGGAACGCATTACGACGTTGTGCAGGAACAAAATTCAAGTATTTCCGAAGAATATCAGCAGATTATCAGAGACAGGTTCATTAATATCGTGGACGCAGAAAAGTGCGGCTTACCGAGAGTGTTAGATACCATCGAAGTTAGTTGTAAAACGAGGCATAATGTTAAACTGCTCTGTAATTTAATATATGACACAGTGTTTAGCCTAAGACCTCCAGGTAAGCCTCTTCAAATTTAATAATTAAAAAGCAGTGTAACTAAATTGTTTTAGGAAGCAAAGAATTATTGCTCGAACAGAAAGTACCTGCTTCGTATTTGGCTTTGGAGGATGTCGTCAACTATATTGCAGCAGAAAGAAGAGTAAATGGTCTGGATCCAGTTTTAAATGCAGATCAATATCGCAGTGTGGTTGCCGTTGAAATGCAGCAAAGATACAATAGAACGTTCCGAGATTTTGCCGAGTTACATCAAGCTACATTATTCCTTCATGATAATGGTAAGCATGAAAAAGTTGGTACTTGTTGGAACGAAAATGTGTGTAACAAATGTGTAATCTGCTCACCGTATCGTTTTAATGTCATAAAAAGCTCTCAATTGATATAGCGAAACGTCGAAAAGTTTGCAATTCTCATAAATAACGGTAAGGTGATTTAAGTTTTGTTTTACTTTACTTTGCTCTTTCATCTGTCGGTTTTTCATTTTATTTGTCGCTACATTTAAAATGATTTCTTCGCTCCAGTATAATCCAGTATAATTTCGAAAAAATAAAATCACAGAATTGATGTTACAGATTACGGGAGCAATGTTAACATCAACTGAGAACAAGAGAACAAATGTTTAACCTTCGATTATCAGTATTTGCAGGGTGAGAAATCATGCGAAAATCTAATTACTGTTTACAGTGGAAACAAAAATCATATGCAGCCTGTTCAAACTTAAGTCGGCACTATTACTAACTTTGTCATTATAAAAGCTACAAATTCGGTTAAACTACAAACTAATAGTACTTTTCACGCTGATTGCAATGTTGCAGTCACAGAAACAATTGAACGTCGTCGTTTACGAGATACAGTCAAAAATATACTTTTTAAATGGAACACATGTATGTTAATTTAACTTGAAGGCTTCCGCGACCGTCCTCCATGTTTGAATTGGCTTCCGGTTGGAACCGCATCACGTAGACTTCTTCTACTGCCGACGTTTCATTCTTCATTGTAGAATAACTTCCTCAGGGCTGCTGCTACTGGTGTTGCTGCTGCTTCTCGTTAGTCGTTCAGACTGAGCCTCACTCTCAACGAGTCTCGTCTCAACGATTAACGAGAAGCAGCAGAAACACCACCATCAGCAGCAGCCCTGAGGAAGCTCTTCTGCAATGGAAAACGAAATGTCGGCAGTAGAAAAAGCCAACGTGACGCGGTTCCAACCGGAAGCCAATTCAAACACACCTCTATGTTATTTTACCAATCGATTGAGAATAAAATTCGTAATTTGCAACTAAATTATCGATTAAGATGATTTGGAGAGCTCCTATAAAACCACTTCATGTAACAAAGGTTCATTTATTTTTATAAAACAGAATTTATGAATAAAGGAAATGTGAGGTTTAATATTTTATCATTTCTCCAACAGCTTCTAATACTCGATACAATCTTTTAGGTAAAATATGAAATAAGAAGTCTAGTCGATAGCTCTGCACTTTTCTACCCTTTTTGTACCAACCGCTCCTGAGAGAGTGCGATGTATATAATATAACATAAGTAGGGGTGAGAAAAGTAGAGTAAAGGTGTTAAAAGTGTAGAAAGTGCAGAGCTATCGAACAGACCTAAGATTTCACCGGTAATTTTCATCCCGGCTTAATTATTCCGTAAAATAGAAAGTGTGACTGCTTCTGTTCTTCCATCAATACTATTTTTTTTGGCACTTATCGAATTCTTTAAACCAGAATTTATAATCCTTCGACTTGCACTTGACCATAATGCCGGAAGGTTTGTCGCAAATAACATCTCTCTGTTTGAAATGGATTTTACCTCAAATGATTAAAGAATGCTTCATATTGCTCATGAGTTGAATTTTTTTAACGTCTCAAAGCTGCTTTCCTACTTTCACTTTCTTCCTCTATCTACTTCTCTATTCGCGTAAGTGTTTTTATTTAGACCATAATTATCCGCCACTGCTCTTCTCTTATTCCTCTTGCATTTTCTAAGAGTGTATTAAAATTGTTTCTGTTTCTGTCAGTTCGGCATTTTTATTGTTTGACACTGACAGATTACAAATTAAGACCAACTTAAAACAATAAAAATTGATAAGTGATTATTATTTTAGCTGAAGCTTAACCCATAGCAGCGATAAACTCAACAATTGTTGTTGAGGATTTGAGCTTCGGTTTAAAGTTAAGCTGGAATTATACAACTGGCCCTTATGGTCGTTTGCACCAAATATTTAAGCTCAGCTTAACTTTAAGAGTTACTTAGGCCCAGTTGTACAATGCTAGTTTAAATTTAAAGTGAAGCTTAAACCCATAACGATTATTTCAACAATTGTTGCTAAGGGTTGAAGCTTTGGCTTAAAGTTAATCTGGAATTGTACAACTGGGCCTTAGAATGTGACTTACACGATGCTGTGTAACATAGAAATGTCACATTATAAGCACAACTTAAATTTAAGTTCAGCTTAAGTGTTTGGTGCAAATGGCCATTAGTGATTTTAAATATTCTCATCTGTCAATTTTTCTGTCTCTTTGAAAAATGTTCACAAATTCCATAGAAGCTAACATAGGTAAAGCTTCATTTATCCAAAAATTCATATGACTGCTACTATCAGATATTCCATAACGCAGTTCTTTGCCACGCTTCGCTGCGGTGCTTTCACACTACCATTCACAGAATCAAACGTTTTTCGCTCTAAATAAATGACAGATAACCAATTCAGTTTTATGTCATTTACCGTTATTATTTACACGTGCTGCCACCATGTTTTTGGAAGAACTAATTTCCGCTTTCAAGGTCATGCATTGCGTTAAATCTCTAGGTTTATTTTGTCTATCTACAACCACTACTGTAAATGACGAATTACGTACGACACATAAATTAAGTAAGCGGGTATTTACAAACGTCGTGCGTTCAGTATTATAAAGTTCCTCTGAAATAAAATTTCTTTGTGGTTGTGCCGAAGTATTAGGTGCGAAATAATTGAAAGAATTTTTGTTTTGGTTCGATACACCTGGGGCCTATTCCTGAAAAGTATGGAGTAGTAATTATTAGTTACAAGTTCCTTGTTTTTTTGAAATATGGAGCTTTAAAATTGTTTTCCTCAGAGGAGAAATGTGCTTCCTAATAATACTAATATTAGTAAGCACTTTTCCTTTGAGGAAAACGATTTTAAAGAGGAGAAATGTGCTTCCTAATAATACTAATATTAGTAAGCACTTTTCCTTTGAGGAAAACGATTTTAAAGCTCCATATTTCAAAAAAACAAGGAACTTGTAACTAATAATTACTACTCCATACTTTTCAGGAATAGGCCCCTGGTGCGAAGTGTTGTTTCGTGTTTCTTGTCGATATACTCATTGGGGTTGGTTTAAGAAAGGTATGGTTAGAATTCGGCTTAAAAACATTTCTCTGCTGTTGTGGTTGTTTAAATACTTGTGAATTCGTGAAAAAAACGTTGTGGGTGGTTATTTGGTTTAGGCTGGTTTAGACCTAAACGAATTATTAATAGGTGGTGTAAAATGATAATTTGGTGTATTATTTGCAAATTTGTATGGATACACTTGTAGCTTAAAATTTTGAGACTGAACGGGCTTTACAGGAATTTTATTAGTAAAATTTTGGAAATAATGAACATTATCCTCGTGTATAACGAATTGTAATGCTTCGCTTAAATCTTTTGATTGCATACACCGTATTGTAGTACCCAAGGGTTCTTTCAAACCTGACAAGAATGTTTTTAGTGCAAGATCGTTATAAAGATTGCGTTTTAATTGTTTAGATTCTGTTGTCGCTTCGTGAACGTCTACATAACTACACAATAGATTTAAAACATTAAGTATTCTATCGTAAAGTTGCTGAGGTTTTTCTTGTGCAAACTGACGCATCATCACTAAATCTCGATTTAAACAAGTTTCATCTCTCTGATCGGCGAAATTGCGTTTCAGAGTAGTTTCTAGTCCATTCCAAGTTGCAACATTTTGCATATTTACAACTTGCTGTACCTTTTAATTTAGAAATTAAAGAATTCAATAAGAATATTGTGACGATTTTAAAGGTTCATTAATTTTTATTTTAAAACAAAATACGAAATAGTTAAAAATTCAGGGACGCAATCCAAATATTTATGATTAAATTGAGCCATATTTAACTGTATAGGATTAATTATTTCAGGAGTATGAACAACAGTTGAAGGCGTGTTTATGTTTAAATTTTCAAATATATCGGTCAAAGTTTCAATTGACATTAATAAATTGTACTCACATTAACAGAACTGTGACTTTGAGCATTTCCTTAACTATGAAGAGCTTGATCCTGGGAACCGCGCAGCGTTGGAAGATTCTCCGACGTTATCTTTTCCTTGTCAGCATTTTTATTTTACAGTATCATCTTAGCGGTGATATAATTCGCGTAACCAGTTTCGCCTACCGTATCGCCGGCGACAAGTGCGAAAACTGACGACCAACCCTATAAATCATATTTAATTAAATTTTAATGCTGCCATCTGACGGTCACTTGTTGTCACAAAGTAACTGTAACTTCTTAGGGGTGATCGTCAGATGGCGCCGCTATAATTCTGGTTTTTACTTCACATTAAAGCTGGGTACACATGTATACGATTTCCGACATCGACAATTTCGGAGAAAAATTGTCCATTTGTTAAGAACAAATTTAGGAACGTTTTGTTCAAATATTTTTGTAAATAAACATTTCTATTCAATGAATATTGATTAATAAACTATTTTTGAAAATTATCGGGCTAGCGGTCAATAAAAGACTTTTTTATTTTTATGCTAAGCTTTCGGCAACCTTTATTGCCAACGGTCAAAAAACTCCTTGGTGCATAATTGATTTTATTAATTTCATTCACCTTGTTCATCTGTTAAAACATGCAAAAGTGATGTAATACAGTGTGATTTATGACATCGGGGAAAAACTTCATCGGGTGATTCCTATGAGTAATTCAAATAAAAAACTTCAAATAAACATGTGTCCGATAATGCTTTTTTAGTGCAGTCCTTCAAAGTTTATTACATTTTTTGATTTCATAGGCAACAAATGAAATAAGAAATAAGCCTACCACTATTGCTTTGATTGATTGATGTTACATGTTATAAACTTTGAAGGTTAGAAAGCATTATCGGACACATGAATATTTGAAGTTTTTACTTGAATTACTCATAGGAATCACCCGGTGAAGTTTTTCCCGACGTCATAAATCATCCTGTATAATATACTATTATATGCTATGCAGTAGTAAACGGTAGCGCACATTCACATGAAGAAACCACTTCGTTATTTAGCTTTCCGAAAGGTAATAGCTCTATTTATTATACATGCATTTCTTTTTATTATATGTATGTACATGCATTTCTTTTGTGCTCATTTGCGTGCGCAAAATGTATAATGGGAATTTGAGTAATAAATACTCGCAAAACAGATTTAATAGAAATAGATCGAGAAACTTTACCATTGCTGTGTATTTGAGGTAATTCCCAAGTGTAATAGATAAACAGACACGTTATAAACTATTAGGTTTATTGCACGTTACATTTACAGTCGTACATCGTTACTACGCCATTCTATTACATTGTTGCCACCTTAATCTATATTAGTACTACCACTACACTGCACCTCTCCCGGTTTAGATATTTAAGTGCTGAGGAACCTTAATTGTTCGGTTTGAACATCTTAAGGATTTAGGGGTAATTGGGTTAATAGGCGGAGGAGAATCTGTGGAGGGATGAACGAGTTCGGCATTTATCCTCTCATCGTTTTGATCTTCTTTTTCCTTCTAATTCACTTCTGTAGCAGGTTGTTCACTAGCTGGTGAAACTATGGGTAAGTTCACAGGAAGTAAGTTATAATTTGTGTTGGTGGAACCGGTTAAATCTGCCTTCATGTCATCTCCGTGTACATATCTTACTTCGCCGTTTACATTAACAAGGTAGGTCCAATTACTGACTACTTTTGATATCTTCCCTTTCTTCCACTGATTTTCTCCATTTCTTTTGCTAAATACTAAAACCTTCTGACCTTCAATAAATCTTCTGTTACTCACTTCTTTTCCTTCCATTTCTTTTTCTCTTTCTAGTATTGTTTTTCCTCTGTATTGGTTTATATTCAGTGAGTCTAGTTTGGTTTTTGGTACTCTCCTCAACATCAACTCAGCTGGACTGATTCCTGTTGCGGCATTTGGTGTACTTTAAAAGGAAATTATCAATAGCAAATTGCAATTTCTCGTTGGTAACATTCTTCTCGAAATCTAATTGTTTTTGAAGACTCTGTTTCACAGTATTTACCTGCTTTTCAACAGTACCATTTGATCTAGGGTTTAATGGTGGTGTTAAAATGACTTTAATCTCATTAGCTAAACAAAATTGTCGATATTTCTCCCCATTAAAGGTGGTCCATTATCGGATACTATTTCATCTGGAATACCAAACGTTGTAAAACACTTTCTTAGTGTGACTATTGTTTCTTCCGCTTTTGTGTTTTTTACTTCATGTACCTCTATCCATCTGCTTTTGCTGTCTACAATAATTAAAAAATACTTGTTAAATTTTTCAAAAAAATCTAAGTACAATCTTCCCCAGCATCTTTCTGCAGTCTTCCATTGAGTATGTGGTATTTCTGGTAACTGGTTGTAATAATGCACAACTTGAACAGCTATTTACAGTAGACTCAATATCTGCATCAATTCCAGGCCACCAAAAGTGACTGCGAGCTAGCATCTTCATCCTGACCATTCCCACATGTTCTTCATGTAGCATTTCCAGAACTTTATTCCTCATCTGAAATGGAATTACTAATCTGTTTCCCCACATTACACATTCTTTTTCAACAGATAGTTCTTCCTTCTTCATTGAGTAAGCTTTAAAAGCCACTTCCGTCACATGTTTTGGCCAACCCTTTCTAACAAAATCCTTGACTCGATTTAGAACAGTGTCCTTTTGTGTGTTTAGAATTACATCATAGATAGTTAACGGACTTCCTTCAGTTTCGAAAATGCTATTCACCTCTTCAAACTCGTCTATTTCTGTACCTATTGCTAAAGGCAATCGTGATAACGCATCCGCATTGCTCACGTCTTTTCCTTTTTTGTATTGTATTTCATAATTATATGCTGATAAGGTAAGAGCCCATCTTTGAATTCTCATGGCTGCCATCGCTGGTATTTTATTTCTTTTCCCGAGAATGACTTCTAAAGGCTTATGATCGGTGAACAAGGTAAATTTACGCCCGTATAAAAAATTATGAAACTTTTTGACAGCATAAATAATTGCCAATGCTTCACGATGGATTTGGGCATAATTCTGTTCAGCCTTTGAAAATGTAGAAGATGCGAACATTATTGGACGCTCCTCCCCATTAACTATGTGACTGCACCAAAAGCGTATGGTGACGCGTCAGCTGTGACTACTATTGGTAGTTGTGGGTCGTAATGTATTAGCATTTTATTGTTTGCCAATAAATCTTTACTTTTCTTAAATGACTTACTGCATTCCTCTGACCAGACAAATGGTTTATCTTTCTCTTCTAGGTTATTTAACGGTTTTAAAACATCCGAAGACATCGGAATGAATTTCCGATAATAATTTAACAACCCCAAATATGATCTAAGTTGCGTTAAATTTGTTGGTTCCGGTGCATCCACTATAGCTTTGATCTTGCTTTTTAGGGGTTTTATACCTCCACCAGACAATTCATATCTTAAAAACTCTAGTTTCTCTAAAGTATTTACATTTCTCTAAATTAGCTTTAACATTGAATTCATCCAATTTCTTCAGTACTACTCTTACATTTCTTTCACATTCTTCAATGGTACGACCTGATATAATAATATCATCCAAATAGCATGCACAATTTTCACAGTTACTCAGAATTTTTTCTAAAATCCGTTGAAACAGTGCTGGTGCACTTGCAATTCCGAATGGTAATCGTTTGTATCTGTATAGTCCTTTGTGGGTATTGATAACGAGCGTCTAAATAAAAACCTGGTCAAGTGGGTTGTGATCGAAAATTTTTCCATTGCGTTTACATAGTAGAATGGCTAAATGTAGCCTACTTGACCAGGTTTTTATTTAGACACGAGTTAGTTAAAATTTGCTGTGAATGTTAATGCACTTGACATTGTAAATAAGCTTTTGATAAATCAATGACAGTAAAATAATTACTTGCAGATACCTTATTAATGACATCTTCGATAACAGGTAACGGTCACGGGTAACGGGTACTGGTCTACTTCCAAATAAGGGTTTACCGATACCTTGAAGTCCCCACAGATCTTTAATTTTCCTTCCTTTTTCTTCACTATTACTATAGGACTACTCCACTCACTGTAATTTACTCTTTCAATTACTCCTTTTCTTTCCAAATCTGCCAATTCCTTTTCCACATTTTCTCGTAAAGCATAGGATAAGGAATAGGGACGATGGAATACAGGGACTGCATTTTCTTTCAACCTAAGATTAATCTTAAATTTACGTTATCAACAAATACATTATTAAATTCAGCAATTAACTTATCTGTAATAGAATTTACATTATTTACATTTTCATTAGTCCTTGCTATTTCTTGTGACACTAACTTATTTTTCCAATTTGGATAAACAAAATCTAACCAATCTCTACCTAGCAATCTAATATTCATTACATCTTTTAAAATGTGCAAAGGTAAAAATTTAAACTCAATCTTATTTTTGAAAACTTTAACTAGTATTCTACCTTCTATTTTTAATGATTCACCTTCAACTGCAATCAAATTATTTTTATTTTCTGATATTTTATGCTTATCTAAGTATTTAAGAAAAATATCCTTAGACATTACACACTTACAGCACTGCCAGTGTCTACCTCCATGGGTATTATCTTGTTCGATACCTTCATCCACCAGAAATGCATCATTGACTTTTCTTACCTCAAACTGTTCCATCTTTCCTATCACATTTTCACTGTCCGATAGGTCTGCGGTGTCATCTTCCACTGCTTGTATTCTCTTCGTTCTGCACAGCTTTGCTAGATGACCCTTCATCTGGCACTTGTAACAGCGATACTCCTTCACTAGACACTCTTTTCCATGCTGTTTTCAACATCGTCCACAATTTTCTTTCTTGACTTTTTGCTCATTCTTACTTCTTGTCTCATGCTGAAACTTGTCTTTACTTACATTTGCAGCTTTGCTTCCATACTGCTTTTACTACAGTCTGACTTAACTCTCTATTTTCTTCTTGAACAGCTTCCATAGCCAACGCTAAGTTACATGCCTGTTCGAAGGACAACACCTTCTCTGATAGCTATTTTCGTTGGATATTTTCCTGCGATAGACTACATACAAATCTGTCTCTCAATGCTCTCTCTAAAAATTGCCCAAAGTCACAAGTCGATGCAGCACTTTTTAATTTTACCATGTATTCACTAACTGTCAAACTTCCTTGACTGATGCCATAAAACTTGAATGTTTCTGCAATCACTAATTTTTGTGGAGCCATGTGCTTCTTTAGGACATTCTTTAATTCAGCAAAACTTTTTTTCTGCTGGTAACACCGGAGATAATAAATCCTTTAATATTTTGTATGCTTTACTCCCTACTAGAGTAATAAACAACGATACTTTTCTGTCGTTTTCTATGTTATTACACTTGAAAAACTCTTCCATGTGTTCCATGTATGCATTAAAATCGCATGTTGCAGTGAGGGGTTCAATGCTGCCCACTAACGCCATTTTTAGTAGCACGTGGTTGATTAACGAATTTTCAATCTAACCTTGTCTTGCACTTGCTTGCATTTATTCCACTACTCGTCGCCAATTATTGCTGTGTATTTGAGGTAATTCCCAAGTGTAATAGATAAACAGACACGTTGTAAACTAGGTTTATTGCACGTTACATTTACAGTCGTACATCGTTACTACGCCATACAATGATCTGGTAGGGGGTAGATAGACAGTGCACAGTATACTTATCAATCAGTAGGGACCACAGAACACATACATATAGAAATGAAAGAAACTGTATAACCTCTATGACTAAGGTACTAAATCAATATACTTCGTATAGAGGTAACGCATTTAGTGATTTTTTATATCTATTCTTGTCACACATTCCTCTCATCTAGAGATAAAAAACAGTTGGAAATATTATTTGAAGTGACGTTTGTCAAAGTTAATGTCATATTATTTGAAGTGACGTTTGTCAAAGTTAATGTCAGTGGTTAAGAAAATTGAGTTTAAATATCGCATCCCAAACTTTTATTGCATGACATTTAATGATTCCGCCTTATTCGTAAAAGAAACATTCTGTACTTCTCAAAATATCAACTTTTTGATTGGTAAATAACTAACTAAACATAACCCAATACACTTTTAAATTGAAACCAGTGACTTTGCGGTAAACAGAATTCCCTAAAACTGTTGTCTTCCTTATTGCACTTGCGACAATTATATTTGTTACCTTTGTTTCTCAATCCTCTCACGAGAGGAATGGGATTGCGTTACCTGTACGGAGTGTTGATTTAGTACCTTATCTATGACAGTTACAGAGCCTCATGTGTTTGGGCCGAGAACTAAACAAAAAGCGCGCGTAATTTTGAACCAAAATAAAACATAATTAAAGCTGGTTCTTGTCCGATGAAAATTGTATCACAAAATCTTTTAAACGGAGACTAAATAGCGCACAAACACCTAATGTTTCGCCGTCATTCGAACCTCTCGAACGACGGCGAAACGTTAAATGTTTGTGCGCTATTTAGTCTCCGTTTAAAAGATTTTCTGATACAAAATAAAATAAATACATAATCCGCGAAGATAAGAGTCATTACAGGCATTACCATTTATATAGCTTATGGAAAACAACAGAAAATAAAACATTTTGTTAATACTAGTCAAATAATTAACAGAAAATAAAACATTTTATTAGTACTAGCCTATTAGAAACTATAAATACAAGTAGTAATAATAATAGCAATGAATTATAATGAGGATTAAGTAACAATAGTTTACTTCCGCCTTCCTATACAGGGTGTTTCGTAACTGCACGGCACTAGTTTAGGGATGTCATCTGTAGCCCGAAACAAACAAAAAAGTTCATATAAACATTTGTCTCAAACTAATTTATTACTTAGATACTGAGGTATAAATATGGAAGATTTAACAATAAAACATTAAGAATAACTGTTCAAAGTGGCGTCCGTTTTGTTGAATGCAGCATTCAGCCTTAAGTCACTGTGGTACCATAGTGACTTAAGGCACCATCCATTACCTAGACAGTTATCCTATTTATCTTTAACCTTCAATATCTCGATAATAAATTAGTTTGAGACAAATGTCTACATGAACTTTTTTGTTTATTTCGGGCTATACATGACATTCCTAAACCAGTGCCGTACAATTACGAAACACCCGGTATAATAGCTGCTTTCTTTCGTTTGATCCAAACGCAACATTACACGTTTAGGTTCAAAGATGAATGTTCTCTTGCAAATGAATCAATCCCCACTTTTGTTGATATTTCAATCTGGATCGGATCCCCTTTCAATCTTCCTATTTTTACGTTAAATTCAAATGCATTCATTGTCAGATCAGGTATGTTCTGATGCAATAATCCAGATCCAGAGCGGACAACCAAAAAACTATTCGAATCACGATTCAAACTTTTCAGCGAAAAAAGCACCTAGTGTGGATAGTAAAATTATATTTACAAAGTCCAGACCATATATGTATATACGAGCCCATCGTCAGTAAAGTTCATACCCCTTCAAATAAATTTTTAATTTATGCATAAAACGTTTACGGAAATTTGCGAAGGTCAGTACCAAAGATCCTAATCAGAAGACGACTACATGTTAGCTTAAGGAGACTTGCCAGAAGCAGATAATCTTTGGTTAGGCTCAAGTTGAAGGAGTATTTGTCAAAGCAGTGAAAAATGTTATATTGTAATTTTTCCTAAAAGCAAGCGGTTTGTCAGAAATATGCAAGGCTGCCTGACCCAATGGTACAAGCTATCATTCAGTCTTGTACACTTCTGGCAAGTCCCTTTTTCCTGCTTTTATACCTATATAAATTAAAAATTCATTCGAAGGGGTACGAACTTTACTGATGATGAGCTCTTATTTGATGAAGATCTTGTTCTAAATATCATCAAAATATCTGTGTAATAATTAAATCTTATGTACAAAATTATATAATCATACAATAAATCATAAGCTAATACAAGGCATAAACAAAACTAATTCAAAAATTAATATTTAGCATCAGGGGCATGTAATACTATTTTCTTGGTAACCTTTTTTAAAAGATCTCGAGCTTGCTGCTGTATTGGGTCATATTGTAAAGATACTGAATCTTTATTGTGTAAAATATTACTGACTGTTTTACACCATCGAAAAATCATTAAATGTGTAACTGTTATACATATGTCATTAACAATGTTCGGATGATGAATACGTGTTAATGGAGTTAAAGGTAAGGCTTGTTTTATAGTTAGCAATATGTGTTGTGAAATGCATAAATGATCACAATATCTTGGTAAAATGTATGCAATTATACGAAGCATTTGTGTAACAATAAATGAAAAGAAAGTGTTTGGTCTGCAAAGAGCATTTGAAGTAAATTCTCTACAGGTTATAAATTCAGTATTTGTTCCATTATCATTAGTTACCAACAACTTCACACATAATTCGCAGTTTGATTTTTTTAATTCTAGACAAGAATATTTTTGCTATATACCTACTTATAAAGGCCACCGTGTTTTTAGTAATCCTGCTGTTTTTTGAAGCTACAGAAAGAACATCATTCGATACATTGTATACCACATTTACATTTACTAGGTTGTGGTAATGGCATAAGAAAATTACTTAGATTAAGTAATATACCTTCTGTTTTATCATACTCACAATTCGAGCCTGGTGAGTGGTGAGATAAAAAATTATTAACAATTAAAGTTTTAAAAGATGCAATAAAGGAATTACAAGTAGGATTCACATTACGGATACCATGACTCCTGACGCTTCCAAAAAAATTTTCGAGAGCATCTTGATTTAGTGACCTACATAGCAAGTAATCAAAACTGATGTTTGGATTAACATTTTGTCTAATTCAATAAATCCTTGCAATGTTTTAATCCAGTTTCGAATTGAGGGTACATTGATAAACCCCTTCTTAGGGCAATAATATTTCATGCTTCGGAGAATGTTAATTGCATCTTTCCAAAACTGAACGTGTCCAGAATTCTTAGCAACAGCACACTTCAAAGGTTTCCCCGGTATTGAATAGCGTGAATTTGAGTTAACACTATCAAATAGGTTGTCCATGAATAAAAGAAGGTCTGCTGTATCTGCAGCTCCTGCGCCAAGTAATGGCATGCCATCTGATGATTCTGTAAGAATATATTATGTGTTTAAATTTATGTAGCCAAAAGTAAACATCTTACTAAACGCCAGGTAGAAACTCTTCTCATCAACGCAGATGTTGTTCTACTAAATACTTGACTACAGCAAGACACTTTCGTTTTTTTTATCTTGTTTGGCAGAACATGGTAGTCTGTTAGCTTGGGACACATGCATGTGTTGTAATCTCCTTCATCTAGCTGGTAAAACTGGATGTAGCACAGTATAAATATCTTACAGTAGGGACAAACCGTGTCGGCACCTTTGATGTTCGATACCCCGATTTTTCATCCCAACATGGCCGATATTGGCGGTCCTTCATTCTACTGCAGTTAGATGTCACCAGTGCTGTCCATATTTTTATGCAGATTTAAAAAAAGTAATATTTTAATAGTGTGTATGAAAAGTTTAGAAAAGATGAAGGAACAAACACGATACTACGAAAAAAAATACTTTTATATTTAAAAATGACATAAAAACAACTTAAAACAATTCTTTATTCTTACGTTAATAAAATCGATTACATGTTTAGAGCACGTTTTATAAATTGCCTAAATATGAACATATTACATTTACGTATTAACATATTCCATATATACAAACATTTCTGGCTGTTTTAAATGTAATAATACTAGCGCAAAATAATATTGAAAAAAAAGTTATTTAATATCACAAAAAAAAACTTCCGTATGAAATTGTAAATATGTATATACCCTTTTAAAAAAATAAGCACTCTTGAACCAAAAAATATGTAATCACAGAAATTTAACAGAAACAATTTGATTTGATTACGTGTGCCCATTATTTAATCTAAATTCTTACCGCTCAAAAAAAAACAAAACATTTTTTTGTACACTCCACACTTTAATATTCAATTTTAATTAACACATATGATATGACACAATAACTAAAACTTAAATAAATATAATCATTATTTATTTTGCCAGACTATAGTCTTCCGGTGAATTCTTTCACCTTTCTGATTCGTGTATTTAAAGTTTGCGTTAATATGTTTTAAAGTGTAGAATAGTTTCATTCTGGAGTATAATTTTAGTAAAAATGTGTGGGGAAATTGTGGGCATGGATGTATGAGAGTGGCGGTTTTCAGTATGTTTATAAAATGTGTTAATGTCTTGTTTAGTAAAACAATGTGTTCGAAGTTCTGTTCAAATATTTGTTCCAGTTCACATATGTAATTAAAGAAATTATCATTCGGCATATATAATCGTCCAAAAGTTTCTAAATTCTTACACTGGTAGCTGCGAAAATGGGAGTAGAATGTAGTTTCATCCAAGTATTGGTAACTATTAGCATACAATTCACATAGTTCACATTTGTGGATATTTAAACATTTCTTTATTAAATAGCCAGAGATGTACCGGAGGGAATTCTTCTCTAAGGTGTGGAATCGATAATCACAGTCCTTTGATGAAATAGAGCATTCCGGAGTCCTTGAAATTGGAGTATCATCTTCGTAACGGTGCAAGTTATTGATTTGTAGTTGAAGTATTTCCCCCATGTCCTTGCTACAGTTCTGATGCTCAGAATTGAAGAAATTTTGCGTAAATAATTTTTTGAATGCACGTTGAAATTGTATAGGGGTGGGATTGATTACATTGCCACTTTGTTGTCGTACTGATCCAAAAAAATTTTCCAATGCATCCTGACATAAACGCCTAGTGAAAAGATATTGAAATCCCAAGGAACTCAATTTCTCCCACAACAGAAGCACACCTTTTATCGTTATTTGAAGGCACTTAAGGGATTTAATCTTCTTGGTGATGTCTTTGTTGCATTTATCAAACACTTGTACTTTTTGGAAAAAATTCATTGAGTCATGTAAAAACTCCTTTTGATAATCTAATCCTTGAAAGGCTGCGTTGAATTTATTAGCATTCCTGAGCTTTGACGAATTTAAGATATCAAACAATTTATCACATCTCTCAATAAAAGATATAGTGGCAACGGCTTCAGGTGGCAGCTCGTTATGAGCAACATATGTATTCATCCCTGCTGCTACTGATGCACTCAGAACCTGTGTTGCCAATTTTACTTTCATTTTTTCGAGATTAGAGGGATATATATGTGAATCGGTGAGTCTAGGTGCTAATCTGTTGTGAAACTGTTTGTCACATTGGTAGAAATCAACTATAAATTGCCAAGATGTATGCTGGTTTTCGAAGTAAAATCTATTTAATAACAAATTATTGCGAATTGCTTTCATAATATGCGGAACATCAAACAAGTAAATAATTTCTTCTCCATTAACTGAAAATACAGGCGCTTCGGGTGTAATATTGAAACTGTTTGACACACAAATGTTGTTAGATCCCATATCATTAACTAGCACTCGAACTTTTAAACCTATTGTATTTAATTTTGTTATTGCTGTTGTAATAATATTCTTTAGTATATGGGGCATACAATTCGTGTGGACAAAAAAGTATGCTATGGGTTGTTTCCAATTAAAATAGATGCCTTTTACCAACAATACCATTACATTTAGGGAGGGTCGAAGTGCTTTTTCTTGTCCATAATTTTCAAATCCAACAACTTCATCTTTTCCAATGGCATAAAACAAATGAGGTTTTATGGCCATTTCATCAAGACAAAGACAACAATTTTTGTCAATTTCGATAAAGCTGTCTATTTTCTGCTTAAGACATTCAAAAATAGTGTCATTAAACCCGGGTTGGAAGTGTATATATTCTGTTAGTCGAGACAGAGTTCTTTTTGTTGGTAATGTAAAAATGTCACTGATATGTCGATAGGCCCTTGGACTCACAAAGTAAATTTTAACGCACATTTGAAGAAACTCTGCTGTATATCTTCTTTGACGTGGTTTTTTCTTATGTAAATCCGCTTGCATTTTTACAAGCGCTGAGCATTGAGGAGGTAAAAATTTATCACACAATTCTTTAAAATCACTTAATGTAGCAGTGTTAACTACAGATTGAACTGCTTCTTGAAGTTCCAATTTCTTTGTTAATCCTGTTATCTTGTGCTGCAAGTTGTGGACCTGCTTTCTCAGTTTTTGTTTGCGAGGAGATGTATTACCAAAAACTTTTGGCGTTTGTGAACTAGCATCTGGACTTCTCTTCAATGGTAATATGACAGGGGACCCAATATCGATATATAGCGGTTGTCCCAGTGATCTACATGACTCTGCACATTGCCTCTGTAATTCGGAAGGACCAGGTTCAGCTGTAATTATAAAAGAACGTCAGTAGATGAAATAAGTAGAAAGCAAATAATACTGTATAATCATTTAAATTGTGTCATTTAGAAAATAACTTGATAAATGTAATAATCTAATTAATGTAATATTGCGAATTACACTTCTAAATCACATTTTCTTTTACATTAGTGACTTTACTTGATTATATATATATCTTACATTTACTTACATAAAATTTGCACTTCTATGTTATTCTGTCTTGTCAAAGGTGGGTCCAGTAGTGTAGAGTCAGGAATTTCAGTTCTTATAGGTGGCTCAGAAGTAGTAGATTCACCTGTAATCAAACATTACGATCACTTTGATCCACAAACATCAAGTAAACATAAACATAAATTGCCCTCCTTTTACATTTGACAACTGGTAAAGGATTTGCTTTAATCCAAACTCACTATTGAGATTGCATGCTGAGAATGTGTACTCATTTCAGTTTCACTCACTTCAGATAAATTGGTAAAAGGAAAGTACCTAATGTGTAAATATCAACTCATAATATAAACTTACCAGTATGCGATGAGCTGTCCAGTAACTGTGGAAGATGTTGTGTTGGAATACTTTTTGATGACAACCTCTTTACTTTTCCTTCAGTAGATGTAAACATAACATTTTCAAAATGCAGATGACATACTCGATACATTGAAGAGTTTAAACTTGTCATCATTGGTACCAAATAATCACAACCACAAAACTCCACCCATTGTTTGCACCTAAATAAATACAAATTTAATGCTCTTTATATATTATCACAGGATCATTTAGAGAACTACCACTCCAAGCAGGTGAAAATTTTTCATTACCAAGTTCATATAAAAATGTGTGTACTATCGCTGCCAGTATAAAGAGAACGAATGAAAATGTGATTGGCACTAATCTGTCGTACAATAAGGTTGAATTTCACAGTTTTATTGCTTCTCGTTCTCTTTATAGTGTTAGTGATAGTGCACTAATTTATGAGTGATCCAAAAGTATATTTGAAGTGGTAGATCCATATGTATCTATATTAAAAATGAAAACGTTCACTTACCTTTCAGGATCCTTTGGGAATCTGAATAAACTTGCTCCAGGAGTATGAGATGTGGTTTTACAAAATCTCGCGGCACAAATATTACTACATTTGTCTCTAGGTTTCTTTATTTGTAACGACATTGTTTTTATCCAAAAAAAAAGTTTATAATACACAACACTGCACAACAAATGCGTAACAACTTACAACATATGTACAATAAAAACTACATCTACTATTTACAAACGTTCGGTGTTATAAACCGACAACAGTAAAAACATAAATTGAAAAAACTACAACCACACTATAACCATACTTTTGTACACATGACAGACAATGATGAAATGACGTGTTGCGCCACACTCGGTCGTTTGTGGAAGGACCGCCAGTTTCGAAACATGCGCATTAAAAAACTGTTCACGCAAATACCGGATTTGTCCCTACTGTAAGATATTTATACTGTGGATGTAGGGACAGCTCGGGTCGGCACCTTTGATGTTCATACTACCGTTTTCAGAGCCAATATGGTCGTTACTGGCGGGCTTTCATTTTATTGCTACTAGATGTCACTGGTTGAAAAAATGGCACGGATAGAAATGATTGCGAGCAAATCATAGAATGCGATGTTGTTTTACACAACTTCAGACTTTCTACACAACATAAATTCATTATAATCTAACAAAGATGGTTTTCTGTTCAATCTTTCTCACCTCTCCGCATCCGTCACACAAAATGCTGAATTAAAAAACGCCCGCTTAAAAGCAATTGATGAATTCACCGGTGCGCCATACGCGGGCGTTTGTGGAAAGTCCGCCAGTTTTCGCACATGCGCACTCAGAAACTGTAGTGCCAGAAACCCCTAGCTGTACCTACTGATTGGTGAATATACTGTGGACAGTGCCTTATGTTTCCTGTATTCTCGATTGATATCAGCATGTATCCGACAAGGATGCCACTCGAAGCCTATGTCACGTGACTTAGAATGAGCAATGCTTTTTAAACGGGTGTATTTACCTTCTCACTCTTAAATTAATATCAAATCCTCTTTCTCTACAGGGAATCTGGCTACTTGATAAATCTGTGACGCCATACTATTACATTGTTGCCACCTTAATCTATATCAGTACTACCACTACACTGCAACCATATGAGCTGCTGCAGAATATTTTAAATAAAAAATGTACAATAAATTTTAATATTAGCTGTTGCTTCACCACGGAGAAGTTAGCATACATTTTTTTCAAAACTATTGAAGGTCGAAGGTAAAAAGAATCAGACTCATAAAATTAAACGTGCCCTGTGTAAATCGGTCTCATTATGCTCCGCCTACGCTATTGGTAATTAAATTAGGTAATTTCAGAGAAAGTGACAGTTTTTATAAACGTTTTTAAGTCAGTAAGCAACCTAAATTAAAAAATTAAAAGTTACTAGAATTTAGCAAACCCTTTCATAAAATAAATGTCATTCTAAACTTTAACTATTAGACTTTTCTTTAATGTTTTCAAACATGGTCATTAAAAGAATTAAAATATATGTTAATGACCAATATTTCAGAGCCGTATTACACTATGATATTTTTAATGTAAAATTTGTTACGAAGTGAGTGAGAAGTGCCAATTCAATCAATCAGAATTCACTGTGGTAGCTTATCTCTCTCACTTTGTAATAAAATTGTTATCAAATTTAACAAGTGTAAAACGGCCTTTAAACAGAACTTAAATTTAAGTGGTGTTGAGTCTATGGCCCGATATTTCAGTTACATTTTAACTTTAATCTTAAGTTTATTTCCATAGGAACAATTGTTCTTATAATTGTTACTATGGGAACAAACTAAAGATTAAAGTTAAACTGTTACTGAAATACCAGGCCTATGACATTATTTATAAGTTTAACAACATTCTAATTGATACCTAAGTTGAAGTTGAAGTCAGAATGTATTTGACCTTATACTAGCTGTACGTAAAAGTCATATTCTAAACGTAACTTAAATTTCAGCTCTGCTTAAAATGTTGGTGCGACCGGGTATAAATGATAAAATTAAAAAAAACACGTTACGATTGTCACGTAAATAATAATAATAATAATAATATGCCTTTATTTTAGTTGGCGGGGTTCAGCTTAAGCTGCTCTACCACCCAACCAACAATACAGAATATAGAATACAAAAAAGTATAGCATTTTTTTACCTAAATAGACATAATATGTATATCAACATGAAGTAGATAATATAATAAGATGAGCAGTCACTGTTGTACAGAGAAGAGTTGAATACAAATGTATTTTTAAACGTTCTAAGTGATGAAGACCGAAGCTCATGAGACATCGCGTTATAAATTTTTGACGAATTATATGAAAAGGACCTTTCGAAGAGAGCAGTATTATGTAATGAAGTGTGTAATCCGCTGGTACGCCTCAAAAATCTGTCATGTAATGTAGGTCTAGGAATCAATAAAGATCTAAGATACGGTGGACATGAACTAACATATACAGGGTTAGTTAAAAGTCTGGAAACTTGTTAATTTTACTCTACCGTTCGGTAGAGTATTTTTTTCTCTTCACAATAGCATTCTTGTTTTTTTTAGATTTGAGGAGTTTCTGAAAAAAAAACAATATTTCAAGTATTAATTTCCCGTCGTGCATGCTTATTAGCGCCAGGTCAAGTACATCTAAGTAAGCGATGAACAAACTCGAGCGAGTAACTTTATCAGTGGTTATTGTTTACGTCAAATTCAATTGTGCAATTGACTGCTGTTAATATTAGCAATGGCGAATTTAAATGAACGTCAAAAAAATTAAATAATTATGATGCTGGGTTATGGAGATAGACGTAGAAGTTTATAAGACGTTTGTAATTTATTTAATAATACGCATCCTGAAAATTTGAACATTTAATTTAATTTACTTAGTTATTTATTAGTTTTTTTTGTTGCTTTTGCTTTTAATGATAAGATTGTGACCGATAACTTCAATTTTGTCTAGATCTACCTAACTAAAATAAATATTTGAACCAGAGTTTTCAATTTCACAAAAAAGTCAATTTTTTTTCAGAAAACCCTCAATTCTAAAAAAAAAACAAGAATACTATTGTAAAGAGAAAAAAATACTCTACCGAATGGTAGAGTAAAATTCACAAGTTTCCATTTAAAAAAATTACGCAGATAGGCATAACTCAAAAACAATTGAAGAAAAAGAAAATTCAAGTATTCTCAATTGTAAATAAAAATTTCTTAAAAAACTTTCATACAGAACATAATTTCCTAAAATGAATAATAACGGCAATAAATGACCGTTTCCAGATTTTTTAATTAACCCTGTATAACGAGTGGTTTTTTAAATCCGACGTCAAGTTAGCTGTGAAACAATTCATTCATAGCTGTGAAACATTCACAAATGCCTCTTCAAGGCCTACTTTGACGTCGGATTTAAAAAAAACACTCGTTATTTTATGAACCAGACAGGCGAAATGCAGCAATCTTCTATTATTCATATTTAGCCACTTAGCTTCTTGCAGTTTACATGACATGATCTCTTCTTCTCAGACCGTAAACGAATTGAAGACACGAGTTCTGAGTTTTTTGAATTCTTGAAATAGTTGTAGAATCCAGAAATGGGCCAAAGACGGCGTCACAGTAATTAAAATAAGAGAGTACTAGTGAATCGCATAACTGAGTTTCTAATTTTCTAGGCAGAAAGTGTCTGTTCATGTACAAACGCTTTAAAGATGAAAGACATTGGAACTGCCTGCCCTATAATGAATTTTATAACAAATCGTAACAAATCTATTACTGACAATTAGGGACTTTTTGCAATTACGTTTTCGTATTAAACGTATACGTAAATGACCAGTTGCTTAGTTACATCCAGCTTTAACGTTTACGTTAACGTTTTTTGTATGACGGACTACGTGAAACCTAAGTTCATCACGTATGCAATGACGAGTGGCAAATTAGCAAGTTTATGAAATTTGACATTTCAAAGCATTGGAATATGTTATCAAAAGTCACAAAACTCAGATTTGGTACATAAATTAAATGACAATGACTGCAACCAAATCTGACAAGACAAAATACTATGATTTACTTTCTTGATTCACATTCACGTTTACGTCGACGTAATATGATGCAAAAACTTTCAAAGTGTAAATTACGTAAATTCCTACACCGGGGTTAATAAAGTTAACGTTAAGGACGACGGGTACGTGAAACGTGATTGCAAAACTCCCTAATTTTTAGTATGATTACTTGCATTACGTAAAATATAAGTGTAAGCAACTTTTTCAAAGTCAACTTGAATTTCCGTTTAGATGTCAAGGTCGCACATCGACACTTATTGCACTCCTAAAGGAATAAAACTCCTGTGCACTTCCTTGTTTTGAGTACAATTTTTGAACAATTATATCTCGCACATTGAGGCACATAGAAATGTTTTTATATTTTCCCCGTAATCTGTAAACCGTATTCACCGTGTATATGATGTCATTTTATTATTTTGGTATGTTTAACTTACTTCAAATAATTTAAATACAATGTAAATTTGAAAAGAAACAAGCTATGATATCAGTGATTATTTATACTAACGTTTTATGACATTCAACTTAGCCATCTATTGTAGATAATAATTTTTTTTTTCAAGGTGTTTTATTACATTATGATGATGCAACTTTGAAAGATTTGTATTTCTTGGATCCACAGTGGCTCTGTGACATGCTTGCACATGTTGTCACTATACGAGAAATAAATCCATTTGCCCGTACCGGTATTATGAAGTTGGATGATTTGAAGCACATATTCAAGGCTAGCAGTATAGGTCCTATGGATGCCAGGGGTTATATAGTTAATTTACTGAATAAGTTTGAAGTAGCTTTAACATGGGATTCGAGAACACTGTTGATTCCGTCACTGCTACCTTCTGAAGAAGATATTCATTTGGCACAAACATACCCTGGTCAGTGTCATCCAATGGTAAAGGTGAAAGTACCATTAAGATCACGAGGTTGGGCAGTTAGAAATAAAAAGATTACAGTTTCACCAAAATCTGTACTGTTTAGAGACTGCAGTATGCAGGGTAAATTTCAAATGAGTTTGTCCTCCACTTCGGTGATTGTTAATAACAGTAAGTGTTAACCGTAACTACTAATCAGCGAGTACACAAGATCTAGCGTACCGTGATATGCGTATGACGAGAATCTACTCCTCGGAGGCGACACTGCTCCAGTACACTGTCAGTACATTGCTTTGGATATTGTTTATTTCGTCATTTTATTTATTCACTGCAATCAAAACCGATTTTCAACAAATTTCTTTTAAACTTTCATTATGCTTTGACAGCACGCATGGCCGCCTTATATGGGATGACTTATTACGCAGCAAACTGGCTTCACAGCTGGCTTGAATTTGTCAATCCTAATGCAATGTTAGGTCAAAAAGCAATCGCAGGATGTCGCAATTAAAACTTTTCATTACTCTTACATCGCTATAGTGAATAACCTAGGAGAGGTCGGTTTGGTTTGCAGTGGAATTCTCGAGCTACGCTTCTGCTGACGAGGCCCCAAATAAGGCCGAAACAGCTGTTCAGAGGTCTTATTATGTACAGTTCTTGTAAACTCCCAGCCAACTTTCGTCATTAATGACGTTAAACCAGTACCAACTGAACTCAAGATGTAACGTACGATGTATTCGTTGAAATTAGTAACATTTTGTTACTACAAGTTTTTGAAAATGACAATGTTGCCACCGCTAACGTCAGATGTGTTTACTGTGAATATACAACACGTACATAACCTATACACCGTCATACCGTCAACCACTGATCATATGTAAACACTTCAATACTTGGCAACATTGTTATAGCATTACGTCATAAATATGAATGAGAAAGTTGGCTGGAAGTTTACAAGAACTTGTAGCAAACTGACTTTAATATGTATGTCAATCCTAATGCAATGTTAGGTCAAAAAGCAATAAAGATATTATTGATCAAATCAATAAAGATATTATTGATCAGAATTAAACACTGCTAAACGACTGGAAAATGAAAACGTTAAAAAAATAATCCTATAAACATAAACTTAACATTTATTCGTTTCCAGGGAAACATTCTTAAACACGGTTAATTTTTCGTGATTTAAATGATTTTGTCCAACAATTGCATGTTTTTATGTGTTTTATAGGTACGTTCGTTTTGAGTGACTACAATCAAATTTCAATCACTAGCGCAAAATGTGCAAAATCAACAACTAGCCATGACGACCGATCATGACTGCTTGACCTTTTAAGTAATGTCACTTCAAAAATATCTTTTCAAGATTCTTTGTTGTTAAAAAATGCAACTGTTGGACAAAAGGTCGTATATCACAGGTGAACGAAATGCAATTATATACTCGTGAGAATTGTTTCACTCATGTATAATTTTGCATTTCTCTCACTTATAATATAATCTACTATTTTCTGTTATAGTATTTTAACAACTACATTATGAAACTCATTTGTAGGACAGCGGTGTACATATCAGAGGCATGGGATTAGCATATCATTTGCCAGAAGTAGAAAAGCAAATCCAAACAGTATTTCTGATTTTTATTGTCACCTTCTTTTAAGTTGCTCACTCTCTGGCCACCATTTTAGTTAGATACATACTCGAACGCTGGCACATAATCTGCCTTGCTAGGACCCTCGTGTTCGAAACACTGGTAACAACATGTTACCTACTTCCGTACCGGTAACTGCACGTTACTCATGTATTTTGCCTATACCATACATTTTCGTAGCGTACAGTTACGCCGCAAACTGGTTCTAGCACATAGCCCTAGGTCTTGTATACTTACTGCCCTAATACAAAAATTACTCAATACTATTTTAATAAAAAATGCTGACGTTTTGCAGCCGAAGAAACTGAGGAGCAAGTGCAATATCAAATTACCAATCAGCCTTCATCTAACAAGTCAATTACCAGACTGTTGTTAATGTCTTATTTCCCATCTGGATTTTGGTCAAGGCTAATGTCTCGAATTTTAGCAGATGATACAATTGTTGATATTATTCGTTCTTTTTTTATATTACCAAAGGAAATTGCACAGGATCTGCAGTTGGTTAAATTGATGGATTTTAAAGCAGAGTGGATTTTATGGCAAACAGGTCTGCAATTAAAATATGGTGAAATTACTTTATTTAGACTAAGAGAAGTACTACATAATTTCTCTTCGCAGTACAGGCAGTTAAAGTAAGAATTCCGCATTTTCTTTTACGAGTTAATTTTTTCAAAACTGTTACTTTAGGTTCAAGTTGAAACAAGATGGTGTTTGGTGCGATGTAGATATGCAAAATACCTCAATTCTGGAAATTTACTTTCCGATAGAGTCGTTAGTTATAAAGCCAATATTTCATTGCAATTCTGATGTGAGTCAATACAAATTCAAAAATAATTTTATAATTGACTGTACTCCGGAATCGACTGCTCAGCTACTAGCGTTAGCTGTTGATCATATTGATATTTTATTAGAAGACTGGTATCCAACATTGGGCACTAGATTTGTTCATACATCAGAAGGAAAATTTTTGGTGACACGATTGGTTCCATGTCCAAAATGTTTATCTATGTCAGCCGAAATAGAACAACACTTACTCAGTTTTCCTAGTGATGGAGGAAGAGGCGCTTTTGAAAACTTCAATCAAGATTTTACCGAAACGCTATATCAAAACAACCGCAGAGTAAGGAAATCGCAAGACTCTTATACTTCAGAATGTGACAGTGGAGTCGGCCCCGATTCTGCTGGATCTAGTAGAATTCCTTCAGTAGAAGGATATGCAGCCCTTAACGTAGAGGAACAATCCGCAAGTTCACCAAATCAAACGTTTTATAGTTGGATGGTGGAAGAATGTATTTTAGCTGCATATAGCAAGAAATATGTAATTTGTCCTACCCATGATGAGATACCTTTGACTCAGATCACACCAGACGCTGTAAGTAAATTAATATTAACTCATTTATAGCACATATCAAGGACGCTTCTTTACATAATATATGTATACAGAGGGTTCCAAACCTCCGATTTAGTTAATGCCCTTTTCTATACATTTAATCAAAACATTTTCTTAATAAAAGTTGTATAAGTTTCCATTCTGCATAACTTAAAATTCTTTTCAACTATACAGGGTTATTCGTTTAAAAGTTACAGACCTAACTTATGATTTTTTAAATGGAACACTTTATATTTTATCGCAGTTTTGGTTAGCCCTTGAAGAGCTGATGAAAATGATATAACATTTTATTTACTTATTTTGAGTATTTACGGAGTTATTTTTAGTTTTATGCGACGTTAAATTTTTGACCAAAATATTTCTACACATCCGTACTTTTAAAATATTCGATACTTTTAATAATCGAGCAACTATCAACAACAGTACGGTTCAGTTCGCCTAATCTAAAATTAGTCAATTTTTTCAAATGGAACACCCTATATACCCTATATACTCACCGGCAAGGAATGTGGCCCAAACATGAATTGTGATTTTCTAGACATCATATCAATAGAATGAAAAATACAAAGGTGTACTTATTTTAGAGATGTTATTGATTCAATTTTCCAGAGAAAACTATAGCCGTTTTTTGGCGTACAAAACTGTTTTAAAAACGACTGGTGCTGTTTAAAAACTTTTTTATTTTTGACGTTATTTAATGATGATCCCGCTAAAATAACTTTCCGTTTCAAAAAAAAAAACAATGTATGCACCTGTTCCAAAACATAAGGTCGTTGTTTCAACGTTAAAAATTGCACATTTCGAAATACATATACTGGGTGTATCAGAAATACGTGTGTTAATTTTAAGCCATAGAAGAACTCGCCAAGTAGAACAATTTTATTTTATGGAATTTTGAAATAATCGTCAATTTTTTTCACCCCTATTTTTGAGCAAACGAGTCGTTTGGTGATTGAACTGAACTGAATTGGCTTTTTTATACCAACGTGACTTTTGGCAATGTTTCGTTTCTATCACAACAGAAATTTTTCGGTTAACCATAGGCGGGTATAGATTTTAATAATATATTTTTGTAATACATTCCAAATTTTTAATCAATTTAGAAAGCTTTAAATAAAAAAGTCAAATAGAAGAAATATTTAATTTAGCTAACTGAACTCCGTGTTAAAATTAACACACGTATTTCTGATACAGCCTGTATATTAATAGTTTCAAAATAGTGCACCGCCAAAAAACAGCTTATATAAATTAAAATTAAGCAATTAGAAAGGAAACTCTCTTATCAAAAACTGCTTTAATTAAAACATTACAAAATACTGTATTCAAAAATTTAAACTAAAGCCTCAAGTACACGGGGCGAGTTTACAAGCTACAAGCCGGCTTTTTCACAAGCAGCTCGTAAAGTAGTCCAGTGTACTCGATGCACTCGCTCCGTTAGCCGCTTGTAAAAACGCTCTGGAAAAAGTTGAACTGCCGGCGACTTTACACGCCACTCGCCGGCTTTTGAGCGAGCTAGCTTGCAAACTAGCCACGTGTACTCACAGTAGCTTGTGCACAAGTGGCTAATAGCATTGGTTTCCACACGCCAGCTAGTTGGCTACTGAGCAAGTGGGAGATTTTGTGTGTACTCGATTACTAGCGCACTCGCCGACTCGCCGGCTTTTTACAAGCCGGCTTGTAGCTTGTAAACTCGCCCCGTGTACTTGAGGCTTAATAGTGGGTATTGGCTCCCCTGGCTCTAATAACAGCTTGAATATGGTTCGGCATACCCTGGATGAGATTTCTTATATTTTGTTGAGGAATTTCATTCCAGGCGGCCACAAGTGCTGTTTTTAGTTCCCTGAGAGTTTGTGGAGGGTTTGGGTTAGCTCTAACTCGCTTGTTTAGCATGTTCCATACATGCTCAATGGGATATATGCCTGGGCTTCGAGCTGGCCATTCGAGTTTTCGAATGCCTACTTCCTCTAGATATGCGTCGACGTAACGAGCGGTGTGAGGCCGAGCATTATCTTGCATAAGCAAGAAATCCTCAGCGCCGATGAAGTTTACGTAAGGTATGACATGTTCCTCGAGGATGTCCTCAATGTACCTCACTGCTGTTAAACGACCATCAATGATGATGGTCAGCTCTGTGTGAGCCTCCAAACTGATTCCTCCCCAGACCGTAACCGACCCTCCGTGGAAACTGACGATTTGTCTTATTATGGCGGGTAGAAATCGTTCCCTGGTTCGTCGATATAAGCGCTTACGGCCATCTACAGCCCGTAAAGCGACTCGGGACTTATCCGAAAACAGAACTTTGCTCCACTGTTTTACAGTCCAATTTGCATGTTCGTGCGCTACTCGATGTTGTTTGAGGTGTTCTGGGCCTTTTACTGGTCTTCGACCAAGTAAACCATGTCCTTCAACCTTCATCTTATCGTCCTCTCGCTGACAGTCACACCTCGTGTCACGTGGGGCCGCTACCGGATCTCAATCGCCGTAAGGAACCGATTCCGCATCACTTCCAAGTCAATAAAGCGGTCATCACCATAGACAAAATAAACCTAGACTTACAACGGCAATGTATTTCTTTAAAACGTTTTGATGCCATCTACATTTTGTAAGAATACTAATGCACAAACCGCGGCAATTTTAAATTGCTTTCAAGCTGACTTCAAAAATGACAAGTAATGATTTAGGTATCGTAATTTGAAACTAAATTGAAGCGAAAATGATTTTTATTAGAAATTATAATACTAACCCTGTCTAATACAATAAAATAAGTCTTGTGTACAATGTGTGCATTTATACGTTAATGATTTCAGCGTTTTTACAGTGAAACCAGCCATATATGTTTTTATAAAAGACGTTTTAGTAAAATCTTCATGTGGAGAACTTTCTTGTACAACACTGGAAATGATTCTTTCTGGAAACAAATTTGAACTGAACAGTGGATTTGCTATATCATCTTCATGAAAAAAAGAAATTATAAATTGAAAAATAAATACTCCCCTTTATCATTCTCACAATCAAATGTGCGATTATAATTTGCAACTAAATTATCGATTAAGATGGTTTTGAAAGCTCCTATGAGACCACTGGTTGTAAGATGGTTGTATCATGGTTGCATCTCACTCCATTACTTCTAATTTGTCCAAATAAACTTTCTAGCGGGTCCTGATTGAGTCTTCTACCAAGTATATAATATGGTTTGTTCGATTTGGACGTTGGCATTATGTTAGTTAGACGCCGCTGTAAAACTTCCATCCAATTTTTTGGAGGCAACGAAAATGGTAATGATTAAGCACGCGTCAGACTTGCTGCTACTGCTTAAATCTACTCAGCTCACAGATTTAAAATTCTTGACGCAGTCTCGAAACTGCAATCTACGTGTCTTAAATCGAACAGCCACTTTAGCGCAAGCAGTTTACAGCAAAACAAACCGAACGGGCGTTTGATGTTGCGCATGCTCCTGCGACAAGCAACATGACGCGAATGGACAAATCGGACAAACCAATTGAAATCCTTGTGATTTTAAATATTCCCAACTGCACATAATATTTTTAAGTTATTTTCCAATTTTTCTCTTTTCTGTCTCTGAAAATTTTTCACAAAATCCATAGAAGCTAACATAGGTAAAGCTTTATTTACCCAAAAATTCACTGCTACACTGCTACTACCAAATATTCCATAACGAAGTTCTTGCCCGCGCTGCGGTGCTTTCACACTACAATTCAAAGAATCAAACGTTTTTCGCTCTAAATAAATGACAGATAATAAATTCAGTTTTATGTCATTTACCGTTTTTATTTACACCTGCTGCCACCATGTTTTTGGAAGATAAACTAATTTCCGCTTTCAAGGTCATGCATTTGCGTGATATGTCTAGGTTTATGTCATCACGACGAGGTGTGCGCCTTAAACCTCCATTTCCAGGTCTCCTCGTGAAGAGGCCCATCTCCTAATGTCGTTTTATCGCATATCTCAGTGTTGTAGGTGGCACATCTAGGGTGGCAGCTGCCTCGCGTTGAGATTGTCCTTGTTCCGTAAGTAACACAATTTAAGCAACTTAAACTCCTGTAAGTGGCATTTCAAACTGATTCCTGATATCTTACTAAATCACGGTGCAATAATCCGTACTCCTAGAGCGCTAACTCTGTTCCGGTAAGAATTTCAACTTAAAAGTGTGTTTACACTTTAATTTTAAATTTCAATATGAGGTATTCTCTTGTCATGACTTAACATCATTACCGCCATACCGCTGTTCAAAATTTTCAGAAATATCACTTGATCTCTACAATTTCACCCATTATATTTGGGCTACATTCCGTGCCGGTGAGTGTATATTATAGCATGTGTAAATAATCTTTTCTACTAGCTTTGCAATAATACAACATTTTGATAACAAAGACCCAAGACATTAAAAACAACATTTTAATTTCAGTTATCTTCAGGAATTCTTAAAATTTTTGACATATTGTCTTAAAAATTGACATTTTGAGGAAGATTTTTTGAGATGAGAAATAATAATGTAAGAGTTAGACGGCGCTACCTACGGTACCTTTGCTCTTAAAATGCTGTAACTTTATTGTGAGTAGACTTATGGAACTTTTAACAAAAAAAAAATCTTTTCTAAACCAATTTTCGAGATATTTCTTATTTTAGCATTGAATGAATTTTTTTCTTTTACACATTTTACTTGTTTTATTACGCAATCAACAGGTCTTTGAATTAGAAGACATATCTTTATAAGTTTTCTAACTATGTCATTTTCCATTTAACGTTGAAAAGGAAATAATACTGAAATATTTGTCGGTTATAACTTCTTTGATTAATGACACCGGGCTCATCTTCGGTGATTTTACTTATCATCAATTTTATACATACATGTAAACGCAGTTATTTATTTGGCCCTTTTAAAAAGGAAATTTAACGAGCCAGTCGATATTTTGTTACGTAATATACAAATTCACTGTTTGGACGACAAAATACAAATTTTACTGTGATGTCACAAACATTGTAACAGTCGTAAACCATGGCCTTAGCCATACCTTGCTTGTTTAAAAACAGAAATCACACTGACCTGGCCGTTGGCTATCGACCATCCCTGGTTTAACTACATGTTGTATTTTTTACATTTTTCTATTTATGTAGAATTTCCTTGTTTCTAGGTATTTTTAGATCTTGGTGAAAGATATCTCATCCGACCTGAAAATATTAAGAAAGGACGGCTTTTAGGTCGTGGGGCTTTCGGTTTTGTTTTTAAAGGAAGTTGCCGTAATCGTGGTACTAATTCCATCATTGATGTGGCCATGAAAATGTTACAACCGGTACAACCCGGTCCAAATGCAAGGCAGTCAGCTGTTATTGCTTATAAAGTTGCGCAAGGAAAGTGGGATCGTGATCCACTGCAGTATGCTTGCAAAGCTTACTGCACAGCCAGACAGGAGTTAAACATATTATTATCCCTAAGACACCCGAATATTGTTCCATTTGTTGGAGTATGTACAAGTCCTTTGGCATTAGTTTTAGATCTTGCGCCACAGGGTGCGTTAGATTTAGTTTTACGACATTACAGAAGATCAGGTGCCAAAGTTGGCCCTTATACTTTACAAGCTGTTATATTACAGGTTAATTAAACAACATTTTCATGTGTAATAGTGAATCTTTAAAATTTATACGCAGGTTGCCAAGGCAATTGAATATTTACATCGTCAGCACATAATTTACAGAGATTTAAAATCAGAGAATGTGTTAGTCTGGGAAATGCCTCCGCCGTTCGTCGATCACCCTAATCAACCTGTACACATTAAAGTTGCTGATTACGGTAAGTTCATTTATTCCATTCGAATTTGTATTATTTCTTATTTTGCTACTGCAGGCATTAGTAGATTGACTCTTCCATCTGGCACGAAAGGTTTTGGAGGAACTGAAGGTTTCATGGCGCCTGAAATAATGCGTTACAATGGCGAAGAAGAATATACAGAAAAAGTTGATTGTTTCTCGTTTGGCATGTTTATATATGAACTGTTGACATTGCACCAGCCATTCGAAGGACATGAGTCTATAAAAGAATGTATTCTGGAAGGAGGAAGGCCTCCTTTAACGTACAGGGTAAGATATTGTAAGAATTAAGATATTCAATGTCTCTATCAATGAAAAAAAAGTTGATTATTGATCGATGTAGCTAGCCGTCTCAGTGTATCTTATTTTTCTCATTTCTTTTTCAAATATTGTTTTGCTGTGTTTAGAATTTTTTTGTGAACTATAAGTCTGATAGTATTTCGTAAGCCTGATGAATGAAATGAAGACAAAATATTTATAGACGGTAGTTGTTATATTATGGTATCCATGAAAGGTTATACGCAATAGTATATTACATAACGAGAGTTGTAAATAGCATATTACGCACGAGTCGCGCAGCAGCGAGTGCAAGTAATTTCAGAAGTGCGTATTAACTTTACAACTCGAGTTTTGTACTATACTTCATCTACGACCACAAAAATTACCTTAGCTCTGTTCCAACCACGCTTTCTGATCGAAATAATGATCGAGTTGACAACTTTGTCGAGTGTAAAACTTTGATGAGTGCATGCTTGTGACGGTTTCGAAACGGTCACAAAGCGTGGTTGGAACAGACCTCTTATTATTCAAGTTCAAAATAATCAGCACTGACGGTTGCATTTTCGACAACTGTTAATCTTATGTGATTCGGTTACATAGACCTAACTATAAACGTGCGTAAATTAGGTACAAATGTCCTCGCTGTGGGATTTTGTTACTTTACGCACGACCGCTTATTTAATTTATGCGTTGTACATAATTCATCATTTAGTGTAGTGGTCGTAGATAAAGTATTATACCAGGTGCCCATTGAATATAGTTTTCTTCTCTATCGTCTAAAATATTCAACGTGGGCAATAAAGTGAAACGCTGTTTTTATTTAATCTAAAAGCTCTATAATTCACAATTATTTCCGCTCTACAAAATGTTCAGTTTCTTGGTTAAAGAACACAACAATTTTATTTCTACTAAAACGACCTGTTATTATTACATATTAGAATACATTATAATTTTGATAAATTTTTTAAGGTTTCAGTATACCTAAAGTTTGCGGATAGATATGAGTAATTGAAATAGAAAACTACAGTGAAAGCTCTCATAAGCGGACACCGACGGTTCCAACTTTTTTGTCCGCTTATGGGAGCTGTCCGCTTATGGGAGCTGTCCGCTTATAAGAAAGCAGAAGCAAAAAAATTACCATATCAAAAATATAAATAAGTATCATACTTCAAGTCGTTAGCTACTTCTTTAGCCTTGGCTTTTATTAGCGGGCCTGATATAGGTATGTGCTGGCTTCTGACACGGGCAAACCACTCAAAACAAACCCTGTCATTGTGTGCTGCCTCACTTTTTAGTTTCATTGTTTTTTGATTATTTTATTTTTGCTTATTTTGAATCTATAATAATTACAAATTCATAGGTTTAAAAAAAAAGCTAAACCTACCTTTCACCCAGTTTGCGATCACTCAAATGCTCTCGCTCTGCAACATTAATGAGCTCCATCTTTTGTCTTAATGTAAAAAAGGTTTTGCTGAGTGGCTGAGGTTTAAACAAAACTACCCATAACATTAAATACGCTTGGAGACCTGTACACAATTTTACACTGCGATGTCCGTTTCCGGAGCTTCGCGTCCGCTCATGAGAGCTTTTCGAGCCTAATGGGGGAAAGTTGTTTTGTCCGCGTCCGTCCGACAGAGCGTCCGCTTATGGGAGCGAGTTTAACATAGGAATTAATACCCAAAATTTTGGTTCCAGAAAAATTGTCCGGTCATGAGATATGTCCGCTTATGAGAACTGTCCGTATGGCGAGCTTTCACTGTAAATACCTTTTTCTTTGCACTGTTATTTTTAACAATTTTTTGCATTATAGCTATTTTATTAAATAGCGATGTGTGTTACATGAAAAATCGCGTTTTTCAACTAATGTAACGTTTTAGTAAATTAGCTGATTACTAAAATTTGTTTTTTAATGTTTATCGTTTTGATTTAATAAAATAAGATATTGGGTGGTATGCATAAAACGTAGTACATGCTAATACTTCAAGCACCTACTTCGAAAGTGAAGTACCTACTATAGTAACGTAGTATTTACTATGCGATCTAGTAGATACTATTATGTAGAAGTTTTTACTTCGCATAGGGCCAGTTGTACAAAGTAGGTTTAAACTGACGCTCAACTGAACCAGGTTCAAAGTAAACAAATTCGCATAGGATCTTAATGACATAGGGCAATTAATGCATTCTTAAATAAAATTTGATGCGATTTTGTTCACTTTGAACCTGATTCAGTTGAGCGTCAGTTTAAACCTACTTTGTACAACTGGCCCATAGAAGCACCTACTGTAGTATCTACTTCAAAGCCTCAGATTCATTTTAATAGTAAATTCTACTGCAGCGTAGTATTTACTATATGCTGTAGTATAAACTTTGCTTTCGTAGTATATGCTTCAGAGCTGCAGTAGGTACTTTATGTAATAGAAGATACTTCGAAGAAGAATATACTAATGAATATAGAAGAATATACTAATTTGAGAAGTATTAGCATCTACTTCGTTTTATGCATACCACCCAGTGGTAGTATATTCTTCGAAGTATCTTCTATTACATAAAGTACCTACTGCAGCTCTGAAGCATATACTACGAAAGCAAAGTTTATACTATAGCATGTAGTAAATACTACTGCAGCGTAGTATTTACTAAAATTTATTAAAATGAATCTGAGGCTTTGAAGTAGATACTACGGTAGGTGCTTCTATGCGAAGTAAAAACTTCTACATAATAGTATCTACTAGATCGCATAGTAAATACTACGTTACTATAGTAGGTACTTCACTTTCGAAGTAGGTGCTTGAAGTATTAGCATGTACTACGTTTTATGCATACCATCCATTGTGTTCCATACCTAGGAAACTGAACATTCTGGAGAGTGGAAAATAATTTTGTCTTCTAGAGCCTTAGATTAAATAAAAACAGCCCTTGAATAAATGCTTGCCAGTATCGGGTATTATAGACGCTACAAAAGAAAACCACATTCGGGGGACAACTGGTTTATACAGACTCATGCTATGTGGTGTATAAAAAGATGCATTGTGAAATTATTTATAATTTTTTAATAATTTGACGAAGAACGACAAAAATGATTCAAAATGATGGTATCCCACGTGATCAAGTTGTGCTTGTGCCTGACAGACAATACTTTTACCAGCGGTTGGCAGAATTGTTACATCAGGGGCAGCACTAAATTTAGTTACTAATTTTTTATAGTGTGTACTGTGAATTTAGCCAACTGTTGAGTAATTAAATTTTTTCGCATTTCATACAGTAATGTATCATCTTAATATTCTCAAAATCCGTAGAAGTAAGCCGAGAAAAAATTGAAAATAGAGTTCATTCTTTTATTATATGCCGATTGATCGATCGATAAGTCAAAGAACTCATACAGGGTGTTAGGTTATTGCTTGGACAAATTAAAACTGCAGATTAAGGGTGTCAAATGGGATCAGAAAATACGTAGACAGGATGGATTATCGGGACATTTTGAAAAAATGCAAAAAGAGCGAACTATTGAGAACCGCTGATAGTACTTACGTAGCGAGAGCCTATTAAAGCAGATGTCTCTTGCCCGTTGCACAATTGCAATAATTGTTTGACGATTCGGTGTACGACGCTGGGGATACAGCCGCCGATATCTACGCTCTGCGGCACGTGCATTGCACCTACATTCTCCGTACATTAAAATAATGTCAACAATTTCGTTATTTGTGTAAGCTGACCCTGACCTCACACTGACCTACACACTCCGAAGTCTGTTGAGACACTGAACGTGCGTTATTTGCTTGTCGTAAAACAATAAACCGTTTGGGAATTTATGGCAGGGGATCACCCGCCCGGATGGCGTTCGGCATGTGGGTGTAACAGTAGATAAGAAAATCAGTGGTTTCCAAACAATTTTTATCGATTTTTGTTTGAATTTTTTCCTGGAAAACGAAAGTCACAGCACCCTCTAATGTAAAGGCTTTTTTACTCTACAGAGTGTTCTCAATACGTGGTTTGAAGGTGTCCAGTCAATTACCTAACACCCTGTATAGCTATCTTCTTCTGTCTTTCGTTAAACAGCCTTGCGGCTTTTGTCATATCATGTCATTTCGTCATATATTTTCTTAACTCAAATCAACGCGATCGGCATATAATAAAAAAATTAACTTCACAGATTATTTGTTTATTATATGCCGATTTGATCAGTCTGAGTTAAGAATACATGACCTCCGACTGCGAGCGGCACAGCTGTTTATAACGAAAGCTAAATGGAGAGATGGATAAGTTCTTAAAATTATCAATCAATCGACCGGCACATAATAAAAAATGACGTATAGTTAGTTACGAAAATAGCAGATATAAAAATTTGTTCGAATAAAAATTTAATAAGAAAACCAAAAACTACCAATTCGTTTACGTAACGTTGCAGCCCCCTGTTTTATTTAATTTTTATGTTAATTATCTCAAAAATTTCTGCGAATTTAATTGATCTCATTGATATTGTGATTTATAGGAAACTCTATATCCAAGCTACTGTCTAGATTTAATGGTTTTGTGTTGGTCACAGCATCCAAAAGATCGTCCGTCGGCCAGTCAGATAGTTTCAATTGCTAGCGCTCCGGAATTTATTCATCTTAGTGACATCATGTCTCTTAAACACCAGGCATTAGTTGAAGCAACGACCAGTGCTCCTATAACACATATTACAGGTATTTATATCTATTTGTAATGTAATTTCTTCATTGAAAATGTTTCAAATGAATTTCGACAGTTGTTAAAACTCTTATAATATCGACGGTTCACTGTACACTGGCAACTTTCTTAAGGTAAATAATGAAACAATTTTATCATCTATCGAGTACTTGACACTGGGCACAGATTAATATAAAAGCGAAATTCTCCGTTGATTTCTTTCATCTTCAGCCTGTCCTTGAATTATTTGAACCGTGGTTTTAGTGGTCAGGGAACAATTTTGTTGCAAACCATTTTTGCAACGTGAGAGTATATGATTTTTCTGTATTGCCAGGTACACGGCGATTATCGTGAAAACAATAAATAACGTTCATTTTTTATTTATATGCCGATTGTATAGATTTGAGTTAAGAAAATATACGACGAAATAACATAACATGACAAAAGCCACAAGCCCGTTTCGCCAAAGTTAGAAGGAGGTAGCTATATAAAAGTTATAGAATCGATCCGCAGGGGGGGGGGGTGAAGTTCTCTCTATTACATATTAATGAAAGTAAAAAAAAATAAAAAATTTAGTGCAAATCGGTTTTGATTACAGCGGATTCCTCGAGCAGGCTCTGTACAGCTGTTTCAGGCCTACTGCAATGTCAGGTCAAAAAGCGATCGAAAGATGTCGCTACTTAAAATGTTAAAAAAAAAATAGTTCAAAAAACTAAATTTTATGATGAGAGAAAGCGACAATAAACATATTTCAAAAACAAAACATTTTTACATAAACATTTGTAAATGTTAGAAAAAGATAGAATTACTCCATGAACTTTAGAAATTTAATGAACAATATTAAAAATGTAAACAAAATTAAATTTCTGAATTACATTTCGCATTTAAGATAATTTTTTTAAAGATTGGGATGTTAATTAAAATGTCTTTTAATTTTTTGCTGTAAACTGGCAAAAAGCACATTCTTTTCGGGACTTTTAAAACTTCGCGGGACGCCGGACAAATTGTTAAAAATTGGGACTGTTCCGCCAAAAGCGATAGTTTGGTCACCTTAGGTATACAAGTTGTTGTAAGTCGGCACCATTGCACCTACATTGCTAACTTTCTTTCCGGGTCGTTGTATTGATGTAACATAATTTCTTCTGTTCTAGTTGTAATGCTAAATATAGGTAATTGTACGTTCTAGAATGTTGTCATCATTTTCAGGTTCTTCAACAGGGGCTCTGCTTAATGCATCTACATACCACCTAATTATTTGTGGATTTTTGGTTTTCATTCCTTTCATATACAGGGTGTCCCAACAGTGTGTTCTCGGACCATATCTCCATAACTATTGAAGATACAAAAAAATTTTCAACACAATTTCTTTTTTAATTTAAGAGATCTACAACACAAAATTATTTTCATCTATACAGAGTGAATCAAAACAGTGGTGCCGGACAAAACTTTTTTATTTCAAATGGCATGCCCTATATATGAAACCAAATTTGAATTGCCCATAAAATTATACACATTTTCTGTATACCATTGCCTATACCTAAACCTAACCGTTCTGGAGATATTTAACATTTTGTCTAAAAACCGCCATTTGCAGCCACTATTTTATTTATTGATATTTTATTTATTTTTAACCCTAAGAAAAAGATTTTTGGTACAGATGTAGTTGATACATAAGCTTATCATAAGCCATTATTAACTATACTTTTATCGCTACAGGGTGGTCATGGTAATAAACGATATCTCAGAAATTTCAAAATGACAGAACTCAATTTTCTTAAATAGCATACCCTATATTTTTCTATCCTAAATTCTTCGTTTAATAAAGTACTTTCATTTTTGTTAAGTATGTCTTATACCTATCTAAGATATTTTCTGAGATTTTTAGATTTATTTGAATTATTTCTTTTAAAACGAGTTATTGTCTAAGGTGGCCGTGGAAAACGGCAAACAAATGAACCTGTTGACTTTAATAATTAATTTTCAAGCGACAATAATGTACAGGCATTAGTTAGTTCTAGTACGTGACTCCTTTAAACAGTTATACATTTTTTTTGTACTTACGTCATACATGCCCCAAGCTCTCTATGAGCTTGTCAGGAATGCGTTAAGCTGGTTATTGTAATATTGCCCGCTGCGGCTGCGACCGACCTACTAGGTGTTTTCCATCGGCATTCGTCTTACAAACCGGGAAAACGCAGAAAACCTAGTTCGAAGGGGCCGAAATGAATCCTGATCACAATCCGACACATAAGTGTTGCATTTGTCACATAGGACCCATATGTACCAGGAGGGGATTCGAACACACACCTATAATTGTCCGACCAAGCGTCAAGCCCGTTGCCAGCGGATCCAACCAACTTTCGCTATGCAACCATTTAGTAAAGAAATAATTCAATAAATCTAATAATTCATGTCTTAACAAGTACCCGACAGTCTAACACTTTGAAAAATAATTATTAATGTCAACCGGTTCATTGTTTGCCGGTTTTCCACAGCCACCTTAGACAAGTGTTCGTTTTAAAAGAAATAATTCAAATAGGTCTTAAAATCTCAAAAAATATCGCAGATAGGTATAAGACATACTTAACAAAAATGAAAGTACTTTATTAAACGAACAATTTAGGATAGAAAAATGTAGGGCATGCTATTTAAGAAAATTGTGTTTTGCCATTTTGAAATTTCTAAGATTTCGTTTATTACCATGACCACCCTGTAGCGATAAAAGTACTTTTAATAACGGCTTATGATAAGCTTATGTATCAACTACATCTGTATCAAAAATCTTTTTCTTAGAGTTAAAATTAAATGAAATATCAATAAATAAAATAGTGGCTACAAATGGCAGTTTTTAGACAAAATGTTAAATATCTCAAGAACAGTTAGGTTTAGGTATAGGCAATGGTATACAGAAAATGTTTACAATTTTATGGGCAATCCAAATTTGGTTTCATATATAGGGCATGCCATTTGAAATAAAAAAGTTGTGTCCGGCGTTACTGTTTTTGTATAGATGAAAATAATTTCGTGTTGTAGATCTCTTAAATTAAAAAAGAAATTGTATTGAAAATTTTTTTCTATCTTCAGTACTTATGGAGATATGGCCCGAGAACACACTGTTGGGACACCCTGTATATCAAAACCTTACAATCAGTCACAATAATAAGTCTAAGATTGATAAGTAAAGATCTCAGTTTACTTATATCCCAGTCGAAAGCAATTAACTTAAGTTTACTGAAATGGCAGTTTCTTTCTGCCTCGTTTGTTCTCCTACTTAGTGCATATGCTGGTCATCTTCAGGTTTCTGTAGTAAAATAGCGCCTAACTCTTTTGAACTTGCGTCTCTTTAGTATTCGCGTTAAACATTTTCAGTATGAGCTTACTTTTGA